>JAKFHU010000776.1:5160000-5805000 GCA_023783475.1 Daubentonia madagascariensis
TTCATTCCTCCAAGGACTGAGGCAGATCCCGGGGAGGAAAGGGCCCCTGGTCCTAGCCAGGACCGCTGCAGCTGCCTGTGCACACCTGAGGTTCTCACCTGGCACACCTGCAGCCAGCCAGCTGTGCCGTAAGGCCCCAGGTGACTGATGCACAGTCAGGTGTGAAAGGCCCTGGGTGGACCAGGGGCCTGAGGGTGGCAGCCCCTCTTATTCCCCCCTCGCTCCCGTCATTATCTGCCCTCCACCTGCCCACCAGCTCTGCACTACACCCCGCACAGTAGCCCCTAAATACAGCCCCTCATCTGCTAGGCCAAAATTCGGGGACCCAGGTTTTCCAAATGTGGCCCCCAGAGCACCAGCACCAGACCACTGGGGAGCTCAAAAAAATGCAAACCCCCGAGGTCCCCCCAGACCTGCTGAGTGTGATTCCCCAGGAACCTGTCTTTGACCACTTCCTCCCTGATCCTAAGGCACCTGGAAGTCCAAGAACAGGCTAGAGGAAGGTGATGGGCCGGCAGGGACAGCCAGGCCCTGGGGGACATGCAGGAGAAAGGAAGTCGGAGAAGATTCTCCATCAGGGAATGACGGGTACTGGCTGCCTCCCCAGACTCGCATGCAAGGGGCCCCTGGCAGCAGGGGTCAGGATCCCTTGGCAGTTCAACTGTGGGTGGACACCATTTGAGGGGCTAAAAATACGTCAAGGATGAAATTTTATGAAAATGATACTCCCTGCTCTAGCCCACTGTGGAACCCCAGAAAGTAAAGGATTAGAGCCAATTACAGCTGCAGTTGAGGTGCCTGCAGTTATGCCACCCCAAGCCCTGGCCTGCCCTGCCCCTGCCCCCATCCCTCATTTAATACCTTCTCTCCTATCAGTGGCAAGTTAGTGGGCTTCAAAGTCAGGGCTCCCACAGCCCCTTTGGGTGGTGGGTAGGGTGGGCCAGGAGGTGGGAGGTGAAAGGCAGCGGCCAGCCTTGCCCTGGGCCTACCTGCTCGCTGGGCCCCCTATTTCTACCTTCAGCTCAATTCTGGCACAGAATGTGGGGGCGTCCCACAGGGCAGCAAGCCATGGACAGGTTTAGGGGGTATGAGCTGGCACAAGCCAAACCCCTCCTGCCAAATGCGTTAGCAACAGACAGTTTCCTTTTCCACTGGCGCAATCGTAACAAAACAAAGGTCAAATGCACCTTCTGATTCATGAGTTAGGAGAAGCTAAATGCCACCCAGGGGTCTGTCTGCCACCTCATGTTGACCCAGCCCTTCAGGCGCCACCCTCACAATGTCTGTCTGTATCTTACCCATTCTGTTATTTGCTTAATATTTTTCTTTAAACGAATTTACTGTTTTTACTTAAGTAAATGTAGTTATCGGGGAACTTTATATGACTACTGTTAAGTGGAATACTAAGATCACATGCCATAAACAGAAAGTTAAAGTAAAAATAAATTACAATTAAAATAAACTATGTTAAATTCTATCTGGCTATTCTGCCAACAGCTCTTTCAAAGAAAATGCTTGGGGAGGTGTGAGCTTCCCTCCAGGGACCCAGAGGACCGAGACAGATGGAGACCGGGATCACCTTGGCCCGGTGTGAGTCTGCGCAACCCCTAAAATCACGGTCTCGGTCACCGGGGCTGCCCACCCCACATTGGGGAAACCCTGGCCAGCGAGGGCCAGTGAACCAGGGTACGGGACTCCCTGTGAGGTGGGAACCAGGTCCCACTTAATGCTGACAGGTACTAGTATTACTGCCCAGGCACAAGGCAGGTACCTCCATGGTCCCTGTTGCAGACGAGGATGGCAAAGCCCTGGGGGACAGGCCTGGCTCACGGCCTCCTGCTGGGAGCCCTGTGCTCCCCACGTGGCCGTCTGTTCCCTGCAGATGCTCCACACTTTTCTCAGGCCCCTCTACGAGGGTGCCCTCCCCACCTGGCACACCTTGGTCCGCCAACCTACGGCGGCCTGTCCAGGCAGGGCACTGTCCCGCCGAGGATCTTGGTCTCTGCAGGGCTGTTCTGCCATTCATGACGCCGGACGCTCTGCCGGCGGGACCCCACTGACCACCCCTCACTTCCTAAGTGAAGCAGGTGCACAGGATCCCAGTCACCCCCTACGCTCATCATCTCCTGTATGAGAAACGTGTCTCAGAAAGGAAGGTGTGAATTAAAACAGGTGGCCGCGCAGAACAGGGGGTAGGGGAGGACTCATGAGGGTGCGAGGACGGTCCCCAAACAGCCCTCTAGGTGGAAGACCAGCTAGGGTGGAGGTGACTTTTCACCCGCACAAGAACTGGCAGCTGTTTGTCACATCCCCATAAAACAGCAGCCCAGGCAGACCACGCTCTGCGCAGGCTGGCCACGTTGGGACACAGACACGCAGGATGGTGGCATATGTCACAGGTGGTAAATCTGTCACTTGGCCTCAGGGCTCCCTGTGTGCAGTGGGGACAGTGAGGCTCTGTCCATGCAGGCCCCAGCTTGGCCATGACCCACTTCTGAAGCCCATGATGTCCCCTTCCCTGATGCCACATCTTCCCTGGTTGCTGTTGAGGGTCCAGAGAGCAGCCTGGACATACTCGTAAGTCCCAGGTGATGCAGCTCGTCCTCCCTGAGGTCCAAGAGCACCCCTCTTAGAGTGTGAAGAGCCCTGGGTGGGGTGTTCATGGCGGTGACCAGGTCAACCTCGGCCTGGGGGCAGGGGCTACCTTGGCTCCAACTCTCAGGATGAATTAGGAGGTGAGACCCCACCCTTTGCAGCCTGGAGAAGTAGCTGGAGCAGGGCCCTGCAGGGGCTGTGGGCATACACTGAGACACACACAGTCCCAGAATCCCACCCCCAGGGTCCTGAGCCTTCCTGTTCCAGTTGGAGAGCAGGGAAGCAGGAGGGCCTGTGGTTGGAGGGGAGCCCCCAGGTGTCCCACCCTGTCCCCTAAGGGCACCCTAAGTAACCACCACCTCTCAGTCTTAGCCCCAAGGCTACGTCCAGACAAGTGAAATAGGACCCAGGGAAGGGGCTCTCTAGGGCAGAACACCTGCAACACAAAGGCATGAAACACAAAGGCAATCACCACAAAGAGGAAATTGGAAAGCAGGTCCCTGAAACATCTCAGGGCTCTGGCACTAACAAGGAGATAGGAGAAAGTAGTGGTAGAACAGGGACTTTAGTGCTGCCCAGACCTGGGTTCAAGTCTCAGCTCCACTCCGAGCCAGCTGTGTGGCTTTGGGCAAGTGACTTCCCTTCGCTGAACCTCAGTTTCCTCATCTGCAAAATAGGCCTGATAATTGCACTGACCAAACATAGGTATTCCGTGAATATTTACACATTTGTATGGACAGCGCACAATGCCTGGGATATGTAGATAAAATTCGTATAGGTGGTAGCAATGATTATTATTGAATGTCATGTACAGACAAGTATTGGCAGATGTTAAACATACAAAAAACTTTTAGGTAAAGAAACTTAAAACTGGGACTTTCTATGCGTTAATTCAATGTAGTCTATAGATTGGGAACAGATCCCTGAAGTTCTACGTCAGTTCAGCTCCTGGAACGCTGGCCTGTCTGTCCACCCTTCTATGACAGACACTTCTCCTCTTCCTGGCACTGCCCAGCCCCCATACCCTCCAGGCCATGGCCCCTGCCTCCTCGCTGGGCTCCCGGCATCCCCTGTGTTCCTACCCAGGGATCTTTCTAAGCGCCAAATCTGACCTTGCCACCCTACTGGAAAGCACCTTTGGCTCCAGGCTCCTGCCCTGCACACAGGCCCTGTGCCTTCCAGACTTCCATCAGATTCCCCGGCAGACCCATGCTCCTTTCTTGCCTGCTCCCCTTCGCATATGCTGTTCCCTGAACCTGGAACAGACTCTGCTGACCCAGCCTCCAGCTAAACGCCCTCCCTCAGAAGCTTCCCAGACCAACACCCAGCCTGCTGGGCTCTCTCGCCCTGCATCTCTCCCCAGAGAACAGGATCCCGCCAGAGCATAACTACCTGTTCAACTGTCTGTCCTCACCACCAGAAGCAGGGAACCCAAAGGTGCCCTGAGAGGCCTGCCAACCCTCTCTCTCCCAACAGGCCATCCCAGGGCTTTTATTTACGTGTCAAACTAGACATCAAACAAGCTTTTTTCAGAATCAGACTCCACCATCTTAGATGCCAAAGGGACTTTCAGAACCCTTGAGTGGCCCTACAGGTGAGGAAAGAGTGCCCACAAGGTGCCAGGCACAGGGCACCACAGAGGGACAGCCTGGAGAAGGGAGGGTCACAGGCAGGGCAGGGACTGTGCAGCCAGTGCTGGGTGGTTGGTCTATTTTCTGAACTTTTGAAACAGCATTAAACTGGTTCATTTCCTTTTTCTCCATCCACAACCTGGAATGAGTAGGGGCCGGCATTCCTGGGCTGTGGCTGGAGGCTTCTTAGGCTGACAGCTGGGTAATGGTGCCAAGTCCCATCCTCCGCATTCAAGGTGTGTTCCTCAGCCAGGACCAACGTGAACTGAAAGGGACCCTCCTCACAGGAGGAGCCTCCAACCCAACTGTCTCTGGCTTCTAGGAACTCCCCCAGCCCACCTGGACTCTGGAGGGACTTCCAGACCCTTGGCACCCAGGAGAGTAGTTAAGAGCTTGGGATCTGGGGTCAGCCCAAGCAGCCTGAGCACAAATCCCCAAGGCCCCTCCCTCCCTTACCGGCTGTGCCACCTTGAGTAAGTGTCTCTACCTCTCTGGGCCTCTGTTTTCTCATTTGTGAAAGAGGATGGATGCAGGGCTGCTGTGAGGCCTGGGCAAGATGTGCACCTGGCACAGAGCAGGCTTGTGCTGTGGGAGCTGCCCAAACCCCATGTACAAGCCAGCCAGCACAGTCCTGGTACCCAGCCCTGGCGGCCCCGGCAGGCCTCTGAGCAGGGGCAGGCATGATCCTCCCAGCCACAGCCCGGGGCAGCAGCCAGGCAGAGTGTACACCAGCTCCTTGGGGCCCCAAGCAGCACCCCACACAGGTGTGTCTGCCCCAGGTTTGTTGATGCTGAACGGCTTGGACCTGCTGGAGAACACGGACAGTTGCTCCTGCAGAAGCAGGTGCAAAGCAAAGCAGGGCAGGCAGGAAATTGAGACCCAGGACTCACGGTCATCCGGCAGCTTGACTCCAAAAAGATTCTGGGAACAGGAGCATCCTTTGGGAAAGGGAATGTGGGAACCTGCCTAGGGAAGGGACCAGGGGGCTCTGCCCCCTGCACGGTGACCCGCAAGCTGCCAGTGACTCCAGTGGTACAGTGTAGGTGTTGGAAGTGAGAGCCAAGGCTGTGGCCATCTGGGGCTGGGGTCCCTGTACCCACGACCCCCAGACTGGAACAAGCAGCCATTCCTTCCTCAGGGCAGAGGTGAGGAGCCTGAAGGACCTGCTCCAGGCCACCAGCTCTTTTGTGCAAATCTCTGTTTTCTGGTGCAGATTGGGGGTGTGGTCTCGGCTCCCTCAGCCCCGCCCACCAGGTGGGGGATGAGGAAGTAGAGGGACCCGGGAGGGTGACCAGGACAGCAGGAGGAGATTCTTGCAGGTGCTCAAGGACCTGTAGGCACCACAGAACCTTGGTCCCTAAAGCACTCCCCTCCGCCAGCAGAACTGACAGGCAGAGCCAACAGCTCTTGAGGCTGCACACCTGGCAGAGGTGGGAGGAGTGGCCAGGTGCAGGTGCAGGCGGGCAGGGACATGTGGAGACTGGGCGGGGCTCCAGTGCAGGGCGGGGCTCCCCAGGGAAGGCGCAGTCACCCACTGGTCACTTATTTGTTCATCAAGTATGTGCCGATGAGTGGCCTGGGTGCTGGTCACTGGCAAGACAGCCGCGACCCAACAGACACAGCCCTGCCCTCAGGGGGCCGAGATGGGGCAGCCAGGTAGGGCAGGCTGGATCCGCTCAGGCCTGGGGGCTGCAGCGAGGACTTCGCATCTTCCTGTCCACCAGTTGAGAAGCCTCTGGAAGATTCTGAGCTGCCAAGAGACACGATTTGACTCGAATTTGGAAAGGGTCATCTGGCCTGTGTGTGGAGAATGGACAGAAGGGGACTGAGGGTGGGGGTCACGGGGAGACGGGGGGACTGCTGCGTTCCTACAGGCATAGACTGGCCCCGGGCCCAGGTGACACAGGAAGGGGCCAGGGGCCAGGTGTGTTTCAACGTGAGAGCCGACAGATCGCTGGGCTACACGCGGGCGTGACAGCGTGACAGGAGTCCAGGGCAGCGACGAGGGTGCTGGCGGGAGAAAGCGAGAGCATGGAGTTGCCGTTCACTGGGGGAGGAGCAGTTTGGGGCTTCTCGGGTTGGGGAGACAGGGCTCGAGGAGCCACGACAGCTGTCCCCTGGGAGGTGTGGGCCCCGAGGTCCGAGGAGGGGCTGGCTGCAGGCAGGAATCTGGGACCCAGTGCCATGGGATGGACGAGATCTCCCAGTAAGAGGGTGGCAGGCAGGTCACCAGAGCGAGGAGGAGCCAACAGCCCTGGAAAGGGGCGGTTAGAGAGGGGGGAGGTCACAAAGCTGTGGCAGGGGCCAAGAGAAGGGCGTGTTCGGAGACAGAGGGGAGTGGCCGGCAGTGTCCAGGGCTGCTGGCAGGTGGGGTAATGTGGTGATCGGCGCTGACCTTGGCGAGGACTGCTTGGCGGGAGTGGCCGGGGTGGGAGCCCAACTTCGGTGGGCTTCGTTCCACAGGGGAGGGGCGAAGAGAGAGCACAGAGACCCCCCTTCCAAGGGAATGTGCTGCAAGGGGCTCGAATAAACAGGGTTGGAGCTGGAGGGGATTGTGGGGTCAAAGGGTGACTTGCTGTGGGAGGCTTGCCGTGTGCTGACAGGGACCGGGGGATGCCCGTGGCCCCAGGCAGGAGGGGCGGCTGATGGGCTGGGCAGGTGGAGGGCGGCTGAGCGCAGGGCTGGCAGGTGGTGCTGGAGGTTGGAGGAGAGGAAGAGAAGCCGTGGCCCCGGAGAGCAGGCGAGAGCTGCAGGAGGACAGGGTTGCCGGACAGCACAAACGGTTTGCCGGAGGCCGAGGTCATGAGGGGAGGCCAGTCATGCTGTCGGGCGGCTTTGTCCAGCCCAGGTCCACTGCTTGGGTGTCGGGACACAAGAGGCAGCACCCTGGACTCGCCCAGGACCGGGCTCTGCCAGGCGAATGGAGGAGGGAGAGGGCTGGGGGGGGGTCCAGGCATCTGCAACACAGGATTAGACTGGAACGTGGTGAGGCGAGAAGGAGGCAGAGGTGAGGGACAAGGGACACCCCGGGGGCAGATGGCAGGAGTCCAGGCGCGGAGGGAGTGTGTGGGGATATGGAGGTGGGGGTCTGAGCGGGCGATGCCGGGAGACTAGATGCGAGGGCCGAGTAGCATTGGGGGTGCCGTGGAGGTGGCTGCTGAGGTCGGGGCTGGCGAGGGGCTGAGCAGGATCTCAGGGCACTGTGAAGTGGGGCCGGGGCGGGGGAGCCTGGGGAAAGCCCGTCACAGGGGACTCTGCCTGGCCCGTGGGGGTGCTATGGGAGGGGCTGTTCCCAGGGGCTGACTCCTTTGTCCCAGTAAGCAAAGGTATGGTGGCTTCTGGCAAAGCCAATCGCCGGAAGTTCTTTTTTTTTAATTGAAAATACACATAACACAAAATATGCCATCCTCGCCATTTTAAGTGCACAGTCCATGGCACTGGGTACACGCACAGTGTCGTGCAACCATCACCACCATCCACCTCCAGGCTTTTCATCTTTGTAGTATGAAACTCTGTCCCCATTAAACATTGACTCCCTGTTACCCGCTCCCCTCAGCCCCCCGCAGCCAGCATTCCACTGTCTGTCTCTGTGATTTTGACGACTCTTGAGTGAGTGGATTCACATAGCACTTGACTTTTTGTGACTGGTTCACTTCACTGAATATAATGTCCTCAAGGTTCATCCATGCTGTAGGCTGTATCAGAACTTCCTTCCTTTTTAAGGCTGAATAATAGTCCCTTGTATATAGGGACCCCACTTGGCTTATCTATTCATCCATCGAGGGACACTTGGGTTGCCTCCACCCTTGGCTGTTGTGAATAATGCTGCTGGGAAGATGGGTGCACACACATCTCTTTGAGACCTTGCTTTCAATTCTTCTGGGTCTATACCCAGAAGCTAGATCATATGGTAATTCTATTTTTAATTTTTTTGAGGAACTGCCATGCTGTTTTCCACAGTGGCTGCACCATTTTACATTCCCACCAGCAATGCTCAAGGGTTCCAATTTCTCCACATCCTCATCAATACTTGCTGTTTTCTGGGGTTTTTTTTTTTTTTTTTTTTTGATAGTCAAAGTTCTTCGACAAACATCCCTTCGTTTGGTGAAGTGAGTGCCCCAGGTAGCAGGGGCTTGTGAGGAGCAAGGAGCTGGGATGACGGGCAGGCTGGGGCAGAAGCAGCATTCTCCCCTGTGTTTGGCTGAAGCAGGGGGCACAATCAGACGTGAGGCTGGAAAAGCGTCTGGGGGAGGCTGACCTCAGGGGCCCAATGCCACAGAAGCCAGGCTCAGACAGTGTAAGTCACTTGCCCAAGGTCTCAAAGCCAATAAGTAGCAGAGCTGTGACACACACCCCAATCTGGTTTCCATCATTCCACAAGCATTTATTGAGCACCTACTATGTGCCAGGCCCCACACTAGGGTCTGTTTGACACCAAATCCATTGCTCTTAACAGCTACTCCACACTGGCTCAGATAGCGGCCAACCTCCAAGCTGCTCTCAGACAAGATTCAGGATGCATGAAGGTGACTCACCAGGGCCTGGAGAACGTGGGGAGCAGCTGGCCAAACCATGGGAGCTACTTAGTCACACACTCCGTGCCCATTCAACGCAGGGTCTGGGAAGGGGGAGAGGAGAGTCCCAGGAAATGATGGGCCATCCGCAGCCTCCCCTCCCCAGCAGACACCGCCAAATGACAGGTGTCTACAAAACAGGAAGGCTGGAGGAAGGCTCCCATCATAGGCAATTGCAGTTTCTGTAGGTCAACAGCCGAATTTTGGCACTTTCATGGATTCAACGTAATATGAAACCATGTCCTCGTTTCCACTGGGTTTCATCCCTTCTTGCCACATTTTGTGGGTTCCTACCAAGTGCCAGCAGTGGGGACAACAGAGGGGAACAAAACAGATGTGGCTCCTGCCCTCACGGAGCTTGTGGTCTATGAGGGTCACAGACATAAACCACATAGCCACAAGTGCAATGGGTGTCAGGCAGGCCATCATGGGGGTCACGTGTCAGGAGGACTGGGGATAGCTTCCTGGATGAAATGTTGTCCAAGCTGAGACCCAAAGCATGAGTAGGAATTGCCCAAGCAAGGAGGCAAGGGGAAGAGCATCCCCGAGAACAAGGGCCAAGGGGCCAGAAGAAGCCCAGGGCACGGGGGACAGACCAGGAAGCGTGGCTGGGCTTGATGAGCCAGTAAGTAAGCTGGGAAAGAAAGGGAGCCCAAGGCTCTCATCTGTTTAGCCTTTCAAAGGTCAAGGCAAATAGGGCTCAACACAAAAAACATGTTAGCTAACACAGAATTTTTGAAACGGTTCCTGCTGTGTTTTCTCTTTATCTAATTCAGGGTATTTTCTCTCTCTCCCGCATGTCCCCCCACCATAAAACTTAAACCATGCAGCTCTTTGCCCCATGAAGAGCTGGTGGATGACACCTGCAGCACAGAGTAGGGAAGAAGGGGTCGAGCACACAAGGAGAGCCCGTCAGACAGCAGCAGGGACCAGAAGGCCCCTTCGGGCAGGGGGCGAGGGAAAGCAAGGCTGGAGGCCAGAGGTGAGGTGAGGAACCTGGGCAAAGTAGAAGATTCAGTTAGGTTTGGGGGATCCAAAGACATCAGAGTTAGTGCCTGTGCCCCTAGGATGTGTCCCAAGGAGGCTGAAAGTCTTACCTTGGGCCTGACACTACACCCAATGTGGCCAGGCTGCCGCAGAGTAGAAATGGCTGAGGGTCTCCCGTCCCCAGGCAGCTGGGTCTCAGGACAGTCTCACGGAGACCCCCACTGCTGCCAAGTGGAGGAAGCCCAGGAGTGGAAGGGATGCAGGGATGGTGTTATGGGTTGAACTGTATCCCCCCCCAAAAATCTGTTGAAGTTCTGACCCCCAGTACCTGTGAATGTGCCATTATTTGGAAATGGGATTTTGCAGATGTAATTAATATGAGGTCATTAGGGTGAGCCCTGATCCAAGGTGACTGGTGCCTTATAAGAGGAGGAGGCCCTGTGAAGACAGAGGCAGAGACTGGAGTGATGCAGCTACAAGTCTGAGGCTACCAGCAGCTAGAAGAGGCAAGAAAGGATCCTCTCCTGGAGTATTCAGAGGAATGCTGGCACTGCCGACACCTTGGTTTCGGACTTCTAGCCTCTAGGACTGTAGGAGAATACTTTCCTGTTGTTTTAAGCCACCTGGTTTGTGGCACTTTGGTACGGCAGCCACAGGAAAGTAATACAGGTGGGAGAGGCTTGACTCTGAGATGAGACTTTCAAGGCAAAGCGAGGTCCACAGTCAGCTTCAGAGAATGCCGATGCCATACCCAGAGACCAGGGCAGACCAGACCACCACACCTGAGCAGGTACAGTGACAGCAAGTAGGACAAGGGACTCCTTCCCCGACCCCTTTAGGCCACATAAGCCAGACACCATCTTTGAAAAGAAACAGAAGGGAGACACCCCCCTCAAGTACAGAGGAACCACCCTTACAAGGGGGAGGGCTTTGAATGGACCAAGTATTTGCCTGGAAGACTGTTTTACAAAGGAAGAGACTTTGAGCTTTGCCATCCCCACCGCCCCCTCCACCAAGACATCAGCAGGAAAGGAGGCACAAGGGCAAAATGAGATCAGTTCTAGAAAATCAAGGTTTTTCACACAACTTAGCCAAGAAGGTACAATTTACCCCACTCTACTCATTTTTACATAGTCTCTGTGGAACTGGGGTGCCTCTTTAAGCACAGACAGAGGAGACGCTCAGGCAGGAAACCAAGGCCAGGTGAGTAGGTGCCTCTGCAGAAGGGGTCACCCAAGTCATCATGAGGATGTTCCCTGGAGCACGACTTGTAAGAGCAAAACGTTGGGAGCAGCCTACATTCCAACCATATGGGATTGGCCAAGTAAAGAATTATGGAGGACATCCATGCAACCACTAAAATCATGCTGTCAAAAGTGGTTTAATCATAGCAATAAATCAGTCTAAAAAGAATATTTCCAGTATGATTTCAATATTTACATGATGTTGCTGTATAAGGCTAACAGCTTTAACAAACAACTCCCAGAGTTCGATGGCTTAACAAAACAATGGTGTATTTTTTCCTGAAGACACGATCAAATGTGGGGTGTCAAGGGATGCGGGGTCTTTACTCCACCGGGTCATTTGGGAACCCAGGTTCCTTCCAACTAGTGGCTTGGTTGCTCCCTAGGGCCTCGGAGTCCTTCACTGGGTCCTTCCTATTCTGAGAGCATCAAGAGCTTGGAGGATCAGTAGAAGATTCGATGGACCAGGCCAAGAAGTGGGTGATATCACTTTCTCCCACGTTCCATTGGTCAGCACCCTTGTGCTGCCTTATCTGCAGGGGAGGCTGGGAAATGCAGTCTGGCTGTATGTCGGAGGAGAAGGGAAACAGGATTTGCTGAACACACAGCATTACATCTGCCACAGTTAATATGCATAGAAAACAATAATGCAAGAAAATCACCACCCTTTAACAGTGATTATTCCTGGGTGGTAAAATTATTTAATATAAGCATTCAAAAATTTTTTCATATTTATGTTACTTTAAATTTTTCAAATTTTCTGAAATGAACATTTAGTACTTTTACAGACAGAAAAAATTATAATTTAATAATTGACAAAACAGTCTTCAGGCTCCTCCAGGATTTGGACAGGCCTGTTTCAGACTTACAGGCTACACGGTCTAAGAAAAGCTGCATCCCCTCTATCTTCGTCTGTTTGGGCTGCTGTAACAAATACCATAAGCTGGGTATCTTACAGAAAAACAGAAATTGATTTCTCATAGTTCTAGAGGCTGGAATTCCAAGATCAAGGCACTAGCAGATTCTGTGTCCGGTGAGGGCTGGATTTCTGGTTCATAGACAGTAACTTCTTGCTGTGTCCTCACCTGGTAGAAGGGGCCAGCCAACTCTCTGGGGCCTCGCTTACCAGGGCATGAATCCCACGCATGAGGGCCCTATCTTCATGACCTAATCACCTCCCAAAGTCCCCACCCCCTAATACCCTCACCTTGGGGGTTAGGGCTCCCACATACAAATTTGGGGGGGGACACAAACATTCAGACCATAGTACCTTCCTAAGCCTTAGATTCTCCACATCTGTAAAATGGAAAATAAAAATGCACATTACATAGAGTGTTGTTGGGAGAATTAACTAAGAAAACATGTGCAGCACCGTTGGCATGGCGCCTGGCACACAGCGAGCCCACAGCAAAGCAAAGGGCAGCTGTCATGATCTCAGCAACCAAGCTACTTTCCCCTTCCCTCCACATGCCCTCCCCTCAGTTACCAACCTGTGTCTTCCCCTTGCCCCTCAGACCATCAACACCATCTCCCCAATCGGTCACCTGATGACCTGCTTTCTACTTCAGAGGGACAGACACAATAAGAACCCAGGGTCTGCCACCATAGCTCCTTCCCCTCGGCCACCCTCCTGCTCTGGAGACAGGTGCTCAGACCCCAAGTGACACTGCCTTGAGCACCGGATCCCAACGCCTCCCCTCAAGGACGTGCTCCAGCCACCTCTGACCTGTGTCACCCAATGTCCCCTCCTGCTGGACAGTTCTCACCAACACACAAGGGCGCCATAACTACTCCCACCTTCACAGAACCTCTACCTGCACGCCTGTCTCCAGCCATCACCCATCGCTCGGCTGCCCTGTATCACAATGTTTATCCAAAGAGTTACCCACCTGTGTGTCTGCTGCTTCTCATCCCAGAACGCACTCCAAACAGGCTCCATCCCCTCCACCCCACCAACATTGCTCTTGCCAAGGCCACCCGTGACCTCCCCACTGCTAACCCAGAGATCAGTCTCCACCTCCTCTGCTTGGCTCTTGGCAGCCATGGCACGGGCCACCAATCTGACCTCACCGCCACGCTTCCCAACCTTCTTGGCTGGTTCCTCCCCATGTCTATGACCTCCAGTGATCAAGACTCAGCCCCTGGGCCCTGTTATGGGTTGAATTGTGTCCCCAAAAACGATATGTTGAGAAACATTAAAAGGAAGGAAATTCTGACTCATGCTATGATGTGGATGAGCCTCGGGGGCATGATGCTAATTGAAATAAGCCAGACACAAAAGGACAAATATGACTCCGCTTACTTGAAGTCCCTAGAGTAGTCAAATTCATAGAGACAGAAAGCAAATGGTGGCTACCAGGGGCTGGGGGAGGAGGGAGTGGGGAGTTAGTGTTTAATGCTTGTAGAGTTTCAGTCTGGGAAGATGAAAAAGTTCTGGAGATAGACGAGGGTGGTGGCTGCACAACAACATGAATGTGCTTAATGCCACTGAACTGTGCACTTACAAATGGTGAGGATGGAGCCAGGCACGGTGGCACACGCCTGTAGTCCCAGCTACTCAGGAGGCTGAGGTGGGAGGATCGCTTGAGCACGGGAGCTTAAGGACGCAGTGCGCCATGATCATGCCTGTGAATAGCCACTGCACTCCAGCCTGGACAACAGAGCAAGACCCTGCCTCTGGAAAAAAAATTTTTTTAAATGGTGAAGATGGTAAATTTTATGTTTGTGTATTTTTCCACAATATAACAAAAGATAACCGAAAAACTTTTAAAAATAAAAATAAAATAAAAAATATATGTTGAAGTCCTACCCACAGTACCCCTGAATGTGACCTTATTTAGAAATAGGGTCATTGCAGATGTAATTAGTTAAGATGAGGTCACACATGAATTTGTGACCATTTAATCCAATATGACTGGTGTCCTTATGAAAAGAGGACCAAGACACACAGGGAGAATGCCAGGTGACAACAGAGGCAGAGATCAGAGGGTTTGCCAGCCACTGCAGGGAGCTAGGAACAGGCAAGGAAGGGGTCTACGCAGGGTCTCAGGGAAGTATGCCTGCCGACACCTCAGGTGCAGATTTCTAGCCTCCTGAACTGTGAGAAAATAAATTTCTGTTGTTTGAAGCCACTAAGTTTATGGCATTTTGTCACAGCAGCCCTGGGAGACCAATACAGGCCTCTTCCCTTGTCCCTCACCTCCTGGCGGTCTCCTCAGTTGGGTGGTGTTCAACGCAGCCTCTATAACCATGGATTGACACCCCCTCCGCCCCCCACAAAGAACTGCAACAGGCCTGCAACAGGACTCTGCACGTCCCAGAACACACTTCCTTTGCTCGGTTAATGCTCCTCACCCAGCAAGTGACTCGAGCCAGAAACTCTGGAATCATTCCCGACTTCACCGCTCATAAACCCTCACCCAAAGCATCAGCTAAGCCTGGCAGCATCACCTGCAGATTAGATCCTAAACCTAATTCCTTCTCACCTACCGCTTCCACCTGGCCCGGATTCCCTGCGTCTGCCCCTCAGCCCTGGGCATTCCCAGCACAGCAGCCAGGAGGGTCCTTTCTAAATGTAAATCAGGTTATGCTGGGCTCAGAATCCATCAGCCGCTTCCCACCTCTTGCTGGTACAAGCCAAAGTCTCTAAGCAGCTGGTGCAACCCCACAGAATCCTCTCCTCCCTAACCTCCCAGGCATCGCCCACCACTGTCCCCTCCCAGTCCAGCCACACTGGCCACCTCGCTGTCCCTCAGAGCCTTTGCATGTACTGTTCCTCCGCTGAACACTCTTCCCCCAGATACCAGCACGATGTGCCCTTCACCACTCCCCGAAGTCTTTGCTGGAATGTGACTTTTTCCACAAGGTCACCTGGCCCCCTTATATTATATCACAAGCCACCTTCCCCGCAACCCCCTCTGCCCACTACCCTCTATTTTTCCCTGTAGTGTAGTATCTACGCTCTCTATTAAAGTGCACAGCATACTCATTTCCACTTTATTGTCCACCTCCCTTCACTAGAACACAGGCCTCGTGATGGCAGGAAGTTCGTCCCTTTTTCCCTGCGGTATCCTAGGGCCTAGAACAGAGCCTGGCACAGAGTGCTGCTTAGCAGATATTTAGTAAATGAGTGGATTTTCTGATTCAGGCCCACGTTTTCTAATTGCCAATGTCAACTTTATAAGGAGGCTGGGTAAGATGGAGCAGCAGAGGCTCCCTTTCCTGCTTGAAAGCTGAATTTAGATTTCTGCCCAGAGGACTTAGGATCATTTCAGAACCGGAGGAGGAGGAGTCATTTCGGTGATTTTCTCCTCTGTGAGATTTCCTCCCTCCTTGGTCCACAGTGGCTGCCCCGACCTGCTTGCCTGAACATGGCACCCCCCACCCCCGCCCCCCGTCTAAGCCTGGGCAGTTAGCCACCCTCCCTGACCCCGTGGTCACTCCCTGGCCTAATTCTGGCCCTCCAATCCCAGGTCACATGTCTTTCTCAATCTCAGCCCAGGGCCACCACTTACTGTGTGACCTGGGGCACAGCTTCCCCAGACCTCAGTGTCTCCATCTGTAAAATGGAGAAACCAATGGTCCCTGCCTCATTCTAAGACGTAAGTGAGATTTGACTATCTGTGCTCAGCACAGTGCTTCAGATGCAGTGGTCACTCAGTAAGCATCACCTAGTTTTTAAAATTATTATTATTACTATGGTCGAGTCTCTCCAAACGTTTACCTTTCTACATCCAGCACCTGCAGATGTCCCATTTAGGTTTTTCCACATTATGATTTATCAGTAACCATGGTGCCCACCCAGCCCAGTCCTGTCTACTAAGCCCCTGTGTGCTGGGCCTGCAGAGCACTCTGACCTGCCTGCTTCCCCCGCACGTGTTCTTCCTGCAGGAGCCTGTGGCTTGGAACCACCACCCTTCTTCTCTTCTTGCCCCCGACGTCCAGGATCCCAGCTACGCTACCCTCTAGAACTGTGGGATTTCTGAGGAGCCTTCCCTGGGCTCTGTGGCGATGGCAGAAGACACAGGAAAAATGAAGGCTGTCTCTGAGATCCGGAAACTTACATGTAGTTGGGGATAAGGAGAGAATTTGCACCCAGAGCTACCAGGCAACAATTCAAGCCAATGGCAGAAAGCTGGACAGAATTCCCACTGGAAGTGGGAGAGTTCCTGCTGGTGCTTCTGGCAGAGGCCAGGTTTGGGTGGCAGACAAAGATTCACACCCTGGCATCCGAGAACTCTCTTGCCTTCATCTTCCTCTCCCTCTTTCTCTTGCTTGGGGGTTAGACTCTCCAGAAGATTGGGGGGCAAAGGCAGAACTGGAACCAAGCCCAGACCCTGCTGCCAGAGAGTGGGCCAGACAGAGGACACTAATTCTGCAGAGGTCCAGGGTTATAAGTGAAACCCCAGGAAACCACAGCCAGCAAGGACCCTGTGGACCTGCCCTACTCTCCTAACTTTACAGAGGGAAATCTGAGGCCCAGGAAAAGGAGGGGACTTCCCCAAGGTCACGGAGATAGTCGGTGTCAGGGCTGACACCCTGAGGCAGCTCTCCTGGCCTCCCGCCCAGCCCTCTGTCCAGTGAGCATTGAGGGAGGGCATCATGTAGAGCAAAGAACAGGGCTCTGGAGATCATTTTATATTTGAGGGTGGCCAAGGCATTGTGCTAGGACTTTGCGACATCGTGTTGAATCCTCCCACTGCACTGGGGAGGATGCTATTATTGTCCCCAATTGTCAGAAGAGGACATTGGGAGATGGGAAGCAATTTGCTCAAGGTCTCGCAGCAGTAAGGAACAGAGCCCCTTTTGAGCCCAAATTCCTAAAGCTTCCCTGCCCTGCTCCTTAGAACCAGAGCCTACCAGGTTTGTAAATGCAGCCTTGTTGCTACCAGTCCCCAAGCCTCAGACTCCTCACCTGTAACGAGGGAGGCCACCTCTCTCCTCAAGTTTGTTTCCAGAATGAAATGAGGATGTACATGGCCCGGCCCGTGGGAGGCGCTTAGGAAATGGCAAATGTGCAGTGGGCGGCGGATCCTCAAGAGCTCAGCAAACATGAGCACTTTTCCTTTACTTTGTTGGTTTTTTTGTTTTACCGTTTTTTTATTGTGGTAAAATATACATAATATAAAAGTTACCATTTAGTCATTTTTAAGTGTACGGTTCCGTGGCATTAGGTACCTTCACATCGTTGCACAACCGTCACCACCATCCTCGCCAGAACCTTTCATCTTCCCAAACTGAAACTCTGTATCCGGGAAACATGAATTCCCCATTTTCCTTCTTCTACTTTTGAAAATGAACCTCCTGCCACATATCCTGGTTGGGCAGGTGGGGCCGGGGGAGCGGGGCGTGGTGGCGACAGGCTGGGAGAACAATGCGGAATGGGGACAGGAGGTGAGAGGAAAGAACAGGCTACAGGGCTGAGCACGCCCGAAGCTGCTTCCGAGGGGCCAGGCCAAGCCCACCCAGGACCACGCCACCACTGCCCTGCAGGTCTGTGCCAGCACCACCTTTCTGCCAGCTGCCAATACCCCTCCAATTAGGATGGCCAAGATGCTTTCCTGGCCCAGAGTCTCTTCAAAAGCTGGCCATGGTTAACCTCAGGAGCCCCAGGGTCCTCATTTATGGAGTAGAAGTGCAGATAAGAGTTGGTCTCTCCCAAGGCTGTTGTGAGAATCGGTAGATAACACCCTCATAAAGCACTTAGCAGATGTGTGGCATGGAGCAGCTTTCAGAGTCAGCAGCCACTGGTGGTGTCACATTGGTGTTGTATTATTACTCCACCCCCATAAACAGAAACAGAGCAAAGGTCCTCGTGCAAGAGGACTTTTCCATCCAACTTTATCCTTTACTTCCCAAACACCACCCCGCAGACCAAGTCCTTGAGTTTAGTTCTATCTGAGTTCACTGAGCACCTGCTATGTGACCAATCCCATGCTGGGCACTGTGGCCAAAAAGGCAAGCAAGACTCACTGCCCACCCTGAGGGCTCTCAGGGACACGAGGAGGCAGCTATGTGTTCAGATCTCTTTGGGCCAACTCAGTCAGTGAAAAGCATACTTAGATTCTGGGGAAGGACAATGAAGGACCTAGGCCTCCTGGGGGAGATGAGTAAAGCCAGGCAGGAGGTGCGAAGAGTGGGAACCACACAGGCAATGGCCAGGAAGAATCAAACGCCCTGGGGGGATAAAGAGAACCAGAAGTGATTTACGATTAAAGGAACACAGGTGTGAGCTGGAGAGAGGGTGGGGGCATGGGCCTGGAGGAGCCAAGAGGGCAGGGCAGGTTGAGGGCCCGTGTACCCAAGAAGAGGTTAGATACTCCCTTGCTGGTGACCCGTGCCCTGGAAGTGGCATCATCTGCATTTTGGAGCACCAGCCCTGGGGTCTATGGACAGGGAGGTTAGAAAAAGGAAGACAGTGGACAGGTGCTACTGGGGGCATCTTGGGAGAGATGCAGTAACCAGAAAGGGAGTGGCAGGAGGAACGGAGGGGGGAGGCGGGCTGCGGAGATTCCGGAGATAAGACAGTCAGGAGGGTGTGGTAGGCAGAACAGCGCCGCCAAGACGTCCACATCGCAGTCCCTGGAGCATACAGATCTCTCTCTTATGTTTCATAGCAGGTGGGAATTGAGGTTGCCGATGGAATTGAGGTTGCTAATCAGCTGAGTTTGAGATGCGGAGATTATTCTGGATTATCTGGATGGGCCAAAGTAATCACAGGGTTCTTAAATGTGGAAGAGGGAGGCAGAAGAGCCAGCGTCACAGCGATGCTACGGAAGAAAGACTCACAGCTATTGCTGGCTTTGAAGACGGAAGGGGACCAATGTAGGCGGCCTCTATACTTGGAAAAGACAAGGAAACCAATTCTTCCCTGGAGCCTCCAGAAGGAACATAGTCGTGCAGATACCTTGAATTTAGCCCAATGAGACCGTGTCAGACTCTGACCTATAGAACTGTAAGAGAGTAAATACGTGTTGTTTTAAGCCACTCAATTTGTAGTGATGTGTTACAGCAGCGACAGGAAACTGATACAACTGGTGATGGGGGTGGGGAGTCGGAAGAAGGGGGCATAAAGAGCATCTGGCTGGGGGACTGGAAGGATGTCAATGCCACGACCACGACCACGAGGCTACCGGAGGACAAACGCGTGGGCCAGGGGAGTCCATTCTACTGCACCTGAGAGGACAGCCGATCGAGGGGGGCATTACACCGTCACAATTAGGGGTGCAGTAGCTGTTACAGACGGATGGGTGGATGGCGAGGTCCCCCACAATGCCTTGGGTCTCATTTTTCAACTATCAATACAACAACACTTGTTAAGCTTTCACTTCTAGAACAAGCCAGAGAAACAATTTAAATCTCAAGGGCTGAGGTCAAGGCCGGGTTAGAAGCCCAGGGCTGGGAGCATAAGCAGGGACCCCGTGGCTTCTCAGGGCGTAAAAGATGCCCGAGTACCCGATTTTTCCTGGAGGAGGGAGGGCAGGTAGGTGGGGCTGACTGGGATCCTCTCGCCCCTCGCTTTCCGCAGCGATTCCTTTTCCCCGTGTCCTGCTCGCAGGAGAGGCGCGAGCTCATCCCCGCCCGGGCCGCGCCGGGCCCTCCGCCCGGCTTCGTTCCCCGCCTCCCCCGGCCCTTTGTCTCGCTCCCGCGCTGCCGCGCACGTGGTCCCCTGTCAAATTCCGGGCGGCTCCTGGGGACACGTGCGGAGAAGCCTGCCGCTCCGCTA
Source organism: Daubentonia madagascariensis (assembly GCA_023783475.1). NCBI lineage: Eukaryota > Metazoa > Chordata > Mammalia > Primates > Daubentoniidae > Daubentonia > Daubentonia madagascariensis. The sequence continues at coordinate 5,179,757 of JAKFHU010000776.1, forward strand.
GCCCCGCGTAACCATGGAAACGGCGGCCAATGGGAGGCCCGCGCTGCCCGCGGGGGCGGAGCCGAGCGAGCCCAGAGAAGGCGGGGCCGGGAGGGCGCGGGGCGGGGCGGGGGCGGGGCCTATACGTCAGCAAACTGAGGGCGGGGCCCGGGTCACGCCGACCCCCAGCAGTCCGCAGTGCGGAGGATGCCCACTCGGCTGACGTCTGTACCGCGTATTTTTGGTAACATCTTGACAGCGCTTCCTTGGCACTCCTGGGATTTTCTTTGCCTGTTAAGTATAAGGTTAAGATTCTAGAGTCCAGCAACACTCGCATTGTGAGAGTGAATGAAGTTTTTTGTGCCTCATCTGGTAAATGGGGTAGTTGCGAGGGTCCATCGAGATAGCAAGAGATTAGCTCAGGCCTCGTACCAGGAGGTGCAATAAACAGCAGTGACCCTTATGACAGAGGTCCTTTTCCTGCTCCTCTGGAAAGAAGGACCTCATTTGAGGGTGAAGACTCCATCCTCTCAGCTGGGCGCTCCTGGGGCTCTGACCTTTGACTCATTTGCCCAAGCCTAGTTCCAACACTGACCTCAACATGCCTGTCAACAAAATGGGAAAGTGGGATTGGGGTCTGTCGGGGTCCCCATGGCAGCAGCCAGTCTGCTGAGTTGCTGGAGGTACACACAGAGCTGGGCCTCTCTGGGTGCAGAGACAAAAGGGCGGTTTCAATGCCAAGAACTGGGAGCAGGACAGGGCTTGGGGACTGGTGCCGACCAGCCGGGTGACCCACGCTAGCATTTTTTGCATCTCTGGGAAAAAGCATCATGTAAAACAGTGAAGATGATAACCTGCCGACTTCCCACGCCATGTGGTGGAGAATCTGAAATGAAGAGATGGATTCCCAAAAACATGTTTCTAAGTAAGCCTGAGAGAGTTCAGTGGAAGCAGAACTGGATGTCAAACTGCAGCAGGAGGAACCGGGTCCCTTTTACCTGGCTTCCCTGGGGCCCTGGGCAGGGCCTTATACAAACAAACATCCCTAGCCAGGAGCTTCAGTTAGCTGGAATCCATCTCACTTTTATGAAGAAGTGGAAAATGCATGCATTCACTCATTCATTCAACAGAGTTTTCTGCAAGTCTGCTGTGTGCCAGGCACTGTGCTAGGTACAGAGAACAAAGCAATCCCTGTCCTGAAAGAGGTCACCATCTGGCTGGGGAGACAGGCGTGAAAGAAATAAACATGCAAACAAGCACGCGGCCACAAATATCCATAAATGCCCTGAAAGGAAAGTATGGAGCCATGAGCGTGTAGGAAAGAAGAAGGAGGCTGGGGGAGGGGCTGGGCGGAGCAGGCCTCCCTGAGGAAGTGACATTTAAGAGGGACCTGAGGATTGAACAGGCATCAGTCTAGTGAGGGGCAGAGGAAAGGAATCCCAGGCAAAGGGAACTATGTGCGGGTGCATTGAGCCTTGAAGTGGGAAGGAGCTCTGCACATTCAGGAAAGGAGAGTGTCTGTGTGGCCCAGAGGCCAGCAAGGGAAGGAATCTGCAGGTACCAAGACAGGCAGGGTCACACTGGGGATCTTGATTTTAGAAAATAGCCACAAATAGGGTCATGGAGATTTAGACTGAAATATACATGCCTGTTTCTCAAAGGTGTCCCCTGGATTGGGCTCATATTCAGCATAGTCTCACTCACTGTCTACCTCTTCCAATTTAAAGGCACTGGATGATTCAGAAATGAGTTTCATTATTACTTTCCATGCTCCACTGACTAAGAAAAGGAGACACACATTTACTGAAAGTTTTAACACAAAGGTTAGAATTAGAGTTGAGGTTGGTGTTAGGGTTGGGTTTTGGGTTAGGGTTAGAGTTGGGTTGGAGTTAGAGTTGGTTTTGGCGTTTGGGTTATGTTTGGGATTAGATTTAGGGCTGAGGTTAGGATTGGGTTACCATGGGTTTGGAATTAGGGTTGGCTTTAGGATTATGGTTAGTATTGGGGTTAGGGATGAGCTTATGTTTGGTTTGGGGGTTAGGGTTGGAATTATGGGCTTGAGCTCCATTAAGTATACTTATATCACTGGCACCCAACAGAATATCTAGCATATAGTGGTGGCAGTGGTTTGTTTTTTTTTTTTAAATGAATGAATTACTATGTTTCCTTGTGAACCAGCAAGACCAAGTGACCAGCCAACCTCATTTCTCTGGATATTCTAGTTATTTGTCTGTGTATTGTTTTAAAAGTGAACAGGCTGGTAAAACTTACCTGTGTGCTAATTTTATATTCTTCTAAGACAGAACTAAAATTCATACCAAAGTAGGAAGCAAGAGAGTAATAGTCTGCCTGTCAAACAGGTGACCAAGGAAGGTGAACCGGGAGGCCCAGGAGACAAAATACTTTGGAACAGCCAAGCTGTGGGGGTAGAGGCCGGTTCTAAGCAGTTGTCAGAGCAAAGCTGGGGGAAGCAGGGAACAAGGTCCTTTCAGGGAAGTCAGAGGAACTAGATCAGGCTGGAAGGTAGGATTCAGATGAGGAGTTGGGGGAGGGGAAGGCAAAACAGTGAGAAATAAAGCTGAAGAGTTGGGCAGGCCACAGATCCCCCAAAGCCTTGGGAGCCATGTACATGTAACCCGAGTAACTCCTGGGGCCCACGTGGCCCTGTCTTTGCAGAGTCTCCTTAAAGAAGCTCAGGACAGCAACCAAACATTCTTTATAGGGATTTCCAATCTTGTTTGTGTCACGCAAAGGATATTAAGGAGAGTCCAATTGACAGCCCTTGACAGCAGTTCTCAACCCCTCACCTGTCCCTCTAGAGCTCTCATATCGTGTGCTACCCCAGAGCCCCTCACTTTCAGACCCCCGCCCTCTTCCTGTTTGCTCCATTCTCCTTCACACAATTCAGTTTAGCCTTGGTGACTCGAGTTCCTTGTTTCCTTTCTCTTTGCCCAGAGCCCCCCAAAAAACAGCCCAGAACTCACCCAGCAAGTGTACATCCCGGCCCCTCCCCTCCTGCTCTGTAGTCCTGCCCCTCAGTCACCCTCCAAAAGGTCCTGACCGGGGGAGGGCAGAGGGGAGAGCCGAATAGGCAAGGTCAAGAGTCTCTCTCATGAGGCCCAGGTGAGCAGGGAACACTCCTTGACTTGTTCCTGTCACAGTACAAAGATCAAAGCATCTCCAGAGGGCCATGGGGAGCCATGGGAGGGTTTTGAGCCAGAGAGTGAAGCAGTCAGATTTGTGAGTGCTTTGAGAGCAAGGCTCTGTGTGTTTTGTGGGTGACCCCCCCCGCCAGCACCTAGAGGATCCTTAAATATATGTGACGAGTGAAGAGGTCAGTGACGAATGAATGAATGAATTAATGAACCTCATGAGCATCCTGGATTTTCACGCAGGGCTCGAGAATCCCCAGACAACTGCACCCACGCCACGGCCTCTCTAACTCCTTGTTCCTCAGCCAGCCGGGGGCCTGCCAACAATGACTCCCAAGCTCATGAGGGATGGAGGACCCAGGCTCCCTGAACTACACAGTGAGGCATCTGGACTGGCTCCTCCAGTCTGCTGGGAATGGCCCCTGGTCCTCTGGGCAAGACCCACGGTGCTCGGAAACCTCCCTGTGCTTTGGCTCTGGCTGTAATTCTGGTTTCTAGCAACATATAAAAATAGCTTCAAGGACATACAGGGGGCGGGAGGGGGGGACCTAGTCCCTTGGCTTCCAGGAGAGCTAGATACGTGACTCCCCATCTCTCCCTCCCCAAGGGCCTTCTGCTGCCTCTATGACTCCGGTTTTGAACCCTGGTCTATATGCCCCAATGGACCACAGGCCTAAACTGGCAGAGCTCCTTCGTCAGCAGCTCCATCACCCAGACAGGCAGACGCAGAAGTCGTGCGGGAAAAGCGGCTGAAATTCCTCCCACCGCCAGCGCTGAGCACGACTCCTGCAGGGCGCCAGTGCATGATGGAAGGACGGAGGCTGCTGTCCAGAGCCAGCCTGGGAGCCTGCGGGCCACCCGGAGCCACGCTGGGCAGGGAGGGGCTGCCCCACGGCAGGGGGCCTGCAAGGCTCTGCCAGGTTTCCCCGTGCTTGCATCCCCCAAACAGCGGTGAGGCCACTGTGTGCCCCAAACCACCTTCCAGGCCCCTGCAGTGCCCACCCAGGGGCCAGGCAGGACCCCAACAGCAGGAGCGGCCCCCGGCATGCAGGGGGCAGAGAGGCACAACAGCAACAGGCACATCTTGATGGCAGAGCCCCAGGTGCTATAGGGCATCTCCTGGAATCCACACACCCCTGTGAAGGAGTTGTCATGATTTCTCCCCGTCATACAGATGAGCAAAGCGAGGCTCAGGGAGGGGAATGACTGACCTGGCATTCAGGGCACACAGCTAGCTGGGCAGAGCCAAGATTTGAACCTAGGGGACGCAGAAGCCTGCGGTCCCCCCTCTGCACTAAAGGCACAGGCTGAGGATAGAAGCTAAATGCTGGGGTCCATTTTCTTCCCTGCCTCCAAAGGCCTCAAAATAGACCCACTTTCCTGACAAGGTCTCCTCGCCTCAGCACCACAAATACCCACGTTCCCAGGCCGAGCCCAGGGCAGGGCCCACAGGAGCTAGTGCCCGGCAGGACCTATTTCTGGCTGCCGCCTGGCCCGGCCACAAGCAGCCTTCTGTGGTGGCCTCAGCCACAGCCCACAGCTGAGGCCTAGGCCCTGGCCCAGCCTCCAAAGGGCCCATTGTCCGGCTGCCTGGGCTGCTCAGGCTGGCTCCTAGACATCCGGAGTGGGGGGCAGAGGTGACCTGGGGCAGAGGCGGAGGGCTCAGCACAGACTGAAGGGCCTGTGTGAGGGCTGCAGCAGACTCAAAGGACATCCCAGTGTCCACTGTGCCCTTGCAAGAGAGAAAACAAACTCCACCTCGGAATGGGCCTCGGCCCGGCCTCAGAGAGGCAGACTCACCCCCAGCTCGCACTCTCTCTCTCACACACACACACACACACCACACACACACACACATGCACATACACGCACACACACACACACAGAGGTGACAACTGCTGGGAGCAGCCACTGGGTCCACAGGGACACAAGGAGGTGAGAGCCAGGGCTGAGTCCAGTGGGTTAGGATTCTAACACTGGCTCCTTGGTGGTGTCATCTAATACCCAGGGCATAATCTGATTTCCTGAACATTCTCATCAATGTCATGTTCCAGATGATTTGCCCAAATTAGGATCCAAGTAAGGTCTACACATGGCATTCTGTTATGTCCTGTTACTTTTTTAAAAATTGTTAATTTCATGCCTTTGGCTTATTGAAGAAACTGGATCGGTGGTCCTGTTGGATGTCTGCAGATTTGTCTATTTGCTTCCTCACAGTGCTGTTTACCTCGTTTCTCTATCCCTACACTTCCCGTGGATTAGAGTTGAATCCCCTCCATTTTTAATAGCAGCTTTGGGAAGATATAATTCACGTACCAGAAAATTCACCTTTTTAAAGCGTACGACTCAGTGGTTTTTAGTATATTCACAGAGCTGTGCAACCATTGCCACTATCCAATTTCAGAACATTTTCATTGCCCCAAAAAGGAACTCCCTACCTGTTACCACTGTTCTGCCCTCCTGCCAGCCCCTGGCAACCAATGATCTACTTTCTCTCTCCGTGGATTTGCCTATTCTGAACATTTCGTATAAATGGAGTCATACAATATGTGGCCTTCTGTGTCTAACCTCGTTTGTTAATACTTAGGCGCTTTCAAAGTTCTTCCACGTCATATCATGTATCAGTACTTTATTCCTTTTATTACCAAGTAATATTCCATTGTGTGATACACCACATTTTATTTTCCCATTCATCAGGTGATGGACATTTGGGTTGTTTCCACCTTTTGGCTATTATGAATAATGCTGCTGTGAACATTCAAGGATAAGTGTTTGTGTGAATATATATTTTCAATTCTCTTGAATATATACCTAGGAGTAGAATTGCTGGGTCATGGTAACTCCATGTTCAACATTTTGGGGAACTGCCAAACTGTTTTCCAAAATAACTACATCATTTTACAATCCTACCGTAATGTATAAGGGTTCCAATTTCTCCACATCCTCACCAACACTTGTTTTTGTCCATCTTTTTAATTTTAGTCATTCTGTAGGGGTGGAGTGGCATCTCATTGTGGTTTTGATTTACATTTCCCTGGTGGCTAACAATGTTGAGCATCTTTTCTTGTGTTTATTGCAATTTGTGTGTCTTCTGTGGAGGAATGTCTACTCAAATCCTTTGCCCAATTTTAAGTTGGATTACTTGTCTTTTATTAGTGGGTTATAAGAGTTCTTTATATATTCAGGATATAAGTCCCTTGTCAGATACGTGATCTGAAAAATTTTTCCCCCACTCTGTGGGTTGTCTTTTCACTTTCTTGGTGTCCTTTGAAGCACAAAAGCTTTTAACTGTGATGAAGTCTATTTGTTTATTTTTTTGTTCCCATGCTTTTGGTGTCATATGCTTAATCCAAGGTCACAAAGATTTAATTCTATGTTTTTATCCAAAAATTTTATAGTTTTCATTCTTACATTTAAGTCTATGATCCATTTTGAGTTAGCTTCTGTATATGGTGTGAGGTTGGGATCCAATTTCATTCTTTTGATGTGGATATCCAGTTGTCCACACTATTTGTTGAAAAGACTATTCTTGACTTCATTGAATGGTCTTAGCACCCTTAGCAAGAATCAGTTGAACATAAATGTGTGGGTTTATTTCTGGACTTGCAATTCTATTCCATTGATCTATAGTCTCTCCTCATGCCAGTGCCACACAGTCTTGATTACTATAGCTGTACAGTAAGTTTTGAAATTGGAAAGTGTGAGTTCTCCAATTTTGTTCTTCTTTTTCAAGATTGTCTGGCTATTCCTGGTCTCTTGCATTTCCATACAAATTTTAGGATCAGCTTGTCAATTTCTGCAGAAAGCCAACTGGAATTTCGAGAAGGATTGCACTGAATCTGTAAATCAGTTCAGTTGGTATTGCCATTTTAACAATATTAAGTCTTCTAATCCATGGACACAGGATGGCTTTCCATTTGTCTTCTTTTAATTTCTTTCAACAATGTTTCACACTTTTCTTACATTCTTTTGTTAAATTTATTCCTAAGTATTTTATTGTTTTGGATGCTAATGCAAATGAAATTGTTTTCTTAATTTCATTTTCAGAGTGTTCATTGCTGGTGTATAGAAATACAATCAATTTTGTATATTGATCTTGTATCCTGCAACCTTGCTAAAGTCATTTATTATTTCCAATTTCTGTATATATGTAGATTCCTTATGATTTTCTATATACAAGATCTTATCTGCAGATAAAGATAATTTTACATTTTATTTTCTAACCTTGATGACTTTTATTTCTTTTTCTTGCCTAATTGTCCTGGCTAGAACCCCCAGTACATTGTTGAATAGATGAGGCAGGAGTGGACATCCTTGTCTTATTCCTGATCTTAGGGGAAAAATTTTTAGACATTCACCATTAAGTATGATATTAACTGTGGGGGGTTTTCATAGGTGCACACAGGCAACATTTTAATCCAGATTTGAGGGACTCCAAAGCCCTGACTCTTTTCCTAGCCCTGGAAGATAAGAGGAGTGGTCTGGTCAGGGAGACCTACAGGGAGGAAGTTCACAGAAGTGTCAAAACTTGAATTGAGCTTGGAGGGGCTGGGTGATGTGAGATTAGTCCATTCCGGCAGGGACCACCAAGCCCCACAGCTAGTCAGCCCAGGCCCCATCACCCCTGCAGGCTTAGAGAGCCCTCAACCAGGCAGAACAAACATGGGGAGCCCAATGTTGCAGCCCTCAGTTCCCTGCAGTCTTACTCCACACCTCTCACCTCCGTCCCACTCTGAGGCAGAGTGCCCACAGAAAAAGGAAGTAAGAACAGGTGGGTCAGCACAGGCAGGAGGGAGAAGATGGACAAAAAGGAGGCAGCAGGTGGGGAGGTTGAGAGCACTGACTTGGGAGCCAGATTCTGGGCTGGAACCCCTCTGCCCCTGCAACCCTTTACCCACAGGGTGACCTTGGGCAAGTCCTTTCAGCTTCAAGTGTGAGGTTTTTTCCTGTCTATGAAATAGGAAAGATCACAGAAGCCACCTCCTAAGCCCACTGTGAGGATGATGCGGGATGATCCTTGTAAGGTACTCAGCACAGCATAAAGCACAGTCTTGGTGCTCCATAAATTCTGGTCATTATTGTCTTTATTGTTGTCATGGTCACTTTTACCACCATTTACACTACTGCTGCTGGTGTGACGGTGGCAGCCCCAGTGGAGAAGCAGCCTTTCTGAGTGTTTAGCCCTTGTTTGGTGATTCCCTGTGGCCCTAGGACTCTGGAGTTCCTGTGCTTGCTGCGCCCATCACCACGTGGGACCCAGCTTAAAGGGGAAGCCCCCCACCCCCCGTGGCTTCCTCCAACCAGGGCAAGAACTTGGCCAGCTCAGAGGCACCCCATGGCCCAAATGGGGCTCCAGAGGCCAGGAACCATGCAGGCACTGCAGAGACTTGCCTCACAGAAGCCTCGCTGCAACTGCGAGAAGGAATAATCATTATTATCTGCATTTTACGGAAGAGAAAACAGACTCAGAGAAATTGAGCAACTTGTCTAAGCTCCCACAGCAAGTAAGGGGTGGAAATGGGACTTGAACGGGGTCACTGCTCCTTCCTCCTGGGCAACGCCCTTCTCCCCACACCCTGGCACAGCTGGAAAGTTCAAGAGGTCACCTTGGGGCCAGGGGGATGGGGCCTAGGTAGATGTCCAAAAATGCCCTCACCCTGTGCCCTAGAAGGGTCCAGGACAGGATGGCAGGGGTCAGCGTCCCGGCGAAGCAGGGCCTGCGGTGGTGACTGGAGCACTGCATTGGGCTCCAGGGATCTACAGTGCAGACCCCAGGTGCCCCCAGAGACCCTACCCTGGGCAGCTCTCAGGGGCTGGCGAGCCACCTGGGGACCCCTGGGACCCATACTAATCTGTAGCAGAGCCAGGGGCCCTGGAGCTTCCAGAGGAGCTGAGGTTAGGTCCCATGCCCCCTCCCCCATCCCTCAACTGATTTTTGGAGCCAAAATGCAGGAGTTAACATTTCCTTATGTTAAACTCCTCCTGTAAGTTGCGGACACCAGGGAAATCTTAGTGAATCTTAATTCTGCCCAAATAGGGAGCCGGCACCTCCCCCAGCTCTGGGTCCCACAAAACTGAGACCCTCCCGTGCCCATCTCTCAGTCTTCTGCCTGCCAGGGGCCTATTGTGCTTTCTGGGTCATGCAGCTCCTGTTCTTCACGCCTCAAAGTCACTCACCTCTGGGGGAGGAAGGGCGGTTCCTAGGCAACAAAAACAATAGCTGAGGACAATGACTAACCCTATTTCTCTGTCTTGTAAATCTCTCATTGGAGCGTTCAGCAGATCTCCTGCGGAGCTGTGCCTGGCACAGTAGGAATTTGGGATCCAGGTCCCTGCCTCCAGGAGCTTCCAGTCCAGGGGGGTGACTCAAGCCACCATCTGTAATCCCTTATTCTGTGCCGGGAGCTGTGTTCTGAGTGGTTTCAGGCACCATTCCACTGAAAGCTCGGAACAACCCCGCAAAGTATGTGCTATCACTGCTTTATGGATGGCTATGTTTCTTTACCCAAAAAATATCCATTGAGCAGCTACCAAGTGCCTGGCCTGTGCAAAGCAATGAATGTACAAAGATCCCCCAAGTCCCTGCCTCCTTGGAAGACGCTCCCCAGGAGCAGAGGCAGACCCTGAACAAGAAAAGACAGACAAGGAAAGGAGGAAGGAAGGGTTACCAGTGGCAATAAACACTGCAGATGAAAATATAAGAAAGAAAAAAATAACAGAAGGGATCTACTTTAAATAGGTTGATCAGGGAGGGACCCTCTAAGGAGGCGACATTTAAACTGAGAACTGAAGGTTGAGAGGGAGCCAGCCCTGAGGAGTATATGGAAAAGAATTTCAGTTCACGGAACCACCAGCATGAAACCCTGAGGTGGGGGGTAGAGCAAAGGCCCAGTGGCTGGAGGGCAGGGGCAGGGGTGTGGGCAGGGGAGATGAGGCCAGGAGGGGGCAGCCAGCCATGCACGCCCGGGAGCCCAGCATGGAAGCAGAAGGATAGGCAGGGCCATTGGGTGCTTAAGCAGGGGCACCTGGCCGGATGCTCCTGCCTGCAATCCCAGCACTTTAGGAGGTGGAGGCCGGAGGATCCCTTGAGGCCAGGAGTTCGAGACCAGCCTGGGCAATGTCGCGAGACCCCCATCTCTTAAAAAAACAATTAGCCAGGCGTGGTGGTGCACACCTGTAGTCCCAGCTACACTGGAGGCTGAGGCAGGAGGATCACTTGAGCCCAGGACTTCAAGGCTGCAGTGAGCTATGATCGTGCTACTGCACTCCAGCCTGGGTGACAGAGGAAAAAAAAAAAAAGCAGTGGCATTTTTTGCTCAGCTGCAGAGCTGCAGTGTGGAGTCTTCCAGAGAGATGTGGACTGATGTGGACAGAGCCAGTAGATTGAGGTTAGGACGCAGGAGGCGAGGAAAAGAGAGAAAGAAGAGACAGGCTCGGGTCTCTGTCCAGGGTGAGGCTGAATCCAAGGACAGACTTCTCGACTCCAGATTCATCCAGCTCTTCCCCAGCCAGAGATGTTTCCGGAGCTTCAGGCACGTCCACCCTGATGCCAATGGCAGGCCAGCCGGAGAGGCAGGCAAACCCTCCGCTGGTCCTCTCTCTCCTGCTGCCGTGCTTGGCGGGGGAGGTGGGGAGAAGCAGTGGCTTCCAGTCCGTGGATTAGCTGTGTGACCTTGGACAGTCACTGTCCCTCTCTGAACTGAGTTCTCGTCTGTAAAAGGATCAGCCCCACCCTGTACTCCATAACTGAGACCAGGTATGGGAATGTAGAGAAAGCTTTAACTCTATTTTAAAGCACTTCACAAAGTGCAAAGAATGTTACCATCATTCCTGCAAATCGCAGTAGGAAACACACTTCTCCGCCACATCTGAGCATTTGCTACCAGGTTTCTGTGTGCCTTTGGGAGTCCTTCCAGTGCCTAGTGGGGGCCATATCACATCTTCTCTTGATGGAGGGGAATGAGGCACGGTGGTGACATGGTCGGCCCAAAGTCTCATTGAAATCGAGGTGGGGGAGTGAACCCCTAAATAATACCAACGGCAGACACCATCGAGCACTTGCCGTGTGCCAGGCCAAGCTGAGGGTCCCACACGGACAGTCACATTTCATCCGCACACAGTCCTTCCCACAAGACTTTATTGTCATTAGCTCTGTTTTATGGGAAGGTGGGCGGCCAGCAGCTGTTCACAGCCCTCGGGTCCGACGCAGAAAGAAGCAGAAAGTTCCCGGCCTGGATTTAAGACAAATGGGGAATTTCAGTAAACTCCCTGAGTTCTGCCATGTGCCAGGCTCTGTTCCAGGCACTCATGAACCAAAGAGACAAATTCCCTGCCCTCATGGGGCTTCCATGCTGTTGGAGGGGACAAACAGCACAGGCCAGGTGCCAAGAAGGACGAGCTGCAGAAGTCCTCGGGCTGCAAGCACGGCTGGCGGAGGGGGCTGTTGTGGCTGAGAGATCAGCCTCGTCTCACCTCCTGCGTCACCTGCCCTCTTGCCACGCGGTTGTCTGGATTCCAAAGCCAGGCAGGGAAACTGAGGCAGCCAGGAACGCCAAGGGACTTCATCTGAAATGCACTGCCAGGTGGGACAGGCGTTAGGCATGGACGGTGGGCCTCGGAGCTCTCCCCGCAAGCCCGGGGCCGTTCCTCCCTCGTCACGGAATCCACATGGGATTAAGTGATCTGATTATGAAAGCTCCACATGAACAGATGAAATGATGAATCAGTCATTCGTTCATCTCATGATGAAGAGATGATGAGGTGAACAGATGAAATTAATTCCAGGGTCCCAAGTCCCTCGGTGTTTTCCTGCCAGAGAAGCTGGGAGGGAGGTTAGGTCTGTGTGTTCCTGGGACCACGAGGGACTGGCCCCGAGTCCCCATGTTGCTGGCAGCCAGGGGTTGGGGAGGGCCTTCAAGTGGACCATGGCCTGCCCGTAAATCTCAGCCACCTTCGTGGATGCTGCATGTCCCCACTTGGATGACCCAAAGGCACCTTGGCCAAAACTGGATTCCCTGTCGCCCTGCCCCCTGCACCCCAGGCAGGCTGGCTCCTCCTGCAGGGCTCCTTCAACCTGCAAGCGACCCCCATCATCTTCTCAGCTGTCCTTGCAAAGCCTTGAGTCCTCCCTGCCCCTCAGCCTCCGGGTCCCGGCTTCTGGACACCTCTCAAATGCTGACCCTCGTCTCCACTCCTACAGCCTCCTCCTGTCCCAGCCTCATCACCTCCAGCCTCACAGGCCTCCCTGCCTCCACCCTGTCCTCCATTAGCCTCAGGGATCCCCTAAAAGGCAGCTCGGACCCTGTCGCTCCCTGGCTGCAGACTCTTCTGGGCTCCCCCACACTGGGAATGAAGACCACTCTTTCAGGTGCCCCCCATCCACCCAGCATGCAGGGTACAATCCCACCCCTGCTCTGTGGCCTTGGGGGGTGTGACTCCTGGAAGGGGACAGGTAGGTCTGTCCAGGGGCTCTGTGGAGTGGGGTGCTCAGGCTGTGAATGAACGCTGAGCCAAATGAGGCCAACTAGCTGTGTGACCTTGGGCAGTCACTGTCCCTCTCGGTTTCAGGTCTTGTCGTCTATAAAATGATCAGCCCCACTTTGTCCTCTGTAATTGAGACCAGGTATGAGGATGTAGGGGAAACACTTTATGTATTTTAAAGCACTTTACAACATTTGAGGGTGTTAGCATCACTCCTGCAAATCCCAGTAAGAAGTCGTGCTTCTCTGCCACCTGCCCCTCCCCCCAAGTCCCACCACCCACCTCTGAGCGACAGCCAAGGGTCAGAGGAGGTGGGAACTGCCAAGAGGCCAGCCAAGCAATCGGCCTTTCTAGGAGCCCCCCATTCTGCTGATAACTCTGGGATACACCCCAAGAGCAAGAGAACAGGGACCTTGCAAGTCAGTGCTGTGTCCCCAGCATGCGGCCCTGCACACAGGTGGTGCCCAATCAGTGCTCCAAGTGAATGCTGATGCACCCCCTGTGGAGGGTGATGCTCCAAGGCCTGCGTGGAGCAGGGCGCTCAGCAAGAACTGTACGGAGGAGGTGGAACCCGGCCTTGAAGGACGGACGGGCGGCTGTGACTGTCAGGGGAAAGGAAAGGGTGTCCCAGAGAGGGGCCCGGCACAAGCAAAGAGGGGCCCGAGGAGCACGGAGTGGGGGGCAAGGCATACACTTGGAAGCACATAAGTGGAATCTAGTGAGAATGCCCCATCTGCCCAGCACCCCCATCAGTACTCTGAAGTAGATAGTGTGGTTCTCCCCATCTTACAGGTGGGTAAACTGAGGTGCTGAATGGCCAAGTCATTTGCTCAAGGTCCACAGTTAAGGATTCTAACCCAAGTCAGAGACACGGGCCTCTTGGATGTCATCACTGGACTGGACGCCTCCCCATCTTGCTTCTCTTATCAGCAGGTTTTGGAATTTGTGTACACAGGAATGTACTTTACATGAAATAGGGCTTCCTGTGGTTTAAATTAAAACTGCCCCTTCTGGGATATTCTCCTCTTCCTGGGACCTACAGCCCCAGTTCTTGACTTAGGGGTCAAGGAGACACACGGGCCTTGAGGGAAGTGTGTGCTGGAAGCAGCCTGGGGCCTCTCTGTGCAAAGGGCTGGGCAGGGGATGTGCAGGGGACAGGGAAGGGACAGGCCTACTGTCCAGGCACTACCACTTCAGGCGGGAGTAGGATATGGGTCCCAAGAGACAGACAGTTGACAATGTCAGGGCAAGAGTGAGAAGCCATCCATCTATCTACCTATCTGTTCATTTATTCAACAAATATTGACTGAGTCCACAGTCTCAGGGAAGCCTGTGATTACAGGCCAATGTAGTCAGTGCTCTGGTGGAGAATGTGTAGGGAACTGTGGGAGCCCAGCCGGGCAGGGAGGTGGGTGGGGCAGTCAGGACAGGCTTCCTGGAGGAGATGGTGTCTAACCTGAGACTAGAGGTGAGCAGGACTCAGCCAGGCCAAGAGGTAGGGGAAAGCAGCTCAGCCTGAAGGAACCAGACAGCACCTACCTACTCTTAGAGGAGAGTGGCATGCAGGGACCAGGACAGCTCAGTGTGGCTGAAGCAGACAGCACCAGGGCCAAGTGAGAGGTGAGCTTGCAGAAGACAGTGGCCAGGACCAGATCTTCCAGGACCTTAGGAGACACAGTTAAAAGTGGGGTCTTCAGTAGAGGGCAGCTGGAGTCCCTCAAGACTTCTAACTGGGGGAGAGTTGTGGCCAAATTTCCTGTTCAGAAAGAACTCAGACTTCTGGTAATGGTGAGCTAGGTTACTGTGACCAGCCTTTTAGCTGAAGATAACTTAAAAACTTATATCTAATATAGAGCTATATTTTCAAAAGCATTAAAAACTTATAGGAGAGTAAGAAATTTTCATAGCAAACCTGAAGGAAAAACAGGCACTCAGAGAAGAGAGTACACGTGGAAGCCACTTTTGCCTAAAGAGCTGCTCCAAGCCCAGAGGAAACTTTCCTTTGCCATCTGTGAAGGACAAGGGGGACAGAAACAAAGGCCCAGGGCCCCCAGAATGTAGACGTCTAATAGGATATCCTCCTACAATTATCTGGGACCCCAAGGGCTACATCCTCAGGGTGAGGCTGACCAGAAGTAGACCAGCCCTCCTGAGAACCTATAGCTGGGTTTGTATGACTCAGGTCTTCCAAGGAAACTCAGGCTTGGATTAAGGTGGGCCCACACAAGTAGTAAATCCAAGTGTGTGGTAGAAACAAACAAACAAAAATCCTCTCTGGAGAAAGGTGGCTTCATCCCGTGCCTTATATTATCCCTGCACTTAATTTTTCAAACACTATGACCAGCACACAAAGAAAACTAGGCACACACAAAAATAAGACACCATGAGAAAAAACAAAAACAATAGACCCCCCAAAGTTTCAGATATTGGAATTAGCAGACACCAACCATGAAAGAACTATGCTTACCATGTCTTAATAAAATAAAAAGACAAGCTTGAAATGTCACTAGTGAACATGAAACTATGAAAAGTGACACAAGAAACTCGTAAAAGAACCAAATAGAACCTCTATAAATGAGCATTACAATAACCTAAATCTGAAACCCAAAGGTTTTACTTCTTGGCCTGTTGGTGATGGTCCCATACACGCTTGGTTTCTAAGCACTCATTGAACTGCACATGTATTTTTCAGTCTTCTGCTAAGCTATATGTTTGCAATTTGTGCATTTATGCATGTGTATTATATTTTGAGATAATAAGGTATTTTAAACAAATACTCAATGGATAGGTTTAAGAATGGGCTAAAGGCAGCCAAAGAAAGAATTAAGTCAAAAGAAGATAGGCCAAAAGAAAATACGCAGAATGCATTACAGAGAGATGCAAAGATAGGAAAAAAGGAGAGGGTAAGAGGCAGAGGGGATAGAAAATATAGAGTTTAACTGGAGTCCTAGAAAAGAGAGAAAATGAGCAGAAACAATGTTTAAGAGATGATGGCTGATAATTTTCTGGAACTGATGGAAGACACCAAACTATGGATTCAAGACACCCGAAGATTCCTAAGAAAGAGAAATAAGAAGAATCCACACCTCAATCCTTCACAGTGAAGCTGTAGAAAAACCGAAGGTAAGGAGAGAACGTTCCTAAAAGCAGTCAGGGAAAACAGCCAGATTCACTTTCAAGAGACCCCCAGTTAGACTGACAGCTGACTTCCCCACAGCAACAATGGAAGCCAGAAGCCATGGAAAACACTGTCCCTGGATTATTATCCACAGTGAAATGTCACTGGGCTGCTGGTGGAGGACGGAGTGCAGGGGCCAGACAAGAGGCTGAGGAACCAGCCAGGAGCTCAGACGATGGGGGCCCGGACCAGGTCCATGGCTGGGGGAAGGACAGGTCTGAGAGATGCTGAGGAGGTGGAAACAGGCGACCTGGTGTTTGAGTGTTTATGGGGGACAAGGTGAGGGAGGAGGGCTAGGGCAAAGGCCAGGTCTGGCTCAGAAGGCTGCCCTCTAAGATGGGACCCAAGAGAAGGAGCAGGTTGGGAGAGGATGGGCTTAGCTTGGGGATGTGGTAGTCCCAGAAAATCAAGGTCATTGGTTCCCAGAAGAGAAGGGAATACAGTCAGCTCTGAAAAGCGGTGTCAAAAAGAGGAAAATCTCCAAGATGGCAGAGCGCAGCACCCACAGCTCCAGAGAGCAGGGAGGGGGCGGGGGGCACGGGGAAGGGCACAGGCCAGGCAGGGAGGTGGGCCCCAGCAACCAGCAAAGAGCTTGGCCCACAGAAGGTGCTCAGCAAGCACTTGTTGAACAAATAAAGAGACGACTCCCCTGCACATGGTAGGTGACTGTGGTTGGTGGCGCTGGTGAGTCTAGAGCTTCCTTGGTCCCCCTTTTCCATCCAGTGCAGAGAGCAAGACCTGCTCACTTGCCATCCTCCCCTTGATCTGCGACTCCCAAACCATAATTACATCTCCTGCAAACTCTAGTTGGTCTAGCTCCAAGTGGGGAAACTGAGGCAGCTGGGACAAAGATCGCTGGGCAGGGCTTTTTCTTGGAGGGTGGGGTAGAGGGAGAAACCAAGCACCCAGCCCTTCCCGCCTGACTACCTCTCATCCCACCCCAACCCCTCCACCTCACCCCCCCACCACAAAGAGCTCCCACAGAGAGAGGGATTTGTATATATTATGACTTCTCCCTGTTACAAGCAGAAAAGCCATCAGCTCAGCCTCGCCTGCATCCTCAGGGGTCCCACCTCCAGAGCTAAATGCACAGCTATTTAAGGACACAGAGACCCTCTCCTCCTGGGAGTGGAGAACCCCCAGGAGTCCCTGAAGCCTGCAAAACTGGGGGGAACTGAAGTTTCTCAGAGCCTCGCGTCTGCTCGGTTCTGCAGATCTGTGGGCTGAGGCTCTGTGACTCACCTCCCTCCCTCCCCTGCTCTCTCTGAGTAAATGTCAAGTAACATTAGCTATCCCATCTCCCTCAGCAGCACCCCCACCCCATTTTTGGTGGTGCTGTTTACCTCAGCTGGATCAATCAGTGTTCAGGGAGAAAATAGAAACCCTTTTAGATCCAATTAATGAAAATTGGGCAGCAGGAATGAGCCTGTTTAGAATTTCACTACCCGGCAGGGAAAGGATCGGAGATGCAGGGAGGTGGGCTGGAAACCGGCAAGTCCAGGCCTCCTGTAGCATTCGGAAGAGAAACCCCAATTTCCGAGGGGGAGAGAGCGGGGAGGGGCCCCAGAACCAGGTCCTGGTCAAGCACTGTCTTTGCAGGTACAGGGGGCACAGAGCTGGAAACAGCCTCTTTGCCGGATCCTTGGGGGACGCGGGGAGATGCTTGAGGAGTGGGCTAAGGGCAGGGCAGGGGGGAGGGGGCCAGGGAGAAGAATGACAGCAGCTCACACCACACCCCTGCCTGGATTTGGGTGGGACCCCGGCTTCCCGTTGCCACCGGGACCCTAACCCCAAGGACGTGCCATTGCCACCATAATCCACTGTGTCCCAGGAACTGTGCTGCGACAGGGGTCTCCACCACAAGCTCATGGCTCGCCTGCCCTGTGGCAGTCTGACTCCAACAACCCCAGCTCAGCCACAGCCGGCTGCGTGATCTCGAACAAGTAGCCCACCCTCTGAGCCACTTTTCTTTTCATCTGTAAAATGGAATAATAACTTGCAAGCTTCATGGGGCAACTGGGAGGAAGAAGCAGGAGGCGTGACGGGCGCTCGGCCGGAGCCTGCCCTCCCCAGCCCCGGGGCTGCCCAGCTTCCGGGAAGTCCCACCTGCACACTCACCTCTCAGCAAAGACCCACTCGGAAGCTCCCTTGTCAAGTGTTGGGCATCTGTGCCCTGGCTCGTGGGACCATCCCCCAACAACCCTGGGGGTGAAGGCTGTGACCCATCTGTTTTATGGGAGAGGACAGACTCGGGGAGTCCCAAAGTCTCCTATCGTGGGACCAACCGTGCCGGGACCCGACCCAGTTCTGCCCAAACCCCAGCAGTGGCCGCTCCCTGTTCTTGGACACTGCAGAGGATTGCGGGCCCCAACGATCCCCCCTGCAGGATCCTAAGCCACAGGGGCAGGGATGAGCGCCTGTCATCAGTGTGTGCCCTGCGTGCAGCAGGGGATGTTTGAAAGAATGAATTTCACTGTCTCCACAGCACTTGCACACACCTTAAGCAACAGCAGGAACGATTCAAATGACCACACCTGGCTGGGCCTCAGTGTACTTATCTGTAAAATGGGAACTGAATCGGATGCTTTGCGCCTGTAGCCTCATCACTGCTTCCAGGCAAGCTCCAGGCACAGGACAGACTCAGGCGGGTGCCTTGACCTCCACATCCACCATGCACCCTTTGGGTCACTGCCTGTAGCCCACCCCCTCAGCAAGCAGTGTAGGACACCAATGGGAGCCCACCCCAAAGGCTGCACTGTAGGGGATGGATGGGGCAACCCTCCATCCATTGGGCCCAGATGCTCGACTGGGTGGGGCTGGGCTGCTTTCCCTAAGCCCCTTGGAGAGCCCCAGCAGGCATGGAGCCCCAGCTGCCCAGAGTGGTGACAAACCCCATGACACCCCCTTGCATGGGCTTCTCCTGCTTCTGTCCCACTCCCGCACCTCTTCACGCAGCCCCCTTGGAGCACTTCCCAACAAACGATCAGCACCTGGGTCTTCATCTCGGGCTCTGTTTTCAGGACAACCCAGGCTAAGTCAGGGATGAGAAATAGCAGCGACTTCTTAAGCGTATGTGATGGCCACAGGTTTTCACGGTGGCACATGAGGAGCCCAAGCTCAGCGGGTGTGTGACGGCCCAGCACGGAGCAGGTGCTCTATGAGCAGGTGCGGATTCCTGGCACAGAGCAGGCGTCCATTCATTCGCTCCACGCACGGTCTCTCATGCCAAGCCAGGGCTCGGCCCCAGGAGTGGCGTAGTCCCCGCCCTCGAGGGCCACACTCTCATAGGACAGACGGAAAAGCCAACCAAGGGGTACACAGCCAAGCAACAGGAGTCATGTCAAAGTGGCAGAGTGCAACGGGAGAAGAAAGGAGGACGTTCTGCGTTCCCTGTGAAGGGTGGGGGAAGGCGTCCAGGTGGGAGGAAGAAGGTGTGTGTGCTTAATGAGCAGGCCAGGCGGGAAAGGCGCTCCAGCAGAGGGAACAGCTGGAGCAAGGGACCTGAGACAGAAGATGGTATGGGGGTTGGGGGGAGAAGGTAGAAGGGGATGGGCATGGATGAGGCTGGGGTGCCCAGAGCCATAAGCCCCCAGCAGACCATGTCCCTGCCAGCCAGGACTTCACTGGCCTCAGGGTGATGCCTGACTTCTGGTGCTGGCAGAAGTGCCTGGGCTAGTGTGGCGCAGATGTCCCTTAACCCTGCCAGCAGCAGCTGGGGCTTTTGTGGAAGCTCCTGTCTCCAGAGGGTGCACACAGGAGGGACCCCAGCTGTGCCCAGGTTCCGGGTGGCTCTGCCAGGTTCAGGAAGGCCCAACAGAGAAGAGAGGCTGCTTGTGCCAGCCCAGGGCTCAGGTCCTGCCAAGGACCCAGCATGGACAAGAGGCCATGGTGGCTAAGGCCAGAATATCCTGTGCAGCTGTGTGGCTCAGCCTTGCTCTGGCTGTTTCAAGAAGTGACTATGAGCAGATCCTGGGGCTCCCCATAGGAGCAAGAAGTGGATGGTGCTCACTCATCTCACATGCAGTGGGTGGGCACCTTGGAGGTGGGAGAGTGTTGTGTTAGTTAGGCTAGACTAGACTCTGCTGCAGGAACAAACAACCCCCAAATCTTAGTGGTTCAACACAGAAGTTTGTCTCTCACTAAGGCTACACAGCCACTACTTTGCTCCACATGGCCATTCAGGGATCGAGGCCCAGAGGCTCCATCATCTTGTAGCTCCCCATCTGGAACAGGTGGCCTTCTCGGTCACCATAATCATAATGGGGGAAGAGACTGAAGGGAAGTCAGCTCTGGTCCTTCTGTGCTTCAACTCAGAGGGACACGTGTCACATCACCTCTCAGCCCATTGGCTAGAGATGCCGGAGGGCTGGAGGTGAAGGAACACAGATGGAAAGTTTGGTGAGCCCACGCAGCAAGGGGAATTTTTAGTCACCCCTTCCCACTGCCCCAGGCCCCCAAACAGCTGTTCCTGCATTTGCAGCATCTTTGACAGCAAGTGTTATTAGTGGGAACTATCAAAACATTTTATTGCATTTTCTTTTATTTTATAAAAATGAGTTGAAAAACAAAAGGGCCCCCGGGGAGGGGGGCAGTTCGTCGGTATGACATCATGAGACCCACCAAGAGCCACCTATGTGACCCTCCTTTGGACGTGCCCTGGTTGAAATCCAGACAGCTGGGTTGGAAACTGTGACGTGAAATGACAAAATTGAAAAACACACAAAATACTAGACGTGACACATTGATGATTGTGCCTTGAAAAGGCAAGGGGCTTTTGTGTCTCCCAGGGGAGGAGGAGCCCTGTTATCTGTCACGTGTGTGTCTGCAAGATGCTCAAACATTCACCTCTCTTCAGGAACGTGTTGGAAGGGTTTCCTGTCACGGGATATCCAGCCCAGGTGCTCTGAGGTGGGGGGCAGAGAAGGGGGAGACCAGCTGCCAGGGGAAGTTGGCTCCACAGAAGAGGTGATATTTGGGGTTGGCCTGAAATGGTGAACAAGGTCACCTCCTAAAGAAAAGGGACCTTGAACTCAGTCTCCCCCGCCCATTCCCACGCCTTCTCCCTTGCCCGCCTCCACCGCAGAGGCTAAGAAAACCATGTGCCTACGTTCCCTGCATCCCTTGCAGCTAGAGAGGCCATGTGACCATGTTCTGGCCAATGGTATACAAGGCAAAGTCTGCTGGGGGCTTCAGGGAAAGATACTTTTCTCCCTGGTAAAAGGGGAGAAGCCCAAAGAAGAGTACCCACCACCCATCTCTCTCACACACGCACACACGCTCTCCCTTCCCACTTGGGGATGTGGTCCTGTGAAGACATGGAGCCTGGAGCTGTGGCCCCCGTCTTGCCACCATAAGGGTGACCATCTTGTGACCACAAAGGATGGGCCAAGAGAATCACAGAGAAGCCAACCCAGGGCCCTGACCTCACCCTGTGGCTGAATAAGCCCTGTAAACACCACCTCTGGACTTCTTTTTAGGTAAACTTTAAATGGCCTTATGGTTCAAGCCTCTGAAAGTCAGGTTTTCTGGTTCTTGCAGCTGAAGGTATTTCTAAGAGATACAACGTCCTGTCCAATAAGGAGCCCCCAGCAAGGAGCAGACCACACCTCTACAAGACAACTCAGGAAAGTGAGGAAATCCCCATTTGGGCAAAGAATGTTTTCATTATATTACCTAAAATCAGAACCAAGAATGCTCCTAAAGAGCAGCAAGTCCAAATGCATGCAGGTGCCCCAGGCCACTGCAGATGCACCCACCCCGGGCAGCCTCACTGTCCTGCACCCTCTCCACCATGCCTACTGGGCTTCAGCTCACCAACGACCTGGGGTTCCTTAACCATACAGAGCTGTGTCCCACCTCCAAGCCTTTGTCCACACTGGTGCCCCTACCTGGTATGCCTGACCACTTTCCCCCCAGCCTTGAACCTAGCCTACCTGGGCACCAGCCTCTAGTCATCTAGGATGCAGTCAAACTGTACAACCTTTCTGAAGCCTCGCCTTGTATTCTTAATAAGCCCTTAGAGAGCTCCTGCCACATGTCTGGTGCTGAGCTTGGTGCTAGAGTTACAGCTGTGATCAAGACACAGAGATCACAGCTAGCAGGGAGACAGACATAAACTCAGCATGCGCAACTCACTAACGACTTCATTACAATTGTGACAAATGCCATGAAGAAACGCAGGATGCCAGAAAAGCATATAACAGGGTACCCAGCCCTGGTAGGGTAGGAGAGGCTGTCCCCAAGGAGGTGACATTTAAACTGAGACCCAAAGGACAATGGGAGGCTGCTAATGCAGAAATCTGAACATTCTCCCAAGAGCAATGGGCAGTCACAATGTTTGTCAGCCCTGCACTCCCAACCCTAGCAAAAAGGACCCTTCCTCCACCCTCACCCTCTCCAGATCTCTATTACTATGTTTTCACATCTGCTCCCCCACCAGTCTGAGCTCCTAAGGGCAGGGACTAGGCCGGCTCGTCATTTTATACCCAGCTTCCAGTCCAGGACCCAGCACAAGAAGGGGCTCAGCAAGTCTTAGCTGAAGAAAAAGAGATGGATGATGGATGGATGGGTCACAGATGAATGGATGAGAGGCTAGGTGGATGGATGGATGGATGGATAGGTAAGAGATTGGGTGGATGGATAGATGGATAGGTAAGAGATTGGGTGGATGGATGGATGGATGGATAGGTAAGAGATTGGGTGGATGGATGGATGGATGGATAGGTAAGAGATTGGGTGGATGGATGGATGGAT
Organism: Daubentonia madagascariensis; assembly: GCA_023783475.1. NCBI lineage: Eukaryota > Metazoa > Chordata > Mammalia > Primates > Daubentoniidae > Daubentonia > Daubentonia madagascariensis. The sequence goes on from JAKFHU010000776.1 coordinate 5,202,299, forward strand.
GGATAGGTAAGAGATTGGGTGGATGGATAGATGGATGGATAGGTAAGAGATTGGGTGGATGGATGGATGGATAGGTAAGAGATTGGGTGGATGGATGGATGGATGGATAGGTAAGAGATTGGGTGGATGGATGGATGGATGGATAGGTAAGAGATTGGGTGGATGGATGGATGGATGGATAGGTAAGAGATGGGTGGATGGATGGATGGATGGATAGGTAAGAGATTGGGTGGACGGATATATAGGTGAGAGGATGGATGGATAGGTGGGTGAGTGGACAAATGGATGGATGGGTGAAAGGAAGGAACTATTAGTGAATGGATGGATGGGTGGATATTTGGACATTTGGATGGATGGGAGGATGGATGGATGATGGACAGGATGTGGAGATAGTGGGATGGAGGTGTCACACCCTACACAGAGTCCTGAGGGAGGCACAATCAGGGATTTGCTCAGGAAGGAGGGTTCCTCTCTTTTTATAGAATGTAATCTAATAGAGCTTTCCACTAAAAGGTGGCATCTCTGTCTGTTAAGATAGAGAAATAAAGACATGAGAGTTGGCTCTTTATCTTCCATTTGCACCTATATTACTCAGCTCTTGCCCCAATTCATCTGGTTCTCTTCACACACCCCATGGTTCTGAATCACCTGGAAGCTTTTAAGGACTGTGACACCTGGATTCTCTCCCAGATCAATTAAATCTGAACTTCCAGGGGCGGAGCCCAGGCATCAATAATTGCTAAAGCTCCCCAGGTGATTCTAATTTGAAGCCAGCACTTTTCCCAATTTCTAAGGTGTAGAGAAGGCAACAGGTGACTGGCTTGAGTCACAGGAACAGAACCAGGGTCTGGCATCCAGGCCTGAGGCCCCTTCCACTACCCCAGGCTGCCTCGGCCAGAGCAGGTGTTGTGACAAATGACGGGACCCGGCCTGCAAGACCCACGTGCACAGGAGAGGGAGTGTTAGGGTAGGGTAGGCTCTGCAGCCTTCCCCACTTGTTTGGTTAACCAGGGGACCCCACCTCTTTGGGCCTCCTTTTGCCACCTGTAAAATGGGGTTCCCGGTGGAACCTATCCAACAGGGTCAGTGTGGGGGCATCAGTAGGGCCACAGAGCGAAGTCTAGGCCTGACTCCTGTTAAGTGCTCCACAGATACGAGCCATGAGTGTTATTCTGCAGGGATAATGGGGAGTCTATGTGCCCCTTGTGATGGGCTAATTGGAGAAACAGTCTTTGCCAACGTGTCTTCAGGCTCAGGGACTGTGGGGTGGGCGGTGCCAGCCTCGGGAAATGAGAACCCCCTCTCCAGTGCTGCTCTCCATGAAACCCAACTCAGGGGCAGGACAGGGGGAGACAGAGCCCCCACACCGAGGCAGGCGCTGTGAGTACCAAAGCTGAGGCCAAGGCCAAACCAATGAGAGGTCAGGGGTCAGAAGCCAGGGGAGACCCCCCAGGCTGGGAGGGGGCAGAGCATCCTTTGGCTGAGACCTGGTGGGCTCCAGCTACTCACAGCTGTGTGATGGGGCTGGTTGGGACTCTGCAAGCCTCGGCAGCCTCCAGTGAACCCAGGCTGATGGTGGCACCTACCTCACGGGACTGTGGTGAGGAGTGGGTAGGGCCCCTCACACGTGTTCACTGAATTCCTGGACCCCAACCACTCACCCAGGGATGCCCACACCTCTGTGGCCCTTCCAGTCTGCCTCTCAGCTTCAGGAGCAAGTCCTGATGCCAAGGAGGCAACCCCCAGGAAATTCTGGAACCCAGGGGCCAGTGTATGGCCTCCTCCCTCTGCACACCATGGGCTACAAGAGGTCAAGGGGGAGCTCGGGGAAAAGTCCCGTTTAGGGTCTTCACTTGTAGCAAATAAAAATATAGGATGCCTAATTATTGTTGAATTTGAGATAAAAAAATTACATGTTTTTAGTGTGAGTATGTCTCACGCAATATTTGCAACATACTTATACTAAAAATTTATTCATTGTTTATCTGAAATTTAAATTGAACTGGGTGTCCTGTATTTTATGTGGCAACCGTAATCCCATTACATGGAGAGGAACTCCCTGTGTCATGTCCTCCCTTAAGATCCATTCATAGCTCCCAGCACCTTAGGCCAAAGTCTGGGACAGTAGAGAGCTGCACGGTGTGGCTCCTGCCTCTATTCCAGCCTCAGCAGGAGAAGAAAGTTGAGACCAGTTCATGAACCACTTCCAAGACCATGCCAGGGGATCAGATGTGGTTTTCTGAAGGCAGTGGAGGGACACAGAAATTAAGTCCCCTGCCATCCACCCATCCTGGCGCCCTCCCCCCATCGGAGAGTAAAAAGGGTCAGAAAGAGTCTTTTTATGTTGGGCTTGCTCCCCGACATGAATGGCAACAGAGTGGCCCCTCCGCTCATTTCATGAACAGTGACCGAGCCCAGTTCTGTGCCAGGCCCCACACTGGGGATGAGGGCACCTCCCGCTGTGGCAGTCCCAGTTTCTCTCCATGAAACACTGGCTTCTAGGACTTCATCCCGTCAGTGGCTTTGGCCTGCAAGACTTTTCTTTTTGTTTGGAGTCCCTGCCTCCTCCCCACTTCCTCCTCTTCATGGGTGGGCAACCCCTGGTTTCAGATCAAAAGGACCCCAAAATTCACATGGCATTTCAAGTTGAACCCACAGCCGAACCACTGACTTCAGAGGGTTCCCAAGAGCATTGCTGGGCAGAGCTCCCCAGCCTTTGCCCCACGGCAGACCAGCTTCCCAGAACCCTGGACAAAGCCTTCTCTGCCTTCAAGCTGAGCAACAGACCGACGTGGGGGACTCGGCACTGCAGGGGTAAGACCTCAGAAGAAGAGATGGGGCAGCAACTGCTACACGCGTGGGGCACCGTCTGCTGAGCCCTCGCACCTAACCATTTAAGACTTGCTCAAGCTTCCCTCACCACCGCCACAGAACAAGCCAGGCCTCCAAGGGACACTGCCCGGCACCCGGGCCCATCACCGTTTCATTTACTTATTTCGGGAATGATGTACTCAAGGTCTGTCACCCCCACTGGACCATGAGCTAGGCTGCGGGGAGAGGGACGACCCTGTTAGTCAAGTTCACCGCTGTGTCCCAGCACCCAGCACAGAGCTAGCACTCAGTAACTGGGATGGAGGGAAGGAAGAGGAAGACCATGGCAGCAGGTGCCTCTGACTCCCAGCTCTCTCCCCGGCAGCATCAGGCTCAGACACGGCGGATGCTCAAGGAAGGTCTACTGCAGGAACAAGGGCTTCCTCCCTCAGGACCATAAAATTGTTTCCTAGAATTTCTCCAACCGACCATAGTCAGGAAATGCAAAATCTTGTTCATTTATTGTTTCTCCTCCTTCCCCTCGCCCCGGGGCTAGGGGAGGAGACCCATTCATGGTGTCTGCATTTTGCTAAGTTGTCTTAGTAAAAGTTTTTTCCTCTTTAAAAAAGCGAGAGAGAAACCGGCAAGGTCAGACTCATCTCCGTTTACAGCTGAGGGAAACAACGCTCAGGAGTACAGATAACACTTTGCTGCATAAAACCATCTCTAAAAGACCAGAAAAGTTAGCAGCCCCAAAGGCGCTTCACATACGGATGGACAGAGAGCAGGGGACAGAGGCTGCCTTCCCCAGACAACGCTGCATGTTATGAGCTTGGACTCTTTAGCCAGATTTCCTGGGTTCACATCCCAGGATTGAACTGCTACTTACTAGTTGTGTAAACCAGATCAAGTTAGTTAACCTCTCTATACCTCAGTTTTCCCATCTGTAAGGTGGGAGTGTTAAGGGAAACTGTGAGGTCTGTGCAAATTAATCAATGCCTGGCAACATGGGAACCACTACATAGGTGTCCACTGTAATCACGAGGCCTCTGAGAGGCCACACAGGCTTGTGATGAGACAAAGAGGCCTTGGCACCCACTCCCAGCTCTGCTCTGAATAAGCCATACAGTCGTGGACAAGCCACAAGCTCTCTGAGCCTCGGTTTCCTCTCCCGATGATGGGGATAACCACAGCCTCCACCGGGGTTGCTGGGAGGGTGGTGAACATCACCACATGCAAAGCACCCAGCCCAGGGCCTGGCCCGTCTACACCCCACCCTGCCCCATGTGGGAGCCCTAGCTGTGTAACTGTTCCCTTCCGGTGTCCCAGCCTTCACCTGGCTTCTACTCCCCACCTGCCCAAGCCGGCTTCTCCCTCCTCTTCCTCACCTCTCTCCCAGACCCCAGGCTCCTGGCAGGGCTGGGGGTAGATACATCCTCCCAGGGCCTCTGAGGCCCCCGAAGGCCCCAACAGTGAGACAGACAGGCTGGGCTGGCCTCCAGGTCCACTCATGCACCACCTGCAATGTTTGGTTGAACCCAAAGCCACCTGTCTCCCTACAGGACCTCTCCCGGCCCCCTGAACCACACTAGAGTCCAAAGCCACTGACTGACTCCTTTCCAGAATACGCTGGGCCCTGAATGGCTGCCCTGCCATCAGCAGACACACACTAAGTAGCATTTTGCCAACATTTCAACAGCTCTGCGGAAGGAAAATGATTAAGGTGAGGTCGAGGTGGGTTTTGGAGCCCAGCCCCAGTTACAACCTAACAGTCAAGGTCCGATAGAGCCACGTGACCCCCCAGAGCCTGGCAGGCCCAGCAGGGTTCAGAGTTGGGCAGAGATGTTGTAGGTATTACACACCAGTGCCATCTGTCCAAGCAGACTGCCCCTCTCTGGCCTGGCAAGACCTGCTACCAGGGTGGGTCCAGCTGCCCATCAAACAGCACAAGTTCCTCAAGGCCACCATGACAACCGAGCTGAGGCCGGAAGGCCTTGTACCAGCAAGCTGGCCAGGTCAAGAAAGAGTGTTATTCTAGGAGAGGAAACAGCACGTGCAAAGACCCTGGGGCAGTCATGAGCCCGATCCATTCCAGGAACTGAAAGTAGCTCCTTGTGGCACAGAGGGGAAGAGAAGGAGGTGAAGTGTGTGGGGACAAAATCTGCAGGACCACAGGGGCACAAACGCCTGTGCCCTCGTGGGGCCGTCAGACCCTAAATCCCACAGAGCCCCTGTGGGCACTAACCACACAGGCCTTGAGCCTTCTCACACGTGGGGTTTGTCCCCACCCTGCCTGCACTCCCATTTGCCAGAAGGCCCCTCGCCCTCTGTCCTTCCCCTTCCCTCCTCACCCTCACCTGCTTCTCCCTCTCCCCTCCTCCTTCCCGTCTCCCTCTTCTGTCGCACCCCCACCCAAGGAGGAAGAGGCCGGCACGTCCCCTGCCCACCCCACGGGACAGCCTGGACCCTCGGAGCCAGGAGGTGTGGTGAGCCTCCACCGCCAGCCTGGAAGCTTCTTTCAAAGAACGCTGGGCATGCAGGGCCTCTCCCCCTCCCTGTCGAGCGCACCCCTCCTCCTGCGCCTCCCAGCAGGCCCGTGGACTCCCCGCAGTGGTCGTGGTCGCAGCGGTGGCTGTGAGGGTGGGCAGGCCTGGCTTTCGTCAAACACCGCCCTCCTGAAGGCCACAAGCTGATTCAGGGGAGGAAGGGGGTCGGGGGAGGGGGTGGAATTCTCCAGATTCTCTCCCAGCCTCCAGAGGGCCTCTAGAGAGGTGGTTATATAAGATTTCACTTTAAAAAGGGTGGAAAGGAAAATTTTGAAAATATGAAGAAGTGCCACGTAGGGCACATAAGGGGGCAGATGCCCTGCCTGCGGACAGGGCGAGTCCCACGCCAAGGAGCCCCCACTGCTCCGCGGGGGCAGGGGCTGGCCATCGGGGCTCGGCCCGTCCCCAGGCCAAGCCCAGTGCCAGGCAGGGGGAGGCGCTGGGCAAAACGTGCAGATTTAATGAATGGCCTCGGGAAGGGAGCTAGCGAGGGAGGAGGGAGCGGCAGTCGGGATGGGGGTGAGAGAAGGGTGTCCGGGAGAGGAGACGGGAGGGGCTAGGAGGGGAGGGGGGGCCTGGGAATCAGGAAAAGTGCTGAGTAAAACCCGCCTTTGAAAAGGCCCAGATTACGCACCCCAGTCCTCATACCACTCAATTTCAGTTCAAGCGGCTGCAAATATTTGAAATGAGTAATTTCTCCTGATGAAGAGAGTCTGATTTTGATTCTGCCTAATTTATTTCAAGATTTAGGGGAGCACCCAGAGGGAGAGGGGCTGGGTCTGTCGTCAGGCAGCTCCCCGCCGCCCCTGCGGCCTCCTGGTCCTGCCCACCCCCACGTCCGGGAGAGGAGGATGGGCCGTGCACCTGGACCCGGGGAGGGGCCTGCCCGGGTCACACGAAGCCCCCAGGCCCAGGGAGCAGAGGAGCCACCAGGGGACAGATTAGAGCCAGGTGGCCACAGGCCTGCGCCAGCTCCGGACCACTACAGCCTCCTGTCTGGTCTCCAGGCCCCTGGGCCACTGCCTGGTCCCTCCCTTCCTCCCGTAGCATCAGTGGCTCCTCAGGGTTCCCAGATAAATCCTGAGCCTATGTCGTCCGGCCCCACCCTACCTCCCAGCCTCACCTCCCCAGCCTCCCTCTCTCCTCCTCTCACCTTGGCCAATGTGGCCCTGGGACCTGGCACCTCCTCCTCCCCCAGCCGGTACCAGGCAGTCCCCTGTGCCTTTTCTATAAGGCTTAAGCCCAATGTCACCTTCTCTGTGAAGCCTTCCCTGTCCTCACAGGAGGTGGGGCGTCTGGGGCTCCCCATCTTGCAGAGCTCTTGTCCCCTGTTCAGTCACCATCTGGGGGCCCTGCTTCCGCCAGTACAGTGAGGACCAGGGCTGGCTCTGGAACCTGCGCGTTCTCAGCACTTGGCACAAGGCCTGGCACACAGTGTGCTGGAGAAACATCTGGGGCAAGAATTCATCATAAATGCACAAATGAAGTGACACGTGTGTAAATAAACACATGAAGGAACCCACAGATTAACTCACAGCCCACCTTAACCAAACAGAGGCCCCAGCGCCATGTCTGGGCCCAGGGGAAGCCATGGGGGCCCCAGGAGAGGTCAGTCCTCTGCCCTCTCAGGAGCCCACCCACCCAGACATGGAGCAGAAGGCTTGGCCTTGGCCCTGGGACACAGAATGCTCAAGAGCCCACAGCCCTCAATCAGGTTCTCAGGGCCGTCTGCCCCACTGGGAAAAGACCACTCAAACGCCACACGGCAGGGGCTCAATAAACACTTGCGGAAGGAAGGGAAGGAGGGAAGAAGCAAGTTAGGAGAAACCTTCGGACTCCAGCACTATAGCAAAGAGCACACACTCTGCGCTCGCAGACTCGAGTTCGAATGCCGGCTTTACCACCCCCTGGCCTCAAGACCACAGGGGTTTGGGGTTCCAGAGCACCTGAAGTGCCTTCTCTCATGGCCACCCCAGGAACCCGAGTCCCCGACACCCAGAATCACAGCACCGGCCATTTGTTGAGCACTGTGCCAGGGCCTTTTTCACATCATGTGACCCACCAGTGACACCACACTTGTGACTCCTTTTCACAGATGGAAAAACTGAGGTGTAAAGAAGCGGAACGGCAGGTCCCAGTTCAAAGACTGGAACGCACATCCAAGAAATGATTCCCAAAGGAATGGAACGAACACTGGATAAGCAGCCTACAAGCCTGGGTCTAGGCGGGGTCTGCCACCGCACAGGGCCACCTGGCTCCTGTCCCCAGCATGAGTGGCTCTGGATCAAGCAACACCCCAGAGAGACCTGGGGAAGGGGGAGGGCTAGGGCCAGGAGACAGGCGTGCCCAGCAGGGCAGCGTCAGGGGGCGGTGGCCCTAGAAGCTGGGTAGTGGCGTTGACTGGGAGCCCACGTGCAGTGCCTGGGCAAAGTGCTCCCACTGCCTTTCCTCCAGTAAAGGACAGGAGCGCACAGTGGGGCAGGGGGTGTGACAGGGTAGGGAGAGAGGTGTTGGAGCAGCGGGGCAGCTGGTGATGGGTTTTTACTAGCCTGCCTGAGGGCCCACGTGTGCTCCAGTGGGGGACGGTGAGGCTTGGGTTCACTTCAGAGGCCACTGGCCTGGCCTCCAGCGTGCGGGCCTGTGCTGGGGCTTTGGAGTTGAGTAAGGGCGGGCCCTGCCCTCAGGATTCACTGTGGGAGAGGTGAGGTCTCTGTGCCAAGGCAGAAGGGTCTGGTGGCTAAGGGAGCAGACAGCCCTTCACCGGGATCCACCAGCTTCGGGAAGGAGGGGCCCTGGCCTACAGAAACTGCTCGAAGGCAGCCACCCACCCCCCAAGCAAGGGCTGAGCTGGGTTTAGACCCCAAGGGAGGGAAAGGTTTGAGCTGGGTAACTGGGTGGGTCCCCATCCCCACCACCTTGGGTTCTCGAAGATCGGGATGTATTATATACAAGAAGATGGGACAAGTCAGGAGATGGGGGAATGGTCCTGGTTTAAAATGCAGGTTCCAAGTCCCTGCCTGCAGAGGCTCTGATTCCTTTGGTCTGGGCCCAGGCCCAGGAGTCTGCATTTGACCAGCAGCCCAGGCAACTCTGGCCCAACTGGTCTGGCAGGGGTCACTGCACTATTGAGTGTGGGGCCCCAGCCCTAGAACCTGACAGATGTGGGGATGAGTCCTGCCTTGCCCCTTCCCTGCTATGTGGCCTTTGCCCAGTCGCCTTCCTGCGGGCACCACGTGTGAGAGAGGCAGGTGGGTGCTGGAGTTAAGCTCAGGCTCCCCAGTCAGACCACCTGAGCTTCTACCCCGCCTCTGCTCTCACTGCCTGTGTGACCTCCCACAGATTAATTGACCTCTCTGTGCCAGTTTCCTTCTCTGCACTGGGGTGCCCCCAGGGGTGTTATGAACACTCCTTGCTGGCCGGCACCCTCCAGACACTCAGAGAATGGGGGCCTTGTCCACACTCGTGGCTTTTCTGTGATCTCCCTGCCCCTGCCCCCACCCCCACAGCAGCCAGAGGGATTCCCTTAAGACCCATCGGGCCAGGCCTGACTGACAGCCCCCAGTGGCTCCCCCGGGGCCACGCACTGAGCTCTGCCCACCGCCCTCCCTTCTGCCAGGAGCTCCGCGAGGTTTGCCTCCTCCTCATCTTTCAGGTCTCAGTCCAAAGGCTGCTACCTATCGTGTGCCGACTTTATAAAAAGAATATTTATAGTTACTTATACATGTATAAACAAACTGAAGATTCTTTAAAAACTAAGGGCAGTGATTGTTGGCACAGGGAACCTGCAGCAGGGGACAGAGGCAAGAGAGGGGTTTCCCCTTACAGCTTTTTATTATTCTGGGTTTTGAACCATGTGAATGCACTATATACACAAAAAAATGTATAAATAAATGGATGGATGCATTTTTTAAGGTCACCCTTGTGGAGAGGCCCTCACTTGCCAACCTTCCTAAACTGCCCCATTTCCATCACCCTTCATCCCTACCTGTTTTACTGACATCCATAATCCCATCACTCACTGCCAGCATGTTAATTGTGTGTGTTCGATTGCATGTTGTGTGTCCCTCCCATTGGAATATCATCCTAATGAGCAAAGGGCCATGTGTTCCCGTGCCCAAATCAGGGAGCCTATGCCAGAGGTACTTAATAGATCCCTCGGAAAGAGTGGGAATAATCACAGAGCCACCCCCACCCGCCGACTGTGTGCACCTCCAGCTACTGTCCAGGGCTTATTTTATTGGGTGTTGCACCCAGGATTGAGCCTGGCACACCACAGGTACTCAATAAATGTTTGAATGTTTGCCGAGTGAATAAAAGAATGGATGTCTAACGACCTTTGAACAGATGACACATTCCTTCCAGGGGGACAAAGTTTTTTTTTTAGAGACAGAGTCTCGTTCTGACGCCCAGGCTAGAGTGCAATGGCATCATCATAGCCTACTGCAGCCTCAAACTCCTGGGCTCAAGTGATGCTCCTGCCTCAGCCTCCCCAGTAGCTGGGACTACAGGCACGCGCCACCACGCCCAGCTGATTTTTAAATTTTTTGTAGAGACGGGTCTCACTATGTTGCCCAGGGTAGTCTCAAACTCCTGGCCTCAAGTGAGCCTCCCACCTCGGCCTCCCAAAGTGCCAGGGTTACAGGCGTGAGCCACCGTGCCCAGCCTGTCCTGGCATCTTTTGGAAGCAGTGTGCTGTTACCCCATTTCACAGCTGAGGCAGTTAAGGCTGGAGAATCACCTGCTCAAGACCATACAGCAAATATGTGCACAGCCAAGAGCCACACCCAGACTGTCTGTGCTCCTGTCCCCACACTGCACTGCCCTAGACCAGTCACTCCACCCCTGAGCCTCAGTTTCCCTATCTGTAAAATGGGGGTAATGGAGGCCCCTTTTCAAGTCTATCGTGAATATTTGGTCACTTCAAAAGTGAGTCCCAGAAGTGTATGACCTCAGCAGGGGCTCATCAAATGTTGTTCTCCTTCCCTCCCTGGGGGAGCCCTGTGTCAGCCCCTCATGGTGACAGCAGCCTTGTTCTGGGACTATGGATGGGTCATTTCCTCCGTTTCCCCATGTGAGTGGGATAAGGATGGTGGGGAAGGATGAAGGCAGGAGGCACAGATGGGGGCTGCTGGGGGGACCTGCAGGGACGCAGTGCCCAGCACGGGGAGGGGCTGGGGCTCCAGAGCAGCAGACGGGCTCCTCAGCCAGGATCCTGCGCCGCCCCCTCCCCACGGCAGTGTGGCAGCTTTTGCCATCCGTCCCCAGCAGGGCCAGCAGGAGCTGGCAAAGGTGGGGGGAGAGGGAAAGGCACCTCCCATCTTTTGCTTCTTCCTCACAGTGTTGTTGTTTTATTTTTGTTTTTTGTTTTTTTTCATTCCAGCCACTCTGTGGTCCCATCCGGGGCCTCCTGCCTCCTCCCACCTCCTTGCTGGTGGCTGTCACACGACAGACATTTTTAGTGGTGACAGCTGGCCTTGTGGAACTCAGCTCGAGTACGGGAATGGTTTTTAAAAAAAGAGCGAGCCAAGCCACCGCCACTTTAAATAGCAATGCGGCGGGAGGAGAGCAGGGGATGTGTGCAGCAGGCTCTCGGAGGCTGTGACTGAGGAAGGCCCGAGCCACGAGGACCCCAGAGCTCATCGGTCCCACCTCTGCAATTGACTGAGGGAGAAACCGAGGCACAGAGACGGCAGATGTCACACCCAGGATCACACGCTTGTGGGTGGCAGAGCAGGGACTCACACCCAGGTGTGTGCGGCTCCAGCACCAAGCTCTTCCCTGTGACAGGGCCTGGCCTCCCCATGCCAGCCTTGACCCTGAAGGACAGAGGCTGCCCCTGCACCCAGTGCTCCAAGATGGGGCACCCTGAGGCAGAGGCCCACAGGGCCTGGAATGTGCCACGTCCTCCTTGGAGAAGCTTAGTTAACATTTGTAAAGGAACCATAGACACCAGCTAGGATTCCAAGGGGTCCCCAAGCGTCCCCTGGACCTTCACATTTGTAGCTGCAGGGTCTGCTGAAAAACAACACTGTGAGAAAGAAACAAAAGATGGGGGGTGCCTTTTCCTCTCCCCCACCCCTCCTTCGCCAGCTCTCACTGGAAGCGTTTGACACCGCTCCACCCAGTCAACACCAGGTCCTGTGGCTTCTATCCCCGCAACATCCCCTCTGGTAGCTTGAAATTGACCGCGGCGGGAATATTGACACATGGGAATCAGCATGTGCTGCAAATCGGGGCTTTCCTTTAATCCTCAGAGAGCTGGTTGTGATGCATTTACCAGCCTGCCACTGCCCAGGCCCCCGTGGTGCCCAGCTCCATGGTGTCACAGGCGGATTGAGAGCAGGAACTCTGGAGTCCAACAGGCCTGGATTCAAATCTTGCCTCTTCTACTACTCCCAGTGTGACCTTGGGCAGGTCACTTCTCTCTGAGCCTCCTCTGTAAAACGGGAATAAAAGTAGCGGACGTGTCTTGGTGTGAGGAGTGAGTGAGAAGGTGCACAGAGAGCTCAGGACCCGGGGCCTGCCCCCATGAATGGCAGCCATTCTCAGGACAACGGAGGTGACATGGCTCTGGTCTCCTCCCCACCCCGGCCTCCCCTCTCTGGACCTACGCCCCTTGGCTTCTGCCATTCCTGAGGGGCAACAGATGCTCGGCATCGAACGCCACATGCCAGTTTGGCCCGACCAGGGAGAGAAAAGGATGCTGCCCTTCCTTGTTCTAGAGGTTGCGTTTCTCTCCTGGTGTACCCTCAGAATGGATTCCCCAAGCTTCCACCACCACCCCATTTCCTAGGCCCTTTCCGGCTCTAGTTTTCTGCATGATGCTTATCCTCAGGGTCATATCTATTGGTTTGATGCCCATCTCCCCCCTGGCCCCAGAGTGCAGGCAGGGAGTCTAGGCCAGTGCCCGGCACACCACGGTGCTTGATACACAACCACTGCAGGCATGAATGTGCCCTGGGGGCACCTCAGCCAACTCACAGTTTCCACGTGCATATTCCAAAGCAACCTGAAAATTGTGGGTGATGCTAAAAACTAGAGAAGGGAAGCATGAAGCAGAAGAGGAGGATGTGAGAATAGCTCCGGCACAGCAAAGGGACTTTTTGTATCCTGGGACTCCTAGCTGAAACACACAACTCTATACGCCCTCCTTCGCCAATAATCTACTGGTGCCGCCTGTTTAATCCTCACAACACCCTGGGAGCTGGATTTTTTATTATATCCTCTACCACCACTTTACAGCGAGGCTCAGAAAAGTGAAGACGCTTGCTCAAGGTCACACGGCAGTTAAGTGTGGGATCCAGAATTCTGCTACTAGTAATCTCCAGCCCTGTCCAAGAGAGTCATCCCACATCAGGCCAAAGAGAGAGCCTATTTCACCATGAGCGAGATTCCAAAACTAAACAGGCTGGAATGAGAAGTAGGGAGCTCCCCATCACTAGAAGAATTCAAGCAGAAGTTGAGCAATCTCCAGAGATGGTGAGGATGGCAGGGTTCCTTCATGGGGTGGGGGTGGGGGTTAAATAGAGGGACTTTAGGGTCTCAATGCTGAGAGGTTTCAATTCTATGATCCACATCCCAGGCTGTGTTTCTGTAGGTAACACAGTTGGTCTGTGTTTCAAGGCTTAGAAACAAAAAAATAACCCTAAGGAGTTAAATAGACATGTCAGCATATCATGTCATACACTGAGAAGCATTTATGCTCATTTTTACATGGGAAAAGTTTTGGTTAGTAACTTTAACTAATATTTAATAGAGTTACTACATGTTCAACTCTAACACAAATATTTTAATATATGAAATATATTTTTTAAAATATATTAATATGATCTCATTCAATCCTCAAACAATCCTGGGTGGTGGGTACTATTATTATACATGTGGACTGGTCAGGTTTCTGCTAGGGTAAGACTGTGTAACAAACAACTCCACCACTCTGGTGGCTTGCCACATTTATCTCCATCTCGTAGGTCTGCAGGTCACCCGGGGTGGCTTGCTTCACTCTGTGGGTTGGCTCGATTTAGCTCCAGGCCAAGGGTCAGATTTAGGTCAGCCCCACAAGTCTCTCCTCTGGAACCATCAGCCACCTGAGACATGTTGGCTTGTGGCACATGGCAGAAACTCAAGCTGCCCAGCCAAGAACCCAGCCAAATTCCAAGCCTGTGCCTTTGTCTCATCCACTAATATCCCACGTCACGTGGCCAGGCCCACACTCCAGTGGAATGGGAAACAGACTCTGCCTCCTCCAGTGGGAGCTACTGCAAAGTCATGCAGCAAAGCACATGGATGTATAATTCCATTACAGGAGGGAATGAAGATTTGGGAATAATATCCAATCCGCCCCCAAGAGGTTTCACAGATGAGAATCCAGGGCCTCACACAAGGACACAAGTGGCCCAAGGTCACACAGGTGCTTAGCGTGATTCTAACTGGGGTTTTGACCCAGGCTGTCTGACATCCAAGCTGCTCCACCCCCACACGTTGCCAGACAAGTACCTGATTACTTAATAGGTGCTCAATAAATTATCAGTTCATTATTAAAGCATACACTTCATTTTGTAGTTTGTTGCACGTCAATTATGCCTCAATGACACTGTTAAATTATTTTTAAAAAGAAACTTAAAGGAAAGAAATGATCGATTTAATGAATGAAATGTTAGTACCTGATGCAAGACTTGATTTTGAAGAGCAGCAGAGGGTGGGAGCCTGGCGCCCACGAGTGAGCACCAGGAAGGCTCACAGGACCTAGCTAAGGGGCAGGGTTATGGAGAGGGGTGTCAGGCCTGCCCAAGGAGGCTGCCCCTGGAAAGCAGGCGAAGGGAGGGCTTGTTTGTCCCAAGAAGCAAAGGCAGAGGGAACGTGAGCATGGCAGTGTAGAGAGGAGCCCACCGGCCGTGGGGCCCTGTGGCCCAATGCTTACTGGGACCAGCACCAAACGTCCCTCACACTGAGGCAGAGGGTGATGTACACGAACCAACCAGATGAGCCCAGGGCGGACTGCAGGAGCAAGGGAGAAGGTCAAGGCTGCAGCCCAAGGTCAGTTCCCACAAGACATCTGCCCTTTCACCTCTTGGACTACAGAAGTGACCAGTGGTGGAAACAGTACAGGTCCAGCCCTGGTCTGCAGGGCCCTTCTAACCCTTTGCTTTGTGACCCGGAAGTTAAGTCACACGTTGCCTGGGAGCCTCAGCTTCCTCTTTAGTTAAAAAAAAAAGGGAGGTGGTGTATCAAGAGAAGGGATCGGGCATCCGCCCTAGCTGTCCCAGGCAAAGCATGTCGCCTGGTGCCCAATACTAAAGGAGGTGGGGTTTCTCTCCAGGAATATTCCAGCTAATAGACAAGGAAGGAGTGATAGCATTGGATTATCTCCACTATACAGCCCCTCACAAATTAATGGGCCCAGGCAATGGTCAGCAACGGCGCTGGCCTCCCAAAAAAGGAGAAACCAGAGCGTCTGCACCCGGGTAGGAGCGCACACCGCTACCTATGACATCATCTTACCCAAAACTGCAGACCTGAATCCCATCAAGCCTCTAGACTCAAACGCCAATTTACAGGAAATGCTGGGAGCAGAGAAACAGGTCAAACACCACCACCAGAGACAAAGTCAGCAAGATCCAGGCTGAGGGAGCTCTCCAGGATAAATACAAGGGAAAAACACAAGGCTGGGGGAGCCTATTTAAGGAGAGATTTAAAAGGCTTAATCAATTTCAATGTGTGGACCTTATTAGATCCTGGTTCAAATGAAAATAATTACATATGAGTGTGTGTTTTATATATGAGGTATGTTACATAATATGCAATTACATATTAAACATATAAATATAATTATATACTTAATGTACATTATATAAATGCATTAAATATTATATTTAATAATATATGTTTATAAATTAAATATAAACTGGGAGCACTGGAAATTTAAAGACACTGTATATGTGTTTTATAGCTATAACTATGTATAAAATATATTTACACTTTTGAGAAATGTGACGATATTGATTTTGTTTTCTTTAGGTATTGCAGCTATGTGTTAAGTTTGAAAGCCTCTTATATTTTAGAGCTACACACTGAAGTATTTCCAGATGAAACAATATGATGTCTGGGATTTTCTTCAAAGTCAATAGGGAGGGGGAGAGGGTGGGACAAATGAAATCAGAGTGATCGCGAACAATTGCTGGTGCAGCGGGTGACGGGCACACAGGGCTCATTATACTATTCTCTCCATTTTTGGTAAATGCTTGAAATTTTCCATAATGAGAAGTTAAAGCTAAATAGCTGGCATAATAAAAAGTTTAGAAAGGGTTTTTTTTTCAATTTTTTTTATTGTGAAAATACACAACATTAAAATTAACAATTTTAACCATTTTTAAGTGCACAGCTCAGTGGCATTAAGCACATTCACACTGCAATGCAGCCTTCATCATCATCCATCTCCAGAACTCTTTTCTTCTCATAAAAAGGAAACTCTGTCCCCAGTAATCACCACCTCTCCTTTCCCCTTCTCCCCAGTCCCTGTTCTACTGTCTGTCCCTGTGAATTTGACTGAGTACTTCACATAGGCGGAATCAGGCAGTATTTGTATTTTTGCGTCTGGCCTATTTCACTTAGCAAAATGCCCTCCAGGTGCATCCATGCTGTAGCCTGTTTCAGAATCTCCTTCGTTTTTAAGGCTGCATAATATCCCATTGTGTAGCTAGACCACATTTTGCTTATCCATTCACCCATCAGTGGACATGTGGGTTGCTTCCACCTTTTGGCTATTGTGCATAAGCTGCTAATGAACACAGGTGTACAAATACCTGCTTTTTAAAGTTTCTCTAAGCAGATAACAATGATGGCCATCCTTTCTAAATCAGAAGTGGGGACTCAGGGCCTAACATTCTTGCATTTGTTCACTCATGCAACACTCAAAATAAAGTGTATTGAGCACCTGCTGTGTGCCAGGCCGTGAGCAAGAGGGACACACCCCTGGCCTAGTGGAGTGTCTGCCCCTTGGGGCCTGACAGGTCATGAAGTCTTCATGGCATGAGGACAGGGCATTTGGGGTCAGGTCTGCCCGGCATGGTGGCAGGGTGACAGGCTGGAAGGGGGCAGTGCTTACTGAGGTGTAACAAGTTCCCCAAGCAGAGGGCAGCAGCAGGTCCATTCCAAGCATCCTCATCAGCATCACTGTCCTGCACCCATCCTGAAAGTCAGCTTCTCTTCCCCTCCATTCCTCGCTCCCTGTGGCCCTCCTCTGAGCCCTGAAACTGAGGCAACCTTGCCTGTCAGCCCCCACCAGCCCAGCAAGACTCAGGAGGTCACCTCCATTTTAACAGGATATTAACCTGCAGGCCAACTTTTGGGGTGAGCTGGGTGTCTCTCTGTCTTCATTTTTCTAACCATCCCAAGAAATTAGGGTGATTCTGGAAGTGGTCCGCTTCTCTCCAGAACCCAGGGAAGCTGGGCAGCGCATCCCCCCACTCGCTGCCAGCCCCCGTGTGCCACAGCTGGCCATGGGGGAAACACACGTGGCCCAGTCCTGCTTTCTGCTCCCAAGGGGTTCACAGTCTCGTTGGAGAGCCAGATGCACACCCGATGACACTACAGCAAGGAAAGTGCTATGATGGGGGAATTATAGGCATAGAAAGGCCCAAGCCCCACTTTCTGGAAGGAGGGATACCTGCGCGGACTCCTGGAGAGTGACAGAGAAACAGTGGAGGGGTGGTGCACCTCCGGGGACTCAGAGAGGAGGGCGGCCATGGTGCAGTAAGAGGCTGGGCTCAGAGAAGAGGCTGGGGGTGGGGGAGGGGCAGGGCCAGGAAGAAGAGCCTGTAGGCAAAGGGGGAGGGTCTGGGCTTTACCCAAGGGCAAGACGGAGCCACTGAAGACTGCTCAGCAACAGAGAGGCCTGGGTAGATGTGCCCTCGAAAGATCCATCACCCTGGCTACTGTGGGGAAGACAGGAAGGGGGAGGGGCAGGCTGGAGAAGGGCATAGGGTTGGAGGGTCCTGCAGCAACCACAGCAACAGTCTCTACCCCAATCTTGGGAGCCTGCCTGCAGGACAAGCCTCTCTTTCCATCCAGCCACCCCCACCCCCCCCACCCCACCCCGCACTGGAAACTCCAGAAATCTCCAGAGATTCTTCGGCCTCCACCCCAACCTCTTCCCAAGGTGTTCAGGAAGACGTCGCTACAGCTGCGGAGCTGCAGAAGAACCTATGTGGGCCTGAGCAGTTAAGAACTTGGGGTCAAGGTCAGAGAGACCCACTGGGCCAACTGGTGTCTGCAAAACCTTGAGAAGGCTGTCACCTCTCTGGGTCTCAGTTTCCTCACCTGCAAAATGGAGAGAACACGTGTGATTCCCTCCCGGGAAGTGGAGAGAAGGAATGGAAAGCAAACACCAAGTGGCACTCACCCAACAAACGTCAGCGTTTGTTATCGGGAGCGCTGGTGAGCACGTCACTGTCACACACGTCCCCCGGGTGGCAAAGTTCAAGCATTCGTGGTGTTTCCCGCCTTTTAACTCCTTCTCTGAAAGGTCCCCTCCCTGATTCTCAAACCAGTAAAATCCTGCCTACCCAAAGGTCGCCTCCCCAAAGCCTGCCTGGATTCCCCGTCCCCGCAGCAGAGACTCACCCACAGCCACCAGAGCTGCTCTCTGCAGCAGCTCCTGGTGTCCCACCTTCTAAAAAGCTTATATCACCTTGTCACCTCCTCCTTCAAGCGCGGGGCTGGTATGGAGCAGGTGTTCAGCAGATAAGGCAAGGATAGTGGACAGAAGGACAGGAAAATGGGTGAAACAAGCGGTCTGCATTAGAACTAGTTCCAAATACACAAACCCAATTCAAACTGTCCTAAGCCAAGAGGGGTAGACTCTCTCAGGTAAGGCTGGATCCAGGTATTCAATCTTTGCCCCCTCCCCCTCTCTCTGTCTCTCCATTTCTCAGCGCTGCTCTCTACTGCGTTGGCTCCATCTTGCTCCGGCTGTCCACGTGGTTGAACGTGGCAACTCTGCCCTTATATCCTACCAGCCTAGACGGCCCAGCAGAGAGAGAGAGAGACTTCATGTCCCCTTTATTTGCACACAAGTCCCAGGACTGTGTCTCACTGGCCTGCCTGGATCACATGACTGCCCTCTCACTAAGCTCTCTGGCTAGGAGGATGGAAGGCTCTAATTGGCCGGGCTGCGATGACACATTTGTTCCTAAAGGAGGACAGGGGACCACCACACCGCAAAGTGTGCATTAGAGGCAATAATAATTAGTCATTTAGACAGCAATAAAAAAATTCAAAAGCAGTTACCTCCTCTTCCTTCCCTCCCAATAACAACAACAAAAATAACAACTACCGTGTACTGAACATTATGCACACCATATACACCCCTGGGAGGAGGTTGGCATTATCACGATTTTACAGACAAGGACTCGAGGATCAGAGAAGTGATGTCACCCATGGGATATCACCGATGTCCTCCACAGTAAGAGTGGAGCTGGGACCAGAGCCATGTGCTGGCTGCTCCACTGCTGCCTGTCCCCTGGAGCCATGGTCTCCAGAACCCCTGCCCATCACCACTGCCTCAGGGTCTGCTTAGAAATTCATATTCCTGGGGCCCTCCTAGGACTCTTTGTATCAGGATCTCAGAGTAGGAGGGCCCCAGGAATCTGCATTTAACCAGCCTCCCAGGAGATTCTCATACAGCCAGACCAGTGGGCATCTAGGAAAACCATTGGTTTGCAGAATATCAACCCCGAAATCCAATCAAAGGGATGGGGCGCCAGGTGGAGACAACGTCCAGCCCTCAGAAGCCCAAGGCTCCCAGTGGGGAAGGGATCCTTGAGGAACAAATGCTCCCCTCATCCCTCCCAGTCCCCCCATGGCCCCACACACCCTAAATTTTTAATTTGTAAGTATTCAGTCCTCTCCCCTGTTCAAGCACAAGTGTGCAGGTCCCATCAGGATGGGGGTGGGGAGCTCAGGCCGACACTTTGTGTTCCAATCTTTTCATGAAGAAGAGGCCCCCAAGCCTCAAGAGTTATTTTTTCCTACCATCTGAATTGCATTTGTGAAAGGCTAATTGATTTGCTTCCCCATTTTTTATTAATCAAAGACAAACCCCAGCCGAGCCAGGCCTCTGATCTGGGGGATGAGGCCACACTGACATGATGCCATCCTCACCCGGGGCATGGACACCAACATTTCCAGTGCGGTCAGGGAGCTTCATTTCTGCTTTCTCAAGTGTCTGGAACAGTCCAGAGAGGTCCAAGGGCCTGAGGTGCAGGGGAGGAGGCTGGGGTACCAGGCAAGGAGGATGGAGGTAATATCCTGGGACCAGGAGGTTGAGAACAATTGGCCAAGTTTGCTGTGGAAGCAAAAGCCCAGGTGCCATCAGCATTGAGGCCTGGGCTTCCTGCCTCTCTCTTTAGATGTGACCAGAGCCAGCGAGCTTATCCCCAGGGTCTCGTGGCTATCAATGCCAGAGCAGGGACAACCAGAGCAGCCAACCCAGTGAGGGCTCACTTTGCAACAGCAGAGGTCCAGACATGGCTGCCCCCACCCCCACCCCAGGCAACTCTTGCAGACCCCCAACATCTGGCCTAAATCCTTTCTGCTTCTGCCACTGGGATGGTGGGGAGGGTATGAAAACGACCCTCCCCTATTTCTCATGGTGGGTTCCTGACAGCTAAAGAGTCTGGGGAGGAAAAGCCTTTTCTTGGATCTCACACAGAAGCTCACTCAGCAAAAATTTGCCAGGGTCTCAGTTTCCCCTCCCACCCACTGCCTCCTTGCCTGGCTCCTGGGACAACCCCAGGACAGCACTGTGCCAGCTCTCACTGCAACCCTGCCCTCTGAAGTCCCATGCCCCTAAGGACAAGCCTGGGAAGCAGGACCCCTGGGCTGGGTCCAGGCTCTGCCACCAACCCCTGGTTGAGCTGGGGCTGCCACTCAGCTTGAGAACCAATCACACACATTGGATTTGGGGATCTGACAGACACTCCTGCCATGGCTCCCAGGTCCTTGGGATGACCCCTACTCCCCTCACCACCTCTCCCACTGGCCTCTCCCTGCCACCCTCCACCTTCCAGCCCCCAGGCCTTCTTTTGCTCCCCCAAAGCCCAGCTCCCTGGGCCCCAGAGCCCTCCTTCACATGGAGCCGTCCCTCATCCTGTTCCTCCGAACTGGACACTTTTCCCTGCTCCCGACCCGGCAAACCCAGGCCCAGTCTGCGTGTCACCGTCCCCTGGAAGTCTTACCCATAGCCCAGGCCTCAGTCAGACACCCCCCACCCCGTGCCACCTCCCCCATCTCCGCTGAGGGCACCTGGAATGTGACTGATGGTCGAATGTCTATGATCCCCTCCCCCACCCCCACCCCCGACTTTAAGCGCTGTACCCCAAAGGGCTGGACACACAGTTGACAATCAATGCTTGGCCAATGGAGACTGGACAGGTTTCAGTGAGATCAAGGGTTTCAAAGCGCCCGGGGTGATGTCTGCGAGACGAGGGTGGAGGAGTGAAGCGTGGGGCAGTCGCCCAGCCCCGCCCCTTAAAGGGTCCCCGGAGCTCGGGACGGAGCTGTCCCGGGGTCCCCGGCTCGTAAGAGCTCATGCCAAGGGCTGCGGCGGGTGGGGACCCTGCAGGAGATGGGACCCCTACACCCCCGCGAGCCCCGCGAGCACCCGCGGGCGTCCGCACCGGCGGCGCCTGGGCCGTGGGGCTGAACTACAGCTCCCAGGATGCGGCGCTGCGCGGCGGCCCGGGCGGAGCGAGCGCCGGCGGCCCCGCGGCCTTCTGGGGACTGTAGTCCTCCCGGGGGGCGCCGCCTGGGCTGGAGGGGCGTCTGAGCGCTCTCCGGGGAAACCCGAGCCTCCGCGGCCGGCGGTAGGGAGCGGCTGCGCGCGCTGGCTGCCTGCCGGCCTGTCTGCGGCTCCTTTCGTTCCAGCAGCGGCCTCTCCCAGTGGCAATAACAGTAACAACCGCTACTCTATTTAGTGAGCACCTACTAGGTGCCGAGCCCTGTGCTAATCTCTTAGAGGACAGAGATAAAGACACACATGGTTCTCGCCTTTGCTGGCACACAGTCCAGGCAGGGAGACAGACATGGGACATTTAATAGCACAAATAGGTAATTACTTGTGATGGGTTCAAAGGAGTACAACAGCAGGGGCGACAGGGAAGGTAATTTTTCCGAGCCAAAGACAGCCACAGAGAGTAGACGATGGAATTGAATCTTTGAAATTCGAAGGGTGAACTTGATGGGTGGGTTGGGAAAACCCAGAACTTTCCCTGCCAATCCCTTCATTATCCCAATGAAGAAATTGGCCCAGAGAGATGAGGGGTTTTGCCCCAAGTCACACGGCAAATCAGAGCAAGGTGGTCCAAGGAGGCAGGCCCAGATGTTAAACATCCCAAGACAGAGCCCAGGTCTTATGTATCTTCTAGACACCCCCCCCACACACACACATACACACACCCCTCCCACCCAGCCTTGTTTATGGTATGTCTGAGGAAGAGTTCCAGGGACAAAGACACCCACTGCCCAATGTCCTCCCTCAGTGAAAATGCATGGCTCAGGACCTGGCAAATTGCCCACTCCCCTAATGTGGCAGAAAAATAGGATTCACTACATAGGGCCTCCAAGACCCTCGAATCATCCCTAAGAGAATGGTCCCTCTACCCTAAACAGACAAGTAGAGATGCTGGGGCCAGCGTGGGCTGGACACAGAGCTCTCTTTCCAGGTGTAACAGTAGGGGTTGGTGTCAGAGCCTCCAGGGTGAGCCCAGCCCTTACTCAGGCAAAGGTGCTCACCTCTCTGTGCCTGTTTCCCCATCAATGAAAGAAAGTCATAGTGCATCCACCTCATGGGGTAGTTCTAGTAGAAAAACCAAAGATGATGGATGTGCAGGGCATTTTACAAGCAGGAGAGGCGCCAGTGTGAGTCACTTTCCATTCCGTGCCCTGATGCAACGATGTGGGACAGCCAGGAGCCATCTGTGGACTGCCACTGGGTGCCAACCAGGGCACAGGCTGCCAGAGCTGGCAGTGTGCAATACAGGAGAGAGACCCTGGGGGCTGGAGGCCCTTCTCCAAGGAGTTGGGGCTTCATATGAGCCCTGCAGACTCCCCAGTCAAGTGTCTGAGGTCACGTGGAATATGCCATCCTCAGTAACATGGTGACTACCACCCCAGCTTATGTCGCGAGTGCTCAGTTTAAACAGCAGAGCTTCAGGGCAAATCTGACCACATCACCCCTCCTGAAAAGCCACTGTGACTCGCTGTGGCCCTCCAGATGAAGTCCACACTCCTAAGCCTGACCCCTGCCCACTCCTTGGCTTTCTGTCCCCAGAATTCACCAAGATCTTCCTCTCTAGGGGCCTTTGCAGCAGGCCTTGGCCAGCACTCTGGATTGGCAACCCAAAAGGCACTCCAAGCCCTTCTCCCTTTCCTTCCTCTACTATGGAGAGCAAATTTAAAAATTCGATTTTCCAAGCCTCCTTTATAGTTCAAGGTGGGCATGTAACCCAGTTCTAGCCAATAAGGTACAACAAAAGTCCCCAGGAAGCAACTCCCTTTCTGAATAAAGAGATGGAGTCTGGTAAGGAAAAGACCCTTTTGCCCTTTGCTCTTTGGCCTTTTGCTCCTTCCCCTTCTTCCTTCCTGGAACATGGGCATGAGGCCTGCAGAGGTGCAGCAGCCACATTGTGACCATGAGGCAGCAAATGCAAGGACAAGGCCTCCACACCGAGGAGAGTGAAAAGGAAGACAAGGAAGAGCCAGGGTGCCTGGTGGCATCTATAAGCCACCACACCAGCCCCTGACTACCCACCCCAGCTTATTATTGGCTAAAATCCCTGTGTCTTTAAGCCACTGCAGAAGTTTCTTTATTTGCAATGAACTTAATCCTAACAATACACAGCCCTTCTTGAGGAGCCCCTGCTAAACTTGTGTCCTGTTGCTCTCCAACCACTGCACCGGCCTCATTTGGTTCTTTGATCTCATGGAACTCGTTCCTGCCCCAGGTCCTTTGCACTGCCCAAGCCTACTTGGGGCTGGCTCCTTCTCATCACTCAGGTCTCAGTTTAAACACTAGCTCCTCAGAGAGGCCTTTCTTGTCCCCCACAGCACAATCTGTGGGAGCCTGCCCGGCACCTCAACCCCATGACCACCCCTCGCTGTTACCGGAAACTGTGTCTTTACTCATTTCTTCATCTGCTTATCGCACCGGATGAGAGCTTCCTGAGGAGCTGGGATTTTTGCCGGTATTGTGGGCCTCTGTATCCCCAGCATGTGGCATATAGTAGGTACTCCATAAAGGTTTATGGAATTAATTAATTAATCAATGTATTAATTAATGCTACTCTTTCTGCCTGATGTGCTCCCTCTCCCTCTGCCTGGGAGCTGGAAATTCCCACTCTTTCCTTAGAGCCGCCCCTCCTAGGAAAGCCTGCCCGCCACTCCCGGGCCTGGGCCAAGACAGCTCTGCTCCCGGCACTTCTGGCACCTGTGACTTTAGGTGTCTCTCCTCCTCTGCCCTTTCACAATTATAATTGCAGGATGGTTGACGTCTTCATCTGCTAGATGTCATCTCCCCTCCAGGCCATAAACTCCACAGGACAGGGACTGTCTTCTTTGTTCCCTGTTCCATGGCCAGTGCCTGGCATAGGTCGATGTGTTTGTTGAATGAGTGAATGACAGGAGCTACTTCCAGCCTGGACGATCTCCATCTATAGGGCAGGGGCCACCCAAGTCCCATCCCTCCCTACTCCCTGCACCCCTCACCCCTACTCCCCCACCCCCACTACCAGAAAAAGCAAATCAAAGCAGTGTGTCCCACCCAGTTCAGATCTGCCTCGCTCTGAACAAAGGGGCAGCAGGTGCTTCTGCCCAGACAGACGCCTGCATCAGCAGCACCAAACAGAGCCAGCCTCGCCGCACAGCCCAGGGGTCTCGGGGGGCTGCTTCTCCGCAGGATTCTTCCCCCTTTCCTCCACCCCATCCTCCTCACTCACCCTGTCCCCCAAATAGCAGCGCACACCCTCAGCCCTCGCGTGGAATTTTTCATCTTCAAAGCACTTTATAAGCATTAGCTCATTAGCAGAGCAGCCCCTTGACACCAGGAGGCTGCTCCCTGGGTGTCTTCTGAGTCATAGCACCAGAGTTTACCGACAAAAACAAGTTTTTCCCATAGAGCGGACGCGGCGCCACAGCCAAGATCACTGTCTCGGAAAAAAGGAAGAAGGAAGGAGAGAAACGCTGCCTCTGGCGCGCACAGGCCCCGCGTCAGCTCCAAGTGCCAGGCTCAGGGCCGAGGCCACCGAGCCCTCCAGCGGGGACCACATGCTGGGGCGTGGCCCCGACGCCTGGCACCTCTTCCTGCATCTCTCCCCCCCACCCCCCGCCACTGGCAATGTTCCCCCCGCCCCATCCCCACCCCCAAACACGGCCCTAAGCTCAGTGAGGGGCACAACCATTTGCCACTTCATAAAGCAGAGGTGGTGCCGGCTGGCCTGGACAGAGGGTGGTTACTTGGGATTGAACAGACCTGGGTTCAGATCCCAGCTCTGCCCCTCACGAGCTCTGGGACCTTGGGCGTGACTGAGTTCTGTTTCCTCCCCTGTGCGAAGGGGCCATGTCGGCACGGCCTCCCTCAGCGTCGTTTATGGGCATGTGGGGGTGACGCAGGGACAGCCCCTCACCTGGGAGTCAGCAACGTTGTCAGCAAAGGGGGTAGCCCCCAATCTGTCTAGTTCTAGGGGTCACAGAGGGGCTCCCAAGTCAGAGGCAGGGCACAGGTCCCAATGTAGAGGACTAATTCTGTGTATTATTGAAGCCCCCCACAAAAAGGGCAGGAGGGTCGTAGCCTTCTCCCTGAGGGAGGGCCTGGTCTTAGCCACCCCTGCCCCACGCCCCACTCCATCGCATCCACTGAGGAGGCATTTCAGGGAGACCCAGACTTAAAGCCCCACGTAAACCAATTCAAAAGCTAGACTGGCTCACGGTAAATACGCTGGAAATGTTGCCATCTAGAAACTCATCCCCTGAGTCCCAACAAATATTGGATGGACCCCTGTTGTGTGCCAGGCACTGCGCTGGGCACAGGACACTACCTCTGGCGATGGTAAGAGAGGGCCAAGGCTCCCTCCAGGACACATTCCAGCAACATCCTACTTTGTACTACAGCAAAGAGATCCAAATGTATGTGCTGGCCAGACGAAGGCTCCTTGAGGACAGAAAACCTGTTCATTAGGTAAGAACACTGCTGGCCAACTGGACGCCTGTTTCATCCTTAGCTTCCTTCCTAACAGAACCCTGGTTTTGTGCAAGTGGGCAAATATGCCCAAATAAAAACATTCACCTCCTAGACTCCTTTGCAGCTAGCTGGGCCACTTGACCCAATTCTGGCAATGAGATGAAACTAGAAGTATCTTACTAGGAACATCCAGAAACTCCATTGTTTTTCTGATAAAAAGGGGGAACTCACCTGGCAGGGGTTTTTTGTCCTTTGCCCTTCACCCTTCCCAAATCTCCACCTCAGTTTTCCCGTTTGGAATGCTGCCACGATAGCTGGAGGTGAAGCAGCCATTCTGTGCCATAAGGATGAAAGCCATATGCTAGGGAAGCCAGAGGACATCCTGAGAGGCTGACCCAGCCCTGACGGCCTCCCGCAGGCCTGTGAGCTTCCTGTGGAAGCCATCGTAGTTGGGTTCCTATGACTTGCAGTTAACTGCAAATCCTGACTCACCACCAGGCCACCCCAGAGACCTTCACGAAGCTCAGCAGAAGGGCCAGCGCAGAGTAGCTGCTGCACACAGGAGTGACTGGATGGGAGAGGCAGCCCTGAGACTCCAGGACCTGAACTGCAAGCTCACCCCAAATGGGAAGAGTGCTGGATGATCCCGTAAGACTCAGGAGACCCCCCAGGGCCACACTGTGTGGCCCTGACCATGTTCCTTCTCCTCTCGGGGCCTCAGTTCTCCTATCTGAAAAGTTAGGTGTGTGACGTGGTCTTTGGGGCTCTATCAGGAGAGCAGCCAGATTCAGGGGCAGCGGCTCTTGTGACTCTTCCTCCTTTTCTTTCCAGGGAGGGGGAGGAATGGGGCCCCCCTCACCCTCAAATGCACACGCTGCGGAGGGGCGATAAAGGAAGACACTGTCGGGTTGGTTATCGCCCAGGAAGGGCTGGCCCGTGCCAAGCGCCATGTGTCATCTCTCTGAGCACCTGCAAACTGGGTGCTCTTCTTATCCCTGTTTAACAAATGAGGAAACTGAGGCTCAGGGGTTAAATAACTCAGTCTAATTTCCAGGGTGAGCTTGTGGCAGAACCGGGACTGGAGAAGGTGTGAGGCGGGACTGAGCTGCTACTCCAGTTGCGAGGGTGGGCGGGGCAGACCTGCAAGAGGAGAAATCATTTTTCCCTTAGGACCCAGGGAAAAATGCCAGAGGCAGTCCCAGGACTGGACCAGGGTCTTTCTGCCTCCAAAGTGGGTGCCCCTGACCACTGCATACCCCTCCCAGGAGGCACCATGGAGGGGGAGAAGGACAGGAGGACAGACACCAATGTCAACCCAGACCCATGGAGTGTTTGCTAAGCAGAGATGTTCAGAGCCAGAGGGACAAAGAGTAGCGAGTGGTGCTGATGGAGACATCAAGGAAGGCTTCCTGGAGGAAGTGGCATTGGAAAGGTTGGGAACAGGGAGGGGACTGTCTTCTAGTCACTAAGAACCCACGGAAGGGCTGGGAGCCACTATGTTCTCCTCCGAGGTGGAGGAGGCAGCTTGCCATGACTCTGTCTCCTGCAGCAGACCACATGCTCCTCCAGAGTCTTCCTTGGGGCTTGGCTTAGGCCAGACTCAGGGGAGGGAGGGAGGGAGGCTGGAGTCCCACCACTCTGGATGTGACAGAGGAGTAAGGAGGCCAGGAGGCTGGATGAGGCTCAGTTGATCTCGGGCACTTTGGGGTGAGCAGGGAGTGAGGCAGTTGCCCCGCAGGGCCCCAGCATGGCACGCAAGGCAGCACCCTCCCTGATGGGCCCTCACCTGGTCCTGCCTCTCCCTCCTTCTGAAACCCAGAGAATCCCCAGCTGACCATGGGAGGCAGGAAGTGCTCCCTGGCAGAGGAGGCGAGAGGGAAGTCTAGATTAGATGCAAGTTCAGGTCAGTGTGACCTCGCCCTCCCTCTCAAGACTCTGCATGATTTACAAGCCCCGTGGGTGATTGCGAGACACAGCCAGATTTGAAAACCACTGGCTTAACCTGTGCAGGTCTCGGTTTCCTTATCTGGAAGATGGAGAGTAGGAGCCCCACTCCTGTAGCATAGCTGTGAAGTTGGTGAGATAGTGTGTGTAGCTTGGGGTGACAGCCCCACAGACGATGGTGACTGTTATTCCACAAACTCCATGAGCAACTGGCAGAGCTGGGATGTCAATCAGGTAAGATCTAACTACTAATTATGCCACAGCAATGAGGCAGTTGTCTCTGCGTAGACCAGGAAATGGTCCAAAGACTACACAAGCAGCTGGAGGATCATTTTATTTGTGAAAAGTTCGTTGTGGCCAAATAGTCTTTCAGTATCTCCCAGATCACTTTTAAAATGCAAACTTTATCAACAAAGAGGAAAGTGATAAAGCACAGTAATGCAGTAATTAGCAGAGGGAAAAGCAGAAAAGTGAATAAGCCAGAAAACCAAAAATCAGCTCCCTCCACCCACCCTCAAACATGCCCAGCAGGAGTCAAATATTAATTAACTGCTTCTTCCATTTGGACCCCCTGTTTTCAGGATTCATTCTTGTTTGTTATAACAACACTACAGGGGCCAACCAACAAAACCCATCTCTTCAGAAGAGTCCAAAGTCACCAGCAGAAACAGATGTCTGGCTGGGCAGGATCTTGGGGAATTTTCTCTTAAAACAAATGTACCCCAATTTTCAGTTATTTGTATGATACCAAAGAGCAGAGGGGAGTGATTACATTTACCTGGAATATAAGTATTTGTAGGTATCTGGAGCTGTCAAAACCTTGTACTCTTGAAAATAATAATCCTATTATTATTTTAAACAACAATCATGGTATTAGGGCACAAAGAAAATTTCAATAGTTTCCAAAGTAAAATACATTCTAAACACAGTGCAATGAAATTTTTAAATTAATAGCTAGAGATTTATTTTTAATAATCTAACTTGGTGGAAATTTGAAAACTCTCTCCCAAGTAACTGTTGAGATACAGAGAGAATTCAAAAGGAAATTACATACTATTCTAATGTTTCACACTATTTGGACATTAAATAAAATGAGAGCATTGCATACTACAACTTACAGGATGCAGCCAAAGAAATACTGAAAGGAAAATTCATATCCATAAATATACCTAAAAGGTATTAAGTTCCCAAGAAAGAGATTCTTTTAACAAAAAGTTGACTTATTTGGTAAACAGCCCTTGATAAGGGGAGAAACTTCCAAGAATCTCTAGTTGTCTTGCCAAGTTTCCTTAAAGCACATACAACAGAAAAAATGCTAATATATGGTTTTCTCTCCAAAAACTCTCCATCTCCAAACTTGCATATGATGATGAAATGCCAGGAGTAGTCAGAGATGTGTTGGCATACATTGGGTTTATTGTCTCCACTAGACAGATAAAGAAAGCAAGCTAGAAAAAGTCCTGGGTACCTACAGAGAACCCCCTCCTCTCAGTTCTGTTTTCATTGCTGGCTGCATTTTCCTAAAGCCTCCAGTTAAGCGTTGGATGGGGAGGCCAAGGAGGCCAAAATTCTAGACCCTGGCTCTTCCACTCATTAGATGTGTGGCCTTAAACAAGTCACTTAACATTTATGTGGCAGTCAGGTTTGGCTATAATGATGCTGTATAACAAACAACCTCAAACTCTCAGAAGTTTCCTACACAAACATTTATTCTCACAATCATGGGTCTATGGGTTGACTGCAATTTGCCTGGTCTAGGCTGGGCACAACTAGGTAGTTTTGTTTCAGGTTGTGGATCAGCTGAACTGGGTTCCAGGCTGTGAGTTGGGGGGGTTCAAGTCTGCTCCATGTGCCTCCACATTCTTTGTGGATCTAAAGTTAAATGGGATATATTTTGTCATAACAGATCACAAATATGCCAGGGCTAGAACAGAAACAGGCAATATCTCCTAAGGCCTCCTCTTAAGAAGTCTGTTGTCTTTTCTACCCACAGTCCATTGGCCAAAGCAAGTCATATGGCCAAGACCTAAGTCAGTGGGGCAGGGATATTTACTGTGCCCCAAGTAGAAGGGGAGTGAATAAGTGTTGAACAATATTCCAATCTACCACACTTTCTGAGCCTCAGTTTTCTTGTCTGTAAAATGGGGCTGATGACAATTCCAACTTCACAGGAACCTAATGGTACATGAACTCTGTGCTGATTGGCTTCAGACTTGGGTTATGTCACCCTGCTGCCTTGTGGGGGAATGGGGCTGCCATTCCTGGAGCTGGGGGTGGAGCCGATGCTATCCAAACCACAGGACTACTCCTTGATGGAGAAGAGCTGGAACCTGTGTGTGGAAGTTCACCACAAAGCCCACTATCAGTGCTGTACACATTCTGAACAATCAAATTTACTTACTGAGTTTCCAAAATTGCATAAGCCCCACTAAAATGTTCGCTACAAGGCTCACCTCCCATCACTGCCTGCCCACTGCCCCCGGTGCTGTAAGCAAGGCTGTTGTCGCTAATTTTATCAAGCTGCCTCTTCAGCTTCATCAGAATGATTCCTTCTGGCACAAGACTAGCCTGGTGGGCATTCTCAAGCAGAACCCTCGAGATGGAGGGGCTCAAACAGATTCCCTTTCCAGGTTCTGTCTCAGGACCCTTGCCCTGTCAGTCCAGCCTCATTTTCAAGGCTGTGAGGAAGGCAGATGCAGGAGAGGAGAGTCATTAGCATTTGGCTTTGGGGAATGAAAGACTGGGGTTCAAACTCCTGCCTTGCCACTTTCTCACTTTGTAAATCTAAGCAAAGCAGATAAGCTCTGTGTACTTCAGTCCCCTCATCTGGGAAATGGGGCTGATGGCTAACTCCGGGGTGGGCATCTGCATGGAGTGGTGAAGGGATGATCCAGAAAAGGGGCTCTGGAACAGGACAGCACTGGGTGGAAGCCCAGCTCTTCCAATGAGGGATTCTGGAAAAGCTGTGGGCTCTAAATCTGTAAAATGGAGATGACACAAGTGCCTGGGGCTGTTTAAAATCCATGGCATGAACCACGAGCACACTGCCTAGTACATACACAGTGCTCAAAAAAAAAATTGCTCCCTTCCTTTCTCCATGACCCTAACAGGCTGCCTTAACCAAAAGGGGACAGAAGTAGTCACTAAATGTGGGATGATGAGGTATGTTACTTGATGTGCCTGCCTTATAAACATTAACTAGTTCAATGAGTAAAATACCCAGACTTTGTCAAATCTAAGGTGCTATCAATGCTAAGACACTTCTCAATTTCAGAGATGTTAGATATGGGGGGAAGGTGGGTGCCTTAGAATAGATTAAATTCAGTGTATGATATTGCAGGTGAGAATCAAGCTGTGGTTTCATAGAATTAAATATTGTCTGATGTTTTTACCTTGGAAAAGCCTTGTCTCTCTGAGTATATTGCATGCCATTGTCCCTTCCCCTTCTCTTATGTCCTGGAAAGGGTTTCAGACATAGTAGACACTCAACAAATATGTGTTGGAAAAGGGGTGAATCAGTCCATCCCTGCAGTCTTCAAAGAATCAATGACTGGATCAGCAATGAATGATGCTTGTTGATTAAAGGACTATGCTCACCACTAGTGGAAGGGCAAGACTGATTAAAACATTTTTTTAGGAGGGACTTACATGCTAGACTGACGTTAAAATATATTTTGTACACATCTGATACATGCAAAACTAAAAAAGTTGTTCGTCAAGATCCTTTCATGCAGACAATGTTTGTTCATTGAGAAAACGCTAATTGGGCATCCATTATTTGCCAAGGACTAAGGATGCTGCCAAACACAGAGACTTATGGCCCTGCCCTGAGGGAATTTACAGTCTAATGGGGGAGACAGACAGATAGTTTAAAAAAATAAACGTTTTCTTGGTAGCTGTGTGATGAGAATTCACCACCAGCAGCTAAGAGCATTATAGCTTATTTTTGTGATCCACAAACCAGTCAAAGCTCCTCTTTTGCATTCTTCAAGGCCTTGTGTCAATGACAAAGCTGTGTATTCACTGAACCAAGTCATTTACCTCCTAAACACACCTGAGGACGTTTTCCAGCCTCCCTTGCAGCTAGGTGGTAGCACATGACCCAACTCTGGCCAAAGTAAGGGAAGAATGCCAGTGAGGGCTTCACCATAAAACATCCTGCCACAACCACCTGCACACTCTCCCCTTTCCCCTGTCTGCCAGGCTGGAAGCTAAAAGCCCTGTGAGGGTGGAACCACACAAAGAGGACAGGGTCTGACTCACATTGGACTGAGACATGAGAAAGAAAGAAACTTGTATTGGGTCAAGCCTGTAAGATTCAGGAATCATTTGTTACTGCAGCAAAGCATAGCCCAACTCACACAGTTCTTTATAAAAATCACTCCCATTTTCTTATGAATGAGGCAGTGGGACTAAAAAGGTCCTCATTAGCAAGCAGGAAAACCAGGAACTGAGGACAGACCCTGCCACTAGGAAGGATGGAAGAAGCACAAAGGGGAGAGGAGACCCCAGGCTGGGGCCATTGCAGCTGTCCCTAGAGGAGCAGCGGTGGGCGGACGCTAGAAACCAGTGAGATCAGGCTGAAAAGATGAACCAGAGCAGAGTGGAAGTTTGTCAAGTTTACACAGACATTCGTGAACCTCAGCTCTGATGGTTCCAGAGGCCAACTTCTTCTTCCTGCCAAGTGCCTCCTTGGGCATCAGGGTTCAGAGAGTCGTCTCTGGAGGCAAACCAGTCTAGACTGCAGTCACTTAACCTCTCTGAGCCTCAGACTCCTAGTCTGTGAAATGGGTATGATAATAAAAGAATTTCAGTCACAGGTTCTGTTGCAAGGACTCAGTGAGATGATTCATGTAAAGAACTTAGTGGCTAGTACACAGTAAGTGCTTAATAAATAAGCTAAGGAGAGGGCAGTGGGAGCCACCATGCAGGACACAAGGCAGAGACTCAACTTTGCCACATCCTGGGTCAGTTCTGGGGAAAGGCCCTCCCCCAGCACAAACCACTATGCAGCACTCCCCTACCTGTGCGCCTCCCTCGCCTTTCTGTTCCTCCCCTTCTCAGCCCCTCAGAGGTCACAGGCGAGACTCCCTCCCTCCCTCAGGTCTCCTGAGGCCAGACCTGTGACTTGGGGCAGCTCACTTAGCCCTGAGCGTGGCATGTGTGCCTGTGTGCATGTGTGCATGTGTTCATGTGTGTGTGTGCATGTGTGAATTCTGCCCCCAAGCCACCACTCGTTAGTGGGAGGGCCCCACCCAGAAGCTTATTCCTGTGCCTCAGTTTCCTCACCTGTCTGACAAAGGTGATAACAGTGCCTGAGCTCCCAAGGGGCTAGGCAGGTTCACTGAGGACAGGGATGTCCAGGGCCCTGTCTGGGACCCTTTCCTCAGCACAAGGTCCCAAAGCAAAATCCCATTTCGTCCTATTAAAAAAAAATAAATTAAACAAGAAAAGGAGCTCAGGAGATGAATCGAGGACAGACAAACAGTACACACTGGGCTGTCTCTCTCACTGTCTTCTTTCACACACACACACACACACACACATACACACTGAGAAATGATTTTTTGAGAAATGTTCTCAAGACAGAAACAAAAACTCTGCTTTGTTCCACATACGCAGCATTAAAACTTCACCAGTGTGGGGAACAGGAGGGGCATGGGTAAGCCTGGGCCTCAGAAGACACTGCTGGAGAGTCTGGGCCCCAAGAAGGAGAAGGGGCCTTGGGCGGTGCAGGAGGCCAGCAGGAGACCCTCCCAGGGCAGTGTTGGGGGCTTGGGGACGCCTGGGAGACCAGGCACTCTCCTCATTCTCTGGGCCCCGTGGTGAAGCCCGGCTTACTTCCTTGATCACCCTCATCGCAAGCTTGTTTATTTACCTGCTCACTTATTTCTTGTTTATTTCCTGTCTGGAAGGTGAGTGAGGTTCATGAGGGCAGGGCCTGTCGTGTTCTGGGAGCTGGCACAGAGCTCAGCACACAGTAGGCAGTTAATATTTGTGCAAGAATGAAAGGATGAGTGAATAAATGAGCAAATGAATGAATGGCCTTAAAGAGCCAGGGTGCAGCTGGTCACAAATGGATGATGCCAGTCTTTGCCTAGCTCAGATCAGAGGGTGGCACCAGGGCCAGGAGCTGTGTGGCCCCAGGTATGGAACTTCCCTTCTCTAGGCCTCAGTTTGCTCAACTGTAAAATGGGGATTGTAGTACCACCCACCTCGTGAGATCATTTGGAAGATTAATGAAAAATAATTCTTGGTAAACATAGTCCTATTTCTGGCACAATGGTGTCTCCAGTTATTATTCATGGACGGGGAGGTAGGAAGGCAAGAGGCACATATACCAGCTCCCACCACTCAAATGAAAAAAAAAAATCCAAGATTCAGTTCCTAAGATCCAAGGAGACTCTCACTCCTTAGAAACTCCCAGCTGAGCCGGGGAGGGGACAAAGTCTATACTAAGTGAGTTATAAAAACAACTCCGAGCCAGGAACCCTGAGCTGCACCCCACCACACACACTCGCGCACGTGCACATGTGCACACACATGCACACGCACACATGCACACGCACGCCCGGGCCCGGCCCAGGATTAACTCTGGCCTGCCCAGCAAGCCCCAATTCTGGCAGGATTTTGAGAAAGGAGAAGAGAGGGAAGTTTCCCGTTTCATTTCAATACTGATCCCTTCACAGTCCCCTCAACCTTCCAGAGCACTTTTGAGTCATTTGATGCTCACAGTACCTCCTGGAGGGGTGACAAATAAGGACACTGAGGCCCAAGAGAGGCAACGCACATTACCTAGGGATAACGGGGCCAATCTGGAGCTGGAACCCATTTCTGCAGACCCCCGGCCCCCACTCCATCTGTTAGACCACCCAGATGTCCAAAGTGCTGGACAGATACTCCATTCTCATCCCAGGACAGCTACCCAACAGGCTTCTCATAATCCTTAAGCTGAAGCCTCAGCAGACATCACTAATTGATCACGGCATATACCAAATGCCTTCAAACCCAGGGCCCCAGGCAGACACTACCAGTCAATCAGATTTGGTCCAAGAGATTAAAAGGATCCCTCAGCCTGACTCTGAGCAG
Organism: Daubentonia madagascariensis; assembly: GCA_023783475.1. Lineage (NCBI taxonomy): Eukaryota > Metazoa > Chordata > Mammalia > Primates > Daubentoniidae > Daubentonia > Daubentonia madagascariensis. The sequence continues at coordinate 5,236,922 of JAKFHU010000776.1, forward strand.
TGAGATCTGTCTGGTGAGATCTGCCTTGAGTTCTCCCCACGGCTCAGCATAGCACTGTCCCTTGCCCAGCATTCAGTCCATAGTTCCTGAATGAATGAATGAACAAGTGCTCAGGCAGAGGCCTCAAGTGTGAAAGATCACATCTGCACGCTATGCACCTTCCACTGACAAGTAAGAATTCATCCAAAAGACCAGGGAATGGGAGCGGCAGAGCCTCCATCACTCCCCTGCTGCCCAGTGCCCTGACTTCCCCCAGAGCCCTGGAACTTCCCCTTCCTTGCTCTGTGCCTCAGTTGCTTCAGTCATGAAATGGGGATTATAAGCAAACCTGCCTCAAAGGTTGGTGTGGGATTCAGGGAGACTTGGCCCAGCACCTGGCAAGGGCAAGAGCTTTGCAAAAAGCCAAGCTGCGTCAGTCTTTGCCGTTTCACTGAAGGTCCTGGAAACCAGGGGCCACAGTGGCTTCCTGGGCACCGGGCCTGTTGCTCAGGACACGCTGGGCAAACACAGACATTGGCAGGTCATTAACCTCCACCCGGTCTGGTGAGAGGCTGCTGGTCCTGCTCTGGGACCCCAGCCTCCCTCCCCATTGCCCGCCGCTACACAGCAGCCATCCTGGGTGCAGCAAGCAGCTCCTGCCTCCAAATGCCACCAGCTCCTCTGCCTCAGAGAGGACTCAATAGGGAGTTCTGCGGCCAGCCGCACCCTGCCACCTTCCCTGCTGCTGCCCAAAGCCCTGGGGCTCAGTACCACCCCCACCCCATCCACAGCCATGAAGACAGCACCCTGAGGCAGCTAGAGGCTTCACCACGGGGAGGCAGGATGTCTGGGTTCCAGCCCAGCTCTGGACCAATGCTCCGAGCACATCCCTCCTGCTCTCTGGACTGCAGTTTACCCATCTGGAGTATGGGGGTGGGTGTAGCCTGGTCCCTACAGCCCTTCCAACTCTAACAATGTCTTCTGCATATTTACGTGCATTGATTCACTTATTCCACAAGTATTTATTTGTTGAGTGCCTACTGTATACCAGGCCCTTTGCTGGGCCCCTTGCTGTTCTCTGTGCTGGAAAGCCCCTCCCCCTTCTCGGTCTCCAGGTCTTGGCTTCCTGTAGGAAGCCTTCTGGGACCAGTTTTGGGATCCTTCTCCCACCTTCCTCCAGCCCTGTCCTCCTAATCACAGACTTATCACTCTGTATTTTCTCGTCTATTTATCCTGTCTGCTTCCCTCTGAATCATGGCCTTCTGAAGGCAGAATCATGTCTTATTCCCAGCCCCATTCCCAGGGACTCCAGAGGAGGGTTCTGGAAATATCTCTCAGACGAGTAAACAATGAATGAATGCATGAATCCCAAATCTCCTTCCCCCTCCCTGCAACACAACACCCCCAATTAAGGTTTTTGCTTTTGCACCCTTTTCCCCAAACCAATCCCTGGGAGCCAAGGGGGCAAATCCCACCATTGGCCAGGAGGCCTCCTAACCATGCCACCTACCCCCAAGCCTGGGTGACCAGAAGGTGTTCACAGGAGTATGTGCACTTGTGAGGTGTTAGCTGCTCTGATGTGGGGCTGACACCACCTGGGGTTTGACGAGCACCCAGGTCCCCAGCGGTTCCAGGCCCTGCTTAGTGCTGTCCCAGCAGACACTCGGTAAATATTGAGGCATTCATTAACTTCCTCCAGGGAGCAGTGACTCAGAGCCAGATATAATCTCCTCAGCCCCAGGGGGAAAGGTGAGCGCCCCAACCTCTCTCAGGTGCCCAGACAAATAAGGCCAGCCCTTCATCCAAAAAGCCTTGTCTCATTCAGACCTGCCCCACTTCATGGGGTGCAGATGCGAGGACCCCCTCCTCCCCACACGTGTGCACACAGATACTTATACACACATGCACACACTCGCTGCCCTGAACAGTGTACCCTGCCCTGAACCATCATGCATCCCAATAGAAGCCTTGTGTGCGACTCACCCATTCTATAAACATTTGTGAATTCCTACTGTGTGCCCCCCAAGCCACACTGCTCCCAGGGGTACCAAATAATTCAGCTGTTCCTTTGCCTCCTTCAGCAAGGGTTTTCTTACAACAGTTGTGCAACTCCCTCTCCCATGCCACCCCAAAAAAGATCAAGGGTTTTTATTAAGCTAGACAACTGCTTAGCCCTCCCCACCAGCCCAGCTCCTGGTTCTTGAGAAAGACGGAAGACCAAGCAGGGACCCCTGACAAGAAGGCACAGAGAAGGGACCACTCACATAAGGCTGACCACTTCTCAGCCGGCCCCAGGGAGTGAAAGGGCCTTGGTTGAGCTCAAAACTCACCTCATGGCAAAGGCTGGGAGGGGCCTGGCTTCCTGCCCCCAGCCTGTGGCTGGGATCCATTTCCATTCCTGCCCTGGCTCCCATCTGGGCCCCCAGAGTTGTGTTCTAGGGCACAGCTCCAAGAAAGGCTACGAAGGACGAGCTGAGTGGGGACTGATATTTGCTTCTTTGTGGGCTCCTACAGGCCCTGATCCCAGAGCAGTTAGCAGAAAACTGCTGGGGCCGATCAAATCAAGGTCACATTCACCATGAGCTGGGCCCTGAGAACTGGACTCCACACTCCACTGACAGCAGAAGCTGATTCTGAGGAACCTGTAATGAGCTCCAGTCCTAGAAACAGGCCTGGGTTCGCATCCTAACTCTATCCCTTCCTGCTGTGGGACCTCAAGCAAAGCACGGAAACTCTTAGTTTCCCCAGTAAATACTGGGCAAGGACAGAATGAAGGCCCGAAATCAGCGTTAATAATACATTCTGGAGCTTTTGGCTTGCAATGTGCCAGACACCGTGGGTCCCAGACTTGACTGTCACATACTGAGTCCTCACAGCTGTAAAGCCGGATAAGAGCTCCCGATTCCCTGAGCATGCTAGTGATGTCTCAAAGGTGAACTTTAAACATAAATAAATGAAGCCTTTGTGTGTCTTTAAGACAAGCACCAGGGAAGTAAGGGGCCGCATATTTTTATTCCCACAGGTATTATCACATGAGCAAGTTCCCCAGCCAGATCACCAATAGAATGTAGGTAACATGTCCTTTCTCTGAAGTCCCCCTAAAATTTCAATCCTGGCTTCTCCCTGGGAGGGGGCCGGGAGAGGTGCTACTGGTCACAGGGGCTCAGACCAGTTTGAGATTGTTTGAAGATGGCGTGGAAAAGACAGAGCACTGGACCTGGAGACCTGTGATCTTAGGCAAGTCTCCTACGTTGTCAGTGCCGAAGTTTCCTCATCTGAAAAATGGGATACACCCCTTAACTTTGTTTTCACCTTTGATGCCTGGCACTAAGTAGATGCTGAAAAATTGTTAGCAAATGTTAGTACTAAAGGGAGACCCAGAGACTGCAGGGCAAGTTGGTTGGTCTCACTCCCACTGAGGGACAAAGTTGGTGCTGAGAGAACTCAGAAGGAAGCCCACGGAAAGAGGAGGCTCAAAGATCCTCTGGGTTGAGGTGAAACAGCAGGAAGTCTGCTCATGGGGCCTCCCCCGCCGCCCCACCCCACCTCCAGGTACTGCCTGGCTCTCAGAGTCTCTGTGGACCCTTCGAGGGCCCACTCAGGCAACCTCCTGACCACTTCAAGGAGCCTCAGGAGCTGTCTGTGCTGGTGCCTGGAGCTCCTCAGAGTGGCAGTCAGCCCCCTGCAGGCCTCCAGTCCAGATGGAGCACCCCCAGGAATCGGGATCCTGTCCCTCACCCTTCCCTTTGTCTCCGTCCCTAGCTGGGAGGAGGTGGCCCATGAGTGGTTCAGGATAAGAAGGAAAACAGTATCAACAAAAGTTAAGTTGGAGAGTTCCTCAGCCCTTAGTATCCACGTCCTGTCTGGAGCTCAGGGTCCTAGCTGTGTAACCCCCAAGTCACTTCACTCCTCCGAGCCTCAGGCCCCTGCTCTGCTAACATTAGAATGAGGCTTTGGGGCCGTTCTGCCAAGGGCCTGCCCCACAGTAGGCCCAAAATAATAGTCCCTATTGTCATTATTATTAGGTAGACACGAAAGGAAAGGTTACAGAACTGGCAATTAGGAAACTCAGCGTCCACGCTGAGGACGCCTCTGGGCCTCAGCTGGTTGCGAGGCCCACACCTTTCTGGGGCATGCCTTGAACTTTCTCCATCAGAGGAGATCAAAATTCATGATGTTTTGGGTTTTCCCGTCAGGCAAATGGGGAGAACAGCCCCTCCGTGAGCATTCCCAGAGGTACCTCGGCCCAAAGGTCAGGGACTCGGGCCCAACATTCTCTGCAGTGGAGCGTACCCCCAACCTCTCTCCCTTGATGTCCCTCAGTGTCAAGCCGGCGGCCCCACTAGCAGAGGCCTTGGCTCCCGCGGGTCACCTGGGGGCCGACAGGTGAGAAAGAGGAGACGCCGCGTGGCCCGGAGTGGGGACCCGCGAGCACCTGCGGCAGGTGAGGCCCAGCCTTGCGGAAGGGGGAAGGGGGAAGGGGGAGGAGCCGTGGCCACAGCACTCAGGTGAGCCGACCCCCGGCTCCCAGGAGCTAAGCCGAGGGCAGCCGCGGGCTCAAACGTGGCTGCTACGAGGCGACCCATGTTGCAGACCGCGGCCCCTGCGGCACCGAGTCCCGCGCGGTGCTGCAGCCCTAGAAGAACATTCGAGGCAGCGGCGGCGTTGGAGGCCCGGGGTCCGTTCGGTATTTGAATAGCACAAAGGAACCGCCTTGGTCTGATTGGCCAGCCGAGTGGCCCTGGGGCGGGCAGCGCCTGTCACTCGGGAGGCTCTGGGCACTCCTATTGGCTCATCACGTGTAGGGCGGGGCCCGGGCACCCAGCTAAATAGCTGGGGCCGGGGCCGGCCGAGGCTCATTGCTTTGGCGCCGTCTGGGGAGCGCGAGCCTGCGGGTGGCGCGCAGCGCATGGTGGCGGCGCCTCTCGGAGCGCAGCCGACCCGCTGACCCGGGCTCGGTTTCCCCTGCCTGGCGCGCCCAGGCGCCCGGCTGGAGAAGAAACAGCAGCAGCACTAGCAGCAGCAGCGGCGGCGGCTGCTTAGCCGCCGCCGTCTCCGCGGGAGCATGGAGTGCGCCCTGGACGCCCAGAGCCTGATCAGCATCTCTCTGCGCAAGATCCACAGCTCCCGGACCCAGCGCGGCGGCATCAAGCTGCACAAGAACCTCCTGGTGTCCTACGTGCTCCGCAACGCGCGCCAGCTCTACCTGAGCGAGCGCTACGCTGAGCTCTACCGGCGCCAGCAGCAGCAGCAGCAGCAACAGCAGCAGCCGCCCCACCACCAGCACCTCGCGTACGCGGCGCCGGGCATGCCGGCCAGCGCGGCTGACTTCGGCCCGCTCCAACTTGGCGGTGGCGGGGACGCGGAGGCGCGCGAGCCGGTCGCCCGGCACCAGCTGCACCAGCTCCACCAGCTCCACCAGCTGCACCTCCAGCAGCAGCTGCACCAGCACCAGCACCCGGCGCCCAGGGGCTGCGCGGTGACCGCGGCCGGGGCGCCCGCGGGCGGCGCGGGGGCGCTCTCGGAGCTGCCCGGGTGCGCCGCGCTCCAGCCGCCGCACGGCGCGCCCCACCGCGGGCAGCCCTTGGAGTCGCTGCAGCCGGGTCCTGCGCCGCTGCCGCTGCCTCTGCCGCCGCCCGCGCCCGCTGCGCTTTGCCTGCGGGACCCTCGCGCCTCGGCTGCCTGCTCTGCGCCCTCCGCGCCCCCAGGGGCCACCCCTCCGGCCGCCGCCGCCTCCCCGCCCGCCTCCCCGGCCCCCGCCTCCTCCCCTGGCTTCTACCGGGGCGCGTACCCGGCCCCCTTGGACTTCGGCGTGCACTGCAGCAGCCAGACCACCGTGCTGGACCTGGACACTCACGTGGTGACTACGGTGGAGAACGGCTACTTGCACCAGGACTGCTGCGCCTCCGCCCACTGCCCCTGCTGTGGCCAGGGCGCTCCGGGACCGGGCCTGGCGTCCACCACCGGCTGCAAGCGCAAGTATTACCCTGGCCAGGAGGAGGAGGACGAAGACGAAGAGGACCCGGGCGACCTGGGGGCCGAGCCCCCCGGGGGCGCCCCGTTCGCCCCCTGCAAGCGCGCCCGCTTCGAGGACTTCTGCCCGGACTCGTCCCCGGACGCGTCCAACATCTCAAACTTGATCTCCATCTTTGGCTCGGGCTTCTCCGGGCTGGTGAGCCGACAGCCGGACTCCTCGGAGCAGCCGCCGCCACTCAACGGGCAGCTGTGCGCCAAGCAGGCGCTCGCCAGCCTCGGCGCCTGGACTCGAGCCATTGTCGCCTTCTAGGGACCCCCGAGGGCACAGGGACCCGGGGCCCCGCGGGGCTGGGGCCAGACAAAGACTTGGCCAAGGGGCTAGAGGAGGGAGCGGATGGGCGCCAGGCCACTCGGGGCTGAGCTGGGGGTAAGCAGGGTGAGGCGGCTGATGTTTTATAAATTGTGAAATAAAAAAAGAAATCTAAAATCTTGGACTTTATTTTTGCAGAGAGAAAAAGCGCCTATTTAAGTATGCTTTGTGTTTCTCCTACTCTTTTTTTTTTCTTTTTATTGTAGTGATTGCAGTGGTGTTTAGCGAAGAGCCTGCCACGTGAGGAAGGGCTGCTGCCCGGAGGAGGTGCCGGGTAGCCGGGGGCAAGGCAGGGCGCCTGGGCCGCCGGGGCGCGCTGGGGGCGCAGCGCAGGAGGGCGCGGGGCCCGGGACGCCGATTCCAATCAGTGTCAGACCGGGAAGCCCGACGTTCGGCTCTCCCGAGTCCCTCCGTGGGGTGAGGAATGGGTCTTGTGAAATCCTGAGCAAAAACAAAGGCAAACTCTATCTCCGAAAGGGACGTTTGGGTCACATTTCCTCTCTGGGGGCGGACTCCAAAGTTCTCAAAATGAGAAGGCAGAAATGAAAACACTTCAACTTTTTTTTTCCTTTTCTTCCCGGGGCGGGTGTCTTGAACCCCTCTTCTCCCCGCCCCTCTGGCTCCGTTCTCCCCTCCTCCATCTGTCTCCAGGACTCGCGGGTGGCGCCTGACACCCCGACACTCTCGGACACTGTTTGGGGAAGGGGTGGGGGGCGGGCACGGCGGACTACATTTCCCATCATGCCCAGCACTGCGGTCCTCACTAAACAAAAAAGGAAGTCGATTCTTCACCTGGATCCCCGGCGGCCCCCGGGGAGGGAGGGGCCGGGACTGCCGACTGCGTTGGAGACTTTTCACTAAGTTCCTGGTCAGCTGTGGTGTTTGTGTGTGTGTGCTTCTGAGTTGCACTGCCCTCGTTCAGCCTTTGGTTGCATTTCATGAAACCAGCATTGTTCGAGCCTGTAAGAACCCTGTCCTCTGTCTTCAGCTCGATAGATTTTGTTTAATTTAAAAGCCTTTTGTTGTAAAAAGGTGGGGTTCGTCTGTAGCCCCTCTGGTTCTCTGCCATCAGCACCATGTGGACTCCAAAACAAGTTGCCAACCTTCCTTTTTCAGCCCTTCTCCCTCATTTCCCTGTATTTTTGTGCATACTGACTTGTATGTCACCGGGTAAAACTGTTCAGATTATTTGTTTAAATTTATAATCTTAATAAAAAGTCGATTATAGAGAATGGTGGTGCCTTGTTCTTAGATCTGCCTGGGAGCGGTGGGAGGAATAGAGAGAGGTGGGGCGAGACACCCCCACCCCATGTAAACCCCAGCTCTCTTGGGCCTAGGTGGGCGGGATCTGCCCACATCCACAGGGCCGGGTGGTAGGGGAGGGAAGAGGGGGTGATGTTGGTTGCTGGGGTCCTGCCCCCCATGGGAACCGGCCTCCCCAAGGGTCTCCAGCAGGTAGCCCAGCCAGCCTCCAGCACATTTCCTGCCCATCCAGGGGCGCAGGGCCTGGTCGGCCTCAAGTCTGAGCTCTCTGTGGCCGGGGAGAGCAGCTGGGGGACGCCGGGGGGCTTCAGGGCCACCCGCACTCCCTGCCCTGAGTCTCCGCCCGCACGTCCGCACGTCTTGGGCTGCAACTTGGGGAAGTTTTTTTCCTTTTCTTTTTTCCTTTTTTTTTTTTTTTTTTTAAGTTGAGTTTGTTATCACTGCTCGGTGCCACTTGGTGGTGTGCTGGCGGCGTCTCCCTCCCTCCTCGCGCTCCTCCCCTCTCCCTTTCTCTCCCGCCCGCCCGCCTCTCCGCCCTCCCCAGTGGATGGAGCAGGAAGGCTCCAGGCGCGCTCTCCCTTCTGACCACCTACGGAATGACCTCAGAGTGGGAGAATGTGCCAAGGCCGGGGGAAGCTCGCGTTCCCCCCACTGGAACCAAATTCACATCTGCAGCCGCGACTCGGGCCCGGGGGCGCGCGGGGTGGTTCCAGCTTTGCAAAGAGGGGTTAGGAAAGAAAGAACGGAAAAAAGAAAGCCAAGAACCAGCTTGCTTGCTGTTTGATAGCGTCTCTCTCGGTGTCTTCGTCTCTGGCTGCCTCCCCAAAGCTGCCTGGCTCTCGCTTAGCTCTCTCGCCCCCACCCTCCCCTTTCCTGCGCGAGCCTCCCAGCCACCGCGCAGCACGGCTCATGCCCCCCAGCCCACCCTTCGCGCCTCCCGCAGCGAGAGCCGGGGCTGCCGCCGAGAGACCCCCGAGCCAGACTCCGAGAGGCTGACGCAAGCCAGTCTCAGGGGACTGCTCGGCTCTGGATCCCGGTGTCGCGCGAGGCGAAGTTCTTAGGGACACTCTGCAGAGCGCGGGGGGCCGCGAAGGTCCGCGATGGGGGGTGGGGAAAGAGGGAGGCTCTGGAGACGGGAGTTACGGGGAGGAGAGGCACCTTCACCCCCCAGGGCTGTTTTCTCGGCCTCCCACGGGAAGAGTCTGGAGCCGCTGAGGAGGGGGAACAGAGCGTCTCCTCCCTCCCCACCTTCCCCTGCAAGTCCAGGGAAATAGCTGTTGGGTGCACGGTTGATTCAATCCACCAAGCCAGTTGCCAGAGCTCCCCCTAGCGCCGCTTCCCGGGCGCTGCAGCTGTTGCAGCTGGGAGTGGGCGAGGCACAGCCGGGGGCGGCGGGGTTGCTGGGGGCTGCTCCGCGCCCATCTGGGGAGCTGCGCAGCGGCGGGATCCTGCCCTGGCCGGGGCCGTGGCGCAGAGCCGCGTGCGTGCCCAGTCCAGGCCCGCGTCGAGGAGGGGCACGTGGTCGGCCGCCTTTGTTGGGAGCTGGGCACAGAAAGAGACCAGCCGAGGGGTTTGGGAACTCCCCACCCGTCCCCGGGACCCCTATGGCAAAGGAGCGTGGGTGGTGGGGTGCGCAATAAGAGCTCTGAACTCAGCAGGACCCCAAACTAGGGTTCTCCTCCCTTCTGCCAGGTGGTCTGAGCTTAAGCTGCGCCTGGAGACTCAGGCGTATTGGGATCTAGTGAAACCGAGGGCTGGGGATGGAGAGCTCTGGGAGCGCCCAGAAGAGACGTGCCCTTCCCCCCACCTTATCTGTTCAGGGCCCACGGACCTTGAGCAGTCACACAAAGGGTTAATGTCCTGGATATAATATGAAGTGGCCCAAAACACAGCCCACTGGCAATCTAGATGGCACAGTAAGACATTCCACGAAAAACAGTAACGCACTGCACCGTGAGGGCCACACCCAGCCAAAGACACTGTCTCCAGACACGATGCTGTAAGCAGCATCCTCACCCCACTCACAAGCCTGGGGCCACTAGCACAGCAGGCAACATGCCTGCCCAGAACATCCAGAGACTAACATGGCACAAGGGAAGGCTGGGTCCAGGAGCTGGGTGGATGGGGTTGCCTGGGCGTGGGGGTCCTCTGAAAGGGATGGGGGCAGGCAGGCAGGCCAGGAGTCCAACCCAGTCCACAGACAAGCCCCTCTACCTCCAGTGAAAAGACCAAGCAGGACCCCACCAGAGCCCCCAGGCAGAACTTGGAGGTGCTGCTTGGGGAGGTAGGGGAATTGAAAGAGACTGGGGACCCCAGAGAGGGACAAGGGGGAGCTTCCAGAGAACAGAAGCCCTGGAAGCAAGAGCTCCAGCAAGCCCCTGGTCCTCCCAGGTTAACCAGCTCCCCACACATACTTCCCCAGCTCCTAGGACACCGCAGGTCCTGCTGCCCTTGATACGTGGTGTAGGGCTGAGCCAGGCTCCAAGCTGCACTCCCAGCAACGTGGAGCTGGGATGACAGCCCAGAGCCTTGGAGAGCTGCAGGCTGCTCTCCAGAGAAGTTGGGGTGGGGATGCCCTGGGCTCCCAGGAGGGCCACTGCACAGGGCACTGCAATCTGGGCACTTCTGTGTGTGTGTGTGTGCATGCATGTGCATGTGTGCACGCTAGAGGAAGGTAGAGAGAGTGTGTGTGACCGTGTTTGTCCCTCTGGCACAGGGTGTGCACACGAGGAGCTGTGTCCTTCCCTTTGTTCACTGGACACATACTTACTAAGCTCCCATTTGGTGCCTCACCTGTGCAAAGCACTAAGCTAACCATCATGAACAGTAACAGCAAATGGCAAGAACAGGGCCGGGCGCAGTTGCTCATGCCTCTAATCCTTTGGGAGGTTGAGGTGGCAGGATCGCTTGAGGCCAGGAGTTCGAGACCAGCCTGAACAAGAGCAAGACCCCAAGACCCCGTCCCTACAAACGATAGAAAAATCAGCTGGGTGTGGCAGGGCGTGCCTGTAGTCCCAGCTACTCAGGAGGCTGAGGCAGGAGGATCGCCTGAGCCCATGAATTTAAGGCTGCAGTGAATTATGATGATGCCACTGCACTCTAGCCTAGGCAACAGAGAGAGACCCTGTCTCCAAAAAATAAATAAATAAATAAATAAAAATGACAAGAACGGCAAACCCCTCTGTATGGATTAGTTCATTTAATTTTCCCAGCTACCCCCTGAGATAGATACGGTTGGCAACCTCGTTTGAGAAATGAGAAAACTTGTCTGAGGTCACACAACTAAGGAGTGGCCAGTCTCTACCTGGCAGAGCTCACAGTTTAGTGGGTAAGAATCTGCAGTGTTACAGTGCAAGCGGGCACATGATCCTGAGGTCGTTCAGTTGTATTGATAAGTCCCAGCTGAGCCTAAAGTGGGTTCTGGGATCTGGTCATGCCTGAACTAGCAGTTTGGGAGCACATACCCACCTTCTCAATACTCCATGCTCCAGGATCTAGGGACAAGAGATGGAGAGACATGCAAGACAGTGGTGTCTGTCTCCCACCTCACCTGGGGCAGGGACTAACCTATTCCTGTTTCCTCAAGACTCACTACTTGTGAGTCTGGCACCAACTTGGCAGATGGTGGGATTTTTTGGACTCATGGCACTAAAATGAGCAGTGAGCAGGGGTACAGCTGGCTTCAGGCACAGCTGGATCCAGACACAAATCTTCTCCAAGATGCTCTCCTGTGACTTTCTTCTCACTATAGCCATAAGAGGCAGCTCCTGGCTTCCAAGCTCAGAGCTTTGCCACCCAAGAGGGACTATCCACTTATTTTCAACTCAGAAAATCCCAGGGAAGGACTCTATCATATCCCCAACCTGGGCCCTGTCCGAAACCTGCAGCCAGGACTGAGGGGTGGTTGGTAGCTAGCCCCCACTGGAAGTTCATAGGCAGAGAAGGGGTGCTCTTCTCAGAAAAGGGAGGTACTACGTGACAGACCAAAGATATGTTCCAGAGAGAAGGGCTCCAAGCCAAGCTAAAGGAGGCACTTTCATGTGGAACTTGGGTGATTAAGTGCAGTCAACACAGTCCTAGAGAAGGAACATTCTCCCTGCTCCTGGCCAGGGCCCTCTAGTGCCTCCCAGGTTTGTCACTCAGGAATCACCTGGGGAGGGGTGCTGAACGCCCCAGGGCAGGGGGCCGGGTTCTCCATGCAGGCTCCATGGCAGGGACAGCAACAAGTCCACCCTCAGGGGACTTAGGGTAGGGATATCCGCAAGGAGGCCAAAGTGAAAGAACTTGGCTGGGAGCTCCTATGTGGCTCCTCCAGGGACTCTCAGATAGAGCTGGAGAGGCCTTGGAGGAAGCCAAGATGCTGGCCAGCAGAACAGAGGGGAGAGGGCTCCAGTAAGGTTGACATGGCCACCTTTATACCCCAGCTGGTGGGTCCTGGGGACATCTGGGTACAGGTGACATTAGCTATTCACATGTTTAGAGAAAAAAGGCTGAATACAAGCTCGAAAATTTTGAAATAGTTATTACTAGGTGGGGGGGACTAGAGATGACCTTTATTTTATCATTCATACATTTCTGTATTTTCCAAATTTTCTACAATAAGCATATAACACTTTTACATTTAGAATAAAAATGAACACTACATTTTTCAGAGGAAAATGTGATGTGACAGGTGCTACCATCGATGAGCAGCGTGCTATGGAGCAGCGAGGAGTGAGCAGCTATGCCCAACCTGTCTGGGGCAGGCTCAACCCCTGAGAAACAGAGCAGTCTACCAAATGCCTTGGGGAACCAGAATACACCCTCCTGCACTGTTTTTGTTAAAAGAGACGTGAGACAAAACAACAAGCTCCTCTCCAGGATGTTGCTGGGGGTGTTCTGGAGGGTGCCTCATGCATTCCTGGCTCTCATCTCTGACCGCGTCCCAGCGCTGCCCAGTCCTACCCATCAACCGTCACAGAATGATTTGCTTGGAGCTGCTAGATGACACGGTGAGGTGGGGAGTAGGAGGCAAATGTACTCAGAAAATATTTTCAGCAACTTGGGCTGAAACTAAAGAGGAAGAGGCAAAAAGCTCAGTGGAAAGAGCACTGGACCAGAAGTGTGGCTCAGCCACAGACTCACCTTGGCACCTGGGCTGAATCACTTTCCTAATAGACCCACATTCCCTTATCTGTAAAGACAGGGTGAAAGGAGAGAAGTAAGGTCCTAAATCAGCTTCAATGCTCTACAAGTCAGAAAATTAACCATTGCTTCCAGCTTTCTGACAATCTGAGGCTTGTGTCCAATCAGAGTAAGAAAAACACAGGTAGCGATATCAAATTCCACATCTACCTGTGAGCGTGGTCATCCACCTATTTTACTCACTCATTCACATAGTTATTGAGTACCTATATATGCCAGGCACTGTGCCAGGCACCAAGGATGCAGGCGTGAACAGGACAGACAAAGGGCTCTGCCCTCATGGAGCTTACATTCTAGTGGTGGAGACAGACAATAAACAAGTGTACCAATACACAATTAGATAAGTGTTATGGGAAGATAAAAACAGGGCTAGAGAGGACTGGTTGGAGGGGGTGGCACCGCTTTATATTTGGTGATCAGAGGTGATATTTGAGCTGAGACCTGAATGGATCAGCTGTATTAGTCAGTATAGGATAGGCTATGCTGTCTGATTTAGATGGACTTTGCATGGTCAAGAAATAAACCTTTGTTGTGTCAAATCTCTGAGATTTAGGGATTGATTTGTTACTGCCACCCTTCACGTGGTGACTCGGTGATTCAGGCTGCTTCTCTCTCAGCACAAGACTTCCAGAATCACCACCGTGACACAGAATGGGAGCTGGAGAGTTCTGGAAGGGCCTTTCATCACCTCAGCCTGGGAGCGAGTCTGCTCACTTACACTCAGAGCCCATTGGCCAGAATTAGTCCCATGAGCCCTCTGGGAAGGGCAGTGCTCCTGGGTGTCTGAGCAGGAAAGACAATGTCCATATGGATGAACACTAGAACTCTCTCCCACACCAGCTGAGCGAACAATGGTGGCAGAGCATTCCTGGCAGAAGGAACAGAAAGGGCAAAGACTAAACACAGTAGTGAATTTGGCATGTTCATGAACTGGCTGAGGCAGAGGGCAAGGGGGAGAGGCAGGTGATGGGGCCAGAAAGGAGGGCAGAGATAGGAACCCCTGTAGCACAGGAGGTGTTTAGTTTGTATTCCAGGTACAGTAGATGAGAGTGCTGGCCATTACTGGTGGTGCAGGGATTTCCTTCCCTCCCCAGGTCCAGTGGCCGGAAGGGTGTCTGAGGGGCAGAGGGGGTGGGGATAAGCCAATATAAACACAGTCTGGGTCAGCTGCCCCAACCAGTTTTCCTGGTTGTGCCAGGCAGGCTGAGGCCCCAGACCAATCCAGGGTCTGTCCCTCTTCTCAACAGACTAAGCCTCATGGACACACCCATCCAAGGACCCTTGGCAAAGAGGGAGGGTGGGAGGGGTGATGCAGGCTGTGTGAGGGTTCCTTGTGCAACACTCCTCACTGGAAGTTGTTAAGTATCAGATGAGCGATTGTGGACTGTCAGGCACCAGGCCAAGCACCAGAGGGCTTCCTGGGGCCAGCCCTCCCCAGGGGCGCCCAGCCAAGGCCCAGGCTGGTGGTTCCAAGTTCAGCATCCAGAGCCACACAGACCAGAACACAAACCGGGCTCTGCCGCTTTCTCGGGGACAGTAAGCTCTTTCCTTCACCTCTCTGAGTCTCCAGGCCCATGTCTGCAAATGAGGGTGCATGTGAGAGCACCCACCTGCACAGTGAGGCTTCTACAGCATGAGCCTGGCATACAGTAAGTGCCCAGTAAGTGAGAGCTGCTATATTGGCACTGATCAGTTCTGCCCAAATAATAACTTTCATCAAAAAATGCAGGACACTTCCTACTGACTCTCCTGTTGAACAAAATGGATGACTAAGAAGTAAGACGCATGTTTTCCAGAGGGACCCAATCAAGATCTTTCTACTGTGGGGTTGGGGAGGAGAGAGGAGGAAGTGCCCTATAAACTTTGTTGGATTTCTTTGTCTTTCCGTAGATTGGCACTCATGTTTTTAAAAAGGTTAGTCCCCACGAAGGAGTCTGGCTGTGCCTGACAGTCAACACGCAGTGCGTATTCAACAATTTCATTCAGGAGGTGTGCTTGACAATCAAGTGGCTGAATGAGTGGGTGGATGAATGAATGAATGGACTGTTTGTCCATTCCAGGGAAGCAGTGGGTGAGAGATGGCTCCACCTATCCTCCTCCCAATAGGTCCTTCCTGGGCCTCCAACTCCGCCCCCTCCTGCCCCACCAAACCCAGTCCTGATGCTTCTTCAACACTCCTATGCACCCTTCCGCACTCATTCCCCAGCCCCCAGGCACCCTCCAGGCACCACACACACATACACACGCCCCTAAGTGTGAAACTCCAGCTCCTTCGACACCCACATCCACCAGCCTGGGAGAACTGGGAAGACTGAGGGATAAAGCTTCCCTTTGTTTAGAGAAAGAAGTCCAGACCTAAGACAGATGAAGAACACAGCCTGAGAACAGAACAGATCCACGTGGACAGGAGGCAGCTAGACGCCTAAGCGACCTGCAGACATTCTGATTTGATGGACAGCTCTGAGAGTCTTTGCCAAGAAAGGTGTCTAGATTCCCAGGCCTGGTCCTCTCCTCTGTGGGCCCCCGTATTGTTCAGGCCTCAGGAACTCAACTAAAGCTGGCTTAAGCAGAGAGAGGATTTATTTCTTGGCTCAGAAACTGGGAAGTCCGTGGGTGTTTTAGCTCAGGCATAGCTGGATCCAGAGGCGCACATGATGTCATCAGGGCTTGTTTGCTGTCTCTTGGCACTTCCTGTCTCTCCTTGGCCTCTTCTTAGGTTTTCTCTGTGGCATGAACAAGACAGCCGCTGGCCAGGGCCACTACAGTCACACAGGGCTCCGTGTTCAAATGACCCTGTACGTGAGGTTTAATGCTCTGCGGTGGCTGTCTTGAAATCCATAATCATTTCATCTTTGAGTTTGTTTTGTAAGTGAGGTCTGGAACAATGGAGCATGTGCCGGGGGCTTGAAGCTTCAACTCACATGCAGCCCTGTCTCCTGCCATGCCCTACCTCCCTGGGACAGGTTCTTGGCCCTCTGCTACCCTAAATCCTGGCCCCCTGGCCCCTTGGCCCCTGGCCCTGCCCAGCCTCTCCCTCCCATCTTTGGGAGGGGCCTGGACACAGGCACAGAGAGGGTGGGGGTCAGGCATACCCAACAGCTTGCAGAGCATGGTAGCAGCCATGGCTGCCCTGGGTTGGCAGCACCACAGCCCGTCTGGCAGCAAACCAGAGACTGTCCAGATGTGAGGTGAGCCTCTCACCTACCCTATCTGGGTACTGAGATCCTTAGGGACCACCCCTCTGCTGTAGGTTGAGGTGGGGCCTATCGAAAGGGGAGGTACCTCGCTGGGGCTCAGGACATCAGTCTGGGATTGGGGTGAGGGTTAATCCAGCAGCTGC
Source organism: Daubentonia madagascariensis (assembly GCA_023783475.1). Lineage (NCBI taxonomy): Eukaryota > Metazoa > Chordata > Mammalia > Primates > Daubentoniidae > Daubentonia > Daubentonia madagascariensis. The sequence continues at coordinate 5,253,034 of JAKFHU010000776.1, forward strand.
CAGGCCCAGGGAGAGGGAGCACCCACATGGGAAGGCAGAGCCAGGGTGGAGGGGGGCCTGGGAGGGTGTGCACTCCCGAGGCAATATTCCCCATAAGGAGAAGCATTCCCTTGTGGGGGGTGGAGGGGTGTCCTCTCCTCCTCCTATAACTTCCCTGAGCCTGGCTTGTGTGTTTGTCTTTTCTGGACAGCACACAGCCACCTCAGAGATAAGCCGCGAAATTCAAATTGTGTAATATCAGTGATTCTGCACATGAATTAAATGCTCTGATGTTTGCACTTAAAACTGGTATTACACAATATAAAGATGAATGGTAAAATTCATGCTAATTATATAAAATTTTAATTTTTCTGTACTTAGAATGACATTAAATAGAAAATCAAAAACACCATGGCATGGCTGGGCACGGTGGCTCACACCTATAATCCCACCATTTTTGGAGGCCGAGGTGGGAGGATCCCTTGAGCCCAGGAGTTCAAGACCAGCCTGGGCAACATATCGAGACCCCGTCTCTACAAAAAACTAAAAAAATCAGCTGGGTGTGGTGGCGCACGCCTGTAGTCCCAGCTACTGGGGAGGCTGAGGCAGGAGGATCCCTTGAGCCCAGGAGTTCGAAGCTGCAGTGAACTGTGGTTGCACCACTGCACTCCAGCCTGGGTGACAGAGCGAGACCCTCTCTCTAAAAAAAAAACAAACAAACAAAAAGACCATGACAAGCTGAGAGAGAAACCGTGGAAGGAAGAAAAGTGTTCTATGTACCTTTAATGGCAATTTTTCCTGCTTTTTGAGCAAGGGACCCTGCATTTCCATTTTGCACTGGGCCCCACAGATTACTTACCTGGCCCTGCCACCAGCATCCCCATGATAGCATTAGCCCTGGCAGAAGGGGCACATTCCCAACTGCTCCAGCGGGAAGTACCAGAGCACATGGGTCACATGCTCATCCCCGAACCAAGCGCAGTGGATGGGGAGGCAGGGGCGCTCTGATTGGCCAGTTCTGGGCATGCGTCCATCCCCAAGACTAGGGGCCAGTCAGCCCCACCTCAGCCCTTCTGATGGGTTCTCCACAGGGCAGGGATTCTGCTGCCAGAGGAAAGAGAGCTGCACAGCCAGGGCCCCCACTTGCTTCCCCTACACACGCCCCTCATGCTTAGTTTAAAAAGCAAACAATGAAAATACCAGCTGGGCAGGAGAAAGCAATGTAGTTCCACTCTTCTGGCCCATATCTCCCCAGACTCCTTTGCTGGGCCCTCCCCACCTTCCTCTAGATGCTGAGGTGGCCCAGGGTTCCGGCCTTGGGCCCCTTCTCCCTTCCTGCCACCTTCTCCTGGTACCACGAATCCACTGACAACTCTCTCCAGCCAGGACGTCTATGCCGAATGCAAGCTCAGGGTCCCAGCCCTGTGTGGCCTCTGCTCTTGGGGTACTGACATCTCAGAGCTCACCCGGCAGAACCCAAGCCCCTGAGAGCCACCCCCAACACTGCTTCTCCCACGCCTGTCCCATCCCAGTCAATGGCGCCACCATCCAGCAAGTTGTTCAGGCCAAAATCTTCAGAGCATCTTGACTCCTTCTTTCCTCACAAAGGCAAATCCAGCCCATCAGCAAGTCCTGTGGGCCCTCCTTCAGAGGACACGCACAACCCTCCTTCTCACTATCATCACTTCTGCTCCCCCTGGCCCGGCCACAGCGCCTGTCACCTTACTAGTGCCCCAACCTCCCCGCTGGCCTTCCTAGTCGTCCTGTTCACACGCTTGCTCCCTGTTCTTTATGCTCATTACCTTTGAACATGTTGACGTTGGGTCATGGTACTCCCCAACTCAAAACCTCCCAGTGATGTAAATCTTTAAAACTGGTTGGTGGGTGAAGCTCATTTGTAGCATTTGCTGATTCCTGTGGCGTAAATACTCCCACCTTGGCCAATTTCAAGCTACCAATGTGACATCACTGAGCTTGGATTGGGAAAGAAATGTGCACAATCCACTCTTGCGAGCCAGTGCAGGTGACCCCAGCACACCACTGCTCCTACCCCGCCCAGAACAAAACACAAAGTCCTTGCTGTGGCCTGCAAGGCCCTGCCTGACCCAGCCTGGCCACCTCGCCACGCGTCCCCACTCTACCTGTCGCTCACTGCACTTCAGCCTCCTCCACACTGTTGCCTAAGGTGTCAAGGCTGTTCCCATCAGCATTTGCTGTTGCCTCCACTGGGAATGTTCGCTCAGCTCTTTTCATGGTTAACTCTCTCACTTACTCAGGTCTCTGCTCGAATGTCACCCTGACCCCCTCTAAAACAACACCCCTCTATCACAATCACCCTCATTTTTCTCACAGACTTTATTGCTGCCTAATGTTTTACTGTGTATTTATTGGTTCGTTTGTCTATCTTCCTCACTAGAAGCAAAGTCCACAAGGGCAGGGAATTCCTCAGTTCACCGCTCTGTCCCCAGCACCTGGAGAGAACAGTACTTGGCACATAGTAGGTGCTCAATAAACGCCTGTTGGCTGGAGGAACCTGCTTCCTGTGTCAGGCCCTGGGAAGATGGCTGTGAATGAGCCCCAGCCCCTGTCAGTGAAGCAGAGGAGGCTCCAGAGGGAGGCAAGGAGGCCAGCAAAGGTGGCCCAGCTGTTTCTGGGAGGGTCTTGGGTGCCAGAATGAGCATCGGGGCCTTTATCCTGCTACACCAGGTGGCATCACGAGGTTATCAAAAGCAGGGCAGCTTCCACTCGGTCTCTCCCTTTGCTGCTCTGCCTCTCCAGCCTCGAGAATGTCCTGCAAACTCAGCCTGCCCAGTGCCAAGTCCATGCAGTCTGCCCTGTCTCCATTAGGGGTGCTGCCCAAGCTTGGGAGGGAACCACAGAACCACAAACCCTCAGAGCTTGGGACACTGGGGAGTCATCCTGCCAGCTTTGCCCTCCATGGGGCCCTCAGAGCGCCTGCACTGGAGTGGGGGAGGGGCAACTTGGCACCCAGGGCCCTGCCTAGCACCTGGTGTCCAGCTTTTGCTAGGATAAGTTCAAGGACAGGGGACTTACTTTTATTGATTCATTCATAGTTCAACAAGTAGTTATTGGGCACCTACCTACTCGGGACTGGCCACTGTTTCAGGCACTGGGGACTCAATGGTGGCCACAATAGACCTGCCCTGCCCTCACCGAGCTCACATTCTGCTGAGAGGGGAGATGATAGCCAGGTCGGCAAGTCAGTGGATAACAAAGTCTGATGAGTGTCACGGAGGCAGCCAGACCAGAGGGCAGGAAGGGGGACGGCTGGCGTGGGAGGCTTGCGCAGCAGCAACCAGGAGAAGGCGGGGAGCGCCGTTCTGAGGAGGCAACATCTGAACTGAGCCCTGAACATATGGAGGGAGCCACTGCTCGGCCTGGGGTCCAGGCAGTACAAGCCGAGGAACAGGCACAAAGGCCCTGGGGCACCAACGAGTTTGGCGTTTTGGAGGACCAGGGAGAGAGCAGTAAGACTGAAGCACTGCCAGTGGAGAGAGTGGGGAGGGCCACAGGCCCAGATGACCTAGTGGAGTCTTCTGTTCACAGCGAGGAGCCACCTGAGGGATCTGATGGGATTTACCTTCAAGCAGCTCAGGGTAGAGCCCAGGTATGGAGGGCAGAGTGGAGTCAGGAGGCCAGAGAGAGACTGTGCAGTGAGTGGTCCAGTGAGAGCAGATGGTGGCTGAGACTGAGCCGGCCACAGGGCAGGTAAGGGAGAAGTAGACGATTTGGGTTACAGTTGGAGGAAGTCCCAAGAGGACCTGCTCATGCGTTGGATTTGGGGGTGGAGGAAAGGAAGGGATTAAGGATGACGCCTGGATTTGGGGCCTGATGACTGTCCACTGAGATGAGCTGCCTGGGCCAGGGGAGAGCCGGGAGCCATTCGGCCATGACCAGTTTCCATCGCTGCAGAAATCTTCCTCTTGGCCAGCTGCAAGCGGCCCACCACGCTGGCCCTTCCCTCGTGGGACCTGGTGTCAGGCAAACCCGGGTTCCACTCTGACCCCAGCAGGATGAGCTAGAGACCCTGGATAGCCCCTGAACTCCTCCAAGCCCCACCCTCATCATCCTTTAAATGGGAACATGATGCCACTTTTCCTGGCTTGCTATGGGGACTCCACAAGGAGACATATAAAGCACACCTTGCAGGCCAACACACTGAGACACACGCTACCAGCCAGAACTGTCATTGCTGCCATTGCCATCCTGCCTCATTGTCATCTTTGTGTGAATCGGCCCTGCCTCCCAGAAAGAAACTGGGCCCTGCAAAGAGGCGCCTTTCAGACAGGGCCGGGGCCTAGGGCCAGTGCTGGAGAAGGGGCCCAAAAACAGGAGGAAGAGGAGGAGGGCTCTCAGGCCACCACAGTGGGGACAGCATAAGGCAGCCGGGGCCACCCTGAGGCCTCAGGATGGGCCCCGGGGAGAGGCTGCAGGAGCACGAGCTTTGATGGGGAAGAGACCCTGCACCTCCCCTGACCAGCCAGTGACCTGATCCACCAGAGCCTTGGTTTCCTGCTCTGTGAAAAGAGGACATCGTTGGCTCACGGTGAGCACAGGGCAAGTCAGGTTCTCAAGCACCTAGCTCAGGGCCAGACGTGCAGGCTGCACTCAGGAGCCACTGGTTCCAAGGTCTCTGGTGGACCCCCAGGGGCCAGGGCCATGCTGCTTGTGGGGCCTGGAGCAGCAGTGGCAACTGAGGACACTGGGGCCAGGAGTTTGCATGGAGTGGGGCAGGAGCCACTCCTGAAGGACCCCCCAGGCCAGCGTGGCCCAGGCTGGAAGGCAGGCCCAGGATAAGCAGGCAGCAAGGGGATGACCACCCCAGCTCCAGATGCCCGCGACACCTCCGAGCCTTTCCAAGGTCCTCGCTACTGGGGGCCCTGGTCCTGCCCGCAGGGAAGCCTCCCCACCTCATCCTTGAGAGTGCCCACGGCTCCCCGCACGCCCCTGTATCCTCCTGAAACCTCCATGAGGCAAGGAATCGCACCTGCCTTCTCCAGGGCCCTCAGCGTCTCCGAGCTTCGCACAGGCCTGGCATGGAGGGAGCGCTCAGGAAACGTTCACTGGTTGTGTGGATGGCAGTGCTGAGTTCAGTGGTTAGAAATGTCTGTTCTGGGGCCCAATGGCCCAGGTTTGAACACCCCTTCCCCTCTGTGCCTGGGTCACCCCATGCTCATCTCACAGGGTGGCTGGTGAAGATTAAATGGGATGGCACTGGCAAAGCCCCGTTTCTGTTCAATGGCTTGTACAACCACCCCTGTGAGGCCGTGTTTACTTAATCTCATTTATACACGAGGAAACTGAGGCTCAGAGGGGTTAAGCAATGGCTCAAGGTCACACAGCAGCAAGTGCAAGAACCGACTCCAGAGCCCACGCACACCTTGACCACAACACTCCCCACCCCTTGCAGAGTTAGGAGCTGGCTCTAGAAGGGTCTGTGGAGTCCATAAGTCCAGGCAGCAAGGTCAACCCAAATGTCCCCAAGTGGAGGTCTGGGCAGGCTGGTCCGCCTGCAGTCTCCCAGCCTGCCAGTCCTGCCTGGGGCTAGACTCCAGTTACCTGAGGATGAGTGTCTGCACTTTGCCTGCCTTTGCAGTGTCCCTTTTGAAAAGCCCCAACTTAGTCTCAGACAAATAAGGAAGGTAAAGGAATTTGTCCGCACACAGACTGAGTGATCTTTCTAGAGGTCAGCAAAGGTTCAGCTAGAGAGGGTGGCCTCAGACTGAGGAGAGAACATCAAGACCAGAACTAGGGATATGCATGCTGCCCTGCTGGGAGAGGAAGCACCTCATGGAGCTCCGGCTGCGTGCTGGGCACCGTGGACAGGCTGCCTCATCACCACGGCTCTGGACAGCCACGCTCATGCACAGAGCAGTGAACAGAGGCTCAGAGAGGGGAAGACCCTTGCCCAAGGTCCCACAGGTCTGAATGATTCCCGGGTGTTGTCCTAGTGCCCCTAGTGCCCTTGGTGCTGGGCACAGTGCCCTTTATGCCGCCTGTTCAGGGGAGGATGGTGGATGAAGCTGGACCCACCAGGGGCTCTGCCGCTTTTCTGGAGTTCAGGAAAACACTCCTAACAGCAACACAAGCACTGGGAAAAATGGAACCATTCATCCTTGGTTTATAACCAACACCCACAATCCAGGCCACAGGCAGGAGAAAGAGCACCTCAACTCTGGGATTGAATTCTGGACCCAACCCATGTCTGCTGGGGTCCCAAGAGCAGGAACTGGGTCCCAGAGGCCATTGCCACGCCCGGGAGGCTGCAGATGCCCTCCAGGGAACTGCTCGCCTTAACTCCCCCTGGTCCAAAGGCTCCATGAGGAATCCTACTGCCTCCCCTTGCTGGGTCCAGCCTGGATGGGTTCTTGAACACTGTTCACCCAACAGCTCTCCACCCCCAGAAGCCCCCAGGCCCCCCTGCCTGCTCCCTCTCAGGGGGTCTTGGGGCCAAATCACCTGCCAAGAACACACCTCCCCTTCCTGTACCTTCATATATCTGAGCAACGCCCCCTCTTTCCTCTCCCTCCTGCCTGGAGGGACAAGCCCCCTCCTCCCTGCTGGAGTGCACCCTCTCCTGGTGCTCTTTAGGGGGAAAATCTTTTTAATCAGTTTCCCTTTTGTTTCTTATCACAGAAGTAGTGTGTAGTTTAGTTTCATAGGCATCAAGTAAAAAAAAAAAGTAGTATGTGAACATTGTGGGAAGATTTAAAAATCAAATTTGCTTTATGAAAAACATAAAGGAAAGTTAAAACTTACCCACAATCACTTTTTCTTTTGTGGTTCAGTAATGTTTAGCATTTTCATAACTATCTTTGGAAGCAGGAAAAGCAAAAAGGATTTTCTAAAAACCCTCACGACCCCACCACACAGAGGTAAGCATGTTACTACCTGGTCCTTTGTCCATATAGATGGACAGAGAGACAGACAGATCAAGGATGCAGATTTCTACAGTCTTACAAAAAAGGCTTGTATTTTACCTACAGTCTTTGCAGCTGCTTTCCCCACTAACAAGAGATCATAAGCATCTTCCCAGAAGAATACTGGGGCACTGCGTCATCTGACAGCCCACTGTATGACTACATCCTCCGTCCCCTAACAATCCCCAATGGCTGGACACAGAATGTTTGCAAGGTTTCCTTAGGACAAGTCATGCTAGAAAACGCTCCGGGAGGGAGGGCCCTGTCTGTTTCATTCCCTTGTAGCATCCCAGCGCCTGGCACAGGGATGGGGACAGAGAGGGCTCCACAGTGGTGGCTGAGTGAGTGAACGAACTCACGCCTTTGCCCTCTGCCTCTGCCTCCGCCTTGTGGCTTGTCCGATGCCTCCCTCCTTCCTTCCCTCTGGCCTCAGCCTGCGGCGGCGGGGCCCCCCGATGATGCCCGCCTGCCTCCCCTTGTCTCTCTGCCGTCCTGACTCACCCTCTGTTCTCTCAGGCCCGCTACTCTTCAGCTCTGGCCCCACTGCCCTCAGAACTGCACACGCACCTCCAGTGTGGGCAGCAGTGGCCACTGGGCCTCCCCGCCCCCTCGCCTTGCCTGTCCCCAGGCCTGGTGCCCAGCCTCCTTTTCTCCTGCTGCTCCTCCCAGCCATCTCCCCACTCCTGCATCTCCATCAACCCTCAGAGGGAGCCCCCACACACACTCACTCCATCACTTCACAAATACGTCCCAAGCGCCTGCTACCCTCCTAGTAGCAGGAAGTAGGGACAGATGAGGCCCCTGCCCCCACGGGAGCAGCCATGGTGGGTGCTGAGTGTTGGAGGCAGACCTTAGCCTGCCGCACATACACAAATTTCCACCAGCCCCCACCAAGGAACCCCAAGTGAAAAGAAGCTCTGTCTGCAGAGCAAACAGCCCCAGCTTGCCCCATCTTCCAACCAGGTGGCTGCCCCTCCCCATAACGATCCTGGATCCCCCTTAGCTGGGGTGTGCTGAATGCTCAGAGCAGGTAGGCAGCCAGGCAAGCACATCCAGGACACCTGCCCTGGTCTAGGGGACCAGGTGAGGCCTCTTAGCATAAGTGAGGCCTCAGCTGAGCCTGAAGAAGGACCAGGGGTTCCCCAGTGGGGTGAAGGGCTCTGGGAACAGGACCAAACTGTTCAGTGGCCAGGGAGTTTCAGGAACAGAGAGGCCAGCGTAGCTGGAACCCAGAGAGCAAGGGGCAGGCAGGGAGCCCGAGGCCGGAGCTCCAGCAGGAGTCCCAGCCGCCCGGGCCCCTCCACCACGCCTGGGGCTGGGTCTTGGCAGCCCTGCCAGCCTCCCAGCCAGCCAGCTGCAGCATGGCTGCCGGACGGAGGTCCCGACTCGGCACCCCCAGCCCAGCTCAGATCCCATCACCCCCTGGGGGCCTCCCAGGCACAGAGGGTGTGCCCAGGGTCACTGAGACCTCCTCCCTCTTCCTCGGCACTCAGTCCCACCTCCCACTCAGGCCCAGCGCCTCCCTCTGTCCTGCCCAGGGCCTGCGACATCTCTGACCTGGGCGGGGCCCACCCCTCCCCGGCACCCACTTCTGATCCGGCACCCAGCCAGGTGCCCGCGAGCTCCCTAAATCCCGACCTAAGTCTATTGCCCTGTCTGCCTCTCTCTGTCACACACCCATGCCCCCCACACACCCCATGCCCCACACACCCACACACACCCCATGCCCCACATACCCACACACACCCACACACACCCCATACAACCCACACACCCCATGCCCCTCACACCCCACACACCCCACACTGAGGTGCCTGCCGCGTGCCAGTCTCTGCTGGGCACTGGCATACAGCCATGACAAGACAGCTGGTCCCCACCATCCTGTGGCTCACCTTCTAGTGGGGAAGACAGACATTAAGCACACGCGCTTTGGGGAGAATTAAACGCAAGGCACCAGTGCTACGCCATCTGCCGCAGGGGTCTTGGGCCCACACCTGGCCTCAAAGCGCTTCGTGGGCCAGCCCCCACCTGCCTTTGCAGTCTGCCCCCTGCTGCCCACACCTCCACTCCCCTGCTCACAGTGGGCCCCACCAGATGCCCCTGGTTGAGCCCCTCATCCAGGGCCCTGCTCACGTGCCACCTCCTCCGCAGAGCCTTCCCCAAGCCCCGCCGAGTCCTGCAGGCCTGCATCACCTGCACCCACCTTCCTCCACGACTAGTCCACCATCTGTTTCCCCACTAAGGTGGAAGTTTCTTGAAGGCAGGATTCTCACCTTTTTTAATCTCTGTATTCCCCAAAATGCCTTATACGTAACATGTGCTTAATGCCTGTTGGATTCCAGAAGAACAAGTCACCCAACTTGGGCCCGAGTCTTGGTCACAACAAGCCCTCAGCTTTGTTCTCTCCTTCCAGCCCCAAGTCCTGCCCAGGCTCTTCTTCCTAGGAAAGGCCTCTCTCCGCTCACCACCCCTGTGGGCCAGGAAGGAACACAAGCTGCTGAGTTCAACTTGTTCTCTGGGGCCTCTCTGGCCCGGAGGCTTGGAAGTGACACCTGCACGCACCCCACTCTGGATCCAGCCTCCACACTCCCAGGGCTTCCTTCAGGTGCACTGAGCCTCTGGGGGTGACAGCCACGCAGCCATCCTCCACTGAGCACAGCACGGGCTGGAGGTGTGAGTCCTCCCATGTCCCATCTCCCAGGGCCTGAGTGGCTCCCCACCCTGCCCAGAAGCCCTCGCCCAGGTCCTCGATGCCCACACCATGGGCAGGTGATGGCCTTGCCCCACACTTCCCTGCAAAATAAACCCAGTACAACCCGCCCAATTGGTGCCGGCTGGTCTGCCTTCCCTCCGGCTTCCCCCTCCTGGGTCCTCCTGGCACACAGCCTGAACAGCGCCCGCCTTCAGAAAGCCAGCCCTAGCCCGCTCCCCCGCTGCAGCGGAGCTCCTGAGAGAAGGTGTCCGGGTAGGAGTCTGGCTCAGGAACCAGACGGCCTGCTCCACCTTCCTACTTCCAGGCTGGTGGCTGGGACGAGGACCTCACCTCCGTGCTTCAGCCAGCAGACCTCATCGGGTCACCGGCTGTCCCCTATGCTAATGTGCTATTCCCATTCCTCCTCCGCCCCCACCCCCACAGGAGCAGCCCTCAGCAAGGGGACCTGGAGGCAGGGCCACTGCTCCTTTTCTACCCTGCCCAGGGCTCAGACCTCAGGGTCTGCCGCCCCTCCCCCTCATCCGCCCCCGTGGTGCTCCTGGGTCTGGTGGCTCCACACCCACGGCCGTGCCCGCTGCCCACTCGAGATGAGCACGGCCAACAGCCCACCCTATACTTCCACGTAGACGCTAACTCACATCCCCACGCCCTAACAGCAAAGCCCCGCTCCAGTCTTGCCCACCCCAGTAAACAGCATCAAGCTACACAAGCCAAGAACTGGGGTCTTCTTGGCTGCTCTTTCCCCACTCACACCTCCAAATACAGCCTGCACCTGACCACTCCTCACCACCCCCACCCTGAACCCTCACCCGGGCCACCACCCTCGTGCCCACCCGCAGCGACAGCCTCCCAAATGGTCCTGTCTCCTCTCTTGCCCCACCCACCCCAGGCCCTACTCACCCACAAAACCCCCCCCAGCATCTTCCCACAGAACACTCTCCAAACTCCTCAGCAGAGCCTGTAAGGGCCGCCCTAGGAGCCTAGCCCCCTCGACCCCACCCCTAGTCCCCTGGGTCCTGAGTGCCCAGCTGCCCCGCCCTGCCCGCAGGGTGTGCCCGACTCCAGAGGCAGGGCTCTCGGCCACCAGGCTCCCCCAAGGAGGTGCAAGGTGACCTGGGCCAGGCCTCTCAGGCCAGGAGAAAGAGCAAGGGCTGCTTGTATTCCCTACACCTACAAAGGGGAAAAAAAAAAAAGAGCAGCGGCGCTTGTTCTCCGAACAGGAGTATGACGTGTCTCAGAAGTCTTGGGGCACAGCAGCCCCAGACTCTCAACCCCAGCACGGTAGGGACAGAAAGGGTGGGGAGGACAAATAGAGGGCAACCCCCTTAAAAACTGGAGGTGCATGTTTCACCAAGTCCCATTCAAAGGCTCCCTCAGGCCAGCGTCAGGCTGAGCCAGGAGCCCAGAGGGGCTGCTTTCATCAAGAACAGCCACAGTGACCACGAGGATTTGCTATGGGCCAGGGCTGGTGACTTCTTATCTATTGTCCACTCCAGGAAGTCACCCTGTGACTGTCCCCATTTTATAGATGAGGAAGCTGAGGCTCAGAGAGACTTGGTAGATTACGTACAAACTTGTAGCTGGGATTGAAACCCAAGTCTCTGCTCAGAGCCCACTCTGCCACCTGTCCCACTGCCCAGGGGACAGGCTCAGGTTCAGGCTTAACCCAAACTGAAACAGCTCAAGCCCCAGACACCGTGGCCCGAGGGAAGGGGACCTGATGGGGGTCATATAGTCGTGCAGAGATGGGACAAGCATGTGGCAGGAAAAGACACACCTCACACAGGTGACAGGTGCAAAACAGAGGCTTTAATCTGAACAGCAATGAAGGCGCAAGGGGCTGGGGGCATGGGAGGGCCAGGAAGGCAGTGGTCTGGTCCTGGGAGGAAGGCAAGCTGGGCCTCTCCTGGGAAGCTACGTCTGTGACTCTTGTGGCTCCTGTCCCAGCCTCTGCCCAGACCATCAGCCAGATCCTGGGTCAAGCCCCTGTGTTGTGCTTCTCAGTGCTCCCCCTTTCCAAAGGGTATGGCACCCAGATTTAGGGGACGGTGGTGGAGAAGGGCAGGCCTGGGCCTGGGCAGGAGGACTCCTAAGAGAAAGCTCAGGAACTGGCATGCTGCTGCCAGGCCCCTCACCCCTCAGTGGGCCTGCCCAGCCCCTGCCTGGCCCAGTCCATCCTCAGAGCCACAGCCTGGGTATGGAGGGCCATCACCGACCTTATCCCACACAGGGAAAGGGCAGGTGTGGGGAGGTGGGAACGAGGCAGTGAGACTGCTGCCTCTGGGCCTACCCGCCGCCAGCCCACCACCCAGGGGAGCAGAGAAGCAGGGCCACGGGGCCCAGGTGAAGCTGTAGTAGTGAGAGGCAGCAGGAGCGGCTGGACATAAGACAGCCCAGGGGAATCCAGGTCCTCCAGACACAACGGGTCCCAAGCCCCTCCCTGAGTTTCTGCCACCTCTTCTCTGCCAGGGAAGGTTCTGGACAGACAGGCTTCACCCAATCAGCCAGGCCCTCCCAGGAGCCCAGTGCCTATCCAAAGGGCAGCTTCCATAGCTAGGCTACTCTTGGGTTGGGGGCAGGAGAGGGAGGACATGTGGCTACTGCCAGGAAACCCCAAGGGCCAGAGAACAGAAAAGCCAGGATGAAGCTGCTCTAGACACAGGGGCCCCCAGGCCCAGGGACAGCATGAAAAGGAGCCTGGGAGGGCCACCAGCCTGGACAGCTAAGGCCACTCCGCCACCCCATCCGACCCCACCCCACGGCTGGCCGTCAGCCTCAGCCTCCAGCCCTAAAGCACACAGACACCCACCCCAGACACGGCTTGGGAAACTGACCAGCCCCTGCAAGGAACAACTGCTCTAACCCTCAGAAGGCATCAGCTGGGGGAAGGGAAAGCACTGGAAACAGAATACCTTCCCCTTCCCACGGGGTTGCAGAACAGCCCCTGGTCTCAGAAGGAGACTGGTCAGGAGAGAAGGGAGGAGAGGAGGCCAGGACAGAAGAGGTGGCCCAGGACAGGGGCCCAGTCCCTCTCCTCTTGCCCGTCCACCACAGGGGAGGTCAGGAAACTAACTGGCCACACTTTGGTCACTTCTCCCAACTTGGGTCCTTCAGCCTTATGCTCTGAGCCCCCCTCAACCCTGTGCTCACCACCCCACCCCAGTAAACAGCCTCTCATCAAACAGAAAGAACAGAGGGAGGGGGCAGGGAGGGGGCACGGCTGGGGCGGGGAAGGCAGGCCCAGGAACTGCGGCCTGGGTGGCTCAGGCTCGGTGGCTTGGCCCCTCCTAGCCCGACGTGACAGGATGGATGGGCAGCAGACTCCCGAACTTGAAGTGCTGGATCACAGGGAACTTCTCCAGGCACTGTGAGGAAGGAGGGGGAGAGCAGAGCATGAGGGCTGCACTGCACCACGCCAGGGGCCCTGACAATCAGAGCAGTTCCCAAGAGGTGTCCATTCTGGGCCCAGGAAGTGGCCCGTCCAGAACAGCAACTCTGGGGAAAGGTAAGGCTTCCTAGCCAACACCTTCATCCCCACCCCTCCCATCCAAAGACCTCCACTCCACGACAATCAGACCCACCAAACAATGAGAGAGAGAGAGAACCCAACCCACAAAGCAGAAGTCAAGAAGAGAGGCAGCCAAGTGACATCACCTGGCCCAGAGGGGGAACTTGGGGACCAGAGGTGAAAAAAACCCTCCCGATCTTTGGGGCCCCCCAGCTCAGGTCCTGGCCCTGGAGACTCAATGTGGGGACATTTGAACACCAGCCCGAAAAGAGGCCTATTTTCTCTAGTTTTCAGTTCTCTGGACTGAAAAAGGCGTCTTGGCACTTCAGAGTGAGACAATAAGAACCAGCTGACATCCTGTGTCCTCCCTACCCCCAGCAATTCCCAGCAGCCCTGGGGGGGGTGGCTAAACAGGGGGATGGCTGAGCAGGGGGTGGCCCAACTCCCAGAGCTCAGCTGACCCAAGCCCCTAGCAGAGGAGAGGCACTGGAGAGACTGGTCCACAGGCAGCCTGAACCCAGCTCCCAACCTCCCTGCACCCGCCCTGCTGTGCCCACCACAAAGGCCCTAGTCACCAGCTAGCTCTCACGGGCAGTGGCTCCGGGCACACGAGGGTCAGACCTGCTAGGCTGGCCCAGGGCCTCCTCCCACACCCTTGGCTACAGAAACAACCAGAGTGTGCTGGGCACCTCCTTGCTGGGGTGGGGCAACTTATGGCCTCAGTGGGGGTGACAGCCTCACTCTGTGCCTGTGACCTCCAACTAACTTAGAGGGACAAAGGGGTGCCGTGATTGGGCCCGGGTTCCCTCACCTCAAAAACCAGCTGCAGAACTGAGGAGGGAGAGGCACACAGGGTGAGGAGGTTCAGCCAGCTGTGTGCTTCCAGGTGGGGAGTAGAAGGGTGGGGGACTAAGCTCAGAGAGGGAGCAAAGTGGGGGCCACAGCCAGGACCCCAGGCCTGAGGCAGAGAAAGTGGGGAGTAGGCAACTAGGGGTAGTCTCTGGCAAGAGGAGGAGCAGCAGAGCCAGGCCAGAGGCAAAGGCAGCTGCCATTGTGCTTAAGTCATCAGGAAGTGGTGGTGGGAGTTAGAAAAATCATCCCCCCCAGGGCCCTGGAATTCCAGAAGGGGTCAAAGGTCAACCTGCTTCTAGCACTCACACAAGAGAAGCTGCAAAGGCAAGAGGGGGTAGGGGCAGAAGTTCTCTCCACTTTGCCCACAGGACCCCAGAACCACCTTCCTCGGAGCCACAAGAGAAGCCAGGAGCTGGGCTGATGGGGAGAGGCTGCTTGAGGCAAAGGAAATCTAGGGCTCCAGGGAGGAAGGGAGCCTCCAGTCAGGCCTCTCCCCCAGCAAGGCCCAACCGGCATACCTGGGCAGAGTAGCAGCTCCAGCCTGTCCCCTCAGAGACCTTCCAGGTGGACATCCCAACCCAGAGGCTGGGACCATAGGCCCTTGGAGGTTCCAGTGATTCAAGGGGGAGAAGGGACTCTCTAAGCCCTGACAAGGCCCTTCGGGAAGGTAGCACCAGCAGAGTGATGGTCCTCGGGAATGATGAGCCCCACCACCCACCACACAAGGCCCCCTGAGAGCACTTGGCTCTTCAGTTCAGGAAGGTCAGGACAGGCACCTTGGAGATGCAGAGAGTTAGTCCCAAATCCTGAGGCCACCTAATGCCAGGCTGGTCAGGCTTCTGTGGCAGCTCTGGGAGGCCAACTCTCCTCCAGCAGCCAACTCTGGCTGGCAGCCCAGGTCTTGCTAACCCCCTCTGAACTGCAATACTGGTGGGCCTTGAAGGTCCTCCCTATGGACTGAGAACTGGTCTGAAAAAGCAAGTCCTTCCCTTGGACCTCTGCGCAAACAGCACGCCATCCCATGGACTCTCTGGGACCAAGGACCAAGGGCTACTTGCTCGTAACTCATCAGTGAGCACTGAACATTGCAAAGACTTGGTGTTCTTAAACTAAGCCAGTAAGCCAGTGTGTTCCAGCGCTATCCTGCAGAGAAGTCTGCCTCCCGCCCCTTCCCCACCACAGCCTGGCCCGGCCTCGTGCACTCAGAGCTGGAATTCCCCGTTCCCAGGAGCGCCCTCCTTCTGGTCTCCAGTTGGTGGTAGTTTTGTCGCTGTCCCCTTTGTGTTCAACATCCTGTGTTCGACCACCATAGAAATACTGACAACTTTTACACAGTGAACTGTTTTGTTCCTGTGTTTCTGCTGCACCATCACCATTTTCCATTTGGAATCGTAATTTGCTCCTCCCTCATCCTCTGTCATCGTGTAGCCTTCTGCCTCTGGATGGGGCAGGTAGGAGAAGGAGACAGGGTCTCTCGCCCTGCCCTTAGAGGGCCTGGGTCAAGATAAGTTAAGAGACCTGCAGAAAGGGCAGTATTTAAAATTCTAAGCAGAAAAGGCAGCCAGAGAGTCCTGTCTTTGACACACAAGGGTCGGGGGTCAGGGGGAGGCTGAGGGGTGCTGAGTACCCCTCACATGCTGAGACAGCCCCCAGGAGTGGGGAGAGCACAACAGGATGACAGAGTTCCCCAATAGCACCCACATTGGGACTGGCAGGAACATCAGGACACCAGAGAGCAGTGACACAGGTGCTCCCCAGGCTGGGGAGAGCTGGAGTGGAGAGCCCAGGACAGGCCCAAAAGAGCCCAGGCAGCCCCAGAAAAACTCCTCTCAGATTAGAGAGGTATGTGGGCTGGAACCTAAATATAGGATGTGAAGTCCAGAGGAAGGGGACCTGGAGGGGGACGGAAAGAGAGAGGGGGCAGAAGGGAGAGGGGGCCAGCCCCCCCCCCACAACCCCAACCCCGCTCAGTTCAAGCCCTGTTAACCCTTTCGGGGCTGTGCCCAGGGAGCCAGGCCAACTGGAAGCATTCATACTCCCAGATCCTGCTGGCCCTCTGACCCCCTTCCCCATTGTCCTGCCTCTGCTGGTGGGATCAAGTAAGCTCCAGGTACACTGAAGAAGACCTGGAGTAGCCCCCTCCCAGAAAAGAAGGATGAACAAGAGTCAAGAGATGGGTGCCCACAGGATAATACCTGAGCCCATGAACTAGTTGTCAAAGTCAGCCTGGGGGCAAAAAAACAGGGACTTTGGGAACCCATCATTCCAGGTGAGGAACTTTACATCTAGGCCCTTCCCTCACCAAGGTCAAGCAGTTCCAGGATCAGTCTGCCCAAGATGTGGGAGGAGCTAGTGCAAGGGACAGGGTAGAAGTGAAAGTGTCCTCCCTACTTGCAAGAGAAAAGGCCACCTCCTTGGCTGGGAGAACAATGCCAAGAAGAGAGAGCAGGAGACACCCTCGGGAGCCCAAGGGCAGCCACCTCCCAGCAGGGGGAGCTCCAGGAAACCACGGCCTCTCCGGGGGCAGGGAAGACCACTTGCGTCAACATCACCTGAAATGGCCACTAAGAATGTGAGCTCCTGGCCTCCCCCGAGACCCCACCCCACCCAGCGATCACACATACTCAAGTGTGAGAGCATCACTCTGCATGATGTCTCCAAAGGATAAGCCCCTTTCCGAGTACAGCGTGGGAGAGACAGACTCGGGCTGCCTGAGCTCAGAGGGGCCCTTGGCCATTTGACAGGTGGGAAGAGAGACCCCTCAGCCCCCGCTCCCCCCGCAGCAGGGCCTTGCCAAGGCCTCCGAGCTTTTCAGGACAGAGCTGGGCCTCAATCCAGTGCTTTTCCAACTGCCCACCCCCCAGATGGGAAACTGAGGTCCCAAGGGTCAGAGCAGCTGGCCTAAGATCCAGAGTAACACAGTGGGGTAGAGAGAAGCAGGAGCCCCAGGACCAAGTGTGGCAGCAGGGGTGGGCACGCTGGCAAGGCCCCACTCACCTCAGCCTTATACATGCGGATGAGACCCTGGTTCACTTTGGACCAGGAGGGGACAGCGCTGATGTTCCACAGCTGGTTAGAGTGCTCTGCAAATGGGCCAGTCTTCATCTGGAAAAGAGAGGTCACAACCTGGAGATATAGGGTCTGCCTGGGAGCTCATCCCCACTCCCCTGCAGCAAAGTCACACACTTACTCACATACACACACACACACACACACACACACATATTTAGGGACCAAGCCAGGCATCTGCTTATGGGGCCCACACACAGACACATGTAAGTGCCAGAGATAGGTGGCCCCCTTGGCCTTCAGGGCCCACTGGGAAAATATGACATCCCTTGCCCAACCCCCCCGTCACCCCTCTTTCTCCCACAGCCAAAGAAAAGGGGCCTGATTCCTACCACCCACCAAACCCAGCAGCCACAGGAAAGTGAGATTTGCACCCAAGCTCTTGGTGCAGCTCCCAGCAACTCCCAAGGAGCCTCAGAGTGCCTCTCCAACACAGGGCCTCGGCTCCCATTGACATAAACAGCAGCAGCAGCCTGGACCCCGCCCCTCCAGACCACCCTCTCCTGCCCCGCCCCCACACACAGGGCACTTGGTCTGTACCTGCCACAGGCAGAGCTAGAAGAGCGGAGGAAAGGGTCAGTTTAGGGGAGGGCCAAAGTGGGTATGGCCAAACCCAGGCATCTGACACCCTCCGTACAGCAGGCAGAGCAGAGTGAGGGGAGAAGTGGGGCTGGCATGAGGCAGGTGCCTGCAGCAGAGTCAGGAGGAAGGTCTGTGTAGAAAGCCAGCCCAGCTCAGCCAGGAAGTGGGGAAGGGGTGGCAGCCACAGCAGAGAGAACAGGCAGGAGCAAGGACAGCTCCACTCCTAATCCCTCCTCTGGCCAAAGAGTCTGACCAGCCAGGAAGGAAGAGAAAAATTCTGTAGCAAGCCCAGTGAAGTTCCCGTGACATCAGAAACCACAGCAGTGAGAGAGGGAAGTTGTGTGCCTGAGTGTATCCCTCTGATGCCACGAGGCCAGCACATTTATATTTATTAACCAAGCAGTATGCGATCCCCCTAAACACCCCCCCCAGATTGTAGGCAGCATTTATAGGGGAAACAGGGCTCAGCACCCCGGGTCCTAGGCTGCAGAAGGAAGACTCTGAAAAGCAAAGAAGCTCAGTCTGGCAAGGAAGCAGAGACTTGGACCCTGAGTGGTTGGAAGGTTCCAGAAGAAGCTGTGCATGAAGGCATGGGGGTGGGGCCTGAGCTGTTCCAGGGAGGAAGGACAAGCCTGAAGTGTTCTCTCTCCATTTTGGGGCATCATAATCGCAAAGGCCCTCAGGAGCACATGGGCCCCCCACCGTGAGCTGTGGGCTGCTGCCTGGTGACCCACTCCCAAAGGCCCCTTCCTTCTCCAGTAAGGGCAACTCTGACAAAACTTTTAAGATTTAAATCAAAAAAGTTGTCATTTTATCCCTATCATCTTCCCTCCCCTGGCCCAAGTTCTCAAAGAGCCCGTCCATACCCAGGCTCAGGAGCCAGGACAACAGGCTCCCCGGCAGCCAGGCCAGAGCCCAAGGCACTAGACAGAGCCAAAACCTACCTGCCCCTGTGGGGCTTTTCTTGGGCCACTCCCTTCCCCCCCAACAATCATCCAAGCCTCTATCCTCCAGGGGGGCAGCAGACACCCCCCAGCCTACAGGGGCCTCACCTTTATGGCCTCACCTCCCACAGAAACAGACTCCACCTGACCCCCCTCCCTCTCCCCCTGCCCTCCCCTCCCCACTCCCTCCACCTCTCTGCAGGCCCTGGAAGGTGGGGATCATTGGAGCTGTGTATCCAGTTTCACTCTCTGGACAAGGCCCAGTGAGCAAACCACCCAGGAGGCACCCTGCTAGCTTTGTGCAACAGCAGCAGCTCCAGGGGCCTGCTCAGCAAGGACTCTGAGGCCAAGGCAGGCAGATGGACAGTGGGAAACCAGCAGCTCTGTCTCCTGGGCCAGCCTTGCCCACCAGGGGCACGGACAGTGCTCCGGAGCCCCAGTGGCCCTGGGCTCCCACCAGTGGAAAGCCCAGGGATTCTGCTTCTCTTGAGGGGCTGCGCCCCCACCCCCAGGCCTTCAGTGGCCCGAGGTCTCCCTAAATTCTTCAGAAGGAGACTCTGTAACTCTGGGAAAGGAAAACTGACAAGGGGTAAAAAGGAATCAGAAGCGAGAAGACAAAAAAAAATGAGCTCATTCTAGCCACAAAGGGAGAAGAGAAAGAGCGAGGAGGAGCAAGCTCGCTGCAGTCCGCAGTGACCCCAGGGGAATCGTGTGAGTCAGAGCAGCCATATTGAGCAGGAAATTACTCACAGACGCTGCGTTCCTGCCTCTCCACTCCCCAGAGGATCGGCCTTTTGTAAATGGTTCCTCTGTCAGTAACTGGGGGGGATGGGCGGGAGGGGGAGGCTCTGCACAGGCCTTCCTGTCAGCTCCTTCCCTTCCAGCCGAAATCTGATCCCTCCCTTCCCAAAACTCCAAATTTAGAAGCCAGATTGAAACTGAAATTCTTTTCCTGCCTGCCCTGGGCTCTTAAAGGCACCAGGGCTGCATTTCCCGAGGCCGCAGAAGCCCTGCAAGGTAGGCCCCTGGTCCAGAAGGCCCAGGGCCACCAGGGCAGGCTTGGCATGAGACCAGGAGGAGCACCCGGTTCCATTCCCAACTTCTCCGTTCCGTTTGATCTGCTTAGCTGCACCAGCCCACGGTGATTCCCAGGTCTCCAGAGGCAACATCGCCCCCTTCCTGACCAAAGAGCTCCACGCAGCCCTCTGGGTCTGCAAGCCAGCCAGGCCACTCCCCTACCAGCTAGGGGCAAGGGGTGGGCCTCTGGAGAACTACACAAGGTGTGCTGTAAGCAGCAACCACACGGGCCTCCTCTAGCCAGCAGGCAAAGTGGGCCTTGCAGAGAAGGTGCGGAACAGCCAAAAACTCTTCGCCTTCCCCCTCCTCCCTGTTCCTGCCTCTCCCTCAATTAAATGTTACCAAAACCTCCTCCAAGTTCAACGTGCCTTTAGTGCCACCTAGTGGCTACTTTAGGATTTCCTCCAGCAGAGGAACCGGGTCCCAAACTTTGGGAGAAATTTTGGGTTTTTATACCAGCATTACCAAACAAACAAAAATACAAAGTTTCAACATGGACTCAATTCCCAGAGTCCCCAGGCCAGGCCCGGCCTGCCTCCTAGTTAGAATTATTGACAGGGACCCAGGGGCCTGGCCAGCCGCCAGGGGGAGCCAAAACAGCTATCCTGTTAGCCCCTAGCGGGAGCTCAGCGTACAGTGTGCACCCCTTCTTCCCACCCGGCTCCTCCCACTCATCCTGGGGTCTTCCTGGGCTCCACAGACCCTCGCGTTCCACTCCGAAGAGAGCAGCGCGTGACTGGCTTTCAAGGCAGCGAGCCAGGCTGCCCCCAAGTCCTTCTGACCTTGGGCCTACTACACTGCTGAAGGCAGCAGATCTCTGAGAATGAAGCAGCAGCCGCCCAGCCCTCAGTCCCGGCTCCAATTGCTGACTTGGAAAAAATGTGTCATTCCCCTCTGGCCTCTGGAGTTTGGCAGAAGCCTGAGCCGAATGCTGACCAGGAAGAGCTTAGAGCCAAGGCTGCTTACCCAGGCTTCCCCACCTCTTCAGGGGGCTCAGAATAGACTGCCAAGAGAGCAGCCCCCACAGGTAGGAGTCCACAGGTGTGCCAGGGACATCACTGAGGCAGCAGACATGCGTGTGTGCAACAGGAAGGGGAAGAAGGACAAGAACCTGCTCCAGACAGGGCGCCCTTTGGAAGTTGACAGGGGCAGGGAGAGTATAGGACAGAGAAGACGAAAAGTCCTGACACCTCCCAGAAGAAAGGCCTGCAAACAGTGGGTCCCCAGCTCTCCTGTGCAGTCACCTAGAAAGCATGTTTAAATGCAGGCTCCTGGCTCTTGACTCCCAAGATTCTGATTCAATAAGCTTGGGTGTGGCCCAGGAACGTGCATTTTAACAAACTACTCCCCAGGTGATCTTGAAGAAGTGGTCCAAGGCCCACTGTGAGGAAATCTGCCTTGGCGAGACAAGAGCTTCCAGCTACAGAGCCCAGCCAGGCGGGCTGGCGGCCCAGTGACTGCCACCACAGCCCTACTTGTTTTCACCTCCAGCACTTGGCTCAGGCCCATGTCTTCAGGCACTGAGAGGTATGTCCCTTCAGAAGAAAAGCTGTCTACTCCAAAAGTCAGCCCGGACGTCAGTTCCATCTCCTCCAGCGGTTTTAGCCTACATGTTCACAAGCACACAGCCCTATAGACCCTTGTGGGCCCTGCCTGAAAGATGCTGACCCTCCCTCACAACACTGCCCACCCTTTCACACCTGCTGCATCGGTCCCCAAGTCCAGCTAGTGACTGAGTCTTAGTCCCTCAGCTCAAGAGTCCTGTGGTATTCGTTAGAAACCCCAGGTCTGGCAGAGGAGATCCTAGACAGTAAGAAGCTGGCTAAACATTTCAGGAGAGACCCAGTGGGGCTTCCTTTTCAATACCCCACTCTGGTGCCAGCCATGCCATCTTTGAGCAGCAGCTCTGGCTCCTCTGTCCCACTCTAAAGCCACCAGCCTTGGTTCATCTGAGCCTGGAGGTGGCCATGGGCTTCTCCCTTACCCCCTGCCCCTCACCTCAGTGATAAACAGGATACACTCCAGGAACATGTAGTCCTTGTGGTTCTCATTCACGGCCTTCTCATCCACAAAGTGCCTGGGCTCCAAGTACGGGTGGTCTGGGAAGAGCAAAGAGCCCTGGGGTTCAGACCCAGGCCCTCACCCCACCCAAGGGCCACAGTTCTGCCCGTGGTGCCCTCAACATTTGACCTCTCAGGAGCAGTAAATGGCATGTGTGTGTCCTGATGTGCTGAGCTCCAGCTGTGCCTCTCTCTAGCTGCGTGACCTTGGATGAATGACTTCAGCCCACCATGGCTCAGTTTCCTCACCCGGGCAGTGAGGATAAGAACAGCACCTCCTCCTGGGCTATTGAGGCCCACATGACAATCACCATGTCTACAGCTCTAGGCATGGTGCCTGGCACAGGTGTTAGTGGTGGCTGGCCTTATACTGGCAAAGACCCTTCACAGGGCCACTGAGAAGATTCAGGTAGGCAATGCACCTGAGGCACTTAGAGCAGTGCCTGGCACGGAGCAAGTCCTCAACAAATGGTCATTGGTGATTATTATTTTGTAGGCAGTTTATTCTGAATCACAATAGAGATGATCACCCCATCCACAGCCTAGAAAACAGTTTCAAGAGTGGGGGGGAATCACCAAAGCAGGCCCACCACCCAGCACTCAGTGGCAGCTCCCTGATGGGCCCCCCGCACAAAGCTCCGTAATAACAGTGGATGACGCTGGCCACTGAATCAAAAGAGCCCCTCATTTTCAACATAAAACCCCGCAGCTGCTGCCAGGAGCTGGGCCACATTTCACACCAGTACATTATGCGCCAGGCAAGCGCCCTTGCTCCAGCCCATGTCAGTTCCCATTATCTTGGCAGCGCTCTGCCTCCGCCTCCCCCAGCCCGCCACACAGGCTCGCAGCAGAAGGTCACCAGCAAACAGGCTCCATCAATAGCCAGTCTTAATGCCCTGCTTTCCAAGCTGTCACTATCTGCCCTGGGCAGGAGGAAGGGAAAGAGGGAAAGCAGGAGGGGCAGGGGGAGGGACACAGAATGCAGCCTGCAGGGGGTAGAGGGATAGATGCCCCCCCCCAATACCTATCAGTTGCGAACTGCCCCAGATGAAGGGCAGAAACTGGAAGTCATCCAGGCCCCATACTCCCTGGCTGCCGGCTGGCTCCATCCTATATGTTTTCTGGAGTTTCCGCATAACCTCAAGGTACCTGCACAGGAAGGTGAGGAAAGAAAGGGAAGGTAGCAAAAAGTAAAAAGACAGTCTCAACCCTTCTGCCATGTGGAGTACCAGGAGGCCGGAAATAACCACTTAAGATTGTAATGGTCTAGATTTCAATTAAAACCTCCATGCCTAAGTTACAGCTGGTACTCTCAAAATAATGTAGATTTATTTTTTTCCCCCCACACTTGGCCTTCTTTTGGCTCAGGAAAAGGACAAACACTGACTCGGAACCTGGGTTTTAGTGCCATCAACTCCTGATAAGGAGTAAGGCCTTGGGCAGAAGCCTTAACTTCTCCAAGCTTGGCCTGGCCACAGAAAGTTGATGGGAGTCCAAGTAGATTCCTTCTGGCTCCGACCTTCAATTTTATCAGAGGCTACGCATCAGTTACCTGTGGAGCTTTAGACACGCCATTCCTGGGCTCCACCACAGGCCTGCTGCATCAGCATCACCAGAGAAAGGCCCAGGAATGGACATTCTAAGAGCTCTCCGGGTGACTCTGCACACACCTGTGCTGCCCAGCAGGTGCTTTGGGTGGTGAAGGGCAGCAGGGCAGAGCCTGACTGCCTGTGTTCAGCCGTGTGACCTCATTGAAGAGACCTGATTTCTCTGTGCCTCAGTTTCCTCATCTATAAAATGGAAATAACAGTTGCTACTTCATAGGGTTGTTGTAAGAATCAAATGAGTTATATGTAAAGCACGTAGAATGGTGCCTCCACATGGCAAACACCACGTAGGCATCGGCAGTCAGAACGTGACATTTCCTTCACTTGCTTTCACTTGGTGGTAAATTTGAACCTGTCAGGAAAGGGGGTCTTGGACAATCCATCCACAGCCAGAGCTTGACCAGGACAGGACAAGAGAACGATGAGCCTCTCAAGAGAACCCTCCAGCACCCCATGCCCAGTCTGAGGAGGAAAGAGGTCCCCCTCACGCCCTGTCCTCCTACCCTCCTCTCCCTCACCGATTGAACACCTTGAAGACAATAGCTATTTGGTCGTCCACCCGGAGCACCCCAATCTTGCAGAGACAGCAGAGGAAAGCAGCAAAGGCTGCTTCATGCCCTGGGGGAGAAAAAACAGTCAAGGTTGATGGTCTTCCAGAAAAAGGACTGGGATCGTTTTTGGTCTCCTGGATCCAAATCACTGCCAAGTGCCCCTCTGAGGAAGGGGTCAACATGCAGACAATGGGGCCTCTTCCCAGTCCTATTAATATTAGGCCCTTTCAAGAACTACCAGTACTATTATTCTACTCCTAAAAGGTCCAGGCTGTTGACTCCCGAAACAGACATTTACATTTTATTTTGTAGATTTGACTCACACAGCAATTCCAACATATTTATTGAGCACCTATTATGTGGGCAGTCATTGTCCGTGTCAGGCACTAATAGTGACAAATAAGTCCCTGCCGTCAAAGAGTTCATGACCTATCACGGACAACAGACACTAAATATACAATCACTACTATGATTCTAGCTCTGAAGGAGAAAGACAGGGTAATAACTGGAGGATATCACAGGGGGACCTTGATACAAAGGTTCAAGGTTTCCTTTAAGGAAGTAACATTTAATTTGAAATCTGAAAGAATGAGAGTTGGCAAGGCAAAGGGGGTGAGGGAAGCAAGAAATGCATTCTAGCCAGAAGAGACAGCATGTGCAAAGGCCCTGAGGCAAGAAAAAGCTTCATCTGTTTGAAGAATCCTAAAAGGGCCAGTATGTCTAAAGCAGCAAGAGCAAGGAAGAAAGTGTAATGAGATGGGGCTACAGGTCAGATGGGCCTTAATGGCCACAGTAAAGTGCTCAGACTTTATCCTAACAGCAACAGGGAGCCACTACAGGCTTCTAAGCAGGGAACACAGTCAGATGACAGGGTCAAAGGCACCCTCAATCGCTTCCCAGTCATGTCAAATAGGAATGGTCAACACTACAGAACCCACTGACTGAACTCTGGATGGAATCCCATGGTTCATAGTGTTGTAAAAAACATATTTGGAGGGAGGTGAGGAGAGAATGTTTCAGCAACTTCCTGTCCTGTTTCTGCAGAATGAAGATCCCTTCAGGGCCTGGAAAGTCTGTGAGCTCGGTTTCTTTCACCTATAACAGTTTCCAAATATGACCAGTCAGAGTCCAAACAACTATCCCTCAGGGGCTCTTGTGCACCTGGGAGCACCACCTCCTGCTGACCTGGCCAGTCTGCCCTCTGGGATCTTTTCCCCATTGGTCTTAGTCAAAGCCCCACGCCCAAAGGTCAAAACACTTGATAAACCTGTTCCCCAGCAGCAGGGGGAAGCAGAGGACGAAACTTTTCCAGGATCCAGGTCCAAGAGGGCCCTTCTCCAGAGCCTGCCTCTGTGCGGCCTGGGCTCCCTCCTGTGGACCAGGTTGCCCAGACAAGGCGAGGGCTCTGAGACAGCAGCAGCTCCCCCACTTGCCTGCTTCAGGGCAGAAAGGAAAGGTGGGCCCTTACCAAAGCAGGGATTCTCCTTGGACACACAAGCCAGCCCCTGACCTAGAGAACACTTCCTTTTGAAGGTACCCACACACTCTCTCTCATCAAAGTCCAAGTCACCTTGGCTGACATGGACGAAGGATCCAAAGATCTCAACAGCATAGAGAATGTAGCTTACAAACAAGGGGAGTCAGGGAGAGGGGGTGCCATGATGCTACAGAGGCTACTAAAAAAAGTTCTTTCATGGCCGTGGCTCAGGCCTGTAATCCTAGCACTCTGGGAGGCCGAGGCGGGAGGGTTGCTTGAGCTCAGGAGTTTGAGACCAGCCTGAGCAAGAGCAAGACCCCGTCTCTACTAAAAATAGAAAAATTAGCAAGGTGTGGTGGTGCACGCCTATAGTCCCAGCTACTCGGGAGGCTGAGGCAGGAGGATGGCTTGAGCCCAGGAGTTTGAGGTTGCAGTGAGCTACAGTGAGGCCACTGAACTCTACCCAGGGTGACAGAGTGAGATTCTGTCTCAAAAAAAAAAAGAAAAGAAAAGAAATCAGCTCTGTGCGAACAAGCACCACGCATGTGGCATCAGCCCCCCCACCCCGATGGACATGCTAGAGTCACAGCATCAGGCTTCCTAACACTACTGCCCCCCTCCCGCCACCCCCTAACCCCCCAGGTCCCCCCGCAACCACCCCACACCCCAGCTGGCCCCAACAGGCTGCAGGGGCTTGGCAAACTCTTGCTTGTTCAGAGAGCCCCAAGACCATCCAGAGCCCAAGTAAAGCAGTGAAGCCAAATGAGTGCAGAGCCCCGCAAGCAGCAGATACCTGTGCCATAGTCAATGCGTGTGGAGTTCCCCACTGACTCCTTTAGGTAAACAGCCACCTCAGGCACAGCAGCTGCCAGATGGGTGGGGACCACTGTGGCCACCAAGTTTTCTGCTTCCTGGTAACACAAGAGACACAAAGTGGTGGCAGCAGATTAGGCAGCATCCCAGTGGGCAGGAGCCCAAGGGCAGCACCTGGCTAGGGGTCCAGGCTGCCATCCCAGGCTAGCCTGGCTCCCTGTTCTGACTGGTCCCAGAAGGAAGAAGAGGAATAGCATTTATTCTCACACAACAGAAAGACTACCCCAGGGTGGCTTATCATCTGCTGATAAGGAACAGGGGTCTTCCAGGGAACAGGGGTCTGGGGGCAAGACAGGACGAATCTGAATAGGAGCCATTCAACTCTCCCATCTGGTAACTCAATGGAGCCCCATGGAGACTCCAGGAGGTCAGTGCCATGATCCCCATAGGTGCCATTGTCCTTCATACCTCCAGGGCAGCAAGAGTTTGTGCCATATGTCCACCAAAAGACATGCACAAGAATGTTCACAGCAGCATTGTTCATAGTTGCCAAAATGGGGAAATAAAACTGAATTGTCCATCCACAGTGGAATGAATAAACTGTGGTATATTCATACAGTGGAACACTACACAGCAAAGAAAAAGATCTGCTTCTACACATGACAACATGGATAGATCACACAGACATAACACTGAGCAAAAGAAGCTAGACATTTATATGAAGTCCAAAAACAGGCAAAAATCAATCTATGAGATAGAAATCAGAAGAGTCTGGGGGATACCAGTTGGAAGGGGCACAAGGGCCCTGCTGCAGTGCTGGAATGTTCTATAGCTTGACACAGGTGGTGAGTCCATGGCAAAAAACATATATAAAGATCCATCAAGCTGTACAGCTATGATTTATCAGCTTTAAGTTATAACTTAACAAAAATCTTTTTAAAAAACAAGACCATGTGCTATTTTAGAGTGCAGAAGCAGCCCCAGGCCACTCTCAGGATAGTGCTTTGCTGGGTCCTCAGTACCCTCTTCTGCTCTCTGTGAAAAAACTGGGCCAGAGAAATTAGGAAACCAAGTTTCTCTAAGCTCATTTGTGGACAACTGGCATAATCACTCCTGGAGAGCTGGTGACAATCTGGATTCCCAGGCCCTTCAGACCTACAGACTCTGCTTTTCTAAGGATGGGGCCTAAGATCCTGCATTTTTGTTTTGTTCAAACAGGTAATGCCTTCATAAGATTCAAAAACAAAAACATTATAGAAGGGATGCATTGAGAAGTCTCACTCCACCCCACTCTCCTCTGCCTGCAAAAAGAAACCTCAGCTTTATTAGCCTCTTGTGTATTCTTCCAGGGATGTTCCTTTATGATTATGTCAGCAACATGAACATGTATTTTTCTCTCCTTCTTACCAAAAGGTAGCTTACAATGTATATCATCACACCTGATTCTTCTTCAACCTAACAATGAGTTAGAGTCCCTTCCACTGAGTTCCCTAGACAGCGTCCTTATTCTTTTTTATAGCTGCATAGTACTCCATGTTGTGAATGGACTAATGTAATTGCTCCTCTACAGATAATTGGGACATTTCCAACCTGTTGCTAACACAAACAATGACTTAATAAACAGCCTTGTGCAGAGGACTGTATAGCCACAGTAGCAATTCCCAGAAGATGGCTAGGACAGAGAGTAAACTCATTTGGACTTGCCATTTTAACAAACCCCCTGTGATTCTGATATGTCTGAGAGCTCTAAATGATGTAGGCCCTTTCTCATCTGGTACCAGAATCACCCTCCCCACCAGCCCAGTCCCCAAGCCTGTCCTGTTGCAGCCTTACCTCATCGAGTTTGGCATACCAGGTCCTGTAGGCCTTGTTTCCAAATCGAGAGGGCTGGTCCACCGGAGGAGTCTCATCAATCCACCTGTCCAGCGTGTTGAGAAGGGCAACCAGTTTCTCAATGGCCTATGGAGGCAAAACAGAGGGGACCAAGCCATGATGACTAGTGACCCCAGGCCAGAGCCACAGAGGGAAGTTCCACTTGCTTCTGGAAATATGCCTGCAGCATGGCACTAATTACCTGTTCTCCTTGCTGTCCCCCTTTCTTCCTCACTGTCCTGAATACGAAGGAGGGTCAGGGGAGCACCATGAGCTTTGCAAAGAGGGAAGAGCACAAGGCTGACAGGACAGGGATGGGGTGGCTTCAGCACGTGGTTTGTACAGCCAGCCTACCCAGGAGGAGCCACTGGACAAACACAAACTCCAGCCCCGACCTTTTAAAAAAAGATTTTATTGGGGTCTTTTGTTATATTTTTATTTTTTATTATTATTATTTTTAGAAACAGGGTCTCGTTCTGTTGCCCAGGCTGGAGTGTAGTGGAGCGATCATAGCTCACTGCAGCCTTGAACTCTTGGGCTCAAGAGAGCCTACCACCTCAACCTCCCAAGTAGCTGAGACTATAGGTGCACGCTACCAGCCTACCTCTGAGGTGTTTTGTTAAGTACACAATATCAGCCAGGCATGGTGGCTCACGCTGTAATCCTAGCACTCCGGGAGGCCGAGGCAGGAGGATTGCTTGAGGTCAGGAGTTCAAGACCAGCCTGAGCAACACAGTGAGACCCTGTCTCTAGTAAAAAAAATAGAAAAATTAGCCAGACATCTTGGTGTGTGCCTGTAGTCCCAGCTACTTGGGAGGCTGAGGCAGGAGGATCACTCCAGCCCGGGAGTATGAGGTTGCAGTGAGCTATGACGACACCACTGCACTCTAGCCAGGGTGACAGAGTAAGAGTCTCTCTCAAAAAAAAAAAAAAAAAGTACACAATATCTACTTATCACAGAACACAGAAATGTAAAAGGAAGAAAAGGAAAATGACCAGTAATCCTGCCACCCAGAAATAAACACTATTAACATTTTAACATACCCTTCTGTTTTGTATTTTTATAGCTCTTTCTATTGTTTAGCACAGTAAGAATTTTGAAGGCAGGTGTCCCTGGATTCAGATCCCAGCTAAAATACCATTTAGTTGCTGTGAGATCTTGAGCAAGTAACTTTAATTCCCTGAGCCTCAGTTTCTTAATCTCCAAAATGGGGCTGACGATAAACACCTCCTGAGGCGCACAGTGCCCACCACAGGCTAGTGTAGCATGTGTAAATTCATACACATACAAAGGCTCTGAACAATGGATCGCAGGACACATTCTGATTTGCAACCTGCTCCTTTTCCTCATGAACCTCATTCCACATCAACATGTAAACATAATTTTATAACAGCCTTTACTAAGTGAATCGTATTTCACTGGACCAATGTATCATAATTTATTTAGCTAATTCCTCACTGTTAAATATTCGGGTTATTTCTAATTGTTTCGCTACCACAAACAACACTGTGGTAAATAATCCTGCAACTCAACTTTCGTGGAGATGCTGGATCATTGTGTGTAATGCTCTGTAGGATGGGCAGGGTTTTGGAAGCCCATCTCCCTACACCTATCCCACAGAAGACAGGAACCAAGAATTGGAATCCAAGTCACAGGTATGGGCAGCATTGGCACACAAAATGTTATTCAACCAGGAAAGCAAGTGGGGCTATCCATGCAAACCAAAGATCTGTGAGGGTGGCTAGAGGGTGCTCCTTCCAGGTGTGGCTTGTGGAAATAGGACAGCACCAGGGCCGGTAGAAAATGCCATGCAGAGACTATTCAAGTCAGGCAGCCCTCAGAAGAGGGTCCCTGTCAAGAAGTGGACCTTGCCTGTGTCTACGGGAACAAACGGTATAAACAGAAACCTCCAGGAAATTCTGGCCCTAGCAGAGTGATGCCCACATGAGAAGTTGTGCCTAGAGGGCAAGGCACATGAGGCCTGCCGTGGTGTGCAGAGATGCTGCCGAGAGCTGTGTGTGCACTGGGGGTGAGGGGGTGAGGGGGTGAGGGGAAGGCAAGCTCGAGCTAACAGAATCCAGGTTGGCCCCGGGCCCAGCTGCACAGCTCCAGGAAGCACCAATCGCATTGCAGTCTATGGAAATAGTGCCCCCTGGCGATGTGCAACATGACAATGGCCCTGAATGCTGCTCTCCCTCACCTCCCCTTTACCTATGCTTAGGACATGACAGGATAGGAAAAATTAACTGTAGGAGGAGAAATTTCCCTTTACACCTGGCTGAGCCAGAGGGCTGGGGTGACATAAAGCTGCCTTGCTGCAATGTGACAGAGTGCTGCCAGAGCCTGGCTTTGTGAAGAACCAGGTCACCAGGAACAGCTGATAAAAAACAGGCCAAACCTGACCCCATGCAGCAATGGGGGCTTATGATGGATGGCACAGTAATCTTGGCCCCAGGAAGCACCAGCAAGCCCCAGATTCCCTGGGGATCTGTCTTAGGCGAGGCACTGAAGGGGACAGAGAAGGTGGCTCTGGAGGCCACTGGAGCCAGGACCCAGCTGCTAGCTCAATGAATAATTAAAAGATTCCCAGCTCCTCTTTCTGGAGAGGGCTTTTCGAATGCAGGGGGCTGCCTCTATCGTTTGGGGTGTTGGGAGAAAAGGGTTGGATGGGCAGCGAACTGTGGGCTGGAACCCCTTTGAGACAAAAGAATAACTTCAGCTATCCTCCCTTCTCCCTGGAAAAGGATTTTTGGATTTCACGGACCAGTAACATCTTCCCTAAAATTTTATCAGCCAATTTTTTATTTTGCCCCCTTAATATGTTTTAAAAAATCAAACAAAAATAAATTATTCTATCTATTATCTATCTATTATCACCTTTATTTTGCAAAACTCGAAAATCTTAACCCACAAAGGGTAGGGAAGGCACGATCTCAAAACAAAAGATAACTTTCTAAACTTAGGTCTAGACAAACTCACTACATCACCCTTGCTATACTCTTTGCTTTGGGTGGTATGGAAGCCTAGGCAGCCGTGCCAGGTAGGAAGAGAGCCCTTCTGTGTGTGGTCCCCACATGCTGTGAGCCGCACCTTCTGCTGCCTCTCCAAGCTGAGAGCAGAAGTTGGGAGACCTTTGGAGACCAAATCAGCCATCTCTGCCCACCAAGTGAAGCACAGACCACTGCTCTAGTGCTAGGATGAACCCCAGCTCAGAAAGAGCCCCAACAGAAGCAACAATACTATTGAAAATTAGAACTGAATGATACCTAATGATAATAATAGTTAACCATAAAGGTATTAATAGTATGTGCTAGGTGCTATGCAAAAACACCCACATGTGAGATCTCAGTGAATCCTCCCCATAGTGCCAAGAGTAGGTCTGTTGACTCTTACCAATCTACAGATGAGGAAATAGAGGGTGAGGAATGACAAGGTCACTAGTTCGGAAGTGATAGGTTACCAAAACTCAGTCAGCCTGACTCCAAGCATGTAAACACGCAGCAATCCTGCCACAAGAACAGCTCTCTAGCTAAGACAACACCTGGTTGGTGTGAATGTCTACCATCAAAGCCTCAGGGGCAATTAAGGAACCTGAAAGAGATTTAGCAGCTAAGGATTTGCTGGGGTAATCACAACATTCCCCTTTAATTAGCCCTCCCCCTCAACACTCCTGGCCCACTGAGCACAGCTAAGCATCCCTCCCCACAGGCTCAAGGAAGAGCCCTTTCCCTCCCCAGCCATCTTGCACCCAGAGCCACAGTCCCAGAGCACTGGTGGGCCCAGGAGGAACCCAAAAAGCCACTGGTGGGCTAGGGCCCAAGTGAAGACTGTCTATCCCCTGCACAGGCCTGACTCCCCTCAAGTGAATAGAACATGACCTCAGCCACCCAGCAGTCAGATAGGGCCCAGGAAGAGGCAGCTCCACCAGGGGCCGCGTATGAGGGCAAAAGGGACAATGTTAGTCTTGGGAAAGGTGGAGAAATTGGGCTGGGGCAGGGCCAGACCTTTCCCAACAGGCCCAAGGCTGTGGCTAGACAGCTGGGTGGGCCAAGGCACTAAGAGAGGCGGCTCAGGCCCTGGTGTCTGTGATAAGGTGGCTCTGGGCCAATTGGGACATGAACCCAAGAGGCCACTGGAGGCCTGGGCCCTAGCCCTAGGAGATGGCAACCCCAGCAAAAGCAAACAACCTGCAAGACCACACCTTCTGATGGGTATCTTTCTCCCCATGGCTCTTGCCCTCCCTACACCAAGCCTATCTCTGAAACAACATCCAAAAGGCACCTACCGGGCAGTGTGAACCCAAAGGCAAAAAAAAATGTGTGTGCCCTTTGACTCAGCATTTCCACTTACAATAATGAATCCTTGGGAAACAGATCTATGTGCAGGGATGTTCAGGGCAGCAATGTTTAGGGATACAGCCTAAAGTCTAAAGTCAAGGGGTTGTTTAAATAAAAGAGGGCACAGCTCACCAAGGCAGCCATTTACACTGCAGGCGAAGAGGCACTCACGATTTCCTGGGGTGTGCACTGTCAATAGGGGCTACCCCAGATGTTTGGTATGAGGGAAAACGTAGGGAGAGGTCAGCTTTTCTGTTAATGTTATACACATTTCTATTAGTGAGTTCTCCAGTGAGCACGTTTACTTCTGTGTAATCTTCTTTAATTTCTAAAGTTATAGAAAAACACCAGTTAACAAAAATGCAGGCTATAAAACAGCATATTTACTTTGATTCCAATTCTATAAATATCCATCTATTCACCGATTTTAAAAATTAGAAATATAGACACCAAAATGTGAAGCGCACATGTGTTTGGGTGATCTTATTTTCTGCCTGGCCTGGTGGTGGGCACTGACCCATGTGACTCTGGAGCTATTTTTGGGAAGGCGGCTGTAGCAGGCTCCTCCTGTGCCTACCTCGGAGACTTTGTACTCGAAGGTCAGCTTCTTCCCCTTCACGCCTTCGTTGAGGGTGAGGATGAATCCGATGTAGTCAGCATATGCCTACCAAACAGAGGGGAGAACGGGGGTTGGGAGAGAGGGGCAGACCCCCCACACCCAGCCCCTAGCTCCACCCACTTACCAAAGAGCTCTGAGCTGCCCCTGGATCCCAACCCAGTAGCGGGAGAAGTAGAAAGACAATGCCAACACCTGACTCCTACCCTCCAAAAAAGCTGGCAAGCCAGTGACCATAATAACACCCTGACCTCCAACCAGTGTTTACTGAGTACCCACTATTGCTGCCAGCAGTTTCTTTAAACAACAACCCCATGAGGTAGACACTACTGCTGTCCACATTTTACAGATGAAGAAACCAAGAGAAGTGATTTGCCCAAGGTCCCCCAAGACTAAGCTCTCGTTAGACATGGAGCTAGGACCCAGCCAGCCTAACTCCAAAGGTGAACAGCTGAAAGCTTGACCGTTATGCCACACAACCAGGAGGAGTTCAGGGAATACCACCACGGGTCCCTCCCCCGGTAATGTTCCAGATGTCCTCCCCACCACAGACAGGCCAGGGGGTCTGGCTGCAGTACAGACGCCTGCTCCCAGGAGAAGAGCTGTTTTCTGCCCACAGAACAGTCTCCTAGCACACCCATCCCCAGCTGTCAACTGGACTGTGTTGCCTGCTGAGGTGCAGGCCCCTGGAGAGGCAGCTGCTGAGGGCAGGTGACTCCTGTTCAGTCATCTTTTTCATCCCTTTTCCCTTTCATTCTCTGCCTTCCCCCTTATCCAAGCCCTGTGGATGCTGGGTGTCCACAGCAATCCCTGAGACAAGCCCTGAGAACCAAACACTCAATATCTAGAAGGGAGCATTCCTATACCAGGATCCTCCTGCCAGTCTATGCAACGACCCCCAACAGGCCAAGTGGATTATCCAGAGCACCTCTCCCCACGCAGGGTAAGTCTGAGCCCTTGAACACTATAGCCGGTGTTCACAATCGTTCCCACCTGCAAAGTACACTGGAATACAAGGATAGAAAGCAGCAGGGGGAAGCGTCATGTTTGGATTCAGACAAACAGGTTCAAGGTAGAGCAGTGGTTCTCAACTGGGGCGATTTAGCTCCCAGAGGATATCTGGCAATATCTGGAGATATTTTTGGTTATGACAACTGGGGAATGGGGTGCTACTGGTATCTAGTGGGCAGAAGCCAGAGATGTTACTAAACATCCTGCAATACACATGACAGCCCCCTACAACAAAGGACTATCCACCCCAAAATGTCAATGGTGCTGAGGTTGAGAAACCCTGAGGTGAAGCAACCAGGATAACGAAGGACTCAAACCACATCCTCAAGCAGCTGATGGACTATTCATCCTGGTGAAGACATGATAACCATCTCCAAATATTTAGAGGGCAGGCTTGTGAAAGAGGATCCAGACAGGCTTGGATGGCCTCAAGCCCCAGTGAGGACAAGGCGTGGAAGCTGAAGCAATGTAAGCACAGCAGACTCCTCACGGAGAACCTGCCAGGTGTGCAAGGACCCCCGCCTGCCCTCTGTACAAGCGACACTCTCTAGCCCAGATGACCAGATCAGGGATGGGTGCCTGACTGGAACTGGGCCCAAGGCCTTCCCTGAGAATTTGAAATTGACTTTCTTTTTCTCAGTCTGTCTTTCCACAGCCTGTACCAGAAGCATGGGAGGTACAAGCTGTTATCTTCTGCCCACCATTTGGGCTGAGCAGCGGAGAAAGCCAGTCTGTTCCCAGTGCTCTGAGTCCCAGCTCCCAGGTATTTTCAGGCTGAGTCACATCCCTGGCCAAGGTTTCCATGAGATAACCTCTTCTCCCTTTGATGCACTGGCTCCCACACTTGCTGTCACTTGCAGCCAAGAATGAAAATGACCCATTCTACCACTGAGAACACTCATGTTCAGCCAACAGAGTAACATTCAAGGGGCAATGGTTTATGAGAACCAGGAGCAGAACTCTTCAGGGTTACTCTGGCTCTGGCCCCGAGACCTTCAGGATAAAGCAGCTCTGAGTGCTGCCCCTGAGGCGGAGGGACACCCAGCTCCCCTGTCACCTCACTCCCTAGCTTCTGACAGCTCAGGTTCCAAGGGCAAGAAGGGCCAGGAGCTCACAGCCCCAGTCATGCCTAGAAAAACCACTGTCTTTGAAAAAGCCCATGTTTCTCACCCCTGTTCCAACCCTACAGTGCAGATACCACTGGTACCTGAGAACGCTTCCATTTGCCCATGTCTGGAACTGTGTGGATCTCCTTTTTTGGAATAATGAAGTTCTGAGTGGCTGGAGGGATCTCCTCTGAAGAATCTTGACAAAGAAAATGAAAAAACAAGTAGGTAAATGGAATCCTCCCCCCATCACATACACATACACTCACACACTCTCTCTCTCTCTCTCTCTCACTTTTAAATCAAGATTCCAACACCTGAGCCCTAGCGTAAACCAGACATGCTAAGCCAAACACAACAGTCCCCTGCCTTTCCTCACCCCGCAAGGAAGAAAGAGCAGGGCAGTACGGACAATCCCTTTGATAACCGTGCCCTCCCCTCCCACTCCCCACCCAAGGAGGACAGTTAGAAAAATAAAACCAAGTTGACATTTTAGACATACACAGGCAATTCAAAGAAGAAAAAAAAATACAAATTGCAATGAACATTTGGAAAAAAACACCAACCTCCAGCAAAGACATGTAAATTATATGTGATCTCTTTTCCCAAGTAACGTTGGCAGATGAAAAACATCTGGCATTAGTCCTGGGAAAGGGAAACAGGAACTCTCCTGCACTGTCAGTGGGCGTGTTAGTTGGTAGGACCTGCTAAGGAGGCAACTCAGCACTATCTTTTGAAGTAAAAAAAACTGCGTATAGCCAATGAGCCAACAGTTCTACTTATAGGAATCTACCCTTTATATGTGCTCACAGAAATAGTCAAAGATATACACAAATGTACTTATTGCATTAAAAAAAATTAGAAATAATCTAAGTATCAATTGATAAGATGATGGGTAAATAATGATATTCCCATATAAAGGAAATCATCATAGCTTTTTAAAAGAATAAAACCTATATTGCTGACATAGGAAAGACAGCCTATATATTAAAAAGTAAAGAAAAAAATGGCACTACGTTATGTAAAGTATCATCCCATACTTGTAAAAACAACTATACATACTAATATAAATAACACATACGCATATTAGGACAGTCATGCACTGCATAACAACATATCAGTCAGCCAACAACAGATTGCATATATGATGGTGGTTCCATAAGATTATAACGGAGCATATACAGAAACCTGATATTTGGCACTTGATGTTGGCATTGCAGATCAAGTAGGGGAAATGACTGATGTTCAGATATGGGGCTGGGACATTTGGTTTTTCATATGAAAATACATACATAAATAAAAATATATATACCATCTAGGTTTGTGTAAGTACCCTCTATGATGCTTGCACAAGAGGAAATCACCCAATGTCACATTCTCAGAACATAGCCCCGTCGTTAAGCAACGCATGACTGTATACTCGCTGGAAAAATCTAAAGGATTAAACACCAAAGTTACTGATGGTTATCTCTAGGGGGTGTGATTTATAAAGGACTTCCATTTTCCAAGTTACATATTACTTTTAAATACAAGTATATAGTACTTTTGTAATCAGAAAAAAGACACAATTTTAAATGTTTCTACATTTTCCAGAAGGTGAGGGAAAAGAAAACCCAGGGCAGGTCAACGTGTTTATCTAGAGGCAAACTTCACGCCAAAGCTAACTATTAAATACTTACTAGAAGTGGCCTCTCTAGCCAAAGATATCTTCCCAACTTAGGACTCCCTTCACTTTGTGACACTGGGAAATACAAGCCCCCAA
The DNA here is from genome assembly GCA_023783475.1 of Daubentonia madagascariensis. Lineage (NCBI taxonomy): Eukaryota > Metazoa > Chordata > Mammalia > Primates > Daubentoniidae > Daubentonia > Daubentonia madagascariensis. The sequence goes on from JAKFHU010000776.1 coordinate 5,289,912, forward strand.
TCCTTTATTCATTATTCCAAGATCCAAGAAGCTCTGAAAACCTAGTTTTTTAATACATTTATTACAAGCTTGTTTGGCATAATACCTAAACCTAAATGAGAACATTTATAGGCTCATGTATCTCACTTAGTGAGGGTATTTATATATTTGCTGAAGTAATTTTGATTATGGGGTGCTGCTTTCTGAGATATGAAAAACTCTGAATTCTAAAACACACCTGGCCCCAAGGGTTTTGGATAGGGAGTTGTAGACCTGAATCTACAACTGGAAAAGCAGTTTCGTAATCAGAAAAAAGCCACAATTTTAAATGGAGTTTCTATATTTTCCAGAAGGTGAGGGAAAGAGAGAGGGAAGAGTAAAGAGCTATCAGTCACTCACAATGCAGTATAAATTTGTCCCACTGCTTTTCTCCTAAAACCTAGCTGACATCAGCTGCATGGAGAAAAAGGGACAGGGACCTAAGAAAGCTCTGGAACATGTGACATTTAGGGGAACAGAGCCCGCTGGAGAGGTCCTGAGAAAAGGAAAAGTGCCAGGAGACTTGGAGACCTAAGGAGAACGATACAGAATCTGAGACACGAGCAAAACAAACCTCTACACTTAAAAGTCAAACCAGGGCCACAGAAAGAGACCAGAAGCTCTCTTCCTCCTCCCACCTGTCCTGTAAGCCCTGTTCCCAGAACCCAAAATTGAGGCCCCTACTATTAGTAAATTGCTGGTTTAAGTAAGATGCCAAATAAAAAGCTTTGTAGGCCAGGCTGGTAACCCAGCCACATTGCTTTTATGGGAAAATGTGTTCCACATTCTAAATAATCAACTTGCAAATGATCTTTGGGAACACAGCCCATTTGTAAGTCTGAGAAAACTGTTCCCTGCCAGGGCACAGCCCTCCTGACATTATTTCACAGGGATATTTCACAGGGAGGAAAGCCCCCAAACCAATCTCTGCTCCCAGCAAAAGGCTACCTTACAAGGAGCACTGTAACAAACTACTGATGAGACACTCATAAATCGCCAGAACACACAATCCCAAATCGAAGAAACAAGGCTTCAAAGACAGGACTGTGATAAATGAAGACACACCCACAGTCTCTCCAGCCTCAGATTCTGTCTCTGTCAAGGTGCCAAGGGACAATGAATCTCCTACAACCTCACAGTACAAGATGGCAACATCCAGAGTTTTAGAGACGTTCCTAAAAAAAACGCCAAACAGTAATACATACAGTATTATCATCTACCATTTGGGAAATGGTCTACATGTTCAACCTGTACAACTCTGAAACTTTGAAAAGGATAACAGCAATCAACATTTACTGACTACCTACCATGTCCCACACTTTTCACACATCTTATTGAATGAACACACACTACAAACTCTACGAAGGAAGTATAGTAGCCTCATTTTAAGAGATAATGGAGGCTCACAGAGGCTATGACTTGCCAGGCAGAGTCAGGTTGGTGTGACTCCAAAATCCAACGTTTTCACCACTACACCGAGTTACGAACTTCTTTCCACTTGCTCCAAAAAGTCCTGTCCCAAACATCAAAGAAGGCCCACCTCCGGGCACCTGAATCTTTCCAGCCATAGATAACCCCCCCGAGACTCCCCCCTCACTGCACAGGTGCTCTCCACACCTCACCCCCATTCACCTCCAGAGACACATTTGTCTCACTGAGAATTCTGGTTGCATCGTATCTCGTATCTCTTGATGTCATTACCAGAACTTCTAAGGGCACATGAACAGAGGTTTCGTACAAAATAAAATAAATGGTTTTGAACGCGCTAACAGACCAAACCCAGCTCTTTGTTCATCTGTTTTTGGGGGCATGGTAGGGATGGCTCATCTGATTTTCAAAATTTCTCTCTTCTGAGACCTTCCCAGGGATCTCAAAATTTGAGACAGAGTAGAAGGAATATCAAATGCTTTCAAAACATGAGTTGTGTTTGGCCAACCTATATGCCCCTAGGTCAGAATTTTAAGTTATCTATGGCCAGTCCTTCTGAGCTCAAGGAGGGTTAGCACACACCCTTCTCCTTGTCTAGGAAAGGACAGGAAAGTCTCAATAACACGATCCTTTCCTAGTACCTCCATCCCAGTTATCTGAGATGAACTAAAAAGAGGCCACGGAGTAAATAAAAGTTACAGAAGGTGATGTCACAGAGAGACTCTCATCTCCTTGCACAACCAGCCTTTTAAAATTACTGGTTTAGACACTAAGGGCAGTTTCTCTCAATAAATTCTCAGCAACTGAAACCCCAGAGCCCAGCCTCCAAGAGGAAGAGAGGATGGGTGGATGGAGGGTGGGCAGGGCGTGGAGGAGGCTGAAAATGCCAGCGAGGCGGGCACAGGCCCAGCGATCACGCTTCCCCAGCAGGGTCCAACACAGAAGACAGCCACCTGAATCACTTTCGCCCCCATCCCTGGCAACTTCCCCAGCAGGTCAAGCGCTTACTCAAGCACGCGCTGCCCAGATGTGGAAAAGCCCTCACCCTCTGGCCACGGCGCTGCCCACCACGCACTCCCCAAATCCCAGGGTCGCGGCCCACCCACCAGCCCTCTGCAGCCCCCGGTTCTTGCCCTCTCTCCCAGCGGCCCCACCACCTCTCCCTTACGGCCCTTCGACTCTTGTTCCACCCCGGGGCCCACGAACTTTGCCCCTCGAGTTCCCCCATCTCCTGACCCTCCCCCGCCTGAGCCCCCCACACCACACCCCTTCCCCGCCCCCACGCCTGGCACCGCCCCCGCGCCCCCACCCCATCCCGGCCCGGCCCCGCCGGCCCTACCCGGCAGCGACTGCCGTTCGCCCTCAGCCATCTTGCTCCCGCCGGAGCCGGCCCGGATGCCTGCGGCCCCTCTCACCTTTCACCCCCGCACCCACCCTCCCTTTCCCGGCTACACCACAGGCTCCGAGCTTTCCGAAGAGAAATGAGCGCCGGCCGGCTATAACCGAAAACCGAGAATTAAAGTCACCCCAACGAAGACGGCCGCCATGTTGCTGCGGGGCACTCAGGGAGCATGCCCACCAACGGCCGGCTCGCCGCGACCGCGCCGACGCGGGCGGCGGCCATGTTAGTGCGGGGCACCCGCGGAGCATGCGCGCCAGCAGCCGCCTCGCCGCCCTGCCGGCTAAGGCCTTGCCGTGGCCGCCATGCTTTTGCGGGGCGTCAAGTTTAGTTGGTGCGCAGCCATGTTTTTGCGGGGCGGTTCCCACCTGTCATCTTTGCGGGTGACACTGACATTTCCCAGTCAACATGGTTGTGTCTTGCTACCGCTCTGAGAATTACGCTCAAGGACGCCAGACGGACTTGCAGGGGTGCACACCACCGCCTCCAACATCTCAGACGGCGTGTGGAGGCGGGAGAGAGAGTTGGACGGTGACCTCACCCTGCCCCCTTCTCGGGCTCCGACGGCTCGCGGGGTCTCCCAACCGCGAAGTCTCCCTCGGCCCCGCCCCGCAGGCCCCGCCCGCCCCCGGCGGGGGCCCCGCCCCGGGCTCGCAGCTAGCCGCGGGGGCCCGCTACCCGTCGAGGCCCCGCCCCGCAGGTCCTCCTCCCCGGGCAGCCAGCCCGCCGCCGGCCGGGCCCGGTGGGTGGGCGCGGGGCCGCCTCTACCGGCTGGCGGCGGTGACTCGGCGACCTTGGCCCGGAGGCTCTAGCGGGCCAAGGCCCCAGCGGCCGCGGCGGCGCGGACTTTGCCTGGCGCGGGAGGCGGAGCGGACTGCGTGTCCGCGGGAGGACGGCAAAGATGTTAGCTTTCGCCGCCAGGACCGTGGTGAGTGCGGCCGGAGCCCGGCACGGAGGGCCCTGGGCGGGGCGGGCGGGCCACGCAGCTGCGCCCGGATGGCGAAACGGGCCGCTAGGGCGACGCAGCTGGGCAGCGCCGGGCGGCCGCTGTCCCACCGGCCTCCAGCGGGTGGGGTGGGGTCGGCAGGTGGGCGTCCCAGGTTTGGCAGAGGAGGAGGTTGAGGCGCAGGGTCAGAGGCGGGATCGAACCCACGTCCTGCGGCGCTCCCTTCCAACGACCCGGAAAAGACAGTGGGGACTCTGGCTTCAGTCAGCACCCCAACCCCTTAGACCCGGAGCCAAGGCGAGGAGAGACCAGGAGTGTCCAGCCGGCCTTCAGTGCCCCGGTTATTCTCTGACACACACCCGTCGCGAGCTCGGGTTGAGCCATCTCTGCCGTGAGCCAGAGCCACTTCTCTGGCCCTATCCACTTGGTCAGCCTCCCTGGGTTTATCAAATGTCCCCTGGGGAATTGTGTGCAGCCAGAGGAATTCAAGTGGAGGCATCAAGCTAGGGTGCTCAGAAAGGCCTCAGGCTGGCCGGAGGCAGCAGGTGACAGCCCCCTTCCCCAACCTGTCCACATCTAGCCCTCAACCCTCTCCAAAGGGCAGCCTGGAGCAAGCAATGCTGCCATCCTGATTTAGGTTCCTTTCCTCTCTGATCCAAGCATATCCCTGCTTGTGTCTTGCTCTGTCTCAAAGAGACACTGTGGGGCCAGAAGGCTGAGGGTACACGTCTAGGTGCAAACCTGGGGGCTCTGCCAGGTGTTCCAGCACCCTGAGGCTCCACTCACCCTTGCCACTGCCACCTGAGCTATGTCCCATCCCACAGACAGCCTAGGTCATCCTTCAGGACCAGACGGGCCTGGTTACTTCACTGCTGGGGAAACTGAGGCAAGGAGGGCCTTGGCCAGAGTCCCCTGGATCTGCTAATTCAAGTCTTGTCCAGCCCCAAACCAGCTTCCTTTGGTTTATTTTTTGTTGGTTTGGTTTGGTTTGGTTTTTTTGAGATAGAGTCTTACTCTGTTGGCCAGGCTAGAGAGCATCAGCATGATCATAGTTGTCTGTAGCCTCAAACTCCTGAGCTCAAGCAATCCTCCTGCCTCAGCCTCCCGAAGTGCTAGGATTACAGGTGTGAGCCACTGTGCCTGGCCATTTGGTTTATTTTTCATACCAAAAGTCCTCCACTCTTGGCCCCCAGCTGAATGAGCCACAGCTCAGAGAAGACAGGCTTCGGTAGAGGGGTGGCCCAGAGAGGCCCCAAGAGTCTGGGAGAGAAACAGGAAATGGGCAGGGCTCTTGGCAGCCCCTGTCCACTAATGGCCCTTTCCTAATGTCTGCTCCCTTCCACCAACCCTGATTTCAGGACTGATTTTAGGACTGTGGTATAACCCTCCAGCCAAGTTTTCTTTCATCAAAAAGATCCACATAGGTTCTGACAGGTGGATTTTTTAATAACTTTTGGCTTGCCTCCCTGGCACTGAGCCCATCCAGAGAAGAAAGGAGAGAGCATTCCAGGTTTTCTCCTGCTGCGATGCCTACCACCAGCCTCCTCACTGCTCCCTATTCCTCTACTTCTGGAAGCTCAGAAGGGTGGGGCAGATTCTGGAGTCCAGTAGCTTCTCCTGTCACTGCCACAACCCCAGATGCCACCACAGCCATTGTCTCTGCCACCCTACGTCCCCCTAAACCTTGGCTCTTGTCTTCTCTTTCCAGCCCAGGCAAGTGGCTGCCTCTTACTAGGTTCTGCTCGCGCACTTGGTAGCACAGTTAGGCTTAGAGATCCCACCAAGGCAGACAGACAGGGCTCAGAACCTCAGTCCTGCCATGGAGGAGGATGGGCAGCAGAGAGAGAAGGTATGGAATGGAACGGAGCTTCTGCCACTTGCCTGCCTACCGTGCCAGCAGCTTTGGACCCCCTGTCTCTCTGCCTGTCTCCAAAGTCTGCTTGGCTCTCTCTCTGCCACCTTTTACCCTCCATATCAGACCACTCATCTGTCTCTTGTTGCAGCGCTGTCCCCACACCATCACTCCCCCCACAAGGCAGGGGAAAGCCTGAGGCCCCCCTCACCTAAGAATGCTGTCATTATCTGGCTCTCTCTGATTCTCTCTTCTTCCCTCCTGTTTCTCAACCTGGAAAGGGTGGGAGAGAAGGAGGCGGGGACCTCCGAGAAGGAGCAGTCACCTCTCTGCTGGCTGGCTCCTCTTCCCAGGGTGAGGAAGGCGGGGTCTGGGCATCCAGACAGGTGGGAGGTCCCCCTCACCTCTGCCACCCCAAAGGTGCCATTCATCCTGACTTGGTTCCCCTGAGCTCTGCGAAGACCAGTGGCCACACCCCACCCTCCCCCATCCCTACCTGCGTCTCCAGGCCCCTGAGAGGCGGGGACACCTACAGCTTGAGGGCTGGGAGGCCAGGGAAGGCTCCACCCAAGAGGCCACCTCTGCCCCCAAGGATGGGCACATAAGTGCCTAGAGCTGTGGCTTTGGGATTGCCGGGGCTCCCAGAGCTGGTGAGAGAAAGAACAGGATGTTCTGCTGTCTGCAGGTGAAGCCCCTGGGCTTCCTCAAGCCCTCCTCCTTGATGAAGGTGTCCGGCCGCTTCAAGGCACACCAGGATGCACTGCCACGGCTGCCCGTGCCCCCTCTCCAGCAGTCGCTGGACCATTACCTCAAGGCACTGCAGCCCATCGTGAGCGAGGAGGAGTGGGCCCAAACCAAGAAGCTGGTGGATGAGTTTCAGACCTCAGGAGGCGTAGGGGAACGCCTGCAGAAGGGGCTGGAGCGCAGGGCCAGGAAGACAGAGAACTGGGTGAGTGAGTTCTTCAGCCTGTTACTAGCTGTACACACAGAATTTTCCAGTACCAGCTGCTTTGGCACATTCATTCGTTTGCTCCACTGAATTTCTTGAACACTTACTCTACGCCTGGCACTCAGCAGGGCACTGGAGGAGCAAGAAGAACACAGTCTCTGGCCTCTTGGAGCTGACATTTAAGTAGCGGGGAGAGAAGGTGATGGACAGGTTGCAAGTCAGTGGACGAGGTCGTTTCAGGCAGTGAAGTTCTATGGAAATAAAAAGGGTAAAGAGGAAGAGGAGGGCTGGGGACAGCAGTGTCATCATGCTGGGTGTCAGGAAGGGGCAGGCGGTGGGCCTGAGACCTGAGGGTCTCAGACAGACAGAGGGAACAGCATGGGCAAAGGTGGCAACATCCTGCATGTGCCAGGACAGAGGCAAGAGTGGAGGGTGGGGGCAGGGGCAGCCACACAGAAGCATCGTGGACTAGAGCTCGGTGGGACAGCTTCAGGTGGGGGTTTGTGTCCTTCAGTGACCAATCGCCTGGTTCTGTGTCGGATCTGTTACACAGGTGTGTTCAGTTTAGATGCGTTTACTTTTCTGTATGCATCTCATACTCCCACACAAAGATGAAAAAGCAGGCCTGGCTGCTGGGATGAAGCAAGTGTGAGAGGCAGAGGCAAGGGGAGGCTGGTGCCATTGCCCCAAGGGAGGTGTGGCAGGCTGGGCCTGGCACTGCCAGGGTGAGGAGGAAAGTCGTTAGGCCCAGGAGTGTTTTGGAGGCAGTGCCAATGGCACTTGCTGATGGGGTAGGGGCGGGTACTGTCCTGATATAAGACCACTGTAGGGTGTGGGAGGTGTGGATTTGCCGAGACCAGGATGACAGAGGGAGAAGCTGGCTTGTGGGAGAGAACCAGAGCTGGGTTCTGGCCCTATGAATACTGTGATGTAGGGGGTGCCATGGGGTTGGCAGGTGGAGCTCTGAGCCTGGGGTTCAGTGGTTGGTGGGAGGCTGCACACAGGAGGGGGAGGCGTTGGCCCATGGGTAGCATTTAATGATCCTCAGCAGGTCAGGGCCTCAGGCTCTGGAAATAGGATGCTTGCCCTGCAAGGACCCTAGAGAGTCGAGGGCCCGCTGGTTTTCCAACTTAGTTTAGCTTTGGGACTCCTTCTTCAGACAGAAACCTCTGGCTAAGGGGGCTCCCTCTCCACTTAGAGGGCCTGAAAGGGCTCTGCCACCACCCGGCAGATTCTCACTGGGGAAAAGCCCATATCTGCAGGGCCTCCCCTTGTCTCCCAAGCTCTGGCCAGAAGCTTAGGGATCCCTAGTGGAGTATGAGCCCCTAGCTGTGTCCCCAAAGGGAGGGAGCTCCTGTCTGCTCCTCCCTGATCTACAGATGAGGAAAGGCCCAGAGAGGTAGACCAAAAGCCCAGAGCCACACAGCAGCTCTCAGGGAGGCCCTGTGCACACAGGAAGGTCTAGCTGACTCAGGGGCCCAATCCTTAGGGGCCACCAGTTGCCTGCTGTGCGGCCTGGGAAAAGTTGCCTCCCCCACACCCCTTGCCAAGGGCCCAGGACTAGTGGCCCAGTGCCACAGGGGAATCTGTGCAGTGAAGAAGCACATCCTGCTGCTGTTTGCAATGGGGTGAGGAAGGCTATTGAGGACCCGGAGGTCTCTGGGGCTTGAGGGACCTGCCAGAGAAAGGTATACTAGGTATGTGCTGGGGGGGTGTTGCAGTCAGCCCAGAAGACTCAAGGGTGACAGTCACTGGGAGTGTGCACAGCCCCAAGATAGGAGCCTTTAACACCACACTCATGGCTGATCCCCCGGAGAGACCTTCACCCCAGGGGAGAGGAGGGACAGCCAGGGTGGACACTCAGGGTGTGTCACCCACATCTTGTCATGATTTACCCTCACAGTGAGCTTCCCATCAGGATTGCCCTGACCTTGAGATCAAAGTGGGTGATTACTCCCAGGTCTGGCCACAGGGAGGCCAGAGTCCTTCAGGCGGCTCTGATACCCTAGTCTCCTTCCTCCTTGGAGAATGCCCAGCTGGTGACAGCCAAAAACGCACTGGACTTTCTTTTTATGTATCTTTCCCTTTTTGCCTTTCTATCTATTCAGGCATACATTTTTATTTATAAATGTCTTACAATCATTGACAGAAAACTTGTAAGATAAAGAAAAGTCATTCACCTTGCTGCCCTCCACCCCTTCCAGATTTCCTTCCGTCTTCGCTCTCGCATCTTTTGCTCGGCAGCGTCATCTGATTTCTCCTGCTAACACAGACCGCTCAGGCTGAGGGGAAGATGCTGCTGGGTTGCGTGGGGGGAGAGGAGGGTGTTCTGGATCTAAGCACTCACTTCGAGAATCTCCACAGAGGGGGCAGAGGGCGTGAGGCGTGGCCGGGTCCCCTGGCCCTGGGGAGGAAGGGGCAGCAGGTCCCGCCCACCCTCTCGACAGGCTTTGGTCCTTCCCCCAGCTATCTGAGTGGTGGCTCAAGACAGCCTACCTCCAATACCGCCAGCCTGTGGTCATCTACTCCAGCCCGGGCGTGATACTGCCCAAGCAGGACTTCGTGGATCTGCAGGGTCAGCTCCGGTGAGTGGCTGGGTCTGGGGAGCCCGGAAGCAGTAGAGGCAGGGCTCTGGGTATTTCCAGGGCCCTCAAGTCCACTTCCCCCCAGAGATCGGAGGGGCCCCAACCCCCTTCATGTTTCATCCCCACAAACAGCCTTATGAAGTAGGGATCATCATCTGTATTTTACAGATGGGGAAACTGAGGCTCAGAGCAGTGAAGGGAGCTGCCCAAGATCACATGCAGGACTGGCTGATCCTGGATAGGAAGCAGGGTCTTTCTAGCTCCAAAACTTCTTACCTGTTAACCACCAAGCTTCAGACTGCAGGCTCTCCCTCGCCTAAGCCTGAGGCTTCTCCATCACCCCAATTTTGGCACCCCTCCTCCCCACTCTGCTCAGCTGGCCACAGGGTGACCTTTGTATACAGTCTCCTTTCCCACATTCAGCCATGTCACCTGCCCTGGCCCCTATTCCAGTCCTACCAGAGATAAAAATACCAGTGACGGGGATCTCCTGCCCAAGGACCAGCCACTTGCTGCCACCACCTGCTTCTCTTAAAGGGACCAGGCACCCTGGGAGGGCTTGGGATTCTTGCCCAGGAACTCAAGCCAGTGGTTCCCATATTGGGGGCTGGGGCAGCCCCAGGAATTGGGGCTGATTGGTATGGGTCAGAAATCCCCTCTTTATAAGTCCAGACAGTCCAGGAAGGAAGGCCAAGTTGAGGGAGATGGCCTGGGGCCACCTCAAGCCACTGCCTTCCCCTTCACCACCCCCAGTGTCCTGGGTCCCTCTGTAACTAATGCTTCAGAGCAGAGTGACGCCCCCTCTGGAATCCAGGCTGTGGTTCAGGAACTCAGGCCCTTTGCGGGTGGAACCAGCCCACTGATACCTAATCCAGCCACGTGTACACTGCTGTTGACTAGCACCTAAGCCCTGCCAGGCCCTTGGCCTCTGGTGTCTCCCTGAGTCCTCCTGACAGTCTCCCTCCGGAGATTATGAGGAAGCAGGTGCAGAGGGGCCAGCCGGGACTCCCAGCCCCTCCCTGAGTGCAGGTGCTCTCTGTGAGCAGTGAGGAAGGAGGGAGGACAAGGCCTGCCCCTCACCCAGCAGGTGTCCCTGGCCCAGGGCCCCCCAGGATGTCAACACAGCTTGTAATCTCTAGTTGATCTTTCCAGATTTGCTGCCAAACTCATCGAGGGCGTGTTGGATTTCAAAGCGATGATTGACAAGTGAGCAGCCCTGCCCCCATCCCACCCCTGTCCAGGCCTGCCTAATTACCACAGCCACCCCTGACCCAAGCCCTGCCCAGGAGCGCTGTCATTTTCACTTCCTGTTGGCCGTGCCTCTGTTGGTGTTTGGGAGACTGAGCACTGGGGATTGTCCTCTGCTCCGGCTGCTGGGACCTCCTCCTAGTAATCCTGTCCCATCTCATCCAAAGAGGACCCTATGGTCGGGTGCAGTGGCTCACGCCTGTAATCCTAGTACTTTGGGAGGTTGAGGCGGGAGGATCGCTTGAGGCCAGGAGTTTGAGACCTCCATCTCTACAAAAAATTTTTTTAAAACTTAGCCAGGCATGGTGGCACACACCTGTAGTCCCAGCTACTTGGGAGGCTGAGGCAGGAGGATCCCTTAAAGCCAGAAGTTCCAGCCTGCAGTGAGCTATGCTCATACCACTGCCCTGCAGCCTGGGCGACAGAGTGAGAACCTGTCTCTTTGGAAAAAAAAAAAGAGGACCTGGGAGGTTGACTCACTGCCCCACCTCCCCCTTGGCAAACTGAAGCCCAGAGAGGGGAAGGGAGGAAGTTTCCAGGTGACTTGCAGGCAGGGCTCCTGCACTGATGGGCCCCGCTCTGCTAAGGGGACGCATAATGAGCCCATTGGCCTGGCTCGCCCCACCAGACTGCGCCCTTCCATACGCCCAGGGGCCCATGCCTGCCTGCTGAGACTGCCTGGTACCTGGGGGAGCTGTGCATGAACCTACTTCAATCTGTCTCTGCCGGTGGCCCAGACCGTCGCAACTCCAGACCAGAACCGCTCGCACACACGTGGGCAATACAGGGCCCACCATGATGCAACCACCCACTGCGGGAGGAGGGGCAGGGAAGCACCCCACTCCTGTGCCCCGATGCATCCGGCGGCACGGTCCCAGTGGTCCGGCTGAGGGAGGCCAGGAGGGACTGTGGGCCTGCCCAGCACAGGAGGGCGATCCACGGGCCTCCTCCCTCTCTCGTGCTCAGCCTGACTCCATCCCCTCCGCGAGCCTGGGGCAGCTGTGAGGGGGCAGTGGTAGGGAGAGGCTGCTCTCAGCCTGAGACCCCACCCAGCCCCCTTCTCTCCACCTGACTGTGCCCGGACAGTTTTTTGAGCTGGACGTGTACCACAGCGATGGGACGCCCCTCACCTCCGATCAGATCTTCGTGCAGCTGGAGAAGATCTGGAATTCATCACTGCAGACCAACAAGGAGCCTGTGGGCATCCTCACCTCCAACCACCGCAACTCCTGGGCCAAGGCATACAACACCCTCATCAAAGGTGCCTCCAGGGTGTGGGTCCCCTGCTGAGGCCACACAGCCAGGCCTCTTCCCACAGCATGGCCGGGCCCAGCACCAGGCTTAGGCAGCCACATTTCCCCCTGGAGCCTCTCAGCTCAGAGCAGGTGTTGGCAGTCCCATTTTATGGCTGAGGAAACCAAGGCTCGGTTTGGTTAGGATAGTTTATCTCTGTTAAGTAGCAAGTTGGGCTTAGAGTCCAAGTGCTCTGGCTGAGGAACCTTCCCTGCCTCCACACTCCTCCTGCCTCCCAGGGCCCCCCAAACCTCCAAAACCTGCATTACTTGGGGCATTGTCCCCAGAGTCAGACTGCCACATCAGCTCCCCATATGACCTAGGGCTTCTATTTCCCTGTGTCTAAAGTGGTCCAGGTGTTGGGCCCTGCATCACAGGGCACTCGCTGTGAGGCTGCAGGGCCCCGTTGGGTGGGAATCTCTGAACCCAGGCCCTGCACTTAGTGAATGCCCTGGAGGGCCCCCGAGGTGGGGAGCTCCCCATCCCCAGAGAGACACAGACAGGCCACAAGAGCCCCCAGCAGGAGGCCACAGAGGGGCGACCTATCTCCCCCAGGCCCTGAGACTCACCCCCATCTTGCGCCCCCACCCCCCATATGCCACCCAAAGACAAGGTGAACCGGGAGTCAGTGCGCTCCATCCAGAAAAGCATCTTCACCGTGTGCTTGGATGCGCCCATGCCGAGGGTCTCCGAGGATGTGTACCGCAACCACGTTGCTGGCCAGATGCTGCATGGGGGCGGCAGCAAGCTCAACAGCGGCAACCGCTGGTTCGACAAGACACTGCAGGTGAGGACTCAGCAGGGCTGTGATTCCCACCTCAGACACATACCTAAACGTGATCCTTGGCGACCTCCGGACTTCCTGCCCTTTCCGGGCCCGGCGTCCCTGGCCTCCCAGCTTGTAAAGCAGGCGGGAAGCCAGCAGGCTGGACGCTGCTGTAATGACCAGGCAGCCAGCCTGTCATTACCATCCTGCCTGCTGGCCCGGAAACCACTGTCACCCCCAACATACCCCCTCAGCACATCATAGAGAGCCTGGCATCTGGGATCAGGCAGAGCCATGCAATCTTGGCACGACTTTCCCTCTCTGTACCTGTGAAAGGGGGTGGTGGTAGACCTCTCCAGTAGGGTAGTTCCGAGGGCTCAGTGAGTGTGTGCAGCATGGGATGTGTGCCTCACCCAGGGCACCGGGTGAGTGTTAGCTGTTATTAATCACGGTAGTAAGTCAGCATGACCCCTTGAGATGGCTGCAGAGAGGCCCTTCCCACGAGACCCCTAGAGAGTGGCTGGGTCAGGAGCTGCCTCCAGGGACCTGGGGCTGATGGGGTCCCCCTCTTCCTCAGTTCGTCGTGGGAGAAGATGGCTCCTGTGGGCTTGTTTATGAGCATGCAGCAGCGGAGGGGCCTCCCATCATCACCCTTGTGGACTATGTGATCGACTTCACGTGAGAATGGTTACACCCCCTGCCCAGCTCCCCAACTCCTGGTTACAGATGACACACAGGTGACAGACCTGGCTCGTAGGGGAATGTCACTCTCCTTTGCGCCTAGGAATCTGTTTCTTCAAAGGAAGCCAGCAGATCTGGGTTTGAATCCAGGCTCTGCCACTTCCCAGCTGTGTGACCCTGGACAAGCCCCTTCCCCGCTCCAGGCCTTCTTCCTTGGCCACTGGAAAGCTGGAGCGAGTGTGGTTTCCAGAAGAGCCAGCCCGAGTCTCCCTGGGCTGCCCCTCCAGATTCAGGGACCCACCCTCCGCACCCCAGTCCCAGCACGGATCCAGGCTCTGGGGGCATCCCCACAAGCCTGAGGCCGCGCGTCCTGTGCAGGAAGAAGCCTGAGCTTGTGCGGTCTCCCATGGTGCCCCTGCCCATGCCTAAGAAGCTGCGGTTCAATATCACCCCCGAGATCAAGAGTGACATTGAGAAGGCCAAGCAGAACCTCAGTATGTGAGTGCCTGTTCCCACCATCCCCGTGTTGGGCGGGTGAGGACAGGCCTCTCGAGCCTGAGAGGTTCCTGTACCAGGTCTATCATCATACCCTGCTCTGGTTCTGAGACTGTGCTCCCCGGCCTTACTTGGGGTTGGCAGGGGCTGCTGAGGGCCTGCTTATCACCTGCCCCTCCCACACCCCCAGCATGATCCAGGACCTGGACATCACAGTGATGGTGTTTCACCACTTTGGAAAGGACTTCCCCAAGTCAGAGAAGCTGAGCCCGGATGCCTTCATCCAGATAGCCCTACAGCTGGCCTACTACAGGTGCACTCCCGCCTGCCCGCAAAGGAGGGATAAGGCCTGGGGGCAGAAATGGGGGCAACCTCCAAGGGGTGTGCTTAGACCTGTTTCCCACCTAGGATCTATGGGCAGGCGTGTGCCACATACGAAAGCGCTTCCCTGCGTATGTTTCACCTGGGCCGCACAGACACCATCCGCTCAGCCTCCGTGGACTCACTGGCCTTTGTCAAGGCCATGGATGACTCGAATGTGACGGTGAGAGGTCTGGGGCAAGGGTGAGTGAGCTGGGCTCCCTTCCTGTTCACTCTGTCAACACACGTTGATTGAGCACTTATGGTATTCTAGCTCTGTGGTAGGCACTGAGAATCTAACAGAAGATGGAGCCATGAATTTAGCTCCGAGCTTCCTGGCAGCCAAAGAAAAAAGGGAGCCACTTAATTGTTCATTCACTTATTCATCAGCAGTAAGCATCTGCTATTTGTCAGGCCCTTGGCTGAGGATTGAAGAGTTGGCAGCTCCAAGACTTGCTGTTAAGGAGCTCAGAATCTCATGCTGGGTGGGGAGTGGGCTCCTGCCGTGGATGAGGAACAGGGAGGGGACAGTGCTTCAGCTCCCTGTACCCTTCACCCCTCTAGGAGTACCAGAAGGTGGAGCTGCTACGGAAGGCCGTGCAGGCCCACCGAACCTATGCCGACCGAGTAAGTGAGCCCTGCTCGTCCCCACTCACTTGTCTCTTAGCATCTCCCACCTATCCTCCCACTTGCCTGTCCATCCCTGCAGCAAATGGCTGCCAACCCTTAGCTGGGAGCACCCCTGCCCTGAGCCTTGAAGCACCTGGAGCAAGGCTGAATATCCCCATTTTAAAGTTGGAGAAACTGAGGTTGGGCCCAGTAACTGCCTGGTCCTGGGTTCCAGGGTTAGCACAGGCCCCTGGCTCTTGGGTCATGTGCTGCCTGATGCTGAGGGTGCACACAATCCAGCAGCCCAGTGTTCCTGCCTTCCAGCAGCTTGGGCCGCAGTCAGGGAGCTGGTGGCCTGGGTGCCCATCCTGGCCCTGTCTCCGAGCGCCTGTGTGCCCCAGGCTCTGACCATGCCCAGGCTCTGACCATGCTACGTGCAGATGTCCATTTAGATCTCACTGCTGCCCTGCAAGGGGAGTTCAGGACTTTCCCCATTTTGCAGATGCAGACACTGAGGCTCCAAGATGTAAGCAACCTGCCAAAGTCCCACAGCCAGGATAGGGCTAAGCCACCTGTCTCCAGGGCCTGTACTCTTAAATCCTGCACTGTCATGCTCCCTAGGCAGATCTCTGCCCCTCCCTGGGCCTCAGTTTCCCCATCTGTGAGCAAGGGCTCTCCTGCCTGGGCACTCCAGTCTCATGGTTCCAAGGGGCCAGTGACTGCAAGGGGCAGTACTGCCACAGGATGAGGAGGGCAGAGATATCCTGTGGGCCTGCAGCCCCTGCTCCTGACAGCACCCCAACTCCCATAGGCCATCCGCGGGGAAGCCTTCGACCGGCACCTACTGGGCCTAAAGCTGCAGGCCATTGAGGACCTGGTGAGCATGCCCGACATCTTCATGGACACCTCCTATGCCATTGCCATGCACTTCCACCTCTCCACCAGCCAGGTGGGCCACTGCCCTGGGTGCCCAGGGGAGGCAGCAGGGAGAACCCTCTGACAGTTGGACCTTGGGGGTGATGTGGCCACACAGGCCACCATGGGCCCACTGCCAAAGCAGCTGAGTTACAGAGGAAGAGCTGGGGGAAGGGGGGCCTCTCTGCAGCCCAAGCAGGCTAAGAAGGCATCAGAGCCCCCCACAGGAGAATCAGCTTCATTCATTCACTGGTCAGATATAAACAAACATCTGATCCATGCCAGCCTGTGCTGGGATACAGCAGGAGACAAACCACAGTCCCTTCCCCCAAGGGGCTTGCAGTCTAGGCAGGAAACACAGGCAGTGAGGCAGGGATGGCCCCTGGGAAGTGCTGAGGGGTCAGGGGGGTCCCGAAGAGGGAGCAGCTAGAGCTCCCCCCAGGGAATGTCAAAGAAAGCTCCATAGAGGAGATGACAACGGGGCTGTACCCCGAAGGATGAGAGGGAGTAACCCACCTGTTAGGGAAGAGGAAGGGGCATCTCTGCAGAGCACAGTAGGAGCCAAGACATGGAAAGGCAGGATGGTGCCACCGCAGGGCAGAGATAAGAGCTTTAGTCCTGCCATCCCCAGGTCCCTGCCAAGACAGACTGCGTCATGTTCTTTGGGCCTGTGGTCCCAGACGGCTACGGCGTCTGCTATAACCCCATGGAGGCCCACATCAACTTCTCCCTGTCGGCCTACAACAGCTGTGCAGAGACCAACGCTGCCCGCCTGGCACACTACCTGGAGAAGGCACTCCTAGACATGCGCACCCTGCTGCAGAGCCATCCTCGGGCCAAGCTCTGAGCCCCCCCCAGACTCAAGCCTGCCAACACCACAGCCAAGCACACCTTGGGATGGGCCACCCACCAGGGCTTAACTCCTTTTTTCTCTCTTCCCCTGGTCCCCCCAGATGTGACTGAGCCAGGGACAGCATCCTCTAGTGGGGCCTGCAGGTCCAAGCCAAGTGCCTTCCATGGGTCATCCCTAGCACCTGCCATGGCCTGAGGCCTGGGGCTGAGTGCAGAAGCTGAGCAAGACATAAGGCCCAGGCCCTTGCATGTCATCCACCAAAGCCTCTGGGGAAGGGAACCATTCTAGCCCATCCTGGCCAGAGCAGGAGACTGACAAGAGCTCCTTTTCTCGCTAGCTTAGCTCTGGCCACTCGCAGAGGCTACATGTGTCTCCTCCAGGCCAGGGCTATACTCTTATCCCCAAGCTCCCAAGGACTTGGAGACAGGATTATCTGGGGCTGAGGGGCTCTGGGCCTCCCTGAGGACTTGTGTCAGCCCATGCCACATCGAGAGCCGCATCCCCTTCAGGGCGGTCATGCTCTTGTGGATGATGCAGCCATGAGCCCTGACCCTCTTGCATCCACTCAGCTTGGTTCCTGAACCACATTCATGGCTGTATAATACAAACATGCAGGGTGATTAATAAAGGGGAAATGCGTTGGTGAAGAGGTGTTTCAGCTGACGGGCAGATGCCTGGCCTTGCCTTCTTCCAGCTTTCCCTGGGTCTGGAAGCTGGTGTCCAAGCAGCCAGTGGGCCCCATGGCTCCCAGAGGAGGAGTCCTCAGGCTTGGGTCAGGGAGCCAAGGGTCAGCTCCGACCTCAGGGCAATGGGCCAAGAATGGTGCCAGACCCAGGGCTGTGTTCATCACCAGCAATTTCCCACCTACCCCTGGCTTGGGCCTGCCCAAGTGCCATGGACTGTGGGTGGGGACCACTCTCCCAGGGGGCTGCAGGTCCCAGTAGGCCCAGGTCTGATGGGCTGGGCAGTGTGGCTGCCCTTCACCCACACCCAGCAGGAGTTGTAGTGGAGCGAGTATGCTCGGCCCAGCCCCAGCCGCTGCCTGGGGTGGGCTGGGGGAAGCGGCCACCTGAACAGAGCCATGCCCCTCCCTCCAGCCACGTGCACCTGGTAGAGGCAGAGTGTCCTGGCAAAGTCAAGTACTCTGTTTGTGGAGAGAGGAGAATCTCTGTCTCAGAGGGACACTGGCCCTCGAGGAAGGCACATGTGAAACCCCAAGGGTGGATCCCGGGCCAGCCTGTGAGTGCTTCATGGCCTGCCTGACCTGCAACAGTCACGTGAGGTTGGAGCGTGTGCTTTTCTTCATTTTTAAGATGAGGAAACAGGCTTAGGTTAAGGTCACTAGGACACTAAATGGCAGAGCAGAGGTTCCCAGAGGCCACACTTGTCTCCTCCAGGCCAGAGTCCAGGGAGCCCCTGTAGCCAGGCCCCCAGCCCCAGGCCACATCCACCCAGATGTCCCAGGGCAGGGGGGTGGAGAAACGGAGGCCATGGGGGGAAACTGCTCCAGTCTCAGGCCCATGAGCCGGTGAGGAGGGCAGACAGGGCCGCAGCCTGGGAGGCACAGGAGGAACAGCCAAGCCTGGGTTTTGATCAGGCACTGGGGCCTGCCGGGCCTGGCTGAGTCTCCCCATGCCCACGTAAAAATGGGCACTGCCCAAAGCCCCAGGGAACAAGAGGGGGAGCCAGGATGATGGGAGTGGGCAGTGCCTCTAGGCAGGAGGAGGGGTGAGCAGGTGGACCTGGAAGAGAACCAGGCTCTGCTCTGCCACTGGAGAGCTAGGGCCTGTACAGCAGGGTGCTGGTGCCCCCGCTAGGGTGACCGGGAGCCCTGGGAAGCAGGGCCCACAGCAGGCGCTAAGGGAGTGAGCAGCACTGGGGTGGGCCACACCCAGGCCGGCCTGGGGCAGCAGCAGGGACAGGAGTGGGAGCCACCCGGTCAGATTCCTGAAACTCACCCAAGAACCATGTAGGTCTGAATATACATAAGGCAGGACTTTTTTCCCCAAAAATTATCCTTCAAAAGTGAGGGCATCCCTTGACATTTGCATTGCCACAGGTCTCGCTGTATGGAGGCTCCCTCAATTCTTTAAAGCCACAAAGTGTTGTTTGGGGGATACACATTCAGCATCTAAAACAACACCAGTTACTGTTAGATTGAGTACTCACAGGGCCCCTAGTGGGAAAAAGAAAGACAAAGAAACAATGAAATTTAGTAATTCCTCCTGAGGGATGGTTCCTGTGACCTCACACTTTGCAAGTTTGGATGTGCAATGAGCAAGTGCTTTAAAGGTCTCTGGAAATGCAGCTGGTAGATGTTGGCTGGGGAGAGTGTCAACGCGCTACTATAGGACAGGGCTTAAGAATCCAATGGTCTGAACGTTATTTATGCCAGTGGGCACTGTGGCTTGGGATGAAATTTCTAGTGCTGGCGTCTACTATCCGCTTTCTGCTGGATCTCAATCATGGTGTCTTATTTCCTTTTATACCTGGTCATCTTTGTATTTTGTTCATTGTAATTTTAAAACTATTTGACAAGTAATTTTAAGTCTAGGATGAAAGCTCGTTCCTCCCAAAATTTGTTTGCTTCTGCCACACACCTGGGATCACTACCACTCTGAAGTCACTTTAATTGAATGTTAAGGTTCTGTAGACCACCCCAGGGGACATAGACCCAGCCTTCAAACCCATAAGAGGATGGGATTACTTCTGATTCACGCTTACCCTGAGGGTGTAGCTGCTCCATATCTCAGCTCAGTAGATCAAGAAGGATTAGACTCCCCACCTTGGGTCAGCCCTTGGGTTGGACTGGGTTCATCTCACTCCCACAAGGCTCTAAAAACCCAGCTCGGTTTGCAGATATTTCTTCCAAAGCAAGATATTTACCCATCTACACACTCAGGAAGTACTGAATTAAACAAGGTGGAGATGTTTATCCTTGCACTTTAGGAAAGGCAAGCTGGCTGCCCCCAGCCTCAGGCTGTCCTGCACTCGAGGAACTAGGCTCATTGAGAGCACAGCCAGCACCACACAGGGCAGGAGACTGAGGCTGAAACTTCCTAAGGCTGAAGAGCATCCGGTTATGGGACTGTGGGCCTCAGTGAGGTCCCCTGGAGAGATGTAACCAGAGGCTGGATAGACCCTGGTGGGAAACGTCAGGAGGTCATTCAAACCCCTTCCAGGGGGATGGAGAAGAATAGATATCTTGGAGATGGTTATGATTTTTTTTTTTTTTTTTTTTGAGCCAGGGTCTCACTCTGTTGCCCAGGCTAGAGGGCAGTAGCCCGATAATAGTTCATTGCGACCTTGATCTCCTGGGCTCAAGCAATCCTCCTGCCTCAGCCTCCCAAGTAGCTGGAACTACAGGCGCGCACCACCACACCTGGCTAATTTTTAAATTTTTTGTAGAGATGAGGCCTCACTATGTTGCTCAGGCTGGCCTCAAACTCCTGGACTCAGGCGATCCTTCCGCCGTGGCCTCCCAGAGTGCTAGGATTACTGGCGTGAGCCACTGCACCCGGCCAATGGTTATGATTTTATGGTCTTAACCATATCATTGCCCCTAAGGGTCACATGTCTCCACAGCCACTCCCAGCCTCCTCTCAAGAGCTCAGTCAATGTGCACTCAAGCCACCAGAGTTTAAGATTTTATTTTAAAACAATAGTAAACAATTTCATTGATTTTTCTTAAATCAAACCACCTCACACTCAACTTGTCTCAGGCAAAAAGTAAAAAATAAAAATAATAAGGGAAGGGGAGGGAAATGTGGGAACTGACCTACCTTCCCTAGAAATAAGCCCCTGGTCCTGGCATCCGGAATGGCTTTTGCACACTGTCTTTAACAAATGAGAAAAGAAAGCACCAAAATATTGTGCTTCAGCAGCAGGTTAGGAACCTCCACAAAGAAAAAAGGGTGCGGGGGGTGGGGGTAGGATTTGAACACAGGTCCCAAGTGGCCTAGTTCAGTTCTCGAAACTTCTGAGAGCCTGGAAGCATCTCCTGTCCAGAGCGACTTAGAGATGGGACCCTTTAGGAAGAGCCTCCTCTGAACTGGGCTGGTAGGGATCTGTGAGCCCACACCTGGGACACAGGCTGGAGGATGACCCCAAACAGGTTCCCAGCTGGTCGGAGGTGGGTGAGGAGGGACAAGGACATATTCAGAGCACACAGAGGGAAGGGCAGGGGACTTCAGGCACCCACTGCCTCACTCCTCTCCTCCCGGCTCCTGTTCCTTTGCACTTTGTTCGAGTGGGATGAAGACTAACTGCTACTGGATGGCAGGACAAGGAAGAGCTGTAAACTGCTTGGGTTTGCTCACCCTCATGTGCAGGCTCTTTGTCAGAAAGGAACTACTGTCTTGGGGTCAGGGGACCAGAGAAAGCCCTTGTGGTGTAGGGTCGACCTGGGGTAGAACACGGTAATAGCAGCCGCCAGACGCGTGCTCGCTCTGGGCCCTGCCCCCAGACAAGGAAACACTGAACGAGGTTGGAATGACAATGGTGGCAGGGAGGGCATAGGGGATGCTCCCCTCCTCCTGCCCCCCAGGCCACCCCTCAGGCCCAGGGAGAGGTAGTCTACCTCCTGGGCTCAGGGTAAAGAGCCTGGGGAGCTGACCTGGGCCCCTCTTTACACAGGTCAGCCACTGGAGAGCGACTCTTCCAGCCCCATCTCAAAATCCCATCTGCCTTTGAGAAAACCAAAAAATAAATAGTGTGTACTTTTCACGCCACCTGGAATTCCTGGCCCCGAGATCAGAGGCTCGAGCCCTCCTCCTCTACCCCACACCCAGGTGCCCACACCAAGGGCACTTTCTGCTGGGTTGGGGGCTGGCAGCAGCACAGCGAGGGTCTCTGGCCATGTGATCCCAGGCAGCAAGCCCTCCAGGGTCCTGGTTGAGGGGCTGGCTTGGCCCTTTGGTCCACCTTCTTCATCAAAATTAAAATAAGGAAAAAAAGGCTCCACTTGGTGACTTGGGTCTGTAGAGGTCTCTGCTTCATCCCTTGTCTGTCATTCTGTCCATCCTGCAAGGCATCATGCAGGCCAGATCTGGAGGCTGGACCCAGCCACACCCACCGGTCACTGCAGTTTCGTCCCCAGCTTGCGTTGTCTGTTCCTGCAAAATGGGGTGGGGGCCAGATGTGGGGATACCTGGTGTTCAGTGACCCACCCCCACAAGCTGTCCCCACCCCACCCACAGTCCCAACTAAATGGGCAAATGCCCACCTCTAGTAGTCAGTGATTGACCCACACTGGGCCGATCAGAGCTTCTGCTCTGGGACTGGGACCTAGACAGGGTCACTCTCTCTGGCTGGGCCTGCACCACAGATGTCTCAGCTCTGGAGTCCGGGAAGTGGAGCCAGGAGATTGGGGTAGGGTAGGGTAGGGTAGGGCAGGGTGGGGTGGGGCAGGGTGGGGATGAGACAAGAGAGGCCAGAGGGACCTGGCTGGAGTCCAACTAATTATGGGGAGTTCCCCTCATAGACAAGCCAGCACACACGGGTTCTGTTCCTATCAACCAAGACAGAATCACAAAAGAATCAACAGGTGCATGCTGGGGGCTTGGTAAATGAAGGCAGGTGGCAGCCAGCTAGACAGGGCAGGGTAAGGCCGGGCTGGCCACTCTGGGAGCCAGGTGGAGCACTCAGCCAGGCCAGCTGGGGCCCTTCTGTGATGTGTTGTCCATCGGGATGTATGAGAGTGAAACAGGAGAACTACTGATGGAGGCTACAGAGGGGATGTGAGCAGCTGGTGTGGGCTGTGGCTGTATCCATGGATGGCCAGGAACCTGGGGGAAGCAGGGATAATCACCCCCATTTTCTACAGGGGCTGACTGGGCTCAGTAGGGAGAATGGGGCTTCTCTAGGGTCCCAGTTAAAATCTAGAAACCCAACTGTGGCCCACAAGGTCAGGCCCGGTCTGGCCCCAGCCTTGCCTCACATTCCTCCCCTTCACTCCCTGGGCTCCAGCCACAGCAGCCTCTGCCTCTCTGGGGACCTCAAAAGCTCTGTCCGCCTCAGGAGCTCTGCACACGCTGTTCCTCTGCTGAGAACTCCCCCTGCCAGCCCCCGACTTCAACAGGCCCGCTCCTGGGAGCCAGCCCGACCACCCCGCCCCCACGTCAGGCTCCTATCACAAGCTCTCAAGCCTCCGAGCTTCACTCCACGGCTCTGACCGATCACACAGGTAGGTGCGTTGTTCCTTGTGCCTCCACTGCCCGCTGTGAGCACCACGAGGGTGGAGACACGGCTGTCTCAGTCTGTTACCACAGCACACAGCCTGGCACCAACACGTGCATGCTGGGGGCTTGGTAAATGAAGGCAGGTGGCAGCCAGCTAGACAGGGCGGGGTAAGGCTGGGCTGGCCACTCTGGGAGCCAGGTGGAGCACTCAGCCAGGCCAGCTGGGGCCCTTCTGTCACTAATGGGATTGCCCTGCCCTGGCCCTCAAATCCCCTTTCCTCAGGGATCCCAGGCTTCAGCCTTAAGCTTGTTAGGATAATTTGGACTTTGACGCGCTAAACACATTTCCTGGCTGTTAGGTCGCCCCACCCTGCCCTGCCCACAGTTCCTCATCCCTTCTCAGAAACCTCCCAGGCTTCCTCTGGAGCCTCAGCTGCACTCTGAACCCAGGGAGCAGCCAGCCTCCCCCACCCCTGCAGGTGCCCCACCTAGGATTTGGAGTGAGTGAAAGATCCTGAGTCAGAAGACTCCAAACCCAGCTTTGCCCTGACTTGCCATGCAGGCCAGGCCCCTAACTCAGTGTGCCTCGGTTTACCCAGCTCTAAGAAAGTGTCTGGACTAAACAACCCCAAGGAATGTTCACACACAGGTGTCCTCAGTCTCTCCACTGCCCAGCTCTCTGGTTCTGGGCCACAGAGGTTAAAAGTGTGCACTGTGGGCCGGACAGCCTAGGTTCACAACCCAGCTTCCCCACCCACTATCTGCAAGATCTCAGGCAAGGGACTTCCCTTCTCCTCTCTGAGCCTCAGTTTTCTCATCTGTAAATTAGGGGCCATAGGAGGATTTAAGGAGGCAGTGCAAGAGAAGTGCTTAGGCAAGTGCCTGGCTCTTGGGGAGCCCTCCAAATATGGAGCCAGTGGCTGCCCTGGGGCTGTGCCCCACTGAGCCACGATCTGATGATTGCTGTCCCCTTAACTCACCTGGCTTCTGCCCGGGTTACTGTGTACTCAAACCAGAGTACATTGGGAATGAGGCTTGTGTCTCGGATTAGGAAGAACTCGGAGATAGGCCTGGAGAGACAGACACCCAGAAATGCCACTAATGGGCTGCATCAGGGCACCAGCCTGTCACCAAGCCAGACACCCCCACCAGTGCCTAGGGCTGGCGCTGCACCCTCCCCAACTGCCTAGGGTCTTGCCTGGCCAGAGACCCCCGAGCCACTGAGAGACCCAGCTGTGTTGCCTGTGTCACCTCAGACAGGGGCACTGTCCCACAGCACACATAGCCGAGCAGGACTCAGGCTGCTTTATAACTCCCTGAGAACCTAGGCAAGGAGAGAGGATGGCATTCTGGTGTCTGGGCCTGAAGAATGCCCCTGTGCCCTGCAGCAAACCCCTGGGGAAGATGGAAGCCAGGCAAGTGGGGCCCAGGCACAGGGCCTCCCAGAGAGACTGGACTGGAGTCAGGACCCCTGGGTCCTCCCACTGATGGGCCATGGCAGGAGGGTACAGGGGCCACAGTGCCAGGGAAGGTGGGAGGGGCCAGGCAGTTACCAGGCTGCTATCCTGGGGAACAGCGGAGTGAGGACCTCCTGGGTGAAGATAAACCAGGCGACAGCCATGAGGCTTCCAGCGATGCCTCCATAGAGCACCTGGCTCCAGGTATGGTACAGCAGGTAGACCCTGGGCCAAGGCCAGAAGGGAAGTTTGTGAGAGCCAGCCAGAGACAGGCCTGCACAATCCCCCGTGGCCAAGTGCCAACTTCCCAGGGATCTGTGCACACGCACGAGGAGACACACAGATAGGACACAGACTTCCAGGAACACAGCCTCAGATCTACTTCCAGAAGGAGGCAGGGCGCTAGACCCCAACTGCAGCTCTCTTGTCTCTAGAAGTGAAGGGATGGCTTGGCTGGGATTTGCCTCCCTCTGTCCAGCCCTGGAACTGAGTTTGTCTACAATGGACTCCTCCAGAATACTGGGAACAGATGACCGATACATGGAGGTGTCCTCAGAATCTTGGGCTTAGCTGGGACTGGGCCAGAAGAGGCAGCTGGAGCCCCCTTCCTTTAAAACTGGAGGCCTGGGGCCCCTTTCCCAGCCCTGCCCTACAGGCTCTGGCAGTAGGGTCCACATGGGGTCCAACAGGGACCAAGAATCCAGCAGGACCCCAAGGGGCAGGGTGCAGAGTGGGGGCTCTCCCTCCCTCCATACCTGCTGTAGGAGACTAGAAAGGCGGCGGTGAGGAGCCCCAGGGAGAGCACGTGCCTCCACAGCAAGTCCAAGAACCTGGCGTTGTTGGTTTGGTGCATTCTGGGAAAACAGGCCCGCCAGATGGCCTCAGCCCACAGCCTGGCGCCCAGGCCTCCCAAACAGTCCCGGGACCCATTCAAATGCTCCTGGGTGCCTCTGCCTTGGCTGCAGCTCCTCCCACCACAAGGGGCATCTGAAGGGCTAGCAGTGAGTCCCCAGCAGAGCCCAGCCTGGGCAAGTTTAGGGCCACCCCAACAAGGGCAGAAGCTCACCTTAAATACAGGAAAAGGAAGGAATAGACGGAGAAGAACCACATGAACTGGGAATGGCTAGAGGGCATTCCGTACTTGGTACCCACTGCTGTGTGGGGGCCTGGGAGAGAGAAGAGACCAGGGCATCATGGGAGGATGTGGCCCTCCAGTAATGCCCTGACCTGGGGGACCCCCAGCCCCTCGCAGGCCAGGCCCTACCTCCACAGGGTCGTGGCTCCTGGATGACGTGTTTGATCAGCCAGTTGACCCCCTCGTTCAGTGCCAGGCCCCCCAGGAATGAGATCTGCTGGGGAAGACATGTGGTCAGTTGGGCCTCTGTGCAGCTGCTGGCCAGCACCCAGTCCCAAAGATGGTGGCCACTGACTGAACCTCCCAGCCCAGCCCAACTAGTGAACAACCTGGAACCAGCCAGAAGGCTCCACAAACTTTAAGACAGGTGGGAGCACAGGAGGGAAGGCAAAGCACCTGGGATAAGGGGGACACAGGGGAGCACTGGAGGGGGTGGCAGTGGGGGACAAACTCACCGTGTGTAGCTCCCGCTTAAATATGATGAGGGTCACAAAACCAACGAGGACAAATACAGGGCTAAGGCTCAGGTAGGCAAGGAGGTGGCCAGAGAGATCACCTGGGGGAGAAGGAAACAGAATGAAGGACTGGGCACAGCATCAGAAGAGGGTCCAGCCCCCAGCAAGTAGGCGCCAAACCCCAGCAAGTCAAGTAGGGCCTTAGCCAGAAAGGAGGTCCCAGCAGGGCCTGGAGCACAGAGCCAAGCAGCAGTGGACGCCTCAGTTTACCAGCTGACCATGCCAACTCAGTCACAGGCATAATGTGACCCTGCCTATTACTGAGCTCTAAAGCTCATTTGTCATGTATTTGAAGCAGCTGCCTTTACCGTCCCCATTCTATAGATGAAGAAACTGAGTCCCAGAGGGGAAAGTGACTTGCCCAAAGTCACTCAACCAGGGAGAGGTGGGACCTGGACTAACATCCAAGTCTCTGGCCTGGTTTAGACACTATACCCATCACCCCTGCCAAAGTGGGAATTTGAACCCATTCTGACTCCAGAGGCAGGGCCCTGTACCAGGGAGGCAGCCCAGAGGGTATATGAGAGCCTCTGCAGCACCCTGCTGTGCTGGGCTGCCCCCGCCAAGCCCTGGGCCCCCAGAGAAGTCTGATATTCTCTGGACACCACACAGACTTGGGCCCACACTGAGGACTCCGACAGGGACTGAGCCCATAGGGCCGTCCACTGTAGTAACAGCTTCTCGCTGCTTCGCCACTGGCAAGAAATTGGCTACCTATTGACTACCTGCTTTTTACACTCCTAATAGGCCTGGGATGGAGGCATTGTGAGGACCACTGGCACATTTAAGAGATGTGGACACTGAAGCTGAGAGATGAGAGCCACTTTCCCCCTTGCCCAAGGGTAGGGCTGAGGCTGAGTCCAAAGGCCACCCTTACCATCCGAGACAAGGCAGCTACGCGGCAAATCTGGGGCCTGAGAGCATGGCTCAGTTCCTGTGCCAGCTCTTGTGGGCTGCATGAACTTACGCAAGGACACCACCTCCCTGAGCCTTAGCTCTCTCACCTGTGGAACGGGGACGTTAGTGCCTACCTCCTACAGCTCTGTGAGATTTGATGCAATGGGGTCTATGAGACACCCAGCTTGGTCCCTGGCACCTAGGACACTGCCACGTTGGGGCACAGAACCCAGTATGCTAAGTGGCCCATGCCACCAGCCTGGCCTCACACAAGCAGCAGGGCAGATACAAACAGAGGGCTAAGCCCAGGTTCCAGGCCTGAAGAGATGGGCACACACATGCCTGGCCTTGTACCTACCTGGGATCAGGCTGGCTTGGAGTTGGCCTGGGAGAATAGGGCAGCCCAGTTAAGTTAAGCACCTGGGTTCAAGTGCTGCTGCTGCCACAGTCTCACTGGGTGATACTGGATAAGTCCCTTCCCTACCCTGGGCCTCTGTCTCCCCACCCAGATGAAGAGGATGGCCTTCTTCAGCCCTGAGATTCTGGGTCTCTCCACCGACACCCACAGCCCTGGGCTATGAGGACAAGGAGTGGCTGGTGCTCCCAAACCTTTGGCCATATCCACGGCCTGTGCCACGCCAGCACTACCCTGGG
Organism: Daubentonia madagascariensis; assembly: GCA_023783475.1. Taxonomy (NCBI): domain Eukaryota; kingdom Metazoa; phylum Chordata; class Mammalia; order Primates; family Daubentoniidae; genus Daubentonia; species Daubentonia madagascariensis. The sequence goes on from JAKFHU010000776.1 coordinate 5,317,146, forward strand.
ACCCTCCTATAGATGCTGCCAGGGACCCTGGCCTTGCCACTCTCTGATCCAAGACCCCCATGGCTCCCACTGCCCTTGGGACAAACTCCCCCTCAGCCCAGCTCACCCAGCCCTGCACAGTCCTGGCCCCGCTCCCCTCCCACCCTCTGCTCCAGTTCTAGGGACCAAACTCTAGTTCCCTGAATGCACCGTGCTTTGTTCTACTTCTGGACTTTTGCATACAGTTTCCCCCACCTGGGATGCTGTCTGGGTTAACTGAACAAACATAAACTAAATACCCACCACAGTGGCAAAAAAAGACAGACACATCCCTGCTAGTGCAGAGCTCTCAATCTGGCAAGAGAATCTGTCATTGGGACAGGGTTCACGATTCACTAGTTAATGTAGATATCGGGAAAGTGTCTGTCTCTCCCTCTACACCGAAGGTTCCATGGGAGTAGGGATGGGGTCTCTTCACACCCCCCTCTGTCACTGGAGCCCAACACAGTGCCTGGCACTTAACTGGACTCACAAATGATGTCAAATGAATGGATGAAGGAAGCAAGTGCCGTGTGATAAGGGGTGTGAAGGACAAGTGCAGGGGACCACAGAAGTGTTCACAGGGGACTAGGCCTCACCAGATGCCCCCAGGCTCAGCTAGGTCTCTTATCCCAGCCTGCACCATGCTGTTCACAACTGCGAGATGCCTTCTCACTTGTTAGATTGTGAGCACTCTGAGAAGCTACTCTGAAGCCAGGGAGGGGAAGTCATGAAGGTGCACAGGTCTCAGCCAAGTCTTTCTCCCTCTCTAGGCTTTGGTTTCCCTCCTGTGAAGTAGGGGTTTTTCACAGTTAAATCCAGAGTGGCCAGCCCAGGGCCTAGCACTCAGGAGGTGCTCAGTGGATATCGGCTGAATGAATGAATGGATGAACGGTGGGCAGGCACCAGGCAGGTAGGGCCCTGCATCTGGCAGGGCTGCCCCACCTCCAGTATGACCCAGAACACCCAGGGGCAAAGTTCTCTGGCATCCAGCCCTGGGGCCCTCAGCAGGGCCAGGTTCTCACAGCCCTGCCCGAGAGCAGCACGAGCAGGCCCTTCCTGGGGCCACCAGGGCTCATGTACGGGGCCCCAACCTTACCTGGCACTCAATCATCCTACCCAGGGAGGGTCCTAGGAAGGTGGGATAACACTGGCTGCAGGTATTTACTGAATGCTTACTGCGTGCCAGGCACTGCGCTCAGCCCTTCTCATTGCTCCTGTTATTCGATTCTCACACCAACACCAGAAGGGAGGCACTGCAATTAGTCCCACTTTAGAGATGAAGTAACCGAGGCGCAGGAGGCACTTGCACAAGGCCTCAGCCTCAACTGGAGCCCAGATAGGTCTGACCCCACGGCCCACCGCGTCACCACTCTACTAGCCCGCCTCTAGAACGGTTACTAATGGACCTCCCAACTAGAAAACCCTGCGCTTCGAGAGGTGTGTCTGATGGGAAGTTCCAGAAGTCAGGATCCCGGGGGCTGCCTGCCCCCTCACAGAGTCCCCTCCGTTGTGGAGCTGTGCCCTGCTCAGGGCGTGGCACCACAAGTACTCAAAAGCCTGGCCTCAGCTTACACACTCCCTGCAACACGGAGCTCTTTCTCTTACAAGCAGCCCAAAGCACTGCTTGTAGGAAACAGGCACTCCCTGCATGCCGGGGAGGGAGTGCGGCCTCTCTGGCTCCGGGGAAAGCGGGGAAGAAGGGCCAAGGTCCAGGCCAGTGATCCTTTCCCGCCTCACACGGACCCCCGCCCCATTTCAGCCCACCCGCGCCCCGGGAGCCAGGAGAGCGCGCCGGCCGCGCAGCCGCAGAGCGCGCGAGCGAGCGGCTCACAATTTCGCCCAGCTCATCCCCGCGCCACTGCGCCTGCGCGGCGCGCGCGCCGGCCGAGCCCCTCCATGGCTCACTATTTGACAGTTCCCACCCCGGTCCCCCGGCACCCCCTCCGCGGGCTCGCGCAAGCCAGAGCGCCCGACGCTGAGGGGCTGGCCCCGGGAAGGCGTCCTCGGAGCCGGGGCCGCCTTTTACCTGCAGGATACTCGACGTGGGTGAGGGTCACCGGCCGCCATGAAGCGGGGAGCGAGCACTGTCCGTCCGCTGCCATCTTACCCGGAGACCGGGCTTCGCCGAGCAGCCAATCGGGAACCAGGGGGGTGGTGGTCCTGACCTATCACGCCAGGGAGGCGCCGTGCACCCAATCGGAGGCAGATACAGGTAGCGGCGCAGCCATTCAGCGTGCAGGCCGTGGGGCTGGCCCGAGCGGCGAATCAGAGGGGGGGAGCCCTGGGAACCAGCGAGGCGGCCCAGCCGGCGCCCAATCCGGGACGAGTACAGGTAGGTGCCTGGCCAATAAGGGAAGGGGAGGGTTCTAGCACAGAACAGGATGCATAACAGCCAATCGGAAGGCGAGGCTGGTTCAAAGTGTGGACAGGGCGGGCCAATCAGGCGCTAGCTTGGGGGGCGTGTTGAACTTTGGTGGGAGCTTTGGTTCTGCCGGAACTTGCGCCCAGAGTGATCAGCTTCCCTGGTACCCCGACGGGACCCGCGCGCCCGGCAGAGCGTCTGTTTGAAGCGGAGAGAAAACCTCGGCACCAGAGGGTCTGAAGCGACCCACTTTCAGTTATAAGTAAACTGAGGTCAGAGACACAGACGGGGCTCGTTTTCCTCTGCCCTATACTGAGCGGCGAAAGGGCAAGTGACACAAAGTAGACGACCTTTTGGTTAAAGTGTGTGGGGTCGGGGAGGGAACTCCTGGGGCGGGGCGCACAGTAGACGCCCTAAACGCTGTATAGAACGGAAGCTTAATTGAAGTTAAGGACTCCTCCCTTCTTTCATTCATTTAACAAAGATTTATTGATTCAGTCACATTTATGCTACTTAATGAAACATGTTGGGGGCATTTGGAACAAGAAGTCAGTTTTCCACCTACCCCTCAGTTTTCCCAAAACATTCCTGGGTAAACAGCGACACCTTCCCACCCACTTCTCCCTCTCAGACCCCCCACTGTGTCTCCAGCTAGGTAAGGTGCGGGAGTGCGGGAGGATCAGCCTCTCGTCTCCTAGCCATTGCTTATGCTGTTCCGCTGCCTGGAATGCACCACCCCTCCTGCCCTACTTTGCCTGTCCAAATCTGGCTCAAGTGTCTGTTCCCACTTACAGATCTCCACGGCCAAGTGAGCAGCCTCCACTGGGCTCCCACGGTTGCATCCACTTTCCTGAGTGGGCTGGGGAGATGATGGCAACTCAGAACTCACCAGCGAGCCAGGAAGGCCCCCTGCCCCTAGCTCAGCTGTGCTCACTCCCAACCTGGCCCAGCCTGGGCTTGTCTGGGTCAGCTGGCCCCCCTTCCCTGTCACCTGCCCTCAGCTTCCTCAGGCACTGCCATTATTAGCCTCTGAGAAGCAGGAGGTGTGAGGAGTGGGCCATGAGCTTCCCAGAATAGTTCCCTGGGACAGGGCAGCCATCCTGGGTCTGGGCTGCATTGCCCCTCCCAAATAGGCCTGGAGAGGCAAAGTCCCTGAAACACAGGCCCATCAGACCATGGAGTCCTGTCTCCTAAGGGGGAGTGTTCCCGAGGAAGCAAAGAGGATGAGGAGCTACAAAATGAGAGGGATTATCCAAGGTGGAGTTTTCCCTGGCAGAAGGAACAGCATAAGCAAGGGTCCTGAGGCTGGAGTGTGGCTCGATGAAATATGCAACACGCCTGTGATCCCAGCACTCTGGGAGGCCCAGGCAGGAGGATCCCTTGAGCCCAGGAGTTCAAGACCAGGCTGGGCAACATAGCGAGACCCTGTCTCTATAAAAAATTCTTAAAAATTAGCCAGGCATGGTGGCACATACCTGTAGTGCCAGCTACTCAGGAGGCTGAGGCAGGAGGATCGCTTGAGTCCAGGAGTTGGAGACTGCAGTGAGCTATGATCACGCCACTGCACTCCAGCCTGGGCAACAGAGCAAGACCCTGCCTCTTAAAAAATTAAAGAAATAAAAAAGAAATGCAGAAGAGAGAGGGGGCAGGTGCAGGGAAGGCAGAGGTTGGCAGGGGCCTGGCCACCTGACACTTTGAGGACACTGTTGGTGGTGAGGGCAGAGGGGAGCTCAGAAGAATGGGTTAGTTGGTTGGTTTGCTTTTTCGCTTAAATTAAAATATAACATTCATAAAGAGAATTCCAGAAATCAAATGTGTACATCTTGATGTAGTTTCATAAACTAAACACACTTCAGTTTAAGCAGTTCCCACATCAAAACCAGGACCCTGGGAGCCCCCAACACCCTCTCCAATCACCCCAGGTGATTTCTAACTTCTAACACTACGTTAGGTTTGCCTGGGGTTTTTTTGTTTTTTGTTTTTACTTTTTTTTTTTTTCCTCCTACTCTTTAGAACCTGTGAAGGTTTGCCTGGGTTTTATACTTCCTACAAGCAGAATCCTACAGGATATACTTTCTGCCTGTGTGGCATCTTTCACTCAGCATTATGGTTGTGAGAGTCAGCCGTGCTGTGGCCTCTAGTTGAAATGTGTTCCCTCTCATTGCTGTGTGGTATTCCATGATGTGAACATACCACGGTTTACTTCCCATTCTACTTTGACAGACATGTGGGGTGTTTCCAGGTTTAGGGTGTTACGAAAAGTGCTGCCATGAGCATCCTTGTGCACATATGTGGTGTACCTGTGGATCCATTTCTGATGGAGATGGGCCTAGGAGCCATTGCAGGGTCCCTTGAGATGGAAGAAATGAAATGACATAGTCAGACCCGCCTCGTGGACAAGGGCTGGGCAGTGCGGGCAGGAATGCTGCGAGGAGCCCCAGGGGAGGCTGCAGGAGCCACCTGCCTCCTCCCTCTGAGCTGAGGTTAGACAGGGTCTTCCTAATGTCCCCCTGCATAGCCTGTGAGGTGCTGTATCCTTAGTCCTTCATGTTATCTTCACAACAGCCCTGCAAGGCAGCTCTTAATGCTCCCAGTTTATAGCTGAGGACAGTAAGGCTCAGAGTGGCCAACTATTTACCACAGGCACCTGGCTGGTATGTGGCAGGGATGGGGTTTGAATCCAGGTCTGCCTGATTGGCAGGCCCAGGTCCAGAACCACCCTGTGTGCATCTCATGAACCAAACTTCTGGCCACCTTTTCCCATTGTCCCAAGCGTCCTCAGACAAGCCCCGAAACCCCAGCTCTTCCAGACCCTAGCTGTCCTAGGGCAGGGTCTGGCTTTTCACCTCTGGCCTCTCCCCTGACAGGGAGTTCACAGACAGGGAGGCCCCAAGATTAGAGGTGCAGATCTAACTGCACTGCACCCTGGCCACACTGGTCTGTGCTCAAAGTCCCAGCAAGCCCTTAGAAAACTCTCTTCCCCTCTCTGGGCCTGTTTCCCCAAAACATAATTGATGCAGCCCTCTGGATTAGAGGTGCATACATTCATTTCAGGAAATATTTGAGTTCCTCAGCTGCGCCAGACCATGTGGGGGAGTCAGAGATGAAGAGGGAACACAACCAGCTGGGCGCCACGCTCATGAAACTGTCGTTCCACTGGAGGTTGTAGAACTCCTGGATCCTGAAAGTCCCAGTTAGAAAGACAAATGGACTCAAACTAGAAGTGACAGTTTTGGTTGTCAAAACCTCTGAGAGAAGCTATTCAGTGTCTTTGTCTTAGAAGCTTCTGGAAGACAGGGCCTAGAGTTCCACACACCATGGGGCCAAATCCCCGAGACAGAAATGGTCAGACTCATTCCCTGGGCTGCGAACCCCCTGGTTTGTAGCATTTGCTGATTTCCATCATGTAAATACTCCCTCCTGGGGTCGCCCTCAAGCTGCCATCACGTTACTCAAGAGACAGCTGGATAGAGACACACAGCCAGCTCTCGAAAGCGGGGTGGTGCAAGCTCCAGCACACTCCACCGCTGCCTGTGCAGCACCTAGCATGAGGTTTGGCCCACAGTAGGTACATAATAAATATATGGTGAACAAATAATCATTCTCCAACTGTCCTGTCACATTTGTGCATACATCCAGGAAACCATTGGTATTGTAATTCAAACCACCATCCATTGAGCACTTGGTGTGAGCCATGTCACAGACCAAAGACTCAGCACTAGGAGGTATCACCTTACAACTGCATGAGAGTCAGTCAGCCGGGGATGCCAACCGAAGCCCCACAGCTGCTCATGACCGTGCTCATGCCACAGGGCGGTGGATGGCACATTGGGTGGGCGTTCAGGAGACCTGGGTGTCCAGCCTGGGGCTGCCATGTACTTGCTGTATGCACTGCCCTGGCCCCCATCCCTCTGGATCCCTCCTTTCCTCAGCAAGGGGGCTGGTCTCAATTACCTGCCATTGAGTAACGACCACCCCCAAACCTCGCAGCTGAAAACCATCCCCATTTTATGCTCAAGATCTGCAGTTTGGGCTGGGCTCAGCTGGGCAGGTCTGCTGGGGTCACTCATGCAGCTGGCCACTCAGCTGGGTCTGTGTGGCCCAAGAAGGCCTCCCTCAAATCTGGCAGTGAGTTGAGGCTGCTGGCCAGGGCGCCTTTGTTAACTGACTGTAAAGTACCAAACAATTAAAAACCCATGAGTCCATAGGGATATTAAAAAAGAAGGGGCAAAACTCATTTGCAGAATACTATGCAGCAACAAAGAAATAAAATACTGATACATGCCATAAAATGGATGAATTTCAAAAACATTACCTGAAGAGGCCCAGCACAAAATACCACATATCATATGATTCCATTTATAGGAAATGTCCAGAAAAGGCAAGTCTAGAGAGAATAGAGTGGCCTGGAAGATTTACTGCACGTGGGCACACAGGGTCTTTTCTGGGTGAGGGAAATGTTCTAAAACTGTATTGTGGTAATTGGTACACATCTCTGTTAATTTACTAAAAGTCATTAAAGCAAGTGAATTTATGGTATACAAATTATACCTTAATAAAGCTGATTAAAACAAACCAAAACAAACACTTGTTTACCAGCATTGGAGGTGACTACTATATTAGTGCATGTCTCTAAATTAATCAGTAAAGATTGAGCACTTTTCCTTTTCAGGTGGAACTGGAGTCCATCCTAGTTGATTGGAAAAAGCTCTTGTTTTCAGAATCCCAGCAAAGACATTAGAGAATTATTGATAGTTTCTTTAGGAGTGATTATGGTATTGTGGTTATGCCAGAGAACTACCTTATTTTTAAAATCTGCTTGCTTAAGGGTTTAGGGGTGCAGTACATGTCTGACTAAAAGTTCTCTAAAATATTTTGGAAAAGAAATACATATATGAAATAAATATGGCAAAATGTTAATTACTGACTGGAGGTGTTGGTTTTATGGGTGTTCTTTATATGGTTTTTTTCAACTTTTCTGTACAAGTGAAACAGTTTTCTTTAATGATCTTTCAGATAAAACTTGTGATTTTCAACTGCCCATGAAGGCACCTAAAGATCAGACAGGGTTGGATCTGCTCTGCTCTGCTCCTTCCTGTCCCAGCCTCTCACAGCTCAGGTGGTTATAGTAACAGCCTTTAAGCCTGTGAGTCTGCACCCCTGGCCCGGTCCAATGCCTACATTTTACAGATGTGGAAACTGAGGCCCAGAGAGAAGCGATGTCCCTAAGGTGGTGCCTGAGCTGCATCCACACACCCAGGCTGCCCACCTTGCATCTGTACCCTTGAGTGTGGCACTGGCCACTCCCCATCCTGTACCCCCACCACCAGGGCCCTCCCTGCCTAGGGACATGTGGATGCTGTCAGACTGCCAAGTGGGCTCAGCCCCCACCAGGCTCCTCCTGACCTTTGTCCTCCTGGAGCCTTCACCCTCTGCACCCCAGAGAACAGGTTCCCCACTTTGGCCCAGAAGCAAACGGCCACCCACATAACCAACAGCATTGCAAAGTGGAAGGAAATTGTTCAAATCGTTTATTTGACTCACAGCCGATGCACACGCTCTATCGTACAGAAGGTGGAAGCTGCAACAAATCGAGTGCTGCAGGCAGTGCATGACGTGTAAACAAGGACAAGACAAAAATGCCACTTCTGTGCGACTCGGGAGCAAATCAGAGTGGGCCGGGCCCAGGCCCAGTATTACATTCACAGCGCAGGGTAAGTGCAAATGAACGGAATGTCCGGATGTGGAGGGGAGGAGGGTGCGGGGTCCCTACTGCTCAGAAGGCTGTTCCCTCCGGGCACTGGTCTTGGAGGTGCCTGTGGGTCCTGTGGTCTGGGGACCTGGCCCCAAGATGATGAGCCATACCCAGCATCGTCCCTCATCCCCTCCCCTGATGCGCCTTCTCACCCCTGGGACGCCTTTCCCATTCAGGGGAGAGGGACTGAGGTGCAAGGAACCCGCCCTCTAACTCCAGGGCCCTCTAACTCCAGGACGGGGCTTGCGGGGGTGGGGGGAGTCTATTTCTCCTGCAGGTCTCAACCTGGAAAGGGGCAGAGCCTCAAAATAAAGTGTTAAGGCAATAAATAAAACTTCCCAGCTCGGGTGAAAACACTCTAAGAGGAGTGAGTCTGCAGGGCTGTCAGGAACCCTGCGGTGTGGGGACATGGCTGCTGGGACAAATGCTAACAGGACTCCGGCAGCAGGACCAGCAGAGGCTCTACACCCCTGTGCAGCTCCAAGAGCATTTGTGCGTGAAGACAAAGTGCTGGGCAGAGTTTCTTGTCCTAATGAGGGTCGGGGAGCTGGCCCAGCCACGTATATCCTCTGACCTCCCCCAGTGTGGTCCCTGGCCTGAGTGACCCCTGGTCAGAGCCCCCAGCTCAGAGCCTAGCACCGCCCAGGGAGTTCCGGGGCTCACAGAGGGAGGTGGAGGGGGACAGGAGTACCCACCCCACCTTCTCTTGTCTTTGGTGGTGGCAGAAGTGGCAGAGAAAATGACAGTCTTTGGCAGGGCCAGGGAATTTCAAAGGACAGTGTCCTGGTTTGGTGCTTGGGTCTGTCAAGGGCCCAGTCGCCACGTAGACATGAGCATGAGGAAAAGGCCCACCTCTGTCCCACCTCGGGATGGCCCAGGCCTGCTGCCCATCAAGGCAGCCCCCACTCTGCCTCTCTGGACTTGCAAACTCTCTAGGGAGGTGGCCGGGGTGGGGAGGCCACCAAGACTGGCCAGCTGGGTACCTGGATTCTGAGACTGTGCAGCCTCAGGTGGCTTCTACCTTAGGACACCACGGCCTTCACCACAGAGCTCTGCCCCCATCCTTCACCCCCACCCTCCCAGGCCCCTCGTCGGCAGCCCTGGGGTGATGGGAGCACCCAGGGCCTCCCGGCTCTGCCTGCCTCAGTTCTCCACAACACCTTCCTCTTCCTCAGGCCCTGTTAGCCACTGGCCTGGACTCTGCTTCCCCCAGGGATCACTGAGGGCAGTCAGGCGGGCCCCTAGGGGCTCCATGCCTCTCCACGGAAATTCATACCCTAGGCCTTGGGGCTTCCCGGATGATGGGGGTGGGGGCAAGGTCAGGGCAAGTGCCCTTGGCCACTGTGGCCCTTGGATGCCAACCCAAAAGAAGGGAGGCAGCCTTCTCTGTGCCTCTCTACTGCAGCTCCCCCAGGGGCCCATTCTCTTGGGGCAGTGCCCCATTCAGGCCAATGCTGCTGGCCACTGGTGCCCCCAAGTAGCCCAGCAGGATCTCACTGCGGCGTCGGGACAGCTGTAGGATGTCGTCCGCCAGCGCTGGCACTGATGTGTAGCGCACATTGTCCAGGTCAAACATGTCCCTCAGGTACTGCACAATCTGGTGCTGGGGGTACAGGGCTGGCATTGGGCCTGGCCCAGGCCCATGTTGTCCCATAAAGTCCTCCAAACCCTCAGAGCCCCAACCTGTCCTCAGACTCCTCCCCTCCCAGGGCTTCCTCTGGACCCACCTGGGCCCCCACTCCACTCCTGGCACCTCCCGGGGCTCCTGTGCACAGAACAGGTCAGGGCCAGGGAAGAACGGGAGCCACTCTGTTTACCTTGAAGAAAGCACAGACTTCAGCGAGCTGGGGCTTGGGTCCAAGGAAGCCAAAGGCTAGGACAGGGCTCACGTGCTCCGATACGGAGTAGAAATGGGAGATGAAGCCATCGGGCACCTGCAGTGGGTGGCAAGGCTAAGGGACCAGCTGAGGCCTGTGGAGGGCGAAGGCCGCCAGGCCCTGGGGGGGTCATATAAAGGGCAGGCTTTGGAGGTGGGCTCAGGCTTGGGCTCGTTTACATTCTTCCTAGATGACCCTGGGCAATGACTCAATTCAAAGGCCCTGTTTTCTCGGCTACAGATGGGGGTAACCCCAGGGTTGTGGTGAGAACTACAGGACCAAGGTGGGCTCAGCAGGAAGTGCCTAGAGCACAGGGCAGTGGCATCTGTACAGCTCAGGTAGTGCAGCCATCACGCCTCAGAGCACAGATAGCAGATAGCAGCAACCTGATGGGCGAAGGGCAGGACAGATGGTGCTTTGCCTGCTCTGGGGACATTGTGCCCCCCAGTGAGATGCCTCCACCCTGTGCGTGTGCCCCTCCTCCCTCTGAGGACGCCCTTTCCCCTCTTCTGACTCCTCAGACATTTCCCGACAGCGCACTCTGTGCTGAGCATAGGGGAAGAGGAAGCAGACCTACACGTGCCCTTGGGGAGTTCCTGGCCAAGGGAGAAGCACTGGCAGGTCAGGCAGCCCTGCCTTGAGTGATAAAAAGTACAGCAGGGCACCAGGCTAAGCAAGGCCACTCACCATCAGCAGCCTCCTCTTGGCTTTCAGGACCGACCAGCAAGCAGTGGCCAGGGCCTAAAACAAAGATGGGACCCCACCCTGGGTGTCAGAACAGGCTGGGCCCACAGCCCCTCCCCGCCACCAGCCCAGGACCAAGCCTTCTCCCCAGCTCACCCCCCAGCAGGAAGATGGGGCTGGCGCCAGAGCTCTGCTGCCTCCCTCCCGAAATTTGAATCTTGACTCTAACCCTCACTGCTGTGGGTCCCTGGACTAGCCATGGATCTTCTCTAAGCCTCAGTTTCCTCCTCTGTAAAATGCCCATGACACAGCACTCCCAACTCATTTGGTGGTTGTGGGGAGCAATGCTTACCACCTGTAAACTGCCCAGCAGAAGCCCAGCCCCGGGCTGCATAGCACGGCTGCTAGAGTGTTCCTGCATGCCCCATGGGGGCCTGTGCTGGGCTCTCTCCTCCTCTGTGCCTAATTTTTTGTTTTGTGTTTCCTCACTTTAACTTGACTTAATAGGACACATTAAAATTGAATAGAATTAATATCAGCACAGAATGAGGAGAAACTCCCTTCCTGGGGAGGAAGAAAATGTAAACCGTCGTGTTGGTTCTAAACCAGGGCTTAGGGCAGCACCCTGGCGGCCTATCTAGAGCAGGAGCCCGTCCCCCAGGCCTAGCAACCCCAGAGCTGGGAAGCTGGGGGGCAGCCCTGGTGCCAGAGCTAGGGATGGGGGAGCAGGGCCAGGTGAGCATGCAGGGTTACGTGTGCGTGCGTGTGTTTGGGAGTGGGGCGGTGACCCACCGTCTCCTTGAAGCTGTCTGACAACCAGCGGTTCCTCAGAACAGCGAGCACCGAGGATGGGGGATTCTCCAGGTCCTCGAAGGCATCCATGAGGATGAAGTCGAGCACGATGTCGAAGAAGCTCATGCACACCACCTGCAAGAGGTGGGATGCCTGTGCTATCGAGGGGTAAGACTGAGGGTGGGGGGAGAGCATTTCCCCCAGCCTGGGCCTGGGGCAGGGCAGGAACCAGGTGTTTTTGAGCAGCGACAGAGCCCTCTTAGCTGCTCAGAACTGAGGTAGAGCTTGGCACAGGCGCCCCCTCCCTGCTCAACCATCTCAGGTGCAAGGGAGCCCAAGATGCTGGGGTTCTGCACAAACCAACTCACCCCGCGGCCCTCCAACTCTAGCCTTGTGGTAGCCCAGGTCTCGGGCCGCAGGGCGTAGCTCAGCATCTCCTCATAGCTCTCCAGGAAGCCCTTGGGACTCTGTGGGGAGAAACACAACCTGTCCTGGTCACAGGAGAGGCCCTAAGACCCAACTGGATGAGATCCACAGGGACAGGATGGCCTGCGGGTAGGGGACATGCAACACACAGCTGGGCCCTATCCCTGGCAGCAGCCACAGAGAAAACGAGGCAAGCAAGTGTCTCCTGCCCCCCATGATGAGCCTCTCCAGAGAGCCAGGGCCCAGCAATGTCTCAAGCTAGTTATTTATGGAGCACCTACCGCCTTCCAGGAGATGTGCAAGGCACCACACCATGATCGCATGATGCATGAGAATGTGCGGTTTAGGGTCAGGCAGCCAAAGATTCAAATCTCTGTGACCTTGGGCCTCAGTGGTGAAATGGGAGAAGGTACAGCCCCACCCTCATAAGGCCATTCTAGGGCGTTGATGAGCTCATGAATGTAACGCAATCAGTCCAGTCTCTGCACCTGAGCATTCAGTAGCGTATGAGGGCAGGGCGCGGTGGCTCGACGCCTACAATCCCAGCACTTTGGGAGGCTGAGGCAGGAGGATCACGTGAGCCCAGGAGTTCAAGACCAGCCTGGGCACCACAGTGAGACCCCATCTCCACAAAAAATTTAAAAAATTAGCCAGGCGCAGTGGCATATGCCTGTAATTCCAGCTACTCAGGAGGCTGAGGCAGGAGGGTTGCTTGAGCCCAGGAGTCTGAGGTAACACTGAGCTGTGATCATGCCACTGCACTCCAGCCTGGCCAACAGAGCAAGACCCAGTCACCAAAAAAAAAAAAAAAAAAGATGTTTGAGACGCTGCTGCTAAGCAAGACTCTGCACAGACCATGGGTTCTTCACTCAGGGGGACCTTGAGGGACAGCGGGAGCTCATGACACAATCTGCAGATGTGGGTCTGCACACATAGACATGGAAAAATAGTAAGTGTTAGGATCTGTGCTAAGCATGGATCAACTCTCTGAATTCTTACAGTCCCATGAAGGACTTCCATTATTATGCCCACTTTACAGGTAGAAATACTGAGACTTTAGGAGATCAGTGACGTTCCCGAGAGCCAGGCAAGGTGGAGCTGACACAGAACAAGACAGGCAGGTTGATGCCATTTATAAAGCACTACAGGCAGAGGAGATGCCAAATGGATGTTCACCAAAATGTGAACAGGGTGGCATCAGAGACTACTTTTCTTTTGTTCTTTTGGCTTGTTTGTATTGTCTTAGTTTTTCTACAATGAGTATGAATCATTTTATAATCATTTTTTAAAAATTATTTCCATTAAGGTGTTTTCCTGGGTTTTTGGTTTCTTTTTTGAGAAAGGGTCTCACTCTGTTACCAGGTGCAGTGATGCATCATGATAGTTCACTGCAACCTCAAACTGCTGGGCTCAAGCGATCCTCAGCCTCCCAAGTAACTGGGACTACAGGCACACCACCACGCCTGGCTAACTTCTCTATTTTTTGTAGAAACGGGGTCTCGCTCTTGCTCAGTCTGGTCTCAAACTCCTGCCCTCGGGCAGTCCTCCCACCTTGGCCTCCCAAAATGCTGGGATTACAGGCATGAGCACCTGGCTTATTTTCATCAAGTTTTAAAGAAAATTTGCTGAGATGACCTGGGCTGTCCCTCAACCTCCCTGAGCCTCTGTTTCCTCATCTAAACAGCCACAATGATGAAGATAAGGGCTGGCCCTTAACACGTGAGCACATCTGACATCATCTCACAACATCCCCAGGGCACGCCCATTTACATATAGTGGGTGGGAGAGGTTTCGGGACTGGCCCAGTGACACAAAGTGAGAGAGTGACCCCATGCTACAGCCCCAGAGCCTTATGGCTTCCCACCAGGCCTCCATCTTCCCAAACCAGGGCCCACCTGCCTGGCAAGCCCTGATGTGGCCACATCAGCTACTGGTCCAGGCCCGGGGCTCAGTGCAGGCCCTGGTGCTCGGGAGCTGCTCGACAGCCTGTTTCATTGCTTAATAAAACTGAAGTCTACACTGGGGCAGGGGCGGAGGCCGGAGAGAGGAGCGCCCTGGAAAGCAGGGCCAGCTGTTCAGCCCCTGGTACCGCCTTCGCCTGCCTTCCCTTGCTCGCTCACTCTTCCTCCTGGGCAGCCCACAGATGCCAGGCCCAGGGTCCGGGCTGGGCCAGGCCGACCTGGCTTCCAATCCCGGCTGCACCCTTCGCTTGCTCAGCAGCCCAGATGGCCCCTTCCCCTCTCCAGGCTCAGCCTCCTCATCTGCCAAGCGGAGACTGTGGCAAGGCTCAAAAGAGCTCCCGGAGGTAAAGGACCATGAGCAAAGCAAGGAGCTCACTTGCTTTGAGCAATGGCAGATGCTGGGAGAATAATTACCCGCCGAAGGCTTCTGGAGCAGCTGCCCTGTGCTGGGCCCTGTACGGGCTGCACACCTGCACCAGGACAGCTCTGGTCCTGGCCCTCACAGAGCTCGCGTAGTAATGGGTAGGCGGACAGGGCGACCCACGCAGGGTGGGATGCAGGGTGAGCCCAGGGGCTCTCAGGCCAGCGGACGAGCAGGTGAAGACCCCCTGGGGAAAGTGATGGTCGGCGGGCACTCAGTGGGCAAGCGACCAAGGAAGAGGGAGAGGGAGGGGCACTGGGGGGGCCCTTCCAGATTCCAGTATATGCCCAACTTCCTGACCTGGGGGCTGGGTACACAGGATTTGTCTTTTCATTCGTTAAATCCTACAGACACTTCTATACTCTCTTCTGTCACAACACAGCTATCTTTAAAAAGAAAAAGGGGTTGAGGAACAGTGTTCCAGATGTGGAGGGACCAGCATACGCGAAGGCCCAGACCAGGCAGAAAGTCTGGTGTGCACTAGAAGCCCTGGGCCCTTCAGTCGGACAGCACAAAGCTCGCAAAGCAACAGGCCACAAAACAAAGCTCGGACTTTACGCCAAGGGCAGCAAGAGCGAGGGAGGGTTTTAAGCAGTTGAATGAAGACATCATATGTGTGTTTTACAATCATTGCTCTGGCATGGGAGGACAAAGGATTCAAGGGGAAAGGCATGTTCAAAAGTTTCACTCAAACCCATTTAAAAAAAAAAACACAAGTAGTCAAGAAACATGAAAAATTATTCAACCTCACCAATAATAAGAACCATAAAGCAATGGATAAAATAAAGATTCAAAAGATTACTAATATCTGGGATTTGCCAAGATGTGAGGAAACGCTCTCTCATGCTGCTGGTGGGGACATGAGTTGTTACAGCCTTTTGAGGGGCAAGCTGGCAAGACCCACCGGCCTTCTGAACATCCGTGGCAGGAGCCAGAACTGCCACGTCCAGGCTCAGCCCTACAGAAAACCTCACGAGTACCTAAAGCGAGCTGTGCAAAGGCGATTACAGTAGTGACATCTGTGATGGTTAAAAATCAGACCCTGCCCAGATGTCCATCCAGCAGGGAACTGGATAAATAATCTGATGTCTTCCACACCATGGAATACTGCACAGTCAGTAAGAGCAGCTCCTTGCACTGATGTGGAGAGATGGATGAGATATACTATCACACAATAAAACCAAGCTGCAGGACAGTACGTAGGGCACAAAGGTTTGGAAATTCAATAACAATGTTCAAGGGCCAGAGGGTCTACAGAATGGGGTAGGAGGAACACATATCAGACCATGGACAGTGGCTACCTCTGGCAGGTGGGGTTCAGGGGGACCTTCTGTGGTTTGCATTTTATAATCGGGGTTCCCCCAACCCCAGCTACCTTCTCAGCCTTGGTCATCAGGCCTGTCACCATCTGCCGGCCAACCTTCCCAAAGAAAAGCTGGTTACTCTTGTCTTCCAGAAGCCCCTAAGGAATAAGGAAGGGAGGGGAGTGAGCTGCCAGGCATGGCAGTCCCCCAAAGCCCATGGACAGGGCAGTACAATGGGCTGGGTAAGTGACCCCATCCACCACACAGGAGCCTGGTGTGGGAGCAGGCCCGGCTGGAGACAGGGAAGCCAAGTACACGTGCCATGGTTGTGGCCAGCCTGACCGCCCCTCATCCCCAGCTCTATCCCCCCAAGGGGCTCCTGGACTACACCCACCTCAAAGGCCTGCCGCACACAATGCAGCTTGGCCAGAAAGTCCTGGTCACTGTAGCAGCCCAGCAACTCCGTCCTGAGGAAAGGACAGATAGTGTCACACCACCTGGTCCCTGCCCAGCTATGCCCTGTGGGGTCAGGCAGCACCCTGGGCGGGGAAACGGGAGGCTGTGGCTCCAGCCCCAGCCCTGCCTGCCCGGCAGCATGACCTCTGGCTGGCACCTGCATCCCTCAAGGCCTCAGTCTCCCCCACACCAAAGGATGAGGCTGGCTGGATGCTCTGAGGACGTGTCAGCCTCCCTGGCACTGGGCACAGGGGTAGGTCCGGTCATGGGGCCAGGCCGACCAAGGGCTCCTTGAGGCCATAACCAGCCCTGAACCTTCACTGGCAAAGGACCAAATGGCCAAATTATTCCCAGATGACAGACCACCTGGGCAGGGGTCTGCCACCCACTCTGGCTCCCCTTTATCCAAATCACCACAGCTTCGACCAGAACTTTTCAACCATTTTTGGTCAGTGAACTTTTAAACACACATACTTAAATCTGCAAGCCATGATCAAAAAGCCAAGTTCTGAGTTTCATACTATGCAGAAAGTTAACTGAAGACAGCTAAGAGACCTAAGGATAACCACAGATGAGGAAACTGAGGCTGAGAGAGGTTTGGCAACTTGTTCGGGGCCACACACTACAAAGTGGCAGAACCTGGAGAGAATCCAGGTCTGTCTGTCCCCAAAGCCTGGGTTCTTGACCTCAGCTGCGGAGGGGCCATGTCCCGACACTAGGCTTAGGAACAGTGCCTGCCATGTTGCTGTGGCTGCGCCCCTCTGAGAACTCAGAACAGGTATTTACTGTTGTTATTTCATTAATTATAGTAATTGTTATTGTTATTATCGATACCAGACCTGTGGTCTTGGTACTCAGGGCCACGCAGACCCTCCACGGCTGGGGGCAAGAGCTGTTGCTGGCTCACCACAGCCCCCAGGCAGCAGGGACTCGCCCCAACCGAGTCCTCACCAAGCACTGCTGGCTTCTCCACCTCCCCAAGGGGGCCAGGGCTCACCTGCTGCTTCCTGCTCCCCTCCTCCCCTCCTCCCACACCCGCTCACCTGAGGGTCCGGCAGGGCACTTTCCCCTCCTTCACCAGCTGCAGGGCCTCCTCGTAGGCAGCAGCAGGTCTGGAGAGTGGGACTGGGTAATCTCCGACCTGGAGGGACTCAAAGAGCTGGGGGAGGGTGCAGCGGAAGCCCGTGTGAGAAGCATCCCATGGGGTAGGGCACCTGCCATCAGTCTGCTGGCAAAGGCCACCCTCGCACAGGGGATGTCAGAGGGAACACTGGCCCAAGACACAGGAGGCCCAGGCTCAAGTCCAGCTGTGGCCCTGAGCATCCCCATCTCCAGGAATCTTTCCAAAAGAGGCCATCTACTGGACACGTGCCCATGTACTCCCGTTCCGGAGAAGGACACCATGCCTGATACATGTGCTCACGGCAGGAGACTAATGGCAAGCAATGGGCACAGCGGTCTGCAGAAGGGAGAGGTCAGCGTGTGCTGGAGCCGTTAGGGGTGGGACTTCTGCTCTCACCCACAGGACCCACATCCCCCACTTCACAGGCCTCCCCATCCCCAGCAACTTCTCGGAGTCTCTGAGGAGCAGTAACCGTCGAATTCTGCCGTCATGGAAGGAAATGCCTTCACTTTCCCACAACCTAACACAGCATCCACCCAACGCCAGGCTTGATCCCCCACCCTACGTCACCTCAGTGGCAGAGAAGAAGGAATCCTCCGAGGTCAGGCTGTCCTCATCATCCACCCGCAGCCGCAGTGAGCCCTCGGTCAGGGGCAGCATGAGGGTCCTCTCTGGGAAGAGCAGCAGGAGGGCAGAGCTGAGACTCCCGCACGGAGCTCTGTGGGAAGCCTGGGGCACAGAGCCCACCAACAGAGGCTCTGTCTGGGGCCTGTGATGCCAACAATGGCAAAGATCCTACTTGCTGAGCACTTCTGTGTGAAGACACTAGGCTCACTGTCTCAAATAATTGCCTCCTCCAGTCCTAACAACATCTTCAGAGGGCAGCATTAGGTGTAGAAACTAGGCTGGCAAGGGCACTCACCCAGGTTCACACCACCGGATCCAAGGCCTGGCAGCTCCTGAGCTCTACAGGGGGAGGACTGTCATGCTCTGTGGCCCTGGGCAAGTCGCTTCTCCTCTCTGACAAGCTGAAACTTAGCCACTGATATGAAGGGCTCAAGGGAACCCATGGGCCACTCGCTCAGTGTTCCCATCCCACTTGCTGAAGGGCTGAGGGGTCTGGACCTATGAGGATGCTTAGGAAAGGTCTGTCGGACAAATAAGCAAAGGCCACAGACCTGTGACAAGCCCTGAAGGCCCCACCAGCCCGCTCTGCCATGTGGGGAGGATGGAGGGGGCAGGATTCCTCTGACAGGCAAAGCCACGTTGAGGGCATGTGGGGATGAGCCAGAGGATGTGTAGCCTTGGCCAACCCTCTCTGGTTCCCAGTGTCCCCACTGCTACAGCCTGGGAGCCTGATGCTTGGGAGTCTAATAATGTCCCCCCAAGGGCTGAGCACACCCAGGGAAGGGCCTGGGGGTGTCATTTGCTGCAAAAGGTCTGGCACACAGCAGGCCCAAACAGGACACTGGTGTTTGGCTGGACACCTTGGTTCCCTCTCAGTGATGTCACTGCGCCTCGAGGGAGCCAGAGCAGACGTCCATTCTTGGGCCTTTGGCCTGCTTTGGCTTAACCTCCACGTGAGTATCCTGTCCACACACCCAGGCTGAGCCTGCAGGAAAGGGCTCAAAGCAAAGGTCTGGAAGAGACATCAGGGAGATGCTGATGCACAAGCCCAAGTCCTGCTCCCGTGGGGATGGGGCAAAGTGCGCTGGCTGTGGACTCCTGGAGCCTTTTCCCACCTCTGCTCCTGCCTGCCACATATAAGAGACTGCTTCAGTTTCCCCCTCTGTGCACTAGGGTGCTAGATTGGATGATTGTGATTTGTCCGATGCACTCAGGGAACCACACCCCGGTTCTCGCACCTCCTCCCCATGTCTATTCCAGCCACCCTCTACCGCCGCCCCAGCCTGCACCGGGCCCAGCTCACCGAGATCCAGCAGTGCGCCATCAGGGGGGAAGGTGGAGCCGAACTCCTCCTGCAGGTGGTAGGCCCGGTGCAGCAGGGACTCCAGCTTCTCTGCAAACTCCCTTCGCTGTGACTCCGGCTACGGTAAAAACAATGACCATCAACCCAGACCCTCCAAACTCCCCATACAAACAGTCCCTTCCCCCACCACTGATGTGGACCCCAGGCCCCTGCAGAAAGGGGAGAAGGCTCTGGGGCCCAGCAGCCAAGAGCACATGCTCCAGACCTTTGCTGCCCAATACAGGAACCGCCAGCCACATGTGGTAATTGAGCACTTGAAACCTGGCCAGTCCCACGTGAGATGCACCTTGAGTATAAATACACACCAATTTCAAACACTTAGCATCAAAAGAAAATGTAAAATATCTCAGTAATATTTTATGCTGATTGCATGTTGGTCATATTTTGGATATACCAAGTTACATAAAGTACAGCTGGCCCTTGAAAAATGTGTGAATTAGGGGCGCAAACCCCCCCAGTTTATTTCTGCATATGACTTCTGACTCCCCTCAAAACTTAACTACAAATAGCCTACAGTTGACCAGAAGCCTACTGATAACCAAAAGTCCATTAATACATATTTTGTATATGTATTATATACTGCATTCTTACAATAAAGTAAGCTAAAGAAAAGAAAATGTTATAAACGGCCGGGCGCAGTGGCTCACGCCTGTGATCCCAGCACTCCGGGACGCCAAGGCAGGAGTACTGCTTGAGCTCTGGAGTTTGAGACCAGCCTGAGCAAGAGTGAGACCCCATCTCTACTAAAAATAGAAAAATTAGCTGGGCGCAGTGGTGCATGCCTGTAGTCCCAACTACTCGGGAGGCTGAGGCAGGAGGATGGCTTGAGACCAGGAGGTGGAGGTTGCAGTGAGCTATGATGATGCCACTGCACTCTAGCCCAGGAGACAGAGTAAGAATGCAAGACCCTGTCTCAAAAAAAAAAGAAAAGAAAATGTTATTAAGAAAATCATAAATTGGGTACAATGGCATATGCCTGTCCCAGCTACTCAGGAGGCTGAGATGGG
This sequence comes from Daubentonia madagascariensis, assembly GCA_023783475.1. Classification (NCBI taxonomy): domain Eukaryota; kingdom Metazoa; phylum Chordata; class Mammalia; order Primates; family Daubentoniidae; genus Daubentonia; species Daubentonia madagascariensis. The sequence goes on from JAKFHU010000776.1 coordinate 5,337,325, forward strand.
AGGATGGCCTGAGCCCAGGAATTCAAATCGAGCCTGGGAAACATAGTCTGTAAAAATAAAAAAATTTTAAAAAAAGAAAATTATAAGGGGAGCTGGGCATGGTGGCTCCCAGCCTGTACTCCCAGCTACTCGGGAGGCCGAGGCGGGAGGATGGCTTGAGCCCAGGAGCTTGAGGTCAGCCCAGGCAACATAGCAAGAGGCTATCTCTTTAAAAACAAAAAGAAAATCATAAGAGAAAATATATTGACTATTCATCAGGTGGCATGAATCATAAAGGTCTTCATCCTTCTTGTCTTCACATCGAGCAGGCTGAGCAGGAGGAGGAAGAGGAGGGCTTGGTCTTGCCGTCCCAGGGCGGCAGAGGCGGAGCAGTGGGATTCGGTGTGACTTTAGGGAAATACATTGTAATTTCTGACTTTTTTCTTTTTCATTTCTCTAGAATTGTTTCTGTGCAGTGCTGGTCCTGAGCCTCCTTCCAGTCTGCTTTCGTTCCAGCGCCCACATCATACAAGGGACCATGTCATAGAAGTAGTCAAAAGTGGTCTGAGCAGTTGGAACCCTTCTGCCGACTGCCTGATGTCAATTCGCTTGCAGACCGCTTCTCCGGCGTCCTCCTCCTTGCCGTCCGGCCTTGGGGAAGCACTCGCCTCCATCCAGCCGTCTGCCGTTGACCCCTCTGGTGTGGTGTCTCTGAGCTCTGGAATTTCGCCAAAATTCTTACCTTGAGACCCTTCACCTGCCACTGTTTTTGCTGCATCCACAATCTCTCTCCGTATCTCCTCGGCTGGCCCTGTCATAAAGCCTTTGAAGGGATGCACAACACCTAGACAAAGTGTTCTCCAGCCGGAATTTATTGTTTGGGGCTTGACGGCTTTCGTGGCTTTTTCTATAACAATGATGGCATCTTCACTGGTGTGATCCATCCACACTTTCCTGATGTTCTATCAGGGTTCTCTTCCACAGCACTGACAATCCTTTCCACAAAGCACTGTGTATAACGAGCCTTAAAGGTTCTTATGACCCCCAATATAGAGGCTGAATTAGAGACACTGTGTTTGAGGGCAAGTTGACCACTTCGACACCTTCAGTGTTGAACCCATGGGGTTTTGGGTGGCCAGGGGCATTGTCCAGTATCAGAAGAACTTTAAAAGGGAATCACTTACTGGCAAGGTACTTCCTAACCACAGGGACAAAGCATCCATGGAACACAGAAAAAGGGCTCTTGTTCTACAACCAAAGCAGTGGTAGCAGGTTATTTATCTTTTCAAGGTTTGGGGTTAGCAGCTTTATAGACAAGGGCAGTTCCAATTATAAACCCAACTGCATTTGCACAAAACTGTAGAGTCGGCCTATCCTTTCCTGCCTTAAATCCTGGTACTCACTTATCTTCCTTACTATAATAATAAATGTCCTCTGTGACACTGTTTTCCAGAATAGGGCACTTCTGTCTGCATTAAGAACCTGAAATCCTTTCTCCTCAATGGTTTTCTTAATGGCCTCTGGAAATCTGTCTGCTGCCTCTTGGTAGACAGGAGCTGCTTCTCCTGTTACCTTGACTTTTTTTAAGCCAAACCTCTTTTTAAAATTATTAAACCATCCTTTGCTGGCATAAAATTCTCCAGCTTTAGATCCTTCACCTTCCTTTTGCTTTAAGTTGTCATATAATGACTTTGCTTTTTCTCAAATCATATAGGTACACCTATAGGTCTACAGGTCTGCCTTTCTTATAGCAATTCTGCACCCACATAAAAGCTGCATTTTCAATACAAGATGAAAAAGTACTTCACAAAAAGTATAAATTTTTACACCTGTTGGCATAGCTGCAGCAATGTCCTCAAGAACTCCCTTTTCTTTTTTTACAATGGTCCTTATGCTGGATTCATTTATCTTGAAATGGTGGCAACCGCAGCTGCAGACCTCAATCTACAGTACATATCAAGCAATTCAACTTTTCTTATGTCATAACTTTTATCTGCTTCTTGGAACACTTTCAGCATCACTAGTTGCACCTCATATGGGTCCCCTGGTGTTATTCAAGGTTTACAAGTTATTGCACTGAACACGATGAAAAATACATGAGAACCACGAGAGAACTTTTACTTCAATGCATGATTTACTACAGAGATGAACTGCTCATGTGAAGGTGATTAGCATCACGCAGCGTTTTAAGCAGATGCTCGCAACACTTGAGCCCACCCAATAACAACAGGAAGTGGCTACAATGTCATTACAGTAGTAGAGTATATACTACAGTTAATTTCATGCAGTTATGATATAATATTGCACCTTTGCATTTGTTTACATTTCTCGACTGTGAATGGCACCATGTACTGCCTGTAAGTATTTGTACGTGTAAGTTTTGAGAAACTTTAACTTTTGTAATAGATCTGTTTATATTTTTTGGTAGTAAATGATAAAATAGACCAATGTCTATATATATTTTATGCATTCATGACATACCTAACTTTTTCTTAATTTTTTTGATGTTTCTAGGCTATGTGGTTCATCTGTAAGCTTTTTCAAATTGTCACAAATCTCCAAAAATTTTTTCAATATATTTATTGAAAAAAATCCACATATAAGTACAGTTCAAACCCATGTTGTTCAAGGGTCAACTGTATATTATTAAAATTAATTTTGCCTGTTTCTTTTTGTGTTTTAATGCAGTCTTTAGAAAACTTTAAATGTGACCTGTGGTTTTCCAATGAACACTGCTCTAGAGCCACACATACCTGGGTTCATATCTTGGTCCACCAGTTCCAAACTGTGTGACTGCCAGCAAATAATTTCCCCATTCTGAGCCTTAGTTTCCCCATCTGTCAACAGAGATAAGAGCACCTACTTCCTAGGCTCTCAGAAAATGTAAACAAGATAAGGTATGCAAAGCACTTCACACAATTCTGGCCCATGGTGGCAGCCAGTAAGTGCTAGCTCTTATTATAATTATTGTAATTATTATTAATATGAATATAATAAGAGTAGACTGGAGCCCAAGAAGAGCTGAGTTTAAACCCACCATCATGTGTTAACCTCGAGTGCTTGGGAAGGCACAACGCCAGAGCCTCCAAGACCTTCTCTGTAGAATGGGGCTAACAGCAGCGCCCACCTCGTGGAGAAGGGCCCATGCACAGAGGGTGGCAAGGGACACATAATAGTTATTGTGTTCTTAGGGTACAAAAGTGAGGAGAACTCCGGGGCCGTAAAGCTTGGAGTTAGGGGTCATGGCCAGCAGCCACTAAGGCTGGCCTGCAAAGGGACAGCTGTCTGGGCAGGATGCAGGCAGCAGGAGAAGGCTTGAAAGGCAGCAGGAGACCCACTGGAGGTGGGTCAAGCGGACAGGTTGGGGGCGTGAAGGTTCACCCAGAGCCTCCATGACCAAGTTGCTATCCTCGGCACCCCAGGTGTGGAAGGAAGGGGCTCTGCTCCCTGGACCCCAGGGACTTCTAGGCCGAAGGCTGAGGGCAAGGCGTGAGCCAGCCTGTTTTCCACGGAGGCTGCCAGAGCCTGCATCTGCACGTAACTGGGCCCCAGGGAGGAGATAAGGGCTGACTTGGGCAACTGGGGAAAAAGAGTCAGAAGAGCTCAAAGGGGCATGGAAATGGTGGCCATTCACCAAGTGCTCACCTGGGACCAGGCATCTTATTGTTCAGCCTCATAGCACCCCTCTGAGGCAAGGATCACCAGGATCCCGTTTCATAAAGGAAACTCAAGGAGGTTAAGAGGCCCAGGTCGCCAGCTAAAGCCTGGCAGAGCTGGGACTCAACCTCAGGCCCACAGGCCATTTTGCTCAGTTCTCCAGCAGGGCCAGGCCCCACTCACTCCATGGCCGGCAGGCAACCTTGCACCTTTGACAGACACCTGCATCTCTGTGAAATGACCTCGAGTTAGGCAATGGTTCTTAGAGGTGACATCAGACACACACTCAACAAAAGAAAAAAACAGATACAGTGAACGTCAAAAAACTTTTGTGCTTCATAGGACACCATCAAGAAAGTGAAGGCAACTCACAGAATGGGAGATAACACCTGCAAAGCATATATCTAATAGGAGACTTGTATCCAGAATATATAAAAACCTTTATGACTCAATAAAAAGACAAATAACCAAAATAAAAAGTAAGAATTGAAATAGACATCTCTCCAAATAAGATATAAAAATGGCTAAGAAACATATGAAAAGATGCTCAAATTCATTAGCCATTAGGGAAATGCAAATAAAAACAATGAGAAACCACTTGCACCTGGTAGGATGGCTGAAACCAAAAAGACAGATAGTAACAAATGTTGGTGAGCATGTGGAGGAATTGGAACTCTCATACACTGCTGAAGAGACCATAAAATGGTGCGGCAGCTTTGAAAACAGTTTGGCGATTCTTCAACAAGTTAAACACAGAGTTATCATGTGACCCAGCAATTTTACTCCTAGGCGTATATCCAAGAGAAATGAAAACATACGTCCACACAAAAACTTGTACAGGAATGTTCACAGCAGCATTATTTATAAGAGCCAAAAAGTGTAAACAACTCAAAGGTCTATCAACTGATGAATGGATAAAATATGGTTTATCACTAGGGAGGCTGAGGCAGGAGGATCACTTGAGCCCAGGAGTTCAAGTCCAGCCTGGGCAACATAGTGAGCCCTCATTTCTTATTTAAAAAAAAAAAAAAGGTGGTATATCTATGCAACAGAATATTATTCATCAATAGAAACAAAATAGTGACCCATGCTACAACATGGATGAACCTTGAAAACATTATGGTATGTGAAAGGAGCCAGTCACAAAAGGTCACATATTACATGATTCCATTTATAGAAATGTCCAGGATAGGCAAATTCTTATGTGGAGAAAGTAGATTTGTTGTTCCTTAGACTGGGGGGGATGAAGGCATGGGAGGAGTACTACTAAAGTATATGGGGTTTCTTTTTGGGATGATGAAAATGCTTTAAGATTGTGATGAAGAATATGCAATTCTGTGAATACACTCAAAGCGACTCAATGGTACAATTTAAATGGCAGGTTTTGTGGTATGTGAGTCATATTTCAATAAAACTATTTAAAAATTACAGCAACAATAGCACAACAAAGAGACCATAGTCAACAATAAGTTAGGGTATACTTTAAAATAACTAAGAGTGGAATTGGAAAGTTCCAAACACAAATGATAAACGCTTGAGGTGATGGATACCCCAATTATCCAGATTTGATTATTACATATTATATGCCTGTGTCAAAATATCATAAGTATCATATAAATATATACAACTATTATGAGCCCATAAAAATTAAAAATTAAAAAACTAAAAAGAAATTATAGCAACAGAAAACTGCCTGGAAGAGTAAAAACTAGTTATACCTGGGCTGTCTCATACCTGTAATCTCAACACTTTAGGAGGCCAAAGTGGGAGGATCAGTTGAGGCCAGGAGTTCAAGACTAGCCTGGGCAACATACTGAGACCCCATCTCTACAAAAAATTTAAAAATTAGCCAGGCACGGTGGTGCACCCCTATAGTCCCAGCTACTCAGGAGGCTGAGGCAGGAGGATCATTTGAGCCCAGGAGTTCGGGGCTACAGTGAGCTATGATTGTGCCACTGCACTCCAGCCTGGCGGACAGAGTGAGACCCTGTCTCTAAAAACAAAAACCCAAAGTGGTTACACCTGGATGAAGGATTAAAGGTGTCAGTGATACTGATGACAGATCATTTATTGACCACCCACTACAGGCCAGGCCTGAATATCTGGTCCTGGTGCCCTACCAAGAGCACCAGCATTCTGAGAGCCTGAGGGCCTTTGCCCCACAGCACACAACCGTGAGCTATTTGATCAAGACTCTGGGCTCTTTCTCCCCTCCCTCTTTTCTATTTCTGTAGTTTTCACTATTTTATAAGGAATGTTTAATTGCTTTCACAATAAGGACAACAATGAAAGTTCTGTAATTTTCAGATGTAGTTTTGGCAATAAATAAAACTTGGGAAATAAAGCTGCCTCCCTTGGTGCCCCTTCCCTAGCACACTCCTGCAGGCACCCATCCTCTGCCCACATGCAGACAGGGCTTGATGTGGCTACAACCGCAGGCTCTGATGGGTTTGTAGCACGTGGGGGCCCCACTTCATACCCCAGGCATTTCCCCGACCTTCATGCCCCCACAATTACAGCAGTCATGCCTCTGAGCTCACACCCAGTTGGGGTAGAGGACATGGACACCTTCAAGTTGTTAGTGGCTGTGCCAGGCACGTCCTCACCCTTGTTCTGCAAACTGCTTCCCAGGCTCGCTTGCCGACTCCCGGCTCCTAGCCAAAGGGAGACGCAGGTAGAGGAATAAAGGCAGGTGGAGGGTGTGGGCAGAGAAATCCCTCCTCCTCATTCTGCCTCAGACTGTATCCCATCTCCTAAAGTGGGCACATCCCCCGGTGGTCTGCCCCCTGCCCTGGTTCTAGCTCCCACAAGATGGCACTGGCCCAAGCTCTGGGCTTACTACCTCCTCCCCATGTCTCTCAGCTCCTCCCTCGCCTGTGCAACCAACTCCCTGGATTCATGTCCCTCTGTTTTTAATACCTGAAGTTGTGCCCATTTCCTCACTAGGACCTGGCTGACTCCAGATATCGTCAAGCTGCTCCCCAAAGAGAGGGCCCCACCTGACCTTGCACCAGCAGAGGTCAGGAGCTCAGGGAAGTTTGGGCTTATTTTTCTTTTTTTTCCCAATATAGAAAAGCACAAAGAATAAAACAAAAACAGGCCACAATATAGTCACCTACATAAGCCCTACCCATAAGCATATGCTCAAAATTATAAAAATCAAACAGAAAAGAAAGGTACTGAAGAGTAAAGTAAAATAAAAGCCTTTTCCACCTTTCCCTCCAGAACTTCTCCCCATAGATAAGCACTGACCATTTCCTGTCCGTCCATGCAGAGAACAACAATAAGGCACGGCACACTTGCACTTTCTATCAAGTGTACGCACACGTCTCTTTAAAATTTAAACACACGGGGCAGTGCTGTGCACACTGCCCCCAGCCTGCTGCTGTCACTCAGCGATACACGCTGGAGACAACCCAGCAACCCTCACAGCTTCCCTCACTCTTAACAGCTGCAGAGGAGGCCAGACCCCGACTGCGGGCATTTAGTTCCCAGTTTTTTATGTTTTTTAACTATTATAAAATAATGCTTCAATAAGCATCCATCCTAGCACCTATATTTGGTGTGCTCTTTATAAAAATTTTAAATTTTGGCCAAGCACGGTGGCTCACGCCTGTAATCCTGGCACTCTGGGAGGCTGAGGCAGGAGGATCACTTGAGCTCAGGAGTCCAAGACCAGCTTGAGGAAGAGCAACAGCGAGACCCCATCTCTACTAAAAATAGAAAAACTAGCCAGGCATCATGGAGCATGCCTGTAGTCCCAGCTACTCAGGAGGCTGAGGCAGGAGGATCTCTTGAGCTCAGGCGTTTGAGGCTGTAGTGAGCTGTGATGATGCCACTGTGCTCTAGCCGCAACAACACAGCAAGACTCTGCCTCCAAAAAAAAAATTTTCATTTGAGCCTTTTAACTTTATTTTTCCCTCCTGATATTGAAATAATAAATATTCACTTGGATGGTGCCAAAAACAAAGTATAAAGAAAAAACAAAGGCCCCACAATCCAATCAGCTCTGAACAGAGTCCTCCTCCCTCTAGTACTTCAGGAATGCACATTTCCTTCCAGAGTTGACATGTGGGTGTCACTGTCTTCACAGCTTTGCTTACTGAGGAATTACCAAGTGCCAAGCACTGTGCTAAACATGTGACACAAATTGTTTTATTTAATTTGGGTTTTTTTGGTATTTTTAGAGATAGGGTCTCACTCTGTCACCCAGGCTGGCATGCAGTGGCATCATCATAACTCACTGCAGCCTGGAACTCCTAAGCTCAAGCAATTCTCCTGCCTCAGCCTCCTGAGTAGCCGGGACTATAGGCATGCACCACCACACCTGGCTAATTTTTTAATTTTTTGTAGAGATGGGTCACTATGTTGCCCAGGCTGGTCTTGAACTCCTAGCCTCAAGCAATCTTCCTGCCTTGGCCTCCCAAAGTGCTGGGATTATAGGTGTGAGCCACTGCACCCAGCCTGTTTTACTTAATTTGAATAATACCCTTGCAGATGGAAACATGACAGTTCCAGGGGATAAGAGGCTTGCTAGTGGCAGTAAGGGTTGGCCGCCCCCTATTCCATGCTGCCAACCTTCTCCCACGGCAGGAGTTGGGGGGCATGCAGGGGAAGACCACCTACTTCAGAGAGTGGCTCTGAAGCAGTCTCCAGGTTCCTAAGGCCGTCCCCTGGGGTGGGCGTGCTGTCCCCCCTCTGGCCCACGCTCAGCGCCTGCTCCCACTTCTGCAGAGCCTCCTCGAACAGCTCCATTCCTGAGCACAAGCAGAGAGAGAGGAGAAAGTCAGGCCCCCCCCAGTCTCACTCAAGAGGGGGCTCAGAATGGCGAGGAAGCAGGAGGGCCCTGAAGGACAAGAACGGGACAGGACTGTGTGGCAGGGGCTGGATCACTTTTTCAGGGCTGGTCAGTTTTTAGGGCTTCATTCAGACCCAATTTGTTCCTGGATACTGTCCCCTATCCAGAAATGGCTAAAAACCATTGAAAAAGGGGTTTAGGGCAGAAGGGGGGAGCAAAGCAGCACCCAGAGAAGTGACCTGAGTTCAGGCTCCCAGGAGGAGGCCATTCCTGCCACCCACCCTGCCCGGAGGCCAGGGCGCCTCCTGGCCCGCACCTTGCATGTAGAGGCTCTCAGCGTTGCCCTCGCTGGTGGTCAAAGACTCCTCCATCCCTCTGGCATCCCACGGTCCCGAGCACGCAGCTGTGGGGCTGGATGAGTTCACAGCCACCATCTGGGCGCCAATCAGTGCAAGGACAAAGAGTGAAGCCTTCCCAGATTCTATGCAGGACCCCTCTGAGACCTCCCCACTGCCTTACCATACGCCTTGTGCCCTCTCCACATACCATCCCTAAGCTAGCCCTGGCCACAATGGCCACACCCTAAGAACGGCCTGGACCCACAAACTCCAAGTGACCATGCCTCACAGAAACCGTCAAAGCAGGAAGAAACACCAGAGCCAATGCCCAGCCTGGGAAGCAGCAGCCTCCTACGAACCCCGCCCTGAGGCCTTCTCCTGACCAGTGTTATCTGTTCTCTGCTGTGAGGCTCCTCTACTAGTCGGGCAAGGAAGACAGAGAGCACCCGTTATGTGCAGGGCCCTGGCTGTCACCCATGCCTCTCATCCACCATCTACCAGGCGGTGGGCTCCTCTAGGACAAGAACCATCTCTTGCTTTCCCCTCTGTCCCCAGGGGAGGGCCTGGCTCAGAGCTAGGACTCGGTGCTTGCTGACTGAACTGACAACTAGATGAGTGAATGAACCAAATGCCACGCCCCAGGAGAAGACAGTCTTCTCCGTGTCGTATTTATCTCTACATCCCCAGTGCCTGGCAGAGGCCCTGGCACAACAAAGGAGCTTCAAGCAAATGAATAATGTACTTTTCACATATATGCATCTTCCCCAAGAGACCACTGATGTCTCTCCTCTGCCCCATCCACCTTTCTTCCCCCATGCCTGGCACAGGAAGTAATCAGTGGCAATCTCTGAGAGCTTGTGTGGGTGGATGAGTGAATGAGCATGAACGAGTGAATGAGCATGAACGACTGAATGAAACCTCCTCTCCCCTCCCCCTACCAGTCCATAAGCTTCCCGAGGGCAGAGTCCTCAGGAGGGGCTGGGCCTGGCACCCCGCTCCCAGCTGCTCACCGAGGCCACGCTGTGGGAGGAGCCTGAGTGCTTGCTGGGCTCGATGGAGGAAATGCCGCTGAGCGTGTCGTTGCTCTTGCTGCTGGGGCTCTGGACCCTGCGGCTGGAGTAGCCTGTGGGGAAAAGGAGGGCGGGGGTCACACAGACATCCCATGTAGCCTTTGTACAGGTGTTCCCCCCATCCCACCACCCTCCCCTTCCTCCTTATCTGGGAACCTGTCCTAAGTCAGGGTAACGGCAGAACCCCCTGAGTACGTGCACTGAGCCCCTCCTTACTGTCCTGCTCATTGCCACATCCCTGTCACCCAACACAGGGCCGGGCTCAGAAGAGGGGCCCAGATCTGCCGGATAAGCCGAAAATGAGATCTGGCTACTTCCTTGCCTCCTTACTCAGCCTCCCTGTGTTGCTGATTGAGTGACTGGTTTAGAATCTTCCTTCCAAAAGAGATTTGAGGCAACAACTTTTTAAAATACACAAAAGAGAGCCAGGCGCAGTAGCTCATGCCTGTAATCCCAGCACTTTGGGAGGCCAAGGCAGGAAGATCAGTTGAGACCAGGAGTTCAAGACCAGCCTGGGCAACATAGTAAGACCTCATCTCTACAGAAAATATTTGAAAACATTGGCCAAACATGGTGGCATGTGCCTGTCTGTAGTTCTAGCTACTTGGGAGGCTGGGGCAGGAGGATCCCTTGAGCCCAGGAGTTTGAGGTTACAGTGAGCTATGATCACACCACTGCACTCCAGTCTAGGTGACACAGTGAGACCCTATTTCTAAAAAAAATTCATTCATTATGGCCAGGTAGAGAGGCTCACACTTGTAATCTCAGCATTTTGAGGTGGGAGGATCTCTTGAGGCCAGGAGTTCAAGACCAGCCTGGGCAACATAGCAAGACCCTATCTCTACACAAAAAAAGTTTTTAAAAATACACAAAAGCCTTTTTTTTAAGTGAGAAAAGTAGGGAAGGGAAAATAGGTGAAACGAGAAATGATGGTGGTAGGACAGTGCACACAAGCTGGATGCTGGGCAGAACGGCACCAGGTTTCCCATGGGCCAATACAAATAGGACACTCGGCTGCCTGAGCGTTTCTCAGAGTCTTATGCCACATTAGTCTACTGTTTTTTCTTTGTTTTCTTTTTTTTTTTCTTTTTAAGCAAAGCACTGATAGAGCAACCACTTTAGTCTAAAGATTTCTTTTTCCAAGTACAAAGATAAAACTTCCCTTTTACAATGATAATTCACAATTAGAATTTGTTTTCACAGGACACTTTTGCTTCCTAAAACAAGTTTCTCCCAAGATGAGAGCCCGGCAAGGCAAGAGCTCCTTGTCTTGGAAAGAAATTGAGACAACATCCAATATGGCACATGCTGGGTGTCTGCACTACAAGATTAACAGGAGCTGTAAGAGTTTTTTAAAACCACACCAGCAGCCACAAAACAGATCAGTGGCTGCCAGGGTTGGGGGCAGAAGAGAGGGGCTGGCAACAAAAGGACACGGTGGGACTTAGAGGGTGATAGAACAGTTCTTGATTATGGGGGTGGTTATATGACTACATGTGTGTCAAAGCTCATAGAACTGCACACTAAAAAGCATGAATCTTACTGCTTGCAAATTAAATCTTAATTTCTAAAAGAGAAGGGGATGAAAGGAACGCTGTACAGGCCAAGAACCGTACGGTCCTTCTGCTCCTTAGCCTGGGAGAACGTTGTTCCCTGGCCTGAGGCGCCCTCCGCAACCAGCCCCCGTGGACCCGGATGCCTCCAACAGGTCCTCAGATGATGAGACCAACCAGAACCACCACCACCAACTGGGCACCCAGCCACATCACCCACCAAATCCTTACAATGACTTGAGGAAGGGAGTTCTACTGTCATCCCACTCCCAGGTAAGGGGAACTTGGCTCTGAGACAGGAAGTCACTAGCCCAAGATCCCACAGTTAATAGTGGCCCAGCTGGGACGTGACCCCAGCTCAGGCCCTTCCCCCCAACCTCACACCTACCTTTCTTCACCGACGGGACCTTCCTGGCCATGAGGATAGGGAGGGGTACCGTGCTCAGGTGCTCACCTCCCCTCTCGGGGCCAACCTGCTTCTTCCTCCGCCGCCGCCTCTTCAGCTGGTGGGCGGCCAGGGCCAAGGCCACAGTACCCAGGGCCGTAGCAAAGAGGACCTTGCGCAGGCCTGGCGTCAACCGCAGCTGTGAGAACGCAGACTGCAGGAAAGAGGGAGGCAGCGGGTTACATCTCCCTAGGGAAGGCCCGAGGCGGCAGGGCTGCCCCGAGAGCACCCAGGGTGCAGGACACACATCAGGCGCTCAGAGTACATTTGCTGACCAGAGGAGTGACTGAGAGGCAGCCACCTCCAGAGACGGAACCTCACCAGCCTCTCTGAAATGTGGACCACAGAGATATAAGGACAGCAAAATGCCAATGCCAAGGAGATGAGCTGGGGTCCAGCAGGTGTCCCTACCACCACTGGTCATGATCATAACAGCTCAGTGAGCAAGCACCTGCTGTGCCAGGTGTTGCACTAGCACTTGCCCTGTGGGACCTGCCTCAATCCCCACCATTTTCCAGACGAGGAACCTGAGGCTCACACAGGTCAAGACACATGCTCAAGGTAACAGAGACAGAAATTGAACTCAGGTCTGCTGACCTCCATTTCTTAACAACTCTTTGAGGACGATGACATTCACTCTACCCACCCACCCCCTCTGCCCACTGGAGTGGGTGCCCGTCGGGTGGGACTGCACCCCACAGGGCAGAGCTTCAGGAAGCACCAATAGTCCCAGTCAGCCACAAACATTTGAGGTGGTCAGGCAAGGCTTTACTGACCCCTTTTACAGACTGAGAAACTGAGGTCAAGAGTTCACATAGTCTTAGGGCGAGGACCAGGCTTGGGCCCCAGACTCCTAACCCAGTCCTTACTCTGCTCAAAGAAATGCCAGATGCCTGGGACAGCAATAACGAGGGCATGGCTTCCCTGGATGATGAGGGACCCTACATTGAGTATCTCAGTGTTTCATGGGCCAGAAGGGTAAAGGGCAGGACCATGGCCCACCCCAATCCTCACCTGCCCAAACGTCGTATACAGGAACACAGGGATCTCGGCCACCGTCATGGCCAGGGCCTGGATCATGGACATGCCCTCGGTCCTCTGGAACGCCATGGCAGGACCAGCACCCCAGGCAAGATCCCTCGGGGCCAAGAGCTTCCAAGGAGAATGTCTTCAACTGGTTGCTGGCTGGGTCCCGCACACTGTCCACGCCCCGGAAGGACAGGGACACACATACCAGAGAGTCCCTCCACAGAGCTAGGAGAACATGTATGTGTAAGCACACAGAAATGCATATAAGAGTGCCCTTGGGGGACAAGGCAGGAGCAAAGCCTACCTCTGGAATACCAGGCCTAGAATCAGGCCCCTGCCCTCTGCACCTGCCAGCAGACAGTCAGCCAAATGCCCCACAAACCCTCTACCCACCATGAGCCCTGGGAGTGGAAACAGCTCTGGCTTGCTGGCCCAAGAAGACCCAGGGCCTGGGAGATAGGTCACTTTCAAACTTGGGGCTTTATGCCATGTTTTCTTAACCTTTTTAAACTCATTGGCCATTTGCTAAACAAAAATCTCAGGCCCCAGACTAAGAATCTTTTTTTTCACCTCCCACAAAGCCAAGAATGTTTTATTTCCTGTGAACTGTATTATGAAAACAGCAGTGCACTTCCCCAGATAATAAAGCTACTACACATTATGTGCGTATTTTGTGTTGAGTTCTTTACATACATTTTCTCACTGAATCATTATAATTCTGTGAAGCAGATGCCTTCCTCCCTACCCATACCCCCAATGTCCAGTAAGGAAACTTACTCAGTAAGTTTCCAGTAAGGAAACTGAGTCTCAGGGAGGCTAAGTCAGGAGTCCAAAGTGACACAGCTGGTATTTGGTGGAGTGAGGATTTGGACCAAAGTCTATCAGACTCTAGACTCTGTGCTCAACGCAACCCTTTGGCTACGTTTGACACAGAGCAGGAATTGGCAGCCCCAGCAGAACCACAGAGTACAAGGGCAGTCCCCCCCCCCCAGCATACTCCATTGCCCCATTCCAAGGCCAGGGAATAAATGGCTTGATCACACATAGCCCAGACTCCAAGACCCTGCAGGGTGCTCCCCAACTGCCAGCACCAAGCCCAAAGATGCCTTCAAGGTCTCCTGGGACCTCAAGCAGAAGGAACATGCAGGCCAGGACAGACCCTGTCTTCCTGGGATGACAGCCAAAGTCATTGGGCCAGCACAAGAAACAGCTTATCCCCACTGAGTGGGAAGGACAGCCGATCCTATCAGTCTAGCTCCAGGGCTGGGGGTGTGTGTGAGAGGAGGGGCAGGCAGGGTAATGTTCTAGGGTTAAGGGAACTGCCATGTTGTCAAGAGCAGGAGACATCCTGCCAGGAGGCTGTGAATTGTGCTACATGACCTCCAGTGGTCAGGGCCGGGGTTAATACTGTAAGCCACTCCTCCCACCCCCGGGCCCAGCTCAGGCCTCAAAATGAGGGAAGACAAGAATTTCAGAGGATCAGCAGCTACTACTTCCCAAGCACTTATGCCAGGACTTGGAACAGGCTCTCCACTAAAGGCTTTAAGTCTAGCCACTCACAGAACCCTCACAATGACCAATGTTTATCTCAAGGATGGGGAAATCATAAGGCTCTGAGAGTGGAGCAACCTGCCCGAGGTCACTGAGCAAGTGGCCAAGCTGGGATGTGACCCCAGCTCTGGAAGATCCCAAGGCTGTAGTGGTCTTTCCCAGCCACTGCCTACAACTGTGACTGCTCCCTCCAGGCCATACCTGAAGGACTTCTGGGCCACCATGTGAGAAGCCCACGTGGAGTTACAAAGATGAGCCTGGCTGGACACATACTCCAGGGGTGACACAGGGCTGGAAGGGGTGGACTGGGGCCCGATGATCACAGCAGAGTCTGGAGCATCCCCTGCTGTCCCCACTGAGAGGAAGAGCAGCAGGTGCAAGGTAACACCACCAGGCCCCAAGCCTGCTTCACTCCAAGACTGGATCCAAATCCACCCACGCCCTATCCGTCTACCTGGCACGACCCAGGGCCTCCACCTCTTCTCCACAATAAAAGCCTATAGCAATGTCTCCCACCAAGCGGACACTTCTAATGCTGTGCAGGGCCTGGCCGCACCTTGGCAGCCACCTCTCCTGCCCTACAACCTCAAGTGGACGCCTCCTCATTGCATCCCCACCACAGCATTTACAACACTCTCAGCCTGGATGCCCAAGCTTTCCATCCCAGGCGCCTCCTCCCCGTCCCCGGAGGACCCAACTAGTGACGCTGGCCTGAGCACCCCCTCGTTTCGCCTTGACCCCAGCAATGTCCCGGGCGAGGCACTTCCCTGAGCCCCCGCTGCCCAGTCTCCTGTTCATCCCATCCTGGAAACCTCACCAGTCCCACTCGCCGGGCACCGGGCATTCCCACAAGTTACTCATTCCACCCCGGACATCTCCTTGCGCAGCCCCGGGTCAGGCCCCTTCCTCTCTTGCCCCGACCACGTAATATCCTTGAGGATCACTCAAGTACCCTCTGACACCGCCCACAGCCGGCACACCTGCTCCTTCCAGCCCGGGTACTTTTCCAGCCCGGGTTCGGCTTCCTGCGCCCCTGCTCCAATCCTCGCAACGTTCCAGGCCCGGGCATCTCCTCCCGGACCCACGTACCTTCTCATTCCACCCCCGAGGAAGGCATCCTCTCGCGCCGCCCTCAGCCCGGGCAGCTACTCGTTCCAACCCAGGCACCTTCCGGGTCCGGCTGGGCCCGGACACCTGCGCCCGCCCAATCCCCTGCGCAAGCCTCAGGCCCAGGCCCTGCCGCCTGCGGGGCTCAGCCCCGGCCGCCACTCACCCGGGATCCCATCGCTGCGGAAGGGCAGCGTCTCCTTCCCCCGCGGCCGCGCAACCAAACCCGTGGCCGCTCGGGGGCGTGGCCTCGCGCCAGGCCAACCCTTCTGTGACCAATGAGCGCCGCCGAACCGCTCCCTGCCTCTACCGCCTCTGGCCAATCGGGCTGGCCACGTGACCAGACTGCCCCGCCCCCTAGTGCGGTTGAGGCGCGCAATGCTCTCTCCTCTTCTACGATTGGCCATCGGAATTAGATTGACACGAGTGGCAGAGTGGGGCGGGGCCGCCCCTAGAGCGGCTGAGGCGGAGCAGGCAGGCCGCCAAGGGGCTTTCTGAAAGGAGGGTCGGGCGGTGTGAGCCCTCGCGTTTGTCTCCGCCAGCCCCAACGGTCCCCACACGGACAAATCCTTACCGCTCTCCGAGCGCCCACGTTGAGATGCCACCGCCTCTGACTTCCCACAGCATCCTCTCAAACAGTTGCCGTTCTCCACCTCGTTCGGGAGTTGTTTGCGAAAGCGCCGGCTCTGCCCTACCAGACGTTGAGTCCCACAGAGCTGGAGTCCAGGGGGTTCCATTCTGACCACCCCCCTGTGCCTGACACCAAATACTGGGCTTGGAATCGGGGAGACCTGGGATGGGATCAAGGTCTGCCACTTCAGCTCTCTGGAACTCACCCTGCTGTGGGATGAGGGTGGGCCGGTGTGGCAGCCCTTTCGCACAACTGAGTTTTAGAATTATACTTATCAGTAAAGTCACTGGGAAAAGGAAAATAGCTCAGAGCAGTCTGAGCTATGTGAGGTATGCAAAAGTTATCATGCCCAGAGAGACAGGGCTATGGGACATGTCACGCCTCCATGCCAAGGGACAATTGTTTAAAGGCATTTTGTTCTTGACCAGCTGCCTCACCCCTTATTTATGTTCATGTTCCTGGAATTTGTTGTTTTTGTTTTTTAATTACAGACACGGTCTTGCTCTGTCGCCCAGGCTGGAGTACAGTGGCATCATCATAGCTCACTGCAGCCTCCAACTCCCAGGCTCAAGCGATCCTCCAGCTTTAGTCTCTGAGTAGCTAGGACGACAGGTGAGCGCTGCCATACTGGGATAATTTTTCTAGTTTTTGTAGAGAGGGGGTCTCACTCTGTTGCTCAGGCTGGTCTCAAACTCCTGGCCTCAAGCGATCCTCCTGCCTTAGCTTCCCAAAGTGCTGGGGTCACAGGCATGACCCACCTTGCCTGGCCTAATGTAAATTCTTGGTAAACAATTTAGGAACTTCTTCTTCTTCTCCTTTAAAAATCCACTTGTAACTGCTGCTAATCAGAGTGTATGTTCAGGGCAACTTGAATTTATGCTCCCAGTTTGCAGTCCTTAAACTTGGCCTAAATAAACTCTCTACTTATATTAATTTTGCCTCAGCTTCTTTGTTTTAGGTCGACATCACATTTCTTCATTCATTCAACTAATATTTTCTGTGTGCCAGCCCTTTGGCTGGACATGGTAGCACAGTGGTGGACAAGAGACAAGGTATGTGGTGGCCCCAGGGAGCTCATCGTCTGTCTCGAGGAGCAGATATATAATTACAATCTTGTGTGATAGTGACTCTAATGGGGGAATGTGGGATGCCAAGGAGACACCTGGGCTTGCATGGGGCAGTAAGAGGGTCCCAAAAGAAAGGGTGTCTGCACAGAGACCTGAAGGATGAGCAGGATTTAGCTGGGCAGCGAGGAGAGGAAGGAGTGTTCCAGGAACAGCATGGGCTGTGACCTGGTGGCGAGAGATAACTTGGCATCTTTGACTCAGGGTGGCAGGAATCTAAGAGAGAGGAGAGAGAAGCCAAGGAAGAGGAAGCTAGAAGTGGAGGTTGAAGCGCCAGATGTGGAGGAGAGCTGTCTCCAAAGCTGGACTGCCTGGATTCTGGGCTAAATCCACTTCCTCCCCTGTGACCTTGGGCAAGTCACTTAACTTCTCTAAACCTCAGCTTCCTCACCCCTAAAAGGAAGATGATGATGGTTTCTGAGCTGTTATGAGGATCTCAGATGATTATCCACTTAGAAGTGCTCAGTGCAGGGCCTGGCATGGGCCCAGGACATGTTGGCCATTGCTGTTAGAAAAACTGCAATAGCCAAGTGGAAAGGTAGCTAAATAGGTGAATATTTAGACTGGTATAGCTATTAGATCAGCGCTAACTAGCACCTACCGTTTCACTCTCTGTCTCCTTTACCCTGGGACTTATCACCTGCCATGTTATATATGTGTCTGCCCATGAGGGGAGGAGCCCTTGTTTTGTTCACTGCTGCATCCCTGGTGCCTATCACAGTACCTGGCACAGAGCAGGTACTCAATGTGGATTACTGAATTAATGAATGAATGAACGAACATAGAACTATATTGATACATGGCTGTTGGAAAGGATATGGCTGGATGCTGGCTAAATGAATGATATGGTCAGCTATAGACAGGTATTGGTAAATAAGTCAATGATCAGCACAAACAGAAACACATAATGAACACACAGAAACACAGAGAGAAGCACAGAGTTGATGAATTCCAGGTGTGAGAGTGACATGAAAGTCAATGAAGTCTCCGTATGCATCATAAATCACCAGTGGTTCTGAACTGGTCAGTAGTTCTGACATTAAATCACCTGGCAGCTTTCAGAACCCCACCTGCCTGGCCCCTACCTGCACTGAGAGAAACCAGGGCTGGGAGAGGGACCAGGGTCTGGATTTTGAACAAGCCCCCAAGTGACTCAGGGCTCACCTTGCACAGAAGGCGGGGATAGATCATGGAGAACTGGGGCAAGTACAGGGAGATGAACAAAGCCAGGGAGGAGCAGGTACCAGTTCAGGAGCAGAGCTCTCCACTGGGTTCAAAGAGGAAGGCTAGAGGTGGACAGCAAGGAGAACCAGTAAAATGTCCCCTCCCAACCTGCAAGGGAAGGTGGTGGGGGCCAGAAGTATCTGCAGGTCATCCCTCCCCTGTCTGGGGCTGTGAGGAGCTGGGTTCAAGGTCAGCACATGTCTATGCCCCCAGGGCAGCTCATTCCCTCCTCCTCTGCCCAGACCCAGAACCCCCTTCCTGCCCCTGACCCCTCGGCACACTCTCCCCCAACTTTGGGAAGCCAGAGGGCTTCCCAGGGTAGCAAACAGCCCTTCCAGTGGTGGAGGGTGTGTCCCCAGCTGGCCTGTCTCAGGCTCGGTTGTGTCATCAGGGTCAGGGCAGAAGTAGAGGGAGAAAGGTCAGGGAGGGAACCCCAGGGACATAGAGGTGGAGAAGATGGGAGAGAAGGGAGGAGGATGCAGATAAAGGGAGAGGGAGCTGAAGTGGCACAAACAGGGAGAGGCTGGGGTATATGGGCCAGAGAGGAGCAGGCCAGAGAGGCCATGTAGAGACCTACTGCACAGCTGGGTGACTGTAGTTAACTGTAGTGTATATTTCAAAATTGCTGAGAGGGTAGATTTGAAATGTTTTCACCACTAAAACAATGATAGGTAGGTGAGGTGATGAATATGTTAATTAGCTTGCTTTCCTCATTGACAATGTAAACATACATCAAAACATCACGTCTTACCCCATAAATATATACAATTTTATTTGTCAATTAAAATAAGAATTTATAACCAGATGCAGTGGCACCCGCCTGTGGTCCCAGCTACTCGGGAGGCTGAGGTTGGAGGATCCCTTGAGCCCAGGAGTTCAAGACCAGCCTAGGCAAACCAGCGAGACCCCGTCTCAAAAAAAAAATTTTTTTCTCATACATAAAAAATAAATTTTTTTTTCTTTTTTTCCCTTCTTCTAAGTTACCACTTGGAAGTAGAACAAAATAAAAATTTTAAAAAGCATTAGCAAGATGGCAAATAATATGTAATTATGGTGTGAACCTACAGTAATCTAAGAGGACATGCGTTTTCAGTTTTAATAATAATTTCAGTAAAAGGAAAAAAAGAGAGGCCCGCCCACAGTCCCCGGGACTGGGGGCAGCAGAGAGCACCCGCAGGACCGGACCGCCCCCGCCCCAGGCGGGCTCCGCCCCCGCCCCGAGCTCCGGCCCCGCCCCCGCCCCGAGCTCCGCCCGCCCCCTCCAGGCTCCGCCCCCGCCGAGCTCCGCCCCGCCGCCGCCGCGCCCCGCCCTGCGCGCTGGGGCTGGCTCGGCGGCTGTGGTGGCGGGCGAGAAGAGGGCCGGCGCCCGGCAGCAGGTGGGCGGGGTACGGGCGGGTGGCGGCGGCCGGGCCTGGGGCTGCCGGCTGCGCTCAGGCCGGGCGCGGCGCCGTGCGCCCGGGGCCCGGATGTGGGGCGGGCGGGGAACACCCTGCGGCAGAAGCCTGGGGGAGCAGGGAACCCCTTCCCATGCTGCTGCCACCCACCTCAGCCCCCTCTGAGCCTCTGCTCCTTATGCGCTGTCCAGAAAGAAAAAGAGCTCGGGTCGGCCCGGAGCCGGGGGTCGGGCCGGGCCTTGGCCCTGGGCCCTGGGCCCTGTTGCCTGGGGCGAGGTACCAGTGCCCACTATTTGGACTGGCTAGGTTACCCCGCTGCCCTGGCGCCTGCCCAGCTAAGGAGAGGAGAGGGCACCGGCTGGCTCCTACCTCCCTGCCCTTGTCGAGTAGTGATTCTGGCTCCTGGAGGGGCATTTGGAGGCCTGGGTCCCAGGCCCAAGGACTCATGCATCCGCCACAACCCCTTCTCCGAGCCTCAGTCTCTGCACCTGTGCGATGGGCAGGTGGTACTATGATTCCCTCAGGTCCATTTTACCCGCTTGGATAGTCAGGCTGGAAGCCAGGAACTACTTCCTTTCAGCTCCATAGGAGATCTGTTTCCTCTTATTCCTTGGGCCTGGGGGGTGGGGTCTGGCTGGGTGCCCTCCTTGGGAAGCTGTCCAGGCCAGTAATGCTGAGATTGGAACAAGTCCTATCTATTTGGGGGCAGGGAAAGAAACTGAGGCAGCTTAATGTCATGGTGAAGATTTAGAGTCAGGT
This sequence comes from Daubentonia madagascariensis, assembly GCA_023783475.1. Taxonomy (NCBI): domain Eukaryota; kingdom Metazoa; phylum Chordata; class Mammalia; order Primates; family Daubentoniidae; genus Daubentonia; species Daubentonia madagascariensis. The sequence continues at coordinate 5,357,984 of JAKFHU010000776.1, forward strand.
ATGGGTGGGAACTCGCCCTCCTGTGACCTTGGGGCTTCACCTTGCTGGGCCTCAGTTTCTCAATCTGAAAAATGGGATTGGTATCCTTCCCTCCCAGGATGGATGTGAGGATTCTGTGGCACTCTGCATGTATGTGCTCACTAAAGGCAAGCTCATTATTGATGTTAATGTGATTAATATTGCACCTGTGCAGCATGTGACCTTGGGCAAATCACTTCTCTCTGAGCCTCAGTCTCCCCTTCTGTAAATCAGGTGTGACACTGTGTCTGCCTTCAAGGGTGGTTGTGGGATTCAGTGAGATTCTGCAGACCCGGGGCTGGCCCTTCTCAGTGCTCTGGGAACAGGTCCTGTTGTGTTGTCCTTGTCTACCGTTGCTGTTGGCTCTGCTGAGTACGGTCCTCCCTCCATGGAGGAGGCCAGCCCCAGCCAGTCTCTCGGAAGCCCATGTGGCCATGTTTACTAGAAAGCGCTGTGTCCTGTTGAGGATGAGTGTCCCAGTGAGAATTTGCTGCACTATGTTCCAAGCCTCGTGGGCAGCCCCAGCCCTAGTGGGGATGCCAGGACCCCAGAGCCCCTTGGATGGCCCCAGTCCATCTGGGAGGTGGGGAACCCTCCCCAGTGTTGGTATGGCAACCGCACTATCTTCCACGTCTGGGAAGAACCTGATCTGCCAGTTTCCTGCTACTGCTGGGGCCTGCCACCTGACCTGGCCAGGGCCCACAGAGCCTAGGTGTGGGGAGGCTTGGGCTCGAGGCTGGGGGTGGGGGGTGATTGCTCCACCTGGTGGGGGCCAGGCCCACAGGGTCACTCATACCAGAATGGGAGCCAGCACCCAGGCCCCAGCCTCCAGGATGGAGGAGGGAGCTGGGTTGGGAGCTTTATAAATAGAGGCTTTCTCTGCTCTGCACGCCCACCCCCCTGCTGCTGTCATCTTGCAGGGAGCAGCCTCGGACTCAAGCACCAAGCCCCTTCCCCTTGGCAGGAGTGGGGCAGGATGGTAGGCCAGAGGGGAAAGGGGCCTGAAATGTGACCTGGCAGGAAAGGCCACAGATGGGACCTTCCTGAGGCCAGGCTTCCAGGAAGTCCATCAGGAGGGATAGGAGGGGGGTTCTTTATTATCAATACATGTGTGTAGGTGCCACCTCACCAGGCACCAGGACATGCTGGGTAAGCTCCCAGCCCTGCGTATGTTAGGGACAACTTTAAGAGTCTTGCCACCCCCATCTGGCAGGGAACGAGGCCTTGGCCCCAAGATGAGACTCTACAGGGCAGGATCTCTTTTGCTTAGAGGATTCTGGGATGCTTCCTGCATGGAGAGCCCCTGAACTATGCCTGGAAAGTCAGGAGGGGCTTGTGATGTTGGTCCAACTGGCAAGAGCAGCCCAGGTAAGGGCACCAGGGCAGGAAGACCTCAGGCGTACTTGACAAGATGCCAGTGGGAGGGGGAGTGATAGTACTAATACTATGAGTAGTAATTGCAGTCGTTGCAGTAGCGGTAGCAGAGTAATAATCAGGAAAGCCAGAGAGGCGATGGCACCTCCAAGACAGGCCGGCTGCAGTGGACAGGGATTGACGCCCAGGAGGTCGGGAAAGCCTGGTGGAACTTCCAACATGCATGGATGTGAGGTGTGAAGGACAGGTGGCCGGGCGGCAGGGTGGGCAGTGCTGCTCTCAGCCCCGGTGAGGAGGGGAGGTGCTGAGGTGTTCATTTAGGGTGACACCCTGGTACCTTCAGGACAGCCTCTGATAGCTGAGGAGGAACGTGAGGCTATATTATTATTAATGGCGACAGTGATAATACTAGCTAACATCAGCCCCATGCTGTGTGCTGGCCAAATATCCTGTGAAATAGATCCTGTTATTCACATTCTCCAGGGGGGGAACTGAGGCCCAGAGCTGTGACTTTGCCTCTCTGATCCTTGGTTTCCTCATCTTGAAAATGGGGTAAACACCACCCCCCTCAGAGGGCTGGGCGAGGTGAGGCCTGTTCAGAGCCTGGCTCCCAGTGTGCGATAGAACTACAGCCACAGGGACGTGGTGCAGGGAGGGGGACAAGCCTGAGACCTGCCCTGGAAGGCCTCAGTTTGGGGAATGTGAGGAGGAAGAGGAGGCTGAGCCAGCTGGGGGGGGAGGAGGAAGCCAGGAGCTGCTGGCCCCAGGCGGGAGGCCATCTTGCCCCCCAGCCCTGCAGGGAGAAACCCAACCCCTGCTACATAATTGATGGCTGCTGAGCTGCCTGGTGGCTGGTGGCAGCCTCCCCTCCCCAGCTCCCTGCAGCTGGAGCAGTCTGTGGCCTCTGGATGATTCATCACTACCAAGTAGTTCTGGGAAGGGCCTCCAGCACCCCCCCGGACCATGCTGACGCTGACTCCAGCACAGTCCTGCCCTTGGCTTAGCCTCAGTGGCAGCATCTATGAAATGGGCAACTTGACTGTACCTGCTCTGGAGGTTATGGGTGAGGTCATGGGTGTAAAGCCCCTAGGATAGTTGGTCAGCAATATCTGTTGTTGTTCCTTATCTTACTCCTGCAGGGCTTTACTCTTTTGCTGTTTGGCTGTGGCCTTGGGCAAGTCCTTTCCCCTAGCTGGAGAAGGCTTGGTATCCCTCTTTGGAAAATGGGGACATTTGTTCCAGGGCTCTTCTAGATCAGAGGGGGCAGGACTTGGGCCAGTTTGTGGTTGTTCCTAGGCAGCCCCCATGGCTCCTGCCAGCTCTGATGGGGGACCCATGTGATATCCTGGGCCTTGGATAGGCTCTGGTGGGCTAGCAGTGTTCCCGTCCACCACGCCAGGCAGCCAGAGGCAAACCATTTGGCCATCCTCCCTCCCCTTCCTTCCCAGGCATCTCTGCACCCATCAGCTCTTAGCAGCACCTCATGTGGGACACCAGCTCTGCACCAGACCCCAGCATTTATGTGTAACCCACATCTTTCCTGTGTCACCCTCACAACCTGTGAGGGAGGTGCTATTATTATTCCCATTTTTCAGCTCAGGAAACTGATGCTCAGAGAGGGAAAGCCCCTCGACCAAGTCACACAGCTCAGCAATGGTAGAACTAAGACTTGAGTCAGGTCCTTTTGATTCTGGAACCTGAGTTCTTCCCACTTGCTGCCCTGGCACCCCCTCCCTCGCGACTCCCAGCTGCCCATGGAGCCCCCTGATAACCGAGACCTTGCTCTGTGCCCCGTTGGTTCCCTGAACACTTTCTACCAAATCCTCTCCTTCAGAGCCAGGCTCAAAGGACCCTAGAGATGGCCTCCCAAGGGCTCTTCGTCCTTCTAAGTCATGTGCCGGATTGTGTACGAATGTGCATTTTTGTGGTAGTGTTCTGTAGCTTTCACCGGATTTCCAAGAGAATCTGTGATCCCAGACTCTGCCTCCCTTCACAAAGGGGCCAACTGAGGCCTAGGCCAGGGCTGTGACTTTGAAGCCCTGTGAGGTCACGGAGCCTCACCTGCAGGGTGAGGACCTTGACCCCGGGTCCGGGTTTCAGCCAGGGGGAGCTTCCGTCCCCACCCCCACTTCCTTCTGAGCCCTCTCCACCCCTTGGTCTTCCCCCCACAGTTCACAGAGGAGAAGTTTGGCCAGGCCGAGAAGACCGAGCTTGATGCCCACTTTGAAAACCTTCTCGCCCGAGCAGACAGCACCAAGAACTGGACGGAGAAGATCCTGAGGCAGACAGAGGTGCTGCTGCAGCCCAATCCCAGTGAGTGGCCGGGAGGCCGGGGCGGGGAAGCAGCAGGCAGGAAGCCCGGCCCTGCTGAGGACCCGCAGGTGGGACAGGGCTGCAGGCGGGTTTCATTTAGATTCCTGGGGCTCAAGGCTACTGGGGGGGATCTTCGTTAAAAGAAAACAGGGGACTCAGTATTGGGCTCGAAGATGTTCTCTGGGACAGCAGAAATGCTAAGTTTTGCACAGAGGAGCTGAAGAACTGCGTGGAAACCAAAGCAGAGGCAGGCAAAACACAAACCTGGTCATTTTCAAGAGGTCAGCAAGGCCCAAAGATGGAGAAGGGCTTGCCCAAAGTTGCACTGTGAGCACAGGACAAGCAGACGCTAACTGCAGGAGGAGAGAAGGGTGGCTTGCAGTCATGCTGCTTGTCCACCTGTAGATCTGCTGTGTGGCTAATTGAGTGGCTGGAGACCTTTTGGGAGCAAGGACCAGGGGATTGTTCAAATGTGTATTATGTTCTCTAAATCATATTAATGAGGGAGAAGTGAATAGGCTTTGACTTCAGCCCCATCACCCTCAACTGTGTGACCCCAGGCAGACGCTTTGTGTCTCTGAGCCTTGGCTTCCTCCTCTGTGGAGTGAGGGGTTAACAGAGCCAGTCTCACAGGGCTGAGGTGGGCATAGCAAGAGATTATTCTGGAAGTCACTAGGCTGGATGCTTCTGTGTGCAGGGCCTAGTCTGTGTCTGTCACCATGGCTGTCATCTTGGGTTTGGACTGCAGAGCCCTGTGGCTTTGGCTGCTGTCTCCCCACAGGTGCCCGAGTGGAGGAGTTCCTGTATGAGAAGCTGGACAGGAAGGTCCCCTCACGGGTCACGAATGGGGAGCTGCTGGCTCAGTATATGGCGGAGGCAGCCAGCGAGCTGGGGCCCACCACTCCCTACGGTGAGCAGGCCTCATAGCCCAGGATTGGGGGGTCACAGTCTCTTGCTCTCTGATTTTTCCTCCCTCCCTCCCTCCCTTCCTTCCTTCCTTCATTTGGTTTTTTTAATTATACAATTAATGCCTGAATTCATTCTAAATATAACAACCTCAATCAATGCAGAAGAAAATAGAGTAAAAATGGAATTTTCCCTTAACCAGTTTTGGTTTATTTATGTTTTTTAATGGGATCATACTATGTGTACTATTCTGCAACTTGACTTTTTAACTTGGTGCCATATTACAGATATCTGTTCACTGTAGCACTTACAGAGCCACCTCTATCTTTTTATTTTTAAATTTTTTGAAGTATAATTTACATATCATAAAATGCACTTGTTTTAAGTGTATAATTCAATGATTTTTAGCAGATTTGGAGTTGTACGAACATCTCCATAATCCAATATAAAGAACATTTCCATCACTCCAAAAAGTCCCACATGTCTATTTATTGTCAAGCTCCATTCCTACCCCCAGCCAACCACTAATGTGCTTTTTGTCTCTATAAATTTGTCTTTTCTGAACATTTTATATAAATGGAATCATATGATATTGTTTTTTGCATCTAGCTTCTTTCACCTAGCACAGCATTTTTGAGGTTCATCCATGTTGTAGCATGTTTTAGGACATCATTCCTTTTTATTGCTGAATAGTATTCCACTGCGTGGATATACCACATTTCCTTTATCCATTCACCATTTGAAAGACATTTGGGTTGTTTCTCTATGAATGTTCACATATGAATCTTGGTGGGGACATATGTTTTCACTTCTTCTGGGTATATACGTAGGAGTAGAATTGCTGGGTCATATCGTAAATTAACATTTTTAAAAATTGCCAAACTGTTTTCTGACATAGCTGTATGATTTTACATTCCTATCAGTGATGTGTTATTTCATTTTCAGATATTTGTGGATTTTTCAGGTTTCCTTCTGTTGTTGATTTTAATTTAACTCCACTGAGGTCAGAGAATGTATTTTGTATGACTTTAAGTCTTTTAAATGTGTTGAGACTTGTTTATGGCCTAGCGTATGGTCTATCTGCGGAATGTTTCAGGTACACTTGAGAAGATTGTATATTATGTTGTTGTAGGGTGGAGTGTTGTATAAGATGTCAGTTGGGCCAAATTGGTTGAAATTGTTCAAGTCTTCTGTATCTTTGCTGATTTTGTCTTGCTGTCCTATTTATTATTATGAGTAGAGTATTGAAGCTTCCAACTATTTCTATTACATTGTCTATTTCTCTATTTAGTTTATCAGTGTTTGCTTTTGGAGTTCTATATGTTGTTTTGTCTAGATGTTTCTAATTATATATCTTCTTGATAAATTGGCTCTTATCATTATAAAATACCACTCTTTGTCTCTTGTAAAATTTGTTGTCTTACAGTCCATTTTGTCTTATAGTAGTACAGCCACTTCAGGTCTCTTCTGGTTACTGCTTGCGTGGTATACCTTTTTCTATCCTTTTATTTTCAACCTATTTATGTCTTTAACTCTGAAGTGTGTCTCTTATAGACATCATATATTTGGATGTTTTTGAAAAATCCAGTCTGACAATCTTTGCCTTTTGATTGGAGTGCTTAATCCATTTACATTTAGTGTAATTATTGATGTGTTTGGATTTATATAGGCCATTTTGCTATGGTGTCTCGGGTCTTTTTTTTCCTCTCTTCCTCCTTTACTGCCTTCTTTTGTGTTAAAGATATTTCCTTGTGTGACATTTAAATTTCTTTGTCGATTTTTTTAATTTAAAAAAATTTTTCTTAGTGCTTATTCTAGGGGTTACAATATGCATTTTAACTTCTCACAGTCTACTTCTGAGTAATATTAATTCCAGGAAAATATAGAAACTTTGCTCCAATATAACTTCATTCCCTCCCCCTTCCTTTGTGCTATTATTGTCATATATATTACATCTCTCTATGTTATAAGCCCAACAGTAGTCTTATAACTGGTGTTTTATGCAATTATCTTCAATCAGGAGAAGAAAGGAGAAAAATATATTTTCTTTTATATTTACCTATATAATTACCTTTACTAGTGTTCTTTAATTCTTTATGTGGATTCACATTATCTTCTGGTGTCTTTTCCTTTGAACCTGAAGTATTTCTTGTATGGCAGGTCTGCTATCAATGAATTCTTTCAGTCTTTGTTTATCTGGGAATGTCTTTATTTTGCCTTCACTTTTGGAGGATTGTTTTGCTGCATATAGGATTCTCAGATGAGATTTTTTTTTTCCCCCTTCACTTTGAACATATCATCTCACTGCTGTCTGGCCTCCAGTGTTTCTAATGAGAATTCCAATTGTTAATCTTATTGTGGCTCCTTATATGTAGTGAATCATTTTTCTCTTGCCACTTTCAACAGTTTGACTATGATGTCCTTGCTGTGGATCTCCTTGTGTTTATCCTAATTGGAGTTTGTTGAGTTTCTTGGATATATAGATTAATGGTTTTCATCAAATTCAGGATATTTTCAGCTATTATTTCCTCAAATATTTTTTCTCCCTTATTTTCTTTCCTTCTGGGACTCTATTACTCATATGTTGGTTCACGGGATAGTGTCCCATAGGTCCCTGAGACTCTGTTCATTTTTCTTTCATCATTTTTTCTTCCTGTTTTTTTCCTTTCTGTTTTTCACATGGGGTAGTCTCTGTTGATCTATCTTCAGGGTTGCTGATTGTTCCTTCTGCCAGTTCAAATCTGCTCTTGAGCCCTTGGAGTGAATTTTTCATTTCAGTTATTGTACTTTTCAACTCCAGAATTTTCATTTGGTTCTTTTTAATAGTTTTTATCTCTTTATTGATATTCTTTATTTGAGGAGTCATTGTCATCATACTTTCCTTTAATTCTTTCAACATGGTTTCTATTAGTTTTTTTAACATACTTGTAATAACTGCTTAGAAATCCTTTGTCTTACATCTGTGTAACATCTGTGCCTCCTCAGAGACAAGTGTCTGTTGATTGCTTTTTTCCTGTGTGTGGACCACACTTTTCTACTTCTTTGTACATCTCATAATTTTTTTGTTGAAATCTGGACATTTTAGGTAATGTATTATAGCAGCTCTGTATTCTGATCCCTCCAGGAGTTGGTATTGCTATTTGTTTGTTTAGAGACTTGCCTGAGCTAATTGTTTAGAGCCTAGGTCCTCTGCAGTGTGCAGCTACTGATGTCTCTGCCTACCCCCTTCCGCCCCTTTTTAAACTATTCTTTTTATTTTTAAGCTTAGCTTAAGCTTAGCAACCTAGGGGTTGTTCCTGGGTGAGCATATGTTAGTGATCAGCCAATGATTGGTCAGAGGTTGTACTTAAACATTTTGAGCCATTAAAGTTTTACCAGTAAATTTGTTCAGTGAGTTGGGGAACACATTCCAAGTTTAGGCAGCTTGTAATTCTGCCCCAGCTTTAAATTTGTGAGTGTACAAAGCTTCCTGCTCAGCCAAGCATAAGCAGATAGCTGGGGTTCTCTCCAGTCTTTCCTGAGCTTGCTACACATATGCATAGCCTTCCAGACCACCAGAGGTGTCTGGGAGCTTACTAAGGCCCACTCTGACTATGTTTCCTGGATTATCTGTTAAATTTCTGGCAGGTGTGTTGCTTGTTCTGACCAGTATTCCAGCTTCAGATTAGCTGCAATATTGGCCTTTCCGTGTTATTTGCCATTGAAATTACTATTGTTTTCAACATCGTCCCATGGGTTTTTCTGTGCTTTGGCTCCAAATCGAGTCAGCTCTCTTTAGCAGCAGAACTGCCGGCCTCACAGCTTGCCCTGGTAGAGCTACAGAACCACAGAACATGAGATGGGAGCATCCCCAAGCTAAAACACCGTTCCCATTGTTCTTACCAAGATCCAGTCATTTTTCTTGAATAAATACTTCTCAGTTTGTTTGGTTTTTTTTGCCTTTGGTCGATTTCCAAAGTCTTGGAAAGGGATGTTTTTGACAGTCATGTCCAGTTTTATTATCACTTTTTAGGGAGAAGATTTGTTGAGCTCTTTCTTTGCTGTCATTCTGGAAGTCCAATCCCCCACCCCAATCTTTCTTTACTTATTTTTTCAGAGACAGGGTCTTATTCTGTTGCTCAGGCTGTCCTCGAACTCCTGGGCTCAGGCAGTCCTCCTGCGTCAGCCTCCCGAGTAGCTGGCGCTACAGGCGTGCACCACCGTGCCCAGCTAACCTTTTTATTTTTTGTAGAGACGGGGTCTTGCTATGTTGCCCAAGCTGGTCTTGAGCTCCTGTCCTCAAGTGACCCTCCTGCCTCGGCCTCCCAAAGTGCTGGGATTAGAGGCGTGAGCCACCGTGCCCTGCCTAACCCCCAAGTCTTTTTAATGGCTACAGAGTTTGGCCGTCTCGCTGTTTCTTTGTCAGTCCCCAGTTTGATGGCTGTGTAGGCTGCTTTCACTTTTTGCCAGATACCGTCCTGCAGTGAACGCCCCTGCCCTTTTCTCTGTAGCGCGTCTTCTCCTGAGCTCTCCCTGCTGCCTGTGGTCAGAGCAGCCTGAGCCTGACCCTCTTCATCACCCTTCAACTCTGTTTCCTCAGGGAAGACGCTGATCAAGGTGTCAGACGCTGAGAAGCGCCTGGGGGCTGCGGAGAGGGATTTCATCCACACGGCCTCCGTCAGCTTCCTCACCCCGCTGCGTAACTTCCTGGAAGGGGACTGGAAGACGATATCGGTGAGGGACCTGGGACCCCTCTGCCTCCTGGTAACCACGGCAGCCCCTCCTCAGATCCTTTGAGCGTAGGCTCTCCTCCCATGCTGGGGACCCAGAACTCCTGGGGCCTTTCCAGAGGTGGCTCCTATGGAATAATGACCTGGAGGGACCTCCCATCTATGGGCCTCAGTTTCCCTGTCTTGACCAGAGAGCCCTGTGGGCCAGTTTTGCCACAGCTGAGGGTCTCCCAAGGCTGCCTGGGGTCTCACTGTTCCCCCTGCCCCACCCAACAGAAGGAGAGGCGGCTCCTCCAAAACCGGCGTCTGGACTTGGATGCCTGCAAAGCACGGCTGAAGAGGGCCAAGGCAGCAGAAGCCAAAGCCACGGTAGGTGTCCCCACTGGCCTCCCAGCCCCAGGCTCTGGTTGGAGCCAAGGGGCAAGGGATGTGAAGGGACCTGGTGTTTGGCATGACCTCTCTCCCCTCTCCTTGGCCGGAGAGGCATGGCTGGGGGGCGCTGGACTGGGCTGGCCACTTCAGGTCACGCCTCTCTGCCTCCACCCCAAAGGGAACCCTGGTGGCCCCAGAACTCTGGGTCCCAGGGCAGACATTTACAGGGTGGGTGGACCAGCAGTGCCCCCACCTGGGTGTAGGGTACCACAGCCCGCCAGACAGCCAGCTGGAGTCTCTTGCATGCTCCTGCCCTGCCCTCCTGGATGCTCAGCTCTGTCCCTGGCTCTGCCCAGCCATGGCTCCCCTTTACTAACGCCCCCACCTGCTGCTTGAACGCTGGGCCCAGGTGTGCCTATGCTCAGGCACACCCACAGTGGTGTGGAGACCCCGGAGCTGGACTGCACACCTGCTCAGGGCAAGTCTGAAGGGCCCTATCAAGCAGCCCCATGAGACTGGATGGGGCCTGGGCCATCCCAGCTCCCCCTGTCCCCTAGCTCATGGAGGCCTATTCAGCCTGGCTGGGCTAATGGGACACAGCAAGGGATGATTTGACCAGGCCTAGGCCAGGATTGCGGGAGCTGGGCCTGTCAAGCTGCTTGGGGTGCAGGGGCCTAAAGGCCACCTCACGCCCTGCAGAAGGAACTCCTAGGCCCAGGGCATGCTAGGGAGACTGCCACTCATGCCTGCCCAGGTTCTCAGCCTAGCTCCCAGCTGCCCATGACAGCCCTGGCCCCAAACCTTCCTTGCATTCCCCTCCACAGTGTGGCCCCAGAGCCCCAGGGCCACGACCAGGCCTGCCCTGCCCCTGGCAAGAGCTGTGGGCAGTCTCTCAGCTCACTCAGAGGTATGGGGTCTAGATCAGAGGGTAGGGCTCAGCTGATTGGGGTTGGCTAGGGTGACCTGTGGCTATTGACATGACCTCTTCTAAGTCACCTAGACAGGACAGTCTCCCTCGTCACTCAGGGCTGGACAACCTCTCTAGAGTAACTCAGCCAGAACAAACTCTTCTTCCATCAGGCAGGCCAGGGGAGCCTTTCTTTATTCACTGCAGTGGTGTGACCTCTTCTTCACTTGCTAGGCCTGAACATCCTCATGTCTTTGGGTTAGGTCAGGCCACCCTCTCCAGAGCTAGGACCTGGCAGTACCGGGAACAGCATCCCAGAGGACTCAAGCCCAGCAGCTCTGTCCCCCAAATACATACACACACACACACACACCGCAGGGCTCCTTCAATAGGGTGGGCTGTGTGCATTCATCCACCTGTCCACCTAGCCTTCCCTCCCACCGGGGCCTGGGGGGCCTGCTCCCGCCTGTGCTGTGGACTCACTAACTCTTTGTTTTTGTTCCTTTCTGTTCTGCTTTGGGTAACTTGGCTCAGTGTGAGGGAGATGTGAGTATACCTGTCCCATGTGCTGTGCTGCTTCTGGTTTGCCCATCTTGCCCATGGGCCCACAGTGCTGTGGCCAGCCCACGTCCTTGGGGCATTTTGCAAGCAGCTGGTTTCCCCACCAGAGCCTCTACCATGCAGAGCCTCTGGTTTAGGGAGGATGCCAGGCGTTGGAGCCTGTGAGTCAGCTTTTTGCAAATGTTGAAAGCCTGTCACTCTGTCTGTCCATGCATCCATCTGTCCACCCTCGTTGTGGGGGAGGGGCCTGGCCTTCGATGCAGGAGTGAGAGATGGTGTGTGGAGGTTCTGGGATGGAGAAAGCTATGGTGGGGACAGGATGGGCTTTGTTTGGAGGACTGTGGGGCTAACTGGGGCATCTGAGTGCGACTGGTCCAGGGAGGAGGGGCCATGGTCCCTGGGCAGGGTGGGGCCCAGCCTGTGGCTTGCCCAGAGGCAAGGGCTGTGAGAGCAGCCACGGGCTGCCTCCTCGTGGCATCTGCTCTCATGGGCCACCCCCTGAGTCTTTGGGCTCTCCGAGTCCCTAGGCCCGCCTCACGTCCAGGCAGTTGGAGTTGGGAGAAGGGGCTTCATGTTGTATTTGTCTGTGTCTTCCTGTCCCTGGGGCCAGGGCCTCCTGACATCTCCTTGTGGGAGGCTCTGGGGCAGCCTCCTGGCCTCTGGCCCTGGCCCTGGCTCTGGCCCAGGGTGACCCCCTGCCCCCATGAACTCTGTTCCCTGCCAGACGGTGCCTGACTTTCAGGAGACTAGACCTCGTAATTACATTCTCTCGGCCAGCGCCTCCGCGGTAAGCGCCCCACCCCCATCCCCGGGCCGCCTCCCCCTACCCCTGCCGCTGGCCCTGAGTGCTCTGGAGCTGGGGTGGCGGTAAGGCAGGGGTGCTGCACCCAGCCAGTAATGAGAGGCGGGAGAGGCAGCAGCCCCACCTCTCCGCTGTCGGCCTGGCTCTCTGCCCTGTGGCCATGTGGTGGGACTTGTTTCTCCCTGCAAAATGCTGGGGATGGCGGCTCTGCAAGCTAAACTGAGGAGCGTGGTGGACTTAGAACAGCAGCTGTCCCCTCTCCAGGGGCTCTGAGGGGCTTGCTGTCCCTACCCCCACCCCCTCACCACCTCTGAATGCCAGGCTCTGGGTGGGCTCCGAGGGCACAGGAGTTGTTCACAGACCCCTAAAGACAGGTGGCAAGGACATCTGCTCGGTGTGAGAGGCAGGGGAGACGGCCCAGGAGGGCGGAGGGGCCCTAGCCGTGCCAAGCGCAGAGGCTGGGCCGCAGGGCCTGTCCTGAGGAAGCGGGGAGGGGATGGGCCAGGAAGTCTTCGTTTGTCTTGGTGTCTGTTGTTTTTACAGCTTTGTAGAGATGTTTCATATTTACTGTTTAGTTTGGGAACTAGGCCGGTTGCACCTCTCCCTCATGCCTGTCACAACCTTCTGCCCCTTCTCTCCCCTTCCATCTCCCCGAGAGTGAGACCCTCACACACAGACCCTTTGGCCCTCGCCCACCATGAGCATGCTGCCGTGTGTGATTGGTGTGGTGTTCCAGGGCTGGGTAACTGTCCCTCGAGGGCACCCACCCTGGTGTGCTCTCACAGGCCCGTCGCTGGGCGTCCAGTGCTGCGCAGGTGGAGCTGCTCCTGGTGTGGACTTCCCAAGCAGCACTGGGTCCACGCGGGCTGTCCACATGGACTGTCCACGCGGGCTAGCCTGGGTTCACGGTCCACGTTCCAGGTTATTGTCTTAGGTTGGGTCTCCAGAAGTGGGTAGGAGCAATGGGCCTCCTAAGTCATGGCGGGGGAGGGGGGTCTTTCTTTTTAGACCTTGGATGACTCTTCCCGCCCTCCTCGCTGGGCTGCATGGAAGGAGGAACATGCTGGAGGGTGGAGACTGCCCTGTTTTTTTCTTTTGCCACTGAGCCCTGGTGTGACTCAGGCACGAGGCTGCCTTTCTCTGCCGGAGGACAGAAAGGTTCAGTGACTGGCCCAGAGTCACACCGTCCTGCCTCCCAGCCCACTAGCCTTAGCCAAGAGTCAGGGTGGGGTGGGGGATACTCGGTCTCTCTTGAGACCCCACTCAGAGACTGGGGCTGACACTGTAGGCGAAACACAGGCAGGACGTCCCGACTGGCTGTTCCCCTCCCTGCATGTGGCACCCTGCTCTCACACCGGGCCTCACCCTAGCCTCAGCTCCTGGTTGGGCTGGGGGTGGGGGCAGAGGGGCAGGGTGGGCAGACTAGGGCCTCTGGGAGCTGGGGCAGGGCAAGGGCTCTGGGATCTAGCTGTCCTCCCCTCCCCCACTGACCGGTGCCCACCTCCCCTCCCCTGCTGACCCATCCTGTTGTGGTCTCTGCAGCTCTGGAATGATGAGGTGGACAAGGTGAGTTGAGGCCTGAGGGGCTTGGGGGGTGTGGGGGTGGGGACGGGGCCCCGGGCATACCTGCCGGCGTGGGCTCTGCCCCACACCCACTGGGGCTATTGTCTGGGGTGGGGGGTGACTGCTTTCCCTCTGTGGGGAGTAGCCCGTGGGAGGCATTTGCTAGGTGGATTTTCCTGATGGGTGGTGGAGGGAAGGTCTGTCACTGTACCTGCCTGTGGGTGTCCTGAATGGGGCTCTAGCCTTTGCAGGGGTCAGGGCTCCAGGTATGGAGTCAGGTAGACCCAGATGTCTCTCTGCACCCCCTGGGGAAGCAACAGGCTGCTCCTCAGGGTACAGGGGAGGGCTGAGGGGAGGGAAGTTAGGGAGGGAAGTTAGGCAGGCAATGTGGGCACTCAACGTCTGCCCTGCCCTGTCCAGGCCGAGCAGGAGCTTCGAGTGGCCCAGACAGAGTTTGACCGACAGGCAGAAGTGACCCGTCTCCTGCTGGAGGGAATCAGTAGCACTCACGTGAGTCCTGCCCTCCCGCGTCCAGTAAAACCCATCCATAAGTAGGAGTGAACCTGAACCTCAGGAGGCGAGCTGCAGTGCTGGTGGTGGCTCTGAGGGTGGCTTTTAGCATGACCAGAGGGGCCTTCACAGAGCAAGTAAGGTATCTCTGTCCACTCCCAATGGAGCAGGCGGCTGGGACAGAACACACGGGAATGCTGGGTCGGGGTCTGACAGAGGACTAGGGTAGAGGTAGAATTTTTTGTCCCCTGAGGCTCTGTTCACCGCCCCTGGGGCAGAAGGTTGGAACTTAGCACTGGCCTCTTGCCTACAGGTGAACCACCTTCGCTGCCTGCACGAGTTCGTGAAGTCTCAGACAACATACTATGCGCAGTGCTACCGCCACATGCTGGACTTGCAGAAGCAGCTGGGCAGGTGTGGGGCGGGCACTGGGGCAGTGCCCCAGTGGGCAGTAGGAGCTCCTGCAGGCAAAGGCCTTCTCCCCAGGAACTGAGGGCCCCAAAACACAGACCCTGATTGGAGGGCTCTGCCCAGAACCCACTCTGGGCCTGGGCACCTCGTGTATGAGGGTGAGGTGGCTGGCCTTGGTGATCGCCGAGTCTCGTGGGGCTCTGAGAGCAGTTTCTGGAGAGTGGTTGGGGTGTGGAGCTTGGGGGCGGGACCATCTCACTCTTGCTTTGCTCTTCCCTTTGTGCTGCCAGCTCCCAGGGTGCCATGTGAGTAGCAAGGGCATCTCCTGGGACTAGGGAGGGGCCCTTTCCTTTGTGGTATCTCGTGGGGCCTGTGGGACTCCCTCAGGGACACGACTCCTGCTTGCTGAGGCGCTCCCTCCTCTCTAGATTCCCAGGCACCTTCGTGGGCACCACAGAGCCTGCCTCCCCGCCCCTGAGCAGCACCTCGCCCACCACCACTGCGGCCACTATGCCTGTGGTGCCCTCTGTGGCCAGCCTGGCTCCTCCCGGGGAGGCCGCGCTCTGCCTAGAGGAGGTGGCTCCCCCTGCCAGCGGGACCCGAAAAGCCCGGGTGCTCTATGACTACGAGGCTGCTGACAGCAGTGAGCTGGCCCTGCTGGCTGATGAGGTGGGCCTGGTGCTACGAGGGGGGCAGGAGGGGCTGGATGAGGAGCTGCCAGGGAACCAGGACTGGCTGCATGTGACCTGGGGGGACCCTGGGGGTAGCACAGGGGCCAGGGAGTTATGAGGGGGGTTCTAGCTCTGCGGAAGCAATCCTTACTCTGCCTGGTCTCCACAGAGTGAGCAAGGTGGTGAACACCTGCCACTGAAGGTGTAGACGCCCTCATCATGGGGAGGTGGCAGTACCTGTTCCCACTTAGTCCTGGGGCCAGCTCTGCCCTTGGCCAGGGCATGACCTGGCCTCTCTGCCATCCCTCTGCAGCTCATCACTGTCTACAGCCTGCCTGGCATGGACCCCGACTGGCTCATCGGCGAGAGAGGCAACAAGAAGGGCAAGGTCCCTGTCACCTACTTGGAACTGCTCAGCTAGGCAGGACCCCTCCTGGGCCCCTGCCCATTCTGGCCTGGGCAGGAGAGGACAGGCACAGCCCTGCCACTTACCTTGTCTGCTGGTGATGCAGCTGCTCGGGGTGGGGAGACTAATTCACCCCATCTGCCTGTGCCCGGGTTCTCAGCTGTGAGAGAGCCCAAAAGGCTGAATGGCCCCACCCCTCCCCCAGCCCTGCTTCTGGCCTGTGGTTCTGGAGCCCCCAACCCTGCCTGTACCTCCTAAGCACCCCAACCCTCCTGGCTTCTGCTAAGGAGGGGAGGGGCTGCCTGCAGCAGCTGCGCAGGGCACCTAGGCAATAGTGGGGACAGCCACAGATGGGCCTAGAAGCCCTGGGGCACCCTTGGCAAGAAGAGAGCCCCTGCCGGTTAGTTGCCAAAAGCAGCGAAGGGGAAAGTGGTGAGACAGGCAGGGCTCTGGCAGGGAGGGGAGAGCCTAGAGCAGCAACTTCCGGTGCTGCCCTGCCCCCCACCCCTCACAGCTCAAGCCAAGCCCGCTGACTGCAGCCTGCACCTCTCCACACTCACTTTTTCACTGGTATTTCTACTCTGCCTGTCTGCTTGCTCTCCAGCCAATGACGAATAATAAATCCTCCTCGTGTGAGTTGCCTGGGCTCCTGTCAGGGGCTGGCCCTACAGGTGGGAAAGGGAAGGGAAGGTTTCTGCTTTGCCCCACTCTTTCTGGGCGGGGTGACCTACGGAGTGAGCAGGGTACCCTGCAGCTGGCCCCTCAAGACACACTAGTGCAGTGGGAAGTGTAGCCTGCCTTCCTCATGCAGGGCCTGTGCCTTAGAGGGCACTGCTGTTCCCAGACATGAAGCTGTACAAGAAACATTTCATTCCTAAGAACATTCCTAAGTTTGGATTGTGGAGAGGACTATAGAACCTGCCTGACAGTTTAAGCCCAAGTAATTGGTAGCTGTCAACACTTTCTGCTGGTCAGACATTGAGCCCAGCACATGCCCACATGTTCTCACACTGTCTTTGGCGTCCACATTTTACAGACGAGGAAAGATTAGCAAGGCAGTCACCTCCTCAAGGTACCACAACTGCCATGTAGCCAAGCAGAAACTCAAGCCTAGGTCAGCCTGATTCTAGAAACCTCTAGATGGCCCTTAGTGGGGCCTAGCACTCTCTGACTTCAGTCCTAAGAAGGCCAACAGCTGGTTGGGCTTCTGAAGAGGAAGACGGGGAAGGCAGGGGCAAGTGCTGTAAATAGGAAGGTGCAGAGTTTCAAGAAAGGCTACACCCAGAGGTGAGCTCAGCCAGCTGGGCAAATGGAAGGGGGTGGGGGGTGGTTGGGGACAGGACAACAAAAGGAACATCTGATAGCATCTACCCAGCATGCCCCTCTGCCTGAGGACATTAAAGGGGGAGGGGGTTGCTGATGAATCAACCACTGATAGATAGCCTGCCTTCCCAAGTCACTGCCTGTTTGAGGCTCTGAGAGTTGGCTTGTCGTGCCCAGGCTTTGAAGTTACATGTGACACAGCTGTCTATAAACAGTATTTTAATATTTGTATAAATAGACCACAGTATTACCAAAAAACTGCAAGAACAGATCATGGAAAACAGATTTTCAAACCCGTGCATAAAGCCTCTCTCCTGGACTGCCATACACTAGCTCCTGCCTCCCCCCTGGGCTGGCCAAGTGCTGTGGGGAATGCTCGAAGGAAAGGAATCCACCTCTTTGGGGCACTTTGAACGTGAGGGCCTGAGCACAAGGGGCTCTTGGCTCCCCACCCCTGCTGTTGACCTCTTGATCTATTACAAAAATAATGTCAGCAGGCTGGTGGTTGGAGTCATGGCCAGTCTGGGGAGAGGGTGACAGGATCTGCCGTCTGTCACAGACTGGCCCCGGCAGCCATAGCACCCCCACTGTCCAGGACTGTGGTGCTGGAGAGTGGTGGGCGGGCAGCACGCCACTGCTTTATCTTTGCACGTGACGGACAAAGGCCTGCACTAGCTGGATCAGAGGCTCCTGGCTCTCGGGGCTGGCTTTGGAAAGAGAGCTGGACTTGGCCTGTGGCGAGGGGAGGATGCCAGCAGCAGGGGAGCTGGGGGCTCCTCGGCGGAAGTAGCGTGAGAGGCTGGAAAGCAGTGTGCTCTACGAGAAAAAAAAGCAGCTCAGTGAGGCCTAGCACCTCTAGGTCACTGTCCCCACCCTTCAGGAGCTGGCCAGACTGGCCCAGCCCCCCTCCACTCAGAGCCCTCTGTATCCATCCATACCAACTCTGAGCTGAGCTCCTGCTTCATCCGCTGCTTGTCCCGGGGGTGCACAGCCGGGTCCCTAAGGTACCGCATTGCCTGGGAGATGAGCAGGTAGAAGCAGTTTTCCATGGTGAACATCAGGAGAGACCTAGAAGGAGGAGCAGGCTTTTGGCATTGTTGCAGAGGGCCAGGCAGACAAGTACAAGGAGAGCCATTCAACCAAGAGAACAGTGGGCCCCTGACTGCCCCTAGCCCCTTGTCAGATCCCAGAAGGAGGTCTCACTTCAATGTCCTGGTCCCTTCTGCCTGCGTGCTGAGCCCCACAGCCTGGGTGAGGGGCTCCTTTTTCTTGTCCAGCTGGAGGAAGAGAAGCAAGCAGTAAAAAAATAAGCCAACAGTAACAGCTCCCACTTGAGAGTTTCCTGAATATCAGTGACCTCATTTAATCTTCACAATAATGCTCACAGGTAGGTTTTATCCCCAGGAAGGTTAGATAACACGCCCAAGGTCAGCTAGGAGGTGGCAGACTAGAAGAGTGGGTGGAGGGTGAGTCTGACAGTACCCAACTTACCTCTCCAAGCATGTTGAGGGCTACATTCACTGTGGCCAGAAGGGTCCCAAAGGAGGGGGCTACTTCGGAGTCAAAGGTGGGGGTGGTAAAGCTCAGGGCAAACAGGAAGTTGTATTCAGCAAGATCCAAGGACTACAAGGCAAGACAAGAGCAATCTAGGACCCAGCTAAGATTCCAGGTATCAGTGCACAGCAGAGGGGAACAGAGCACAACACAGCCTCCAAGAAGCTGGTAGAGCTGCACAGGTGGCAGCTGGTACCTGATCCAGCAGGATCTGGCAGACATCCGGGGTGAAGTGGCGAAGGGCTGCTAAGGTCCTACTGAGGATCTTAAGAAGGCCGTACTGGACCGTATGCAAGGCCCGCTGCTCTGAGGCCTCTGTGTCAGCACTGGGCTGCTTGGAGGAGGAGCAGCAGGTAGGTGCAGCAGGTGTAGCCAAGGCAGTGGTGGGCGGTCTCTGGACTCGGGGGGTGACAGCTGAGGGGAGGCCATCTCCATTTTTGTTCTAGGGAGTCAGGAAATGAAGGTGGAGCCCAGGGAAGCCAGGGTGAGGCATTCCAGGAGCTCATGGGCCTTCAGGGCTCAGTTACCTGTAAGTAGTGCTGCAGCATCTTGCGGCTGTGCAGAAGGGAGGTGCAGGCCTGACACAAGTAACCCAGGTTGACCTGGGAAAGACATGGGAGGAAGGAGGAAGATTATCTTGGCAGCAGCCCCAGTCATCTGACTAGACTGACCCAGCAAGTCTCTGCTCAATACCCATGTGCTGCTCTCACTCACCGACACTCTGCTCTTATCTACTAATGCTCACTTGGCCACGCTTACAGTCACTAAATATGCAGGACTGCAAACTCGGGGTCAGCGGGGCTCAGGTCTACACCGTTTCCCTAGGACCTAGCTAAATACCTGGCACATTATAAGGTCCTAAGTAAATAAAGAAGATGGGGATATGACTGATTCCCATGTTACAGGAAAAGAACACAGGCCTAGAAATAGAGGTGAGGCCGGGCGCAATAGCTCATGCCTGTAAATCCCAGCACTTTGGGAGGCCAAGGCAGGAGGATCACTTGAGCCCAGGAGTTCAAGACCAGCCTGGACAACAATATAGTGAGACCATCTCTACAAAAAGAAAAAAAAAAAAAAAAAAAAAAAGAGGTGAAGTGATTTGGCCAAGGTCACAAAATCAGCAAATGACAAAAGCCTGTTTGGCTCCAGAGCCTGTGTTCTTTCCCCACCTCCCTCTCCAGCTGGTTCCCAGCTCCAGGTCTGTCCTTAAGGGATCTGAATAAGGTCTGATAGAGCCCAAGTGCTTAACCTACATGGGTGCCCTTCATGGTGGAGGGAAAAATTCAGCCAGAGTAAGCAACATGAAACCAAACCCTGTGCTCCCCAAGCAAAAAGCCCATGTTCGGGAATAGCCTGCCCACAGCCTCCCTGTCCCCAAACATTTCCCCAGATCCCCCCAAGAGACAGTGTCTGAAGCTCCCACCTGGACATCACGCATGAGCTGAGGCAGGTGGAAGTGCCATTCCTTCATGAAGTTGGAGAGCTGCAGAATAAAGCCCACGGTGTGGTCCGCCTCCTCCAGGCAGGCCAGACTCTGCACTGTCCTTACTGCGTTGAGGCACTGGGAAGAGAGGGGACAGCAGGGAAGGATGGGGATGGCTCAGGGACCTGACACACCCATGCCTGCCCTCCTGGAGAGGATAGGTCCTGGGCTAACAAACGCTGAGATGGCAGCACAACAGGTGGCTTAGCAGTACAACCAAGTTTCTGTCTGAGCTGACCTGAGACTGTTCCCATCACTCAGCAGACTCTGGCTGGCCAGTGAGCCAATAGTCCATAGCACATCTCAGAAACAAGGGCATCAACACTCCTCCACTGCCGAGGCCCAAGCTCCATACCCATCTGCACCCTGAATAGCCCAAATCCCTTTTTACCCTGAGGCCCCCACTCTTGTGATGCTGGCAGGCCCTCACCTGTAAGGTCCGCTCCTGGTGGACACCCACAAAGTCCAGGGCCTCAGTCAGGAAGTTGTACCGCAGAGTTTTGAGCAGCTGCTCCATCAAGGACATGGACAGGCGGTAGACACCCGGCCAAGAGGGGGCATCCATGGACTTCCGAGAGGCACTAGGTGTCTAAAGAAAAATGACAAGCTCAGGACACAGTGCCACAGGAACCCAGCTGACAGGTAGGGCAGGGCCTCCTTGCAGTACAGCAGCTAAGGCAACTGGCTGCTGGGAGGAGAAACCTACCAGGGTAGTCACAGCCACTGACTGGAAACCAGCAGGGCCAGAAAGGGGCCAAGGCCAGCGGATGCAAGGAAAGAGCACTCGGCAGAGATTCAAGATCCTGGGTTCCAGACTCAGATCTGCCGCTAACTAGCTGTGTGAACTTAGACATGTCACTGCCCTGCTCTGACCCTCACGTGGTTCCTCTAAAGGGCAGCTGGGCTACATGATCAAATACTTAACAATTCTCACAAAAGTGAGAGGTTCAGGTGAAGACTAAGAGATTAAGAGACATCTGTTAAACTAGAAGTAAGCAAGGTACACAGAGGGCAGGGTGCTGAGGCCCCATCAAGCCCTTGTACCACCCACTTCCCTTCTCCTAGTCCCATGGGATGGGGTGGAGTCACCATGACACCCTGCCTTTCAGAGGACAGGACGGCTGCCCTAGCTACAGGCCCAATCTCGGGGATGTGTTCTCAATCTGGTTTGGCCCTCCTTACACCTGTAACAGGAAGAATCCATCCCAACTCCCAAAGGTGGTGCACAGAGATTACGTGGTACCTTTAGTGGCAAGTTTCTCTTGCCAGAGATTAGCCTGGGAGTGAGGAAGATTCCTAAACATCAGTGCATTAAGCAAGCCATGAAGAGGAGAGCAACTTCCAGAGCCAGGTAGGAAGAGCACTTTTCAACTGGAACTGCAGGTTGGCCAGGCCAGGCCTCCTAGCAAACTCCTGGCACTCACCTGCACTGTGCCATTGGTGCTGAGCTGGTACACGCTCAGGAGGGGCAAACAAATGCTCTGGGTGATGCCAGCTCCAGCCACTGCTGTGGCTCCCTGGGAGGGAAGGACACAAAATGGGAGCCTGTTCCTGCCCCACCACAACTAGAGCCAAAGCCTGCAGCCCTCTGCCCACGGGCAGATAGGGCTCTTGGGCCAGACCACAGCTTCTGAAGTGTCAGAACCCACACAGCACAAGCAAGGAGATTCCCTCCCGCCCTCAGCTGGCCTCCTACCTGCTGGGTGCGAGCCAGGGTGAGGAGCAGGTGCAACGAAGCCTCAGTGAAGTGCAAATTCTGCTTCATGCGAAGACTCACCTCCAGGGTGGTGAGGAGGGTGGGTAGGATGGGGAGCCTGCGGGTCACCTGCAGCCATGAGTCACCATCCTCATCCACCTCACACAGCTCCTTGGCTAGGTGCAAGCCCAGGACACACACCTGCTGGAGCCCAGGGGCAAAGATGAATAGAAGAAGACGGAGGAAGCAGTCCAAAGGAAGGAAGAGGAGGAGGACAATGACAGGCAGCCATGGGCCTGCATGTCCAAGACCTGCTTGGTCATACACCTCCATGTGAACTTGACTATCACAGAACTTACACTCTCTCCCCATCCTGCCCCTCTCTTGGGTCCAGCTCTCAGGGAACGGCAACTCCACCTATCCTGATGCACAACCCCCGTAAACCTACAGGCACTACGTCTGCCTCCTCCCCTCCCTGGTCACCCACACTGTCACCGAGCCTTGTCAGTGCCACCTCCTGTCTCCAATCTGGACGCTCCACCCAACTCCACCACTAGGAGTCGGAGGGACCTCACCACGTCCTGCTGCACTAATGCAGCTGCCTCCTAAATGGTCTTTCTCCAGCCTCTCTTGCCTGCCTGCCTCTACCAATCCATGTAATCTCCGAAAAGGTACTTTCTCTCCAAGTCATGGATGAGGTTGGAACCCAGGTTCTCCCTGCACTTCTCTCCTGCATTGCTTGTCACAATGGGACTCCTCTGCTTCTCTGCACAGTGTGTAATCTACTAACTCTTCCTCCCAGGCTGTGAACTCCGGAAGTGCAGCAACTATCTGTCTTGCTCACTAGTCACCCCAGGATCAGGCACAGAGCTAGCAGGTAGTGGGAAGGATAGACGGCTTGCTAGGGTGCTCCCTCACCCCATCACGCTGGTCCTTGTGCCGGGGCCGAGAGCAGTCATCAGTCTCCATGCTATCCTTGTCCTCCGTGGCACTGCCTGATGCCAGACTGTGGCGAGTTTGGTCAAAGAGTGCAATCACCTCTTCTTGGAGGGTCTCACAGACATTCAGCACCAGCTGGGAGTACTGGGGGATGTCACTTACTGCAGAGCAGACAGGGAGGGTACACGGTCATGCTCACCAGGCCAATTCTCACTGGTTCCTTCCCAGGCAGGGGGCTGGAAATGTGGCAGGGTACTAAGAGGGAGAGTGTCCGGTGGGAGGGGAGGAAAGACCGGTCAGGAAGAAAAAGAGCTTTCTTGAGGTAAAATTCCAAGATCAAAAATTCCAAAGTGACAAGAGAAACGTGTGGCCCTGAGCTGGAGGAAGGCCCACCCGGGCTGGCCACCCTCACCTCTCATCTCCGTCATCTGCAACGCGGTGGTGAATGCTGAGAACACCTTGGCCTTGGTCTTCTCCGTGAGTTGCTGGTCTGCCTGCAGCACTCCCCCCAGGATCTCCGTCAAGGGCCCGAGGATTTCATCCACAGAACCTAATTCTCTGGAAAGAATATGGGAGTGGAGGGGGGACAACACACCTCACAGAAGGCCATACTCCACCCACACTCCATGTCAGGATGCCCACAGGCAGTCTGCCTCACTCCCCTTCTGCCATTCCATGCCCACTCCCTATGAGGGAAAGCCAATCCAGTTCAAAGCTACTTTCTCCCCTTTGGGAAGGCGAAAGGTCAGTAAGCGGAGTGAGCAGGCACTGCCAAGGAGGCTCTGGCCTCAGCCTGCCTCTCCTGGCACAGCACTCACCTCTTCCACTGCCGGAGGAGGATGAGCAGCAGAGTGCACATCATGGAGCCGAGGCGGAGGCAGTTCACTGAGGCCGGAACTAGGAGCTGAGGGGAGACAGCACATCAGTGAGAAGTCTTCCTGTAAGCGGACACAGTGAGAAGATTCATGTTCCATCCACAGGGCACCTCTTGGCCACATGCCTTTCTTCCCTGGCAGCAAGTTCACAGGGGTAGAGCAGAGCAGGAGAGGCTAGCGCTGGCATGGCAGCAGCAGACCCCTGCTGACGCACCGCAGCCTCGGGCCCCCCAGGCCCATGTGAACCCTCTGACCTGACCACCGTACGGCCGGCTGCAGACTCATGAGCTCTGCTATTTGACTTTGGAGACCTTTTCCCTGGTAGGAATGGGAAACCTCCCAGACACACTTACTAATGCTTTGGTCCCATCAAGCACATCAAGAAAGAGCTGGCGACGCACTGCAGAGTCGGTTAGGTGCATTATATCTGCCTGCAAAGGAATAGAAAAAGGTTTCAGCCAGGAAAATTTCCTAGACTTTAGAAGCCAAGAAATGTGGGGTCCTCTGTCAGGCAATTAGCACTTGATAAGGCAGTGCAGCCCTGATTTAAAATGGGGCTTGAGGGCCCTGCTGTTTCTGTCAACCCTTGGCTATGGTCAGAGTCAAGTCCAGGTTCACCGCCTCTTCATGACTCCATCCTTCCTCTGCTTAGAACCTATCAAAGGCTTCCCAGTGCCTGGGAAATGCAAACCAAACTCTTCAACATGACCTGGAGGCCCCATAGGATCTGGTCAAACCGATTCTGGAATCACCCTCACTGTGCTCACTCTAGTCCAGCCCTACTCGTCTCCTGCCTCCTTCTTGGACACACCAAGCTCCTTTCCTTTTCTGTACCGTGGCACTGTGAGCCCCTCTCTCCAGACCTTTCCTCCACAGGCACTCCGCCTAGAAAGAAGATGGTGGGATTTTCAGAGCTACAACTCAAAAGCTGATTCCCGACTAGGGCCTAAAAGGCAGGTGACACAGAGGTTATACCCTGGGGAATCAACCACTCCTAAAGATGGCTGAGCCTTTCAGTGTGTCCAGAGTCTTAGGGGTCCACAGCCACTGTGCCATGGCAGGAGTGTTCACATACCCAGTCTTTCCAGGCACAAAGCTCCAAGCATGTGGGCAGTCTGGCACTAGGAAACAAATCTCAAAGAAGTAAGATGCTTGGAACAAGGAGGCATCCATCAAGCTGAAGTTAACAAAGTCAAGATATTCGTCTGGATACCACAGGGAAAAACAGTTCACCACCACGTCCTTACAATACAACATGATGGCACCAAACCACAAAAAATGCCACAAACAATACAAACTCTCTCTCTCAAAACTAACTCTCAGTAGCACACAGTGCAAAGTCTCTGTTCTTTTTCTAAGACCAGGAAATGCAGTTTCTAGAACCAATGAAGATAAACTGCTCTTTAGACATGGTGCTGCTGCACCTGTCACAGCTACCTGCTGACTAGTCAACAAATATTTACCTAGTATCTACAGGGCACACAGCACAAGAAGGCAATTATACATTTGCACAAGAGGTAGATGCAGGAAGGGAGCATCTTAGACCTAGTCAAGACCCAAAGGGAGCTACAGGAGGCTTTAAGAATATCTGAAAGGATTTTAAATCACTTCTCTGCATTCTTCTTAAGAGTCCCTTGGACCCAACACCCTCGAATAATCCACATTTACCCCAATCACTTGGCACACAATCTGTTACATTTTAGCTCTCAGGGATAAATTCATCCTGATTCATTTTTCATCCCAAGGAACTGTATCTGCTAGGCGTCTCAACAGGTCATTGCTAAGACATCAAAGTGAACACTTGCCCCAGGAGGTTCTTACGTGACTGGTGGCAATGATGAGAAGCATCCTCCAGGCGGAGACCAGCATCTGATACTCTAACAAGGAGGTACAGCTGCTGCCCTCTGTTTCGGCTGTGTGAACTGCCAAGGACTTGACATACCCTGACCAGTAGGCAAAGCGTTTTTCACTGGAAAATTTCTTGAGTGTATCTTTTAATGACTGGTCTAACGAACCCCTATGGTGTCAAGAAAAAAACAAAACCCACGGTCAGGTTTTAAAACAGATGTGAATGTGATGGGCACAGACCCTTGCTGAGGCAGAGGAAACAACCTCACATGGGCTTAAAGGCAGACGGCTCCAGGATCACCTCCAAAGTGTGGGGCTCATACTTCTTGCTCAACATAATGGGTTAGGCTGAGGCCTTTCCAGGACTCCTCCTCCATAAAATCCCGGTCACATGGAGTTTGCTTCACAATAACTCTTTCTGACAATCATAAATGTCATCAATGGATCGGCCAGGGACACAGCTCACTGGCCCTCCATAAATGGTTCCAAACCAGCTCTGTCCTCTGCCTTGGCTCATACCGCCATGCACCCAATGGTAGGCCGCCATGATCTCCCTCTTCTCCCAACCTTCAATTAAAATCTCAAAAGGGGAAAGGACTCACTTAACTACATAGTATATCTCCAAGCAAATTATCTTCATGATCAGGGCACAGGTTTCCAGGATACTGGGCTGTGGAGAGGGAACAGAACAGACTCTGATCATGTCGAGGAACATCTCCCCCAGTGACCCCCAAAGTGAATAGAGCAGGGTCCAATACTTGGAGAACAAGCAAACACACTCCCTGTCGATTGTGAATGGCCACCTGACTTGCAAAAGTAGAAGTGTCAGGTCCACAATGTCTGCAAGTGAGTGGACAAGACCACAGAACCATTAACAAGAACAAGGCAAGCTACTGTCCTTCCCAAAGAAAGACACCAAAGGGAGAGGAGGCAGGCACTTCTCTGAGATAGAAGTTCCCAGTGAAGAGAATATTCTGTTGTTTAATTAGGGGAGGTATTACTTTCTACATCCCCTTCTCACAGCCCAGCCTTTCCTCCCAGGGACTGCAGCCACTGTCCCACCGTCCACGACAGCTTACCTCAGATGTTTCTGAGGGAGGAGAAAGGGTTCCAAATAGCGGACTGGTTAAATTCTCCCAAAACTTGGGTCTAGAAAGAAAAAACATGTTGGAAATCATACTTTTCTCTCCCACAGTCCTTTTCTCCTCTCTCAAGCTCCCTTTGGTGGTCACTTCTCCATATTTCACCAGTCCCAATCCTAACATGTGTCTCATAAGTCAATTGTTCCTACATAAATATAGAGTTCCATAGACAAAATTACATTTTCCTCTTAAGAAACACAATTGCACATTATAGAGTTGATTGATAAAAACTCTTAATGATTCCTTCCGTTTTACATTTCCAAATGCCTCACAAAGAAGAGAGTAGGGAGGGAAATAAGACAGCAGACTTCCAAATTCTGCCTTTTTAATGTTCCTTCCTTGGTGCCAACAGGGTTCAAGAGAATATAGTGTTTGTTCCATTTGGTCCAATGGCTTGAGCAAGCCATTCTCATCTGAATCTACTATTTCTCAAGAATATTGTGTTTTGATGGGGTTAGCAGAAGGCAAGAACACAAAAGTAGTTGATCCTTAAAGAGCTTAATGCTTAAAGATCCTTAATTGCTACTGATAGCACTAAAAAGAGAGTAAGTGTAAAACTCCCCTGTATTGAAGCAGGCACTAAACATGTTTCATGCTCACTCCCAGTGAACTGCCACAACAAACCTCTGAGACAACAACTACTGTTACTCCCATTATATAGACAAGGACAATGAGACTACTCGCAGAGCCAGACTCACTTGGTTCGGAGGACCAGCATGGCACTATCCCGACGGTCTTGCCACAAGGCATGCAGAAAGGCAATGGCTGCACGATGCAGCAGAGGTGGGCACCAGTATCGATCTTGTTGTTGGAAATCAATCAGCTCCAGCACTGCATGGAGACAGCTCCACACCCCAAGGCTGAATTCCTGCAAGCGGATAAGGGTGGGAGTTCAGTCTCACAGCCACTGCTAGCAGCCACACCTGCAGAGCCCAGAACCACATCCTCAGAAGCCACCTCCCAGTTCCATCCCAAGTACAGGCTCACCTTGGAGCCATCACTGCCATCCTTCACCTCTAGATTCAGAAACAGTTCAATAAGTCCTGGCTGGGTCTCTACTGCAACCGTGAGGAATTCTAGAATCATGACTTTGATGCGCATGTCCTCAATCTTGCTCTGCAGTCGGGTCAGGAAGGCGTCACGTATGGCTGCCGCATCATTGCCCAGGCAAGCATACACCGACATTGGGGCCACCTGGTGGAGACCAGGACACACAGGTTTAGAGCTCCGCTTCCAGAAAAACCTGAGAAGGGCTCTGGAGAACTCCCCAAAAATTGGCAGAAAGGGAAGCATCCAGACATAAAGCTCTGGGCCAAAAGGGACATCACACCAAGCAATAGCATGAGATGCCCAAAAATTCATAGGAGAAATAGTAATCAACATAAAAAGATATTCAACCTCTCTCACAGTTAAATAAATATAAAGTGAAAAATGAGATAGCATATTTTTTGCCCATTAGATTAACAAAGGTTAAAAAACTGATAAAGCCATTGTGGCAAGGATACAAGACTTAGTGTTAGAGGAGTATAAACTGTTACAATATTTTCTGGAGGGCAATTTGGAAATATCTATTAAAAATTAAAATGTTCATTTATAGCTACCTAATTTTTAGGAACTATAAACAAACATTTACAAGGTTCTAGGGATAATAAAGTTCACTTCAGCACTGTTTATAACAGTGAGATACAAAATAGCCCAAATAAATTAGGTGTATCCATTCCAGAGTATGATATACAGCACTAAAGAGAATGAAGTGGGTCCAAATGCACTCATATGGAATGACTACACAATATGGTGCTACAAGAAAAAAGCCAGTCACAAAACAGTACGCATAGTGGAATTCTACTTTTGTAAAGAACAAAAGCGTATGCTTTTTTTTTTTTTTTAACAGATCCATCTGACCAAGGCATCAAACACTTTTATTTAACACATAAACACAGATAAAAAGAAATCCGGAGCAATGCATATCAAATGTCCATAGGGATTATTGGAACAAGGGGATCACAGGGGATCTTAATTTTCTATGTTACATCTACCTGTAATATTTAAATAAATATTTTACAATGAACAGGTACATCCTTTGTAATCAGGAAAAACCCACCCTCATATAAACACACATTTGTGTGTGTGTGTGTGTGTGTTTGTGTATGTATGTGTATGGCTATATTATTATACTTTAAAAGTCAGAAGTCCAAGTTAGCTAGCTGCTTCTTTTGGGAGATGGCAAGAGTGGTCTCAAGCAGGAAGAGTCAGTTTCCTGGGATCTAGTTGGTTGAGTGGGATCCTACCGTGGCCAGACGTTTCAGCAGCTGAATGGCAAGACGTGGCAAAGCAGGGTCATGTTTGTGGTAGATGTACTTGGCTAGAACAGCAATGAGGTTGTTCCCATGAGCACCTGAAGAAGCACAGGAAACAGTTTAGACATCAAGTGTGCCTCACACAAGTTCTTAGAGAAGTTGCAGTTTTAAAAGGCTCATATTGTTCATATAAGGAAATTTGCCCTCAAGTACTGGGAGGGCCAGAGAGAATCCAGGTGGCCACATCCTTCTCTTTTTTTCAGGAGCAAAGGAATAGCCAGGATTTGGGGGTAAACAGTTCAACCCAATTCATTAATAGCAAAGACATATTTTGAAGAAAATAAGTACTTTTATCAAATAGGTTAGAAAAAGGCATTGCACTAGAATGCAAAAAACTATAAAAATTCCAAAATTATACAGCTCAACAGGGTCTTAGACATATCCAAACACCTACTTGATAATGAGGAAACTGGGTCCCAAAGAGATTAAATAACTAGTTTAAGGTCACAGAGTAATAGCCAATACTTAATAGGTACCAAGAACATCTCTACATATTTTACATAGTACATCTCTACATATTTTACGTAGTAATTTATCTAATCTTCATTGTAATCTTACAAGGTAGATACTACAGCTTGAGCACCCCTAATCCAAAAATCCACAATCTGATATGCTCCAAAATCTAAAACTACAGCTTAAAGGAAATGCTCATTGGAGCTTTTTGGATTTTGGGTTTTTGGACTAGGGATGCTGAGCCAGTAAGTATAATTCAAATATTCCAAAATCCAAAAAAATCTGAAATCTGCAACACTTCTGGGCCCCAAGCATTTCAGATAAGGGATACTCAACCTGTACTATTACCCCCATTTTACAGCTGAGAAACCCAAGGGAGAATTGTTTAATAATGTGCCCAAGGTCATGGTGGTTGGAGCCAAAACTTAAACCAAGGCAGGCTGATTTTGAACCTGTGTTCTTAACTATTATTCTATCATCAATAGGAGGCAGAAATAAAGTATGATCCAGTCCTCTTGTTTCCAAAACCAGGGAAGGGCTGGTAATCATTCCCAAATTTCTTCAAGAAATTAATCAGAAAATACTGTTGACATCCAAAAGCACTGCCTAAAATATGTATTTGTGGGCAGAAACGTTGCTGACTGGAAGAGAAATACATACCATGTTGTGTGAGAGCCTGTTCCAGGGGGGACACCACATTAGAAGGAGGTTTCAGCCGAATAACATTGTTGGTGACGGAGAATGCCAGTTTCACTGTCTTGATCAGCAGCTGGCCCTGCCCCTGGCCCTCTGCCCCATCACTAGGGTGCCAAATGGAAACCAAAGTTGATTCAGACAATATGACTTCATTCGTAACATATGTGCTCTCATGAATTAGATTCCAACAATAATCCCAGAGTTCAACAGCTTCTGTTAGAGGCCCCAGTCCAAACTAGGAGAGAGGAGGAGTAATCAACTCCCTTTGCTATGTGCCAGTCTTTCAGCAGCCACTATGTTAGATAATAGCTATGTCCTAAGAAGAACAAGGTTGTCTCAAAATTAAGCTACTGCAAGTTAACTTCAACTAGATTTCTTAGAACACGCAGGCACAATAAAGACAAACAGAGGGAAGGTGGAGAAGTAGCCCTACCTTCGCGGCTGAGCAGCCATCACCATGTCAATGGTGTCCACACCAATGCCCATGATATTAATAACTGTCTGTCCTGCTTCTGTGTAGGCCAGACTGCAGATGCAGAGAGACTGCAGGCTGGGAGTGTGGCTGGAAGACAGAGATGTTCTGAGTTACTAGGGAGCTGCCAACTTCATAACTGGAAGGAAAGGGCACTGTCTAGCTGCCTAGGGTGGCAAACTTAACAAACTGGCCATTGGTGATACAGATCAGCTCTCTGCAAGCTGAAGGCACTCTGATCATTTTCCTGAAATAGACTTGATCCTAAAGACCACACTGGGAAGCAATTTAAATGTCCACCAATTAACAGATACAGTTAACAAAATGAACTATGATTAATCCACACAATGGAATGCACAGAACCACTAAAACAAGACAGATCTGTATGCAATGGCAAGGAAAGAAGTTACAGAGCAGTTAGTATAGGCAGAGGAAAAAACCTAGAAGAAACACAAACTTGTTAACGTCACCTATGGGAAATAGATATATGAAGGGCATTTTGCACTGAATATTTTCCAATGAATGTGCGTGACTTTTGGAAAGATCGTAAAAAATGATGACTACACAAGTACACACACACACAATCTCATTCCCACTTCATCTGCTCTTCTCTCCACAGGGAGAAATGATAAATAGGCCAGTGGAAAGCAACTCACAATCTCAAGATTACTGAGCTCTGGGCTCAACCAAGGGGAGTTCTCTGGAAGAAATGAGATGCCTTTGCACAGCAAAAGCCCATGTCTCCCTTGGTGAGCACTAAGCGCTAACAATCGCCCCCCTCATTACCTGCTGTGCAGGTCTGTCTCATGGCACAGGTTCAGTATCGCATGAATCAGCTCCAGGATCAGGCAACCTGGACTCCAAAAAACACAAAAGAATAATGTGGCCTTGTGTAATGACCCTAATCCCAAGAAAGGGAGAGAAAGATCTCCAGGGACCCAGAAATTCCCAGGTCTTCCCTGCCCCTGCTGTCCTTACCGATCTGTTCCCTCACACCGTGAGAGTTATAGCGCCACTTGTGGTAGCTGGGAAGCATCTCCTTTAGCACAAACATTACACAGGGCACAAGTCCTTGGCTCTGGGTACTACCAAGCTGCCCCTACAAGAAACCATACTGTGAAGGCTTCTGCCACTTAAGGGAAAGTTATCTAGTTACTAGAGACTTAACTCCCAAACCACAGACAGGTCCAAAGGAATTCTGGGCAAGCTTTGGCCATCAGTGAAAAACCAAAACATCAGAACATCCTACTTTAATTGAGCCCAAGTTGTGGGTTTCTTTAGAATAGAAAAAGTGACTAAAAGATAATGTGAAAATGTCATAAAAAGCACCAACATGAAGAAGAGGGATGAAGGCTAAATGTGGACAGAAGGGAGGTACCTTAAACATAAAGGCTACAGGATTGTCAATGACGAAGAATGCCAGCTTCACTGTCATGATCACCAGCCATCCCTAACCTCAAACCCATCACTGAAATATGAGAAATGAGATCTGATATCCAAAATTCTTTGTCCTGATGGTACTTGTTAATGTCAGTTTTCTAAATTTACATCTGAATTTATATCCCTACCTCTACATACAATTGCTTCTATCTTTTTAAGCATTCATTGATTCCTGCAGGCAGGAAGTGGGCCAAGTGCTTTTTGCACATGACCCTCTCAACCCAACAAGGCAGACACCGTGTATCACTCTTATGTTACAGAGATTCTGAGAAATTCTGTACTTGCCCAAGGTCAAGCCAGCTAGTAAGTGGTCACGCTAAAAGGTAAACTGAATTCTGACTCCAAAATCTATGCTCTTAACTCATATAGAGCATTTCTCAAACTCAGTTGTGATCCATTAGTGGATTATGAAATCAGCTTATGGCCACAACTCACTTTAAAAAAAAAGGGGAGGGGGGACTGAATAGAAAATATCAAAGTGAATCTTACGTAGCAACAGTAAATGCTATATTGTGAAATTTTGCTTTAGGAGGGTATATACACACATATATACTGGGAAATGATACACAATGTACATCTTACCCTGGGCTACCATCAAAATAGCTTGACAGCCACTGCATTACCCATACGGCCTCTTCAGTTCTAACTCATAAGCCTCCTATTACATAAATTCACATAATTAAGCACCCATTATAGAATATACTGGTACATACATACTCAACGTATAGAACTGTAAGCACCATAACTTCAAGACAACTGTTCTGCCTGCGGACAAGACGACTACAGTAGCAGGAGACAGGGAAACTATTTCAGAATCATCTGACCAGACTGTACCTTGACAAGCGTAGTGATCAAGCGCAGAAAGGCAACAGTGACCCCATACTCGCCCTGGGGCTGTTCACTATTCATCAAGAGGTTTCCATACCCTCCAGCATTCATCCCCTCCGCACTGGGAAAAGACAGAGAGGTAAAGGCAAAAATTATGGGGAAATTTCAGGTTTCAAGAAACTAATCACAGAGCAGTCTTGTTATAGTCTAGATGGTTCGAGCATAAAATAGGAAAGCTCTGCAAGAGCATTAATCAATTTTATATGCAGGGTAAACATTAAGAACATGTTTTATTGATGTATGACATCAAGAGATTCAAAGTGAAAAATCAAACAATCAGGGAAACATTTTTGTCTTATAAGCAAGAGACAGCAAGGTGAGAATGCTCAGGTAGTAAGATAGAGCCTGTGCATTAATAAGTGGTCCACTGGGCAAGCTCAAGCACCCATGAAAAAAGAAAAAGTACAGTTACTGTGGGTTAAGAATGGGACAAGTCCCTGGATCTAGACACCTCTGGATTCTCTAGGCTGGAAAGTAAACTCCCACATACCTAAAATGGCAGCAGCTAGGTGAGAAATCTTTCTTGCTCTCCCACTCTCAGGCTTTAAAGACTATGAGCCATCGGTGCTGCCCTGAGAAGAGGGCATGGGTAGGGCCCCACACCCTACCATTTCCTTTGCCCTGTCCTCACTCACCCTCCTATTTCTGGCCAGAGGGCTGAACAGGCAAGGGCTGCACAGAGTAAGTGAACAGGCAAGCTTCCCTAAAACCTGTAAAGTTAGGCTAGACCTGAAACATACATGGTTCTCTCTAGAAAACAGGCTCTACCCACCCTAGGACCTGGCTCACCTAATCATCTGACTCATGTTGGAGACAGGGTGGGCCACAAATGGTAAAAAACCTGTGTGACGAAGATCAGTCCAGACCTGAGAAGGGAAAAGAAGAGTTAAATGTCCACATATCTTCAGGTATATGTAAAGTGTTGCATTTTTTGGCTGTTGGAAATATTCCATGTCTCACCTTTGCTGGATTCCGGGCAGCCAAAACGGTCAAGCAGTTGACACAAGAAGCAATGACATCCACAGGGGGGGAGATAACTGTTGTTAACCTGGTTGGAGAACAGTGCATTGTACTCAATAAAATGAATAATACAATCGGTTTGTATTTCCCAGTTCTCTCTTCCCAAGTTCTTCCTCTCAGCAGGGATATAAGAACAGGAAAGCCCACAACTGGGGACTGATACCACACGAGGGCTTCCCACAGAGAAATGTGTGTGGACTTTAACCCGGTGGGTATGTAGCCAGGCTCCTGAAAACCAAGAGAACAACTGCTGAGAGCTCTGCCAGGCAGCTGAGGGTTAGCCACAGAGACTCACCGCTGCAGCAGCATGTAGATGCGGGACGTGATGGGCAGAAGACAGTCTGCTATCGACAGGTCTGTACTGATGACCTTATGGACCAGATCAATGATGGGTTTGACTCTCTGGCAGTGCTGAATCACATCTGAGGGGAAAGACAGAGTGTGACCTTATCGCAAACAACTCCTTTAAAATCACAAAATAGAGGACATTGGTACTTTCAGACAGGAGTCTGCCAATCTCCTCATTTGCCAACAAATTCATAAACTCCTCTTTCCTTCTCCTCAAACCACTTGTCCTTGTTCTTCCAATGCAGCCTCGGGGACAAGTGCCAAACTTTCAGTAACAGGCATAGGTTCTATTATTATCCTTTCTTACAGGTAATGAGAAAACTGAGGCTCAGTGATGTTAAGTGTTGTTCTAAGGTAGACAATTAGCAAGTGATGAAGCTCAGATTTGAACCCAGGCAGTCTCACCCTAAAGGCCATTCTCCTAGTCTTTGTACTGCCAGCCTTGCTAAAAGAACTCATTTCCCTAGCTACCTCCTTCTCCCTGTCCCAGCTTCCCTTGCGCCCTCCAAATATTCTTTTTTAGCCTCTTCATGTTATCTACTGGCCTCTCTGGTTCTGCTATGAGGACCTCCCTTCTGCTCCCCTGCAGGACTTCCTTGCCCGCCTTGTTAATATCACCTGCCTCCCAGCCACACTGAAGCCAAGTAACAGAAACCAAAATGGGCCCTGGCTTTCACCAACCCACTTTGCTCTACTTGTAAGTTTTTTAGACCATCCTGATTCCTGCCTTGGTTGCCCTCACTCTCTTCTCTACCATCTGACTACATGCCTAAGTAAATGTAACCTTGGGGTGAATACAGTGTTTCCCAAATTTCATTCACTCCCATTTTGTCATGATTTTTCTTATCTTTGTATACCACCTAGGGCATTATTTACTTAAAATGTAGATTCACTTTTTAAATTCCAGTACATTTATCTTCAACTTTACATTTAGCCTCAATGAAAAAGGAGTACTACTTGTAATTAGAAGTTAAGCATAAAAACAAACATAAGAGAAAAAATAAATAAATAAATAAAATCACGAAATAATGGCTGGGCACAGTGGCTCATGCCAAAGGCTCATAGCACTGTGGGAGGCCAAGGCGGGAGGAGCACTTGAGGCCAGGAGGTTAAGACCAGCCTGAGCAACACAGAGAGATCCTGTCGCTACAAAAAAAATAGAAAAATTAGCTGGGCATGGTAGCATGTGCTTGTAATCCCAGCTACTCAGGAGACTGAGGCAGGAGGACCACTTGAGCCCAGGTGTTTGAGTTGCAGTGAGCTATAATGAAACCACTGCACTCTACCTGGGGCAACAGAGCGAGACCTTGTCTCAGAAATCAATCAATCAACCAATCAATCACAGAATAGTCCCTGAGACCCAGATAAACAAATCAGACCAATCACAATCTTGATGGTTCTGAATTTTATCTTAAAATTCCCCCAAATCCTCCAAGGATGCCCATAATTACCCCCACTCCCCCGTGATGGCTCCCAAAGCTGACCTTACCTGCAGTTGAAACAACATGAAGCAGCATTTCAATCTCACAGGTAAAGAGGGTCCAGCTGCTATAGGAGTATTCCCAGCGCACCAGGTAAGCCCTGTCATCGAGCATTACTTGGCCCACGGTGCCTTGAGGTATGCGAAGGTTGGTCTGACCCCCTAGGGTGGGAGGAAGAACAACATTCTAATATCTGAGGACAAATAGGAATAGGTAACACCTCTACCAGACACCAATATTTAAACACATCTTGGTAGCTAACATTCCTACAGCTTTTTCCATTAAAAAAAACCCAAAAACTCTCATCATCTGAGGAAATGATTCTTTCCATATGTCTGAAAATCAGATGAGTGCAGAGAGTGGTTTTGTATTCAAATGATAACTACAGGGAAGCCCACCTTTGTGGGACTGTTTGTGCCTAGATCACTGGGTGAATCAGTGGTGATGCCAGGACTAGAACAATAAGGCCATTCCCTCTTTATTTTGCTCCTTGAGAACCTGGGATACACATGAGCCTAAAAGCAGTAACTGGTCACTCTTACACACTGCCAATAAAAAAAAAAACTGTTACCACCTTTTTCAACAACTTAATTGGGCACAGTCTAATCAAACATTTTTGAATTTTTTTTAAAAAATGTGGTAAAATATACATACCATAAAATTTACCATTTTGACCAAGGGTACAGTTCAGTGGCATTAAGTACTTTCACACTGTTGTACATTACCACCATCCAAAACAAAACTTTTTTCATCTTGCAAAACTGAAACTCTGTACCCATTAATCAATAATTCCCGCATTCCCTCCAACCCCTAGCCCTTGGCAACCACCATTCTATTTTCTGTCTCTGTGAATTTGACTACTCTAAGTACCTTATATGAGTAGAATCATATAGTATTTGTCATTTTGTGACTAGTTTATTTCACTTAAGTAAAATATCTTCAAGGTTCACCTACTTTGTAGCATGCATCAGAATTTCCTTTCTTTTTAAAGGCTAAATAATATTCCATTTTATGTATGTACCACATTTTGTTTATTCATTCACTTGTCAATGAGAATCTATTCAAAATTTTTATTGTCTATATAACCCTCTTACTCAAAAATCCCACTTTTGGGGATTCTATCTACTAAAAATAAAAGCACCAGTATATATATTGGGTGTGCATGTACCCAGTACAGCATTATTTGTAGTGGCAAAACCCTGATATAGTCTAAATGTCCTTTAGAAGGAGAAAGATAAAAAATTATAAAACATCAAGGATAATTAAGTAGTTACTGAAAAGAATGAGTCAGAGTCATATGTAATAAAATCAACCTGCAGAATGAGTTGTGAGAGTATACAGAAACATGTGAAAGGACAAACACCAAATTCTTAACATTGATTATCTGATGGAGACAAGACTGAGAGATTAACTTTTTAAAATACACCTCTGTGTTATTTACCTTGTTACAATGAACATGCATTATTTTTGAAATCAAATAATCTAATGATGTAAAAAAGTTATCTAAAAAAAGAGAAACTGACTCTAATTACTTATCAATGAATCAACACATACGGTTGGAGAGAAGAACTGCTTTAAAGGCACCTCACATGAAAGAATGAAAACACTGGTCTAAACAGAGGCTGTCATAAAAGAGGCTAACGCACCAAGGATCTCTTTATCTTACCAAGAGGGTAAAGGAGTTTGGGTGTTTGTCTCCGCCAAAGAGTTCCATCTTCATGGGAGATCACATCATGGGGCTTGTGCTTATAAAGTTCATTGTAGAAAGACATCTTATCCAAGAAACTATACACCTGCCGACATGCAGAAAGAAACCATCACACATTCACCTCTGGGACATGCAAGGGAGTCCCCCATCCGCTCTTCTGCTCTTTCAGCCACACTCTCTAACTTCTCACAAGCCCACGACTATGACTGTTCTTGGAATTGCCTTCTGCCCTCCTTGCCAAATCTTCACCATGCTTTAATACCCAACTCTCAAGTCCCCCTCACTCCACAGAGATAGCTGTCTCTCCTGAACATTATGGTCTTCACTACTCAAATGATATTTACTATGTACCACCTGGTTATTAGCTATTTATTTCTTATACATACGATTCTCTTCCAACTAGATATTAAGGAGCTTTATACTTAGTCTTACTCCCACAGTATCTATAATAGGTACTTAATAAAAAGATTTGTATTAAATTTTATAGAATTGAGGCACTCTCTCATTCAACTTCAGACTGACTCTTGTTGAGAAAGTGGAACTGCAACATGGAAAGCGAAAAGGATTCCTAATGAAGGATGCAAAAAATATCTCCTATTGTCTTTAGAGGTATCTGACTGAACAACTTACCTTTTTGGCAGTGGACTTCCCTGATACAAGGGCTCGGAGCAATTGCAGGAGTGGGGAAAGCAGGTGGGGAAACATTCCACATACACTGTCCAGAATGATCCCAAGACCAGAGGTTGGTTCCTATGGTGGAAGGACAGAAGTCACTGATCTTCACATTATCTACAAATTAACATATCTCCAAATTGCCCAGCAATAAGAAAATCTACAATTATCCTTTCCTTTAGACAGACATCATCCTTCCCTAATAATTTAAGACTTTCATATTTCCACTGAAAAAGGCTATCAAACAACTGATTTCAAGACCCGAAAAGAGACGATGACTCTATCCAGTGACCTCTTCCCAGCCATCCTTTCTACAGGAAGACAGCATTGTTTACCTTTGCATTACATGTTTCTACTAAAGGAAAAACTACCCAACAAAATTTTAGCATTTAGCCACCATACACAAGCAACAGATCCTCAATTAGATACTGCTTCATACCAGCTTCTCCCAGGAACACTGTGATTTTGTAAGATTAGACAGCATATCAGGAAAAAGAGGGTAAAATACACAGGCAGATCAGTCAGGCTACAGTACAAGAGAAAACAGACTTATTCATCATCTGGACCTTCAGGTTTGAGGCTATTACCAATGCTAAGACCAATTACTGGTGAAAAAGTATTCTCTCCAAAGCCAAATTCTCACTCGAACCAATTACAATATGCTGACAACTCATGAGATATAGTTAAAATCCCCTAATAGTACTTTCAAGAGCTGCAGAAACACTGGTGCCTAAGAGACTGCCAATGTGAAAAAAGACTTGGTGGGTTGGGGAATAGGGGACAGAAAAAAAAAAAACAGACTTGGTGATAGGACAGAC
This sequence comes from Daubentonia madagascariensis, assembly GCA_023783475.1. Classification (NCBI taxonomy): domain Eukaryota; kingdom Metazoa; phylum Chordata; class Mammalia; order Primates; family Daubentoniidae; genus Daubentonia; species Daubentonia madagascariensis. The sequence goes on from JAKFHU010000776.1 coordinate 5,396,720, forward strand.
GATACACTAGTTAATGATTTGGGCTACAGACTCAAGTCAGACAAAACTGGGTTTTGGCTGTCTCTCTCTAGCTGTGTAACCTTGATAAGCAAATCACTTCACATCTCTAAGCATCGCTTGTCATCACATGAAAAATGGTGACAGTAATAGAATCTACTTCACAAATTTTTATAAAGATTAAATGAGAAAATACACATAAATGCTTAGTATAAAACCTATCACAAAGCAAGTGTTTGATAAATTCTTTTGCTCCAGAGAATGTCACACATTGACCCTTTCTGACATACTTACTGTTCCCCAGAACAGTTCTGGAAGAGAAGGATCTGCCAGGACTTCACATGCTGTGTCGATTACATCCTGTTGGGGGAGGGGGAAAAAACAGTTCATTTTCCCTAGTTGAACCAGTCTTTTTTTTTTTATTGTATTCTGTAGAAATAAAAACACCACTAAACACCTTCATATAGTATGTCTGAAAGAGCTCTGGGTTTAAAAAGTAAGATTATACCCTGTCCAAGGGGATGTGTCATGACTGATATATGATGTTAGACAAATTCACCTCTCTGAACTTTAAATGCTTTATCTGTAAAATGAGGACAATAATACCTGCTTCAGAATATTACAGTAAGGATTAAATGAGATAATGTATGGAGAAGTGGACTGTAAATTCAAAAATGCAATGTAAATGTAAGATACTACCAGGCTCAACTAGATTGTCCTCCTAGAGGGTAAGAACAATGTCTTTTAAATCTTTTTGTCCTCAGCACCTAGCACAGAGTTTAGCACATACTGGGACTCTAATGAATGCTTACAGAATGATTTTTTTAAAATCCAAATACCAGAACTCCTAAAACCCCAATATGTTAATATCAATTCTCCAGGTGCAAGGTAGGGTCCAAATGTAACCAGAATTTACCCAAAGAACACAAAAGCTTATTATATGGCCCCTAGATACACCTTTGCAAATTGAGTCTTTAAGGCAAAATTCACTTCTCTCCAATGATAAGAAATTTCCATTTTACTAATTTAATCAATTTAAAAAACTAGTCGCTAAGCATTAAAAATTAACACAATGGGCCAGGCACAGCGGCTCATGCCTGTAACCCCAGCACTTTGGGAGGCCAAGGCAGGACAATTATTTGAGGCCAGGAGTTTAAGACCAGCCTGGGCAACATAGCAAGACTCCATCTCCACAAAAATAAAAAAATTAGCTGGGCATGTTGGCATGCACCTGTAGTCCTAGCTATAGGAGAGGGTGAGGTGGGAGGATGGCTTGAGCCCAGGAGTTCAAGGCTATAGTGAGCTGTGATTGTGCCACTGCACTACAGCCTGGGTGACAGAGCAGGACCCTGTCTCAACAAAAAAAAAAAAAAAAAAAAAAAAAAGAAAAGAAGAGAAGAAATGTGGCAAGTGCAATTGAGGAACTGAGATTTAATTTTAGTTAATTTAAATTTAAATATCCACATATGGCTTGTGGATACCATAGTAGACAGCACAGTTACAGACTAAAAGAAACTTGAAAGACTTGTCAACCTATTACCATGTGCGGACCTTATTTAGATCCTAATCCAAACAAACAAACTTATGACAAATTTGTAACATGTATAAGACAATTGGAAATTTGAACCCTGACTTGATATTTGAAGACCCTAGTTTTTTTATCATGATGATGGTTGTAAACTTAAGTTTTACTGAAATATTCATAGATTAAATTAAATGATGTCTGGCATTTACTTCAAAATAATCAAGAAGGGAAAGGACAGAAATGAAATAAGATTAGTCATGAGTTGGTAACTGTTGGAAGCTGGTGATAGGATCATGAGGGCTCATCACACAATTCTGTGTTCTTTGGTGTAAGTTGAAATGTTTCATTTTTTAAAATGTTGCAGAAGATTTAGGAGCACCAACAGACGTCTGGAACAGATGAACTACAGAGTAAAAAAAATGAGGACACAAAACAGTATGTACATTGTGGTTCCATTGTTAGAGAAGAATTATTGTATTTTCATGTATATTAAGTATGCAAAAACTGGAAGGGAACACATCAAAATGTTAAGTTATCCTGTGTGATTAGATTATACTTTTAAAAAATGAGCATTTTCTGTTTTTCCTACAATTACCATGTATCATTTGTATAATGGAAAATGAAAATGAACAGCAGAAAACAAATTAACACATGAGGTAAACAATATCAGATCTGATGTGTTTTAGGGACTTGATTGCAAAGCTGAAGAGTACTATAGACAGCTTCCTGAAAGCCCGACACTAACCTGCTGATTGCCCAGTGTGTGCAGCTCCAGCGAGGTGAGAACAAAAGAGAGGAGTCCATAGACACACATGCACGCGGTGCTGGTGGTACACTAGAATGGCAAAGGAGTCAGTGAATAATTCTCAATAACACAACTCTTCCCCAGATTCAGCCAATCCTATTGCATTAATATAGTCCTTGTAACACCAGGACACTATAATGAAAAAAAGACATATATAGTCCTTATAAACAAATGGGAAGGGAATCTGAAGCTTCATAATTTTCCTAATTAAGTTACAAGATCAGGAAGACAAAGGGAGAAAAGAGGAAGCAGGAACCACAAATATTACAACACAGACAAGAATAAAATAAAAAAGGAACTATTTTCAAAATGACCAAAGTTTGTGTGGAGAAGAAAACCATATCCAGCCTAGAGAAAGAATAAAGAGTCAATATGTCCTGATACAAACTGATACAGCACCTGAACTGCCATCAACATAAACCTACCAGTGCTAACAAGTGGAGCCTGCTGGCTAAGGTTTCTTTTCTTTCTTTTTTTTTTTTTTAATAGACTTTATTTTTTAGAGCAGTTTTAGGTTCACAGCAAAACTGAGCAGAAAGTACAGAGATTTCCAATGCACCCCTGGCTCTACACATGAATAGCCTCCCCCATTATCAACATCCCCAACCAGAGTGGTACCACTGTTATAACTGAACCTACATTGACATTATCATTATCATCCAAAGTTTATAGTTTACATTAGGGTTCGCTCTTGGTGTCGTACAATCTATGGGTTTGGATAAGTATAATGACATGTATCCACTATTACAGAATCATGCAGAGCAGTCTCATCGCCCTAAACATTCTCTGTGGTCTACCTACTCACTTCTCTCTCCCCTCTAACTCCTGACAACCACTGATCTTTTTACTGTCTCCAGTTTTGCCTTCTCCAGAACGTTCTATAGTTGGAATCATACACCACAAAGGCTTTTCAGATTGGCTTGTTTCACTTAGTAATATGCATTTAAGTTTCTTCCATGTCTTTTTATGATTCAATAGCTCATTTATTTTTTTTTTTTTCCCAACAGACCCAACAGAAAGAAGTGAGAAGACAAGTCATGTCTTTTCAGCAGTGAATAAATATTCCACAGTCTGGATGCACCACGGTTTATTTATACCTAATGAAGGACATCTTAGCTGCTTCCAAGTTCTGGGAATTATGAATAAAGCTGCTATGAATGTCTGTGTACAGGTTTTTGTGTGGACATAAGTTTTTAACTCCTTTGGGTAAATACCAAGGAGCACAATCACTGAATCTGAGGTTTCATTTTAGTACATCAAAACAAGCTGACTAAACCATGCCACTGAAATTATACCCCAACATAAGACTCAAGAGAATTTCTAATTCATCCTGCTATAGTTGAATAAGTCCCCTGAAAAAGATTTCTCTGGTCACAATGGCCAAAGCTATCTTCAGAAAATAAACTTAACTGGCAAAGAGTCAGACATAATGAGTTCAAACTGTATCTACCACTTATTGGCTATTACTGTTGCTTTGGGCAAATTGTATCTCCCTGAGTCTTAATTTCCTAATGTATAAAACAGGATGATAATCCTTAACACAAAGTAGTGTTGTAAGGATTAAATAAGACAACGTTCAGAAAGTGCTCAGCAGTGTCTGGTCATAGCAAATGCTCCACAAAGGTTAGTTACATTATCTCCATTATCCATTCACCATTACAATTATTATACTATTATCATGCTCCTGCCTGCTCTTTGCCCATTCTCATGCTCAACCACCAATAGCCTTAGACTCACATCATTTCCCCCACTAGCAAGTGACCGGAGCAGTCGGGTCAAGTATTGAAATACATTCAGCTGGATGGCTGTGCCACCTATCTTCCGGACCACACTGCTTGTCTCTTCTGGGTTCAGGGTGTGACGGAGGAGAGCCCAGGCCAAAAGCACTGGGGCATGATGTGGAATGTCCCCGAAGGTCAACATCAAATGGTCCATATCCTAATGACAGGAGAAAACACATCTGTGTCTCCAAACAGAAAGGGTCAAGATTCCTCAACGAGATTCTTCATCATGCTCACTAAGCCCATTAATCATCCAGAGTGGCCTCACTCTCCCATTCTGATATTTCACTTTTCTCAAACCCCCAGCCACCTCACTAATAAACCCCTAAATTACTCTTTCCCTTACCTACAACTTTTTTCTACTGATTTTAAATAGTCTTAATTTAAGATTGTAAAATATATGTTCAAATGGAGTCTCTTTAGAAATTTTACCCTGATCCTTCTTGAACTTTCTGTGATCTCTCCTCATCTTCTATCTTTCTAACCATCCCATCTCAATGTTTTCCCCCATCCTCTTCTTTCACAGGTCCCATAAATGCAGACAATCCCCAGGGTTTTGTCCAAGGGCCTCTTTTGTGCTTGTACTATCTCCATGAGTGACTCGCTCTCACAGATTCAATTATCACCTCTGTACAGATGCCTGATAAATCTCAGATTTCCTCCAGACCCAATACTCTGTTTAACAATGCAGAACCTCACAACACTGAACAATGTAGAATTACACAAGACTGAAAATTTTACAAAGCAGGATAGTTCAGTGGTTAAAAACACACTACTAACTACAAACCATGTGAAAAAAGAAAAGATGCTATTCCAAGTTAACCTGACAAATAAGTCCATCCTGGGCAAACTGGTGCAGTTCTCTTCTGTCATCCAAAGCACACTTATGTAAGGACTCAATATCCATGCCTTCCACCAGGATGAGGGCACTGAAGTAGCTGGAAAGAAAAATGGTATCACAGTGTCACATATGTTGCTCTGAAACTCACTGGAGACTAAGCTGAGATGTAAGAAACCTCAACATCAAAAAAATTATGAATGAGTTATTAAACATTTTTTTTTATAAGTCTTCTAAATCTAATATGTATCTTATACTTCCAGCACATCTCAATCTGACCAGCCACATTTCAAGTGCTTCATACTCATATGTAGCTTGTACCTACCACATTGGGCAGTGGAGATCTCGTACTAAAGGTTGCTACAGCCACCAATTTTATCTGACCCAGGCGAACTGCCTCATTTCTCAAGTGTGTATCTTTGCTCACAGAGGGAACAGGCCCCCAAATGTGGATATATCCATAGCCATAAATAGAGAAAAAATGAGAAATTCAAAATCCATAGACTATGACCTCAAAGAAGTCAGACAGCACATATGCCTTATCATTCACTATCTTCTTAGCATTTGCATAGTGCCTGGCCTGCAATAGTTGCTCAACAAATTTCTATTGATGGATGAATGCCTTAGATGAAGACTGCAAGTAAAAAAGCAGAATACAATACTTATTTTGAGAGAAGAACATGTCCCTCTCAACCTGTTTTTATTCCCCACATGAACAGGAACGTGGCAGTATGCCTACCTATTTCCCCATTCATTAAATGAAAAGTACACCCACCCCCTCACCCATTTACAGAACCACTACAGTATCAATGCTCTAAACATTCTACAAGTTCTATGACCTTTAATTCATTCAGACTTACCCAATTCGATCTACAAAAGGATCCATGGTCTCATCCACCAGGTGCCTATTGGTCTGCCTACTACCAAATCCTTGCTCTTTAAACATCTTGGTTAACACAAGCAGGTCACTAGGTGCCATCTCAAAGTATGCATAATACAGGAAAATAATTTCTAGCAGCATGGACTGTTCCCGAAGGCACTGAACAAACCAGCGAGACACCTGGCGCTCAGTCTGTACAACCAGTTAAGAAAAAATGGGAGAGGAATAAAGTGATATTAAAAAAACCACATTTAAAATTTTTTGAAGTCATTTTTACACTTGAACTTAGCCAAAAGGCTAAGAAACAATAAAGTTATTTTTATTAGATAATATATGCACATGGTAGAAAATTGAAAAAGTATAAGAATAGAGTGAAAAAAGGTCTCCCTCCCTATAATTCCTATTGCCCAGTCATCCAAACCTCTCCCCAGAAGCAACCACTGTTAAGAGATTTTTCTCTCTCTTTTCAGCAATATGCCATACATACTAACTCATTAATTCTATATACTATCTATCTCTAAACCAAATAACATATTACACAAACCATTCAGCACCTTACTTTTTTCACTTAAGAATGTATGCTAAAGATTATTTCCTGTAACAGTATATTAACAATTTCCTTATTTCTCACCCCTTTTTATACCTGCAGAGTAATCCATTATGTGAATATAGCACAGATTATTCCATCAGTCCTCTCATTATTTTTAATATTGCATAGTATTCCATGTAAATGCCACAATTTATCTTAACTAGCCTACACAGATGGGCATTTAGGTTATCACCAATCTTTTGCTAATAAAATCATGCTATACAACTGATAGAACCACCAGACAAAAAACCAGCAAAGAAAACCTGAACAATCTTGACCTGACTGATACTTACAGCATACCACACTCAACTACTACCAAACACACAATTTTTTCAAGTGTACATGGTACATTCATCAAGAAAGATCATATAGTGGGCCATAAACCATGAGACAGTAAATTTTAAAAGACTAACACAATACAGAATGTGTTCTCTGATCATAACAGCATAAAATAAAAAATTGATAACAATAAGATAGCTAAGAAAAATAGCCTATGTTTGGAAATTAAACAACACACTTCTAAATAATACATGGGTCAAAGAAAATCATAAGGAAAACTAGAAACTATTTTGAACTAAATGATAATGAAAATACAATATATCAAAATTTGAGGGATGCAGCTAAAAGCAGTGCTTAAAGCAACATTTATAGTTATTTATTACACAAGATCTAAAAGCAACTATCTAAGTTGCTAACTTAAGAAATTAGAAGCTGGGAGAGGTGGCTCACACCTCTAATCCTAGCACTTTGGGAGGCTGAGGCAGGAGGATCTCTTGAGCTCAGAGCCCTGAGCAAGAGCAAGACCCTGTCTCTACTAAAAATAGAAAAAATTAGCCAGGCGTGGTGGCACCCACCTGTAGTCTCAGCTACTTACAGGAGGATCACTTGAGCCTAGGTGTTTGAGGCTGTTGTGAGCTAGGCTGACACCATGGCACTCTAGTTCAGGCAACAGAGCAAGACTCTCACATTCTCTCTCTTTCTCTCTCTCTCTCTCTCTCTCTCTCCCTCTCTCTCAATAAATAAATAAATAAATAAATAAATAAATAAATAAATAAATAAATAAAATAAGAAAAAGAGCAAATTAAATCCAAAGCAAGAAAATACAAGGAAATATGGACATACAATAGAGAAAACTAAAAACAAAAACCACCATTATCATAAATGAATGAGGGACATAACTACAGATCCTACAGATAGTAAAAGGATATGTAAATAACAAGAACAGCTTTATGTAAACAAATTTGACTACTAAGATGAAATGGACAAATTCCTTCAAAGGCATAAATCACCAAAACTAACCCAAGAAAAATAGGAAATGTGAATAGCTCTGTATCAATCAAAGTAAACTGAATTCAGAATTTAAAACCCTCCCACAAAGAAAACTCCAGGCCCAGGTGGCTTCAATGGTAAATTCTATCAAACATTTAAGGACAAGATCCAAAAGGCAAGAGTCATAATAATGAAAACTGAAAAAACAAGAGTTCATCAAAATTGAAAATTTTTGCTCTTAGAAAAATACAGTTAAGGTGAGAAAAGACAAGCTGTTAAGTGGGAGAAAATAGTTGCAAAACATCTGACAAATGGCTTTTACCTACAATATTATATATAAAGAACACTAACAATTTGATAAGACAAACATCCCAATAAAATCAATGGGCAAAAGACACTTCGCCAAAGAAAGTATAAGCAAATAAGCATGTAAAAAGATGCTCAACATCACTAGCCATCAGGGAAATGCAAATTAAAACCACAACGAGCCAGGCTTGGTGGCATGCACCTGTAGTCCCAGCTACTCAGAAGGCTGAAACAGGAAGACTGCTTGAGCACAGCCTGGGCAACACAGTGAGACTCTGTCTCAAAAGCAAAACAAAACACAATGAGATACCACTATACACCTATTAGAATGTCTAAAATTAAAAACGGTAAAAATACCAAGTATTGGTGAGGATGTGTAGCAAAAAGAATTCTCATACATACCTGGTAGGAATGCAAAATGGTATAGCCACTGTGGATAAACAATTTGTCAATGCCTTATAAAGATAAAAATTTATACTTAAAATATGACTCAACAATCTCACTCTCCATTTACCCAAGATAAATGAAAATCTAATGTCTACACAAAGACCTGTATGCTAACATTCACAGCACATTATTCGTAAGAGCCAAAAAACAGAAATAACAAATGTCCATCAACTGATGAATGGATAAACAAAATGTGGTCCAGCCACACAATGGAGTAGTGCTCAGCCATAAACAGGAATAAGTACTATTACATGATGCAACATGGATGAATCTCAAAAACATTTTGCTAAGTAAAAGAAGCCAAACAGAAAAGACTACATAATTGTATGGTTCTATTTATATGAAATTCCAGAAAAGGTAAAACTATAGTGACAGTTACTTAATAATGGTTAAAATGGTAAATGTTATGTTATGTATATTTTACCACAATAAAAAAATCATAATTAAACAAACAAACAATATTTTAGAGAAAGCAGATTAGTGGTTGCTTGGGGTCAAAGGTCACAGACTGACTACAAACATTCTGGGAGACAGAAATGTTCTAGATATTGATCATGCACGTGTGTACGTGGTTATTACAAATAACTGTATACAACTGCCAAAACTCATCAAACTGTACACTTAAAATGAGTGATTTTTTTTTCTTTCTAGAACAGAGCTGCTGAGAAATAAAATGAGTGAATTCTGTTGGATGTAAATTATACCTCAATAGGAGGAAATGTTACAGATCCATCATTTAAACAAGTCATTTCACATAAGTGTGAATGTATTTATAAGACAGACTCCTAAAGTAGAACTGCTGGGCCTAAAGACGTGTATTTTCAATTTTTAGATATTGTCATAATGCTTTCCATTAAAAAGCATACCAATTTATACTCATACAGCCAAAAAAGTGTACCCATTATCCCATCCCTTGAACGAGTGTGTTGTCATGTGAATCCATTCATTGCTTTTGCCCATTTCTCTACTGGGTTTTTGGTCTTTTTACTTATTGATTCATCGGAGTTCTTTCTATTTTAAAGGGTATTTGTCTTTGGACTTTATTTATAGCGTTATTTTGGGGGATATGCCTTACAATAGTTTTTTATTTGTTATTGCTGGATTTATTATTTTTTCTTTTATGAATTCTGAGTTACCTTAAAAAAGCCTTCCACACTCAAAACAAAAAAAAGACCCCACACCTCTCATGTTTTCTTCTAGTACATTTATAGTTTTTCTTTTAGTAATTTTAAAATTTTTATTTATTTTTTTTTTGTCGAAACGGAATCTTGCTCTGTCACCCAAACTGGAGTGCCATGGTACAATCACAGCTCACTGTACCTCTAACTCCTGGCCTCAAGCGATCCTTCCACCAGGGCCTCCCAAAGTGCTAGGATTATAGGCGTGAGCCACTGCACCCAGCCTCTTTTGTAATTCAAACCATTGATCCATCTAGGTTTTCTTTTTTGGTAAAAGGTATGAGGTAGAGATAACAGCTTAATTTTTCTCCAGATGGCTACACAATAGTCCCAACATCATTTATTGAATAAGCCAATGTTTCCCCAATGATTTGAAATGCACTTTTATCATGTATTTATTCCCTATGATTATTTGGGTCTGTATCTAGACTTTCTATTACGCACTATTCAACAGTCTATTTACACATGTGTCAATTCCATGCTTTAAATTATTACAGTTATATTATCTGATAAGACTAATTTTTCTTTTTTTTTTTCAAAATTTTCCTGGCTATTCTTACTTATTATTCATATGAATTTTGAATCAGTTTGTCTAGGTCAAGGTGGGAGAATCGCTTGAGGCCAGGAGTTCAAGGCCAGCATGGGCAACACAGTGAGGCATGGTGGTGCACACCTATAGCCCTAGCCCAGGTGCAGGGAACCTGTGGCCTTCTAGGTCCTTAAGTGTGGCCTTTTTACTGAATCCAAATTTTACAGCATAAAGCCTTTTATTTTTATTAATACATTTTTGTTCGCTTTTATATTTTATTTCTAAAGTGAATGTATTTAAAATACCAAAGAATAAAGTAAGTTTCAATGAAATAATCCTACCAGATTCACCGGCACAATTAGAACATTAGTAAGCCATAAGGGCTAAATTGACGGCTGCTACGCTCATAATCTAGTTCTAACTTTCCCTGCCTTATTGGTGCCACTACCACACAGGCTGTGTGGCAAGAGTTTATGGGAGTCAAGTACTCCAGTCTGTTGTCAGTTTTTGACAGTGGTGCACTGTGTTTTTGTTTGAAGTGGAATTTGTGAATAGTTGCACAGCTTGACAGTATTTTTAAATTCTGTCTGCTTAACAGCCCGTCACATCAAAGACCAAGCAAATGCTGAAGGAAGAAAACAGATTTTTTTAATGAGGATTGGAAATTGCAATATTATCTTGTTTCTGCTAAAGATAAGATGATTTGCTTGCTTTGTGATACTGTAATACCAACATTAAAGAAATTTAATGCTCATCAGCATTATAACACTCATAAGGACCACATATATTTAAAATTAGAGGGAGAGGCACAAAAGGTTGTATTGCAAAAATCAAAAGATAAAAAGCAAAAGCAAAGACAATTCTTTCAAGCAACAATAAGACCTGGAAATAATGCCATTGAAGCAACTTATAAAGTAGCTTATATACTCAGGAAAAAAGGGAAGCCATTCAGTGATGTAGAAATTGTGAAAGAATGCATTGTTGAAGCTGTAAGATGCTTAGACCCTGATAAAGTTGTTTCAAAGTACAAACAACTGCCTCTTTCAAGGAGAACCATGACTGATCAGCAGCGTGAATTAGCCTTCAACTTAACAGAACAACTTTATGCAATACTTCAAAAGGAAAATATTCAATCGCTTTGTTTGAATCAACTGATACCACTGACTCGGTGTAGGTTTTATACTTCATATGGGTCATAACAGATGATTTCCTTCACTATGCAAAGTTACTTGCTTTGGGCACTCTTGTGAACAGAACGTGGGGAATAGATATCTCCAACAACTTCCAAGATAAACGTAGTGAAGTTAGACTGAATTTGGCAAATTTAGTGAGTGTATGTATAGACAGCGCACCCTCCATGACAGGAAAACATGAAGGGTTTATTGAACAGATTAAAAAAAAGTATTAACAGATCCAGATGCTCTCATTTCTTTTCATTGTATCTTACATCAGCAAAATCTCTGTGCTAAAGCTATTATTTTAAGTAACACTTTGCAACAAGTTATAAGTATTGTTAACTATACTCCTGCAAATGCAACACAGCATCACAGCATGGTCAGTTTCCAAACAAGCTAAAGTTGAGCAATGAGATATTCAGTGTGGATTTGCTTTATCATTCTAGAGTGTGTTGGCTATGGCAGGGACAGGTATTAGCCAAAATTTTATCTCTGCGAGAACAGATAGTTAAATTTTATGAAGAACAGAAAAAGCAATGTGAATTTTTGAAAGAAGATTTCTATAGGAATACAGCATATCTGTGTGATATCATGTCCAATCAACAATGACTTGAATATTTCTTTGCAAGGTAAAACTAAGTTTATATACAATATGTGGCAAAAAATCCAAGCATTTCAAAAAAAGCTATCTTTTTTCAAAACACTTCTTCAAAAGGAAATTCCAGGTGAATATTTTCCCCAGTTAGCAAAGGTCACTGATGAGCAGGATGATACATGCAAATCATTTGAAGAATACACAGCTGTTATAAACCTATTAATTGGAGAATACAATAAAAAGTTCACTGACTTTGAGAATCATGACATCACACTCAAATTAGCATTTCAGCCTCACTTAGCTGATATCACCAAGGCACCTAAAGAACTACAGATGGAATTGATTGAGCTCTCAGTAGATGACATTTTAAAGTCATTGTTTGATGCTAAGAAAGACCCAATTAAAATATGGAAAAATGTAGAATACCCACACCTTTGGCAACATGCCCGAAAAATGCTTTCTTGTTTTCAACCACTTATTGGTATGAATCGACATTCTGCTACCTAACCCAAATCAAGATGCCCTTAAGGTCACAAATGACTGATACCCATCTATAGGATCAATTGAATCTGTGGACCTCCATGCTATAACCAAACATTCAAATGCTTTCCAACAAAAAGCAGATACAACAAAGTCGTTAAAAGGCTAGTTATCTTTAAAATTAACAATTATGGCTAGAAAGATTCCAGAGTCAAAAAAATGAGAAATGAAAAATAAAAAAATTAAATTAACAAATAGTTTTCATTTTTTGAAATTATTAAGTACACAGTAGTTAGATTTTTACAAAATAATGTACATTTTTAAGTATATCTAATTGAAGTTTCTTGAACGTGGCCTTATTTGATTACAGCTAAATTAATGCAGCCTTTCAACATGAAAAGGTTCTCCACCCTTGTCCTAGCCTGTAGTCCTAGCTTCTCAGGAAGCTAAGGCAAGAGGATCACTTGAGCCCAGGAGTTCAAGAACTATGATTATGCCACTGCACTCCAGCCAAGAAAGTGAGACCCTGCCTCAAAAGAAAAAAAAAAGCAAAACAAAATAAACACTTGTTAGTATTTTTTAATGGGACTGCACCAAGTGTACAGGTTAATTTAGGAAGAGTTAACACTTTTATGATGCTGAATCTTTATATTCCAGAATGTGGTGTCTTTCTGTTTGGTTATGTCTTCTTCTATACCCTTTACAGCATTTTAAAGTTCTCTTCATTTAAACTTCAGATTGTCTTAAACTCATTCCTGGCAATTTTATGCTTTTATTGCTATTTTATGCTTTTGACTACAAACTTTCTGGGGAGACAGAAATGTTCCATATATTACATTATACATGGGCCCTTTTTTTCTATTAAATATTTTAAACAGTTACTCTCTGTGTTTTTGTTGACATGTTTTAATAAGATTATATTACTTTTAAAATAAAAAGGTCATGTTATAATCTATAAATGCAAATTGGTTTAGGATTTAGGATAAAATAATCAGACTAGTGTCACACACTTAATAGAAAATGATAATGAAGAAGATGAAATCCTAGGTTTAGAGTTCTATTAAGCACTAAGAGAGACCAGGCGTGGTGGCTCACGCCTGTAATCCTAGCACTCTGGGAGGCCGAGGCGAGAGGATCGCTTGAGGTCAGGAGTTCGAGACCAGCCTGAGCAAGAGTGAGACCCCATCTCTACTAAAAACAGAAAAATTAGGCAGGTGTCCTGGTGCACCTGTAGTCCTAGCTACTTGGGGAGCTAAGGCAGAAGGAGCACTCAAGCCCAGAAGTTTGAGGTTGCTGTGAGCTAGGCTGATGCCACAGCACTCTAGCCTGGGCAACAGAACAAGACTCTGTCTCAAAAAAAAAAAGAAAAACCCACTAAGAGATTATTTTAGGTAAGAAGTGAAAGTAAAGTAACAGGATAAAGTCAAGGGAAAAGGCCAGAATTAAGTATCATTAATTAAAGTCATCAATGTTTTCATTTTTATGGCATGTTTAAACTTTTCTGAAGAATGATAATCTATACATGTTTTAAGTTAAAAAAATGAATAATTTAACTTGGAGCTCTATGAGCAAGGGTATACAATTCTCCTAAGAGTTATAGGAGAGCATAATAACCACATACCATGAGGTTTCCATGTGTCTCCCATGTTGGTGCTTCAGTTTTATAAAGCTCTTCAAACTGCTGCCTGTATTTTGAAACTAGTTCCTTCTCCAATTTGTCAACACAGTCTGCATATTCAACCTTAAAAAAAGTCAAAACAGAATAACTTATACCTAGATAAAAGGTAAGTATTCAAATTAGTATGAATAAAATTATCTAAAAGGTTGGATGATACAGCGTAAAGAGAACCAAGACAACTAAACCAGCTTACTCTATAGGGGTGTCTTTCATCTTGGAAATAAGTGAGAAGGTGTAAGACACAACGAAGAATACACGTTCTTTCTTCATAGTAATAATCTGCAATCTGAGAAAAATCCAAAGATTCAAAATCAGTTTCTCACCTTTGTACAGAAGATACTCAATTTTAAATTTATTGATAATCAGATCACATAAAGATATGAGTGAAAAAATTCAATTTATATAAATAAGCAATACAGAAATACAAACATATTAAATTAGCCCAAAAGAAAGCAAAAGACCTTCATAAACCAGGATATAAGTTAAGTCATACAAGATGAACAGAATTACTATTTAATAATACAAAAAGTTTCAAAAATGTTTTCTAGCATTTCTCAGAACATTCAAGTAAACACCATGCTATAAACTGACAGGCCAAACACACAAAATCAAATAAAAAACAACACTGATACAGGTCCTAATTGCTTGTAACTAATGTACTTCATTCTCACTAAATATCAAATAGGAAACTTCTTCAGAAATCACAGTCAAATTTCATTTTAAAACGAGATCCTAGGCCAGGCACGGTGGCTCACGCCTGTAATCCTAGCACTCTGGGAGGCCGAGGCGGGAGGATAGCTTAAGCTCAAGAGTTCAAGACCAGCCTGAGCAAGAGCGAGACCCGTCTCTAAACAAAAAAAAAAAAAAAAAAAATTGTAAAATGAGATCCTAAGTGAGAAGGTTGCTGGAGGAGGGCTGAGGAATAAAGAAATAAAGAAATACAAATTAATCCTGTTGGATTTAGACCTAGAGTAAAAATAGTTCTCACCACCAGTAGCTGAAGAATCTCCGTGGGAAAAACTTCTCAGCTGGGTCTGGTGGACAAAAGCCTCTTGTTTCACAAATGAGTTAATAAGCTTCTTCATTAAGACCTCAATACTTACCCAACAGAAGAGTTAAAAGCCAGCAATGCTCAGGAAAACAAGGTCAAGAAGCCGTCACCCAATTTTACACCAAAGAATAGAAATGGTGACTACTTCCAAGATCAAGGAGCCAAAAAAAAAAAAAGAAATGGTGACTACTACTGACCTTCAGGATTAAGGCCTGGCTCTGTCTCTCATCTTGCAGTACCGTCTGAAGAAAAACAGAGTAGTCAAGAAGCCATTTTATAGGCAAAATTCAATTAACAAAGAAAAAGATACACATCTTCACCTCATCCTTCAAGATTATAAATGCACATTTGTTTCTGTAAACATTTTTCATCTTATTTTTTTACCTAGGTGTACCCAAACCTGTGCTCAAATCCCTCCCTCTCTCCTCTGGCCTCAGTTTCCTCATATGTAAAAGGAGGGGCTGGGCAGGTTGGACATTCTCTCAAGTCCTTTTCAGCTTTGATGTCCTAAGATTCTATGATTAACATGTCAATCTTTGACTTCTCCACCCCTCCAAGTACAAGGACAGATCTCAACTTAAGTACATGTTCTTTTTCAAGCCTTTAGAAAGTCTTTCCTGAGAATGACTGTATCTGATCACCTACCTCTGTTAAAAGAACTGATGCCAAACCCTAAATTATCTAAAACCAACAAGGAAAAAGGATAAAGGCAGCAGAAAGGAGCTGGACATAACCACAAACCTTCAGTGAGTCCCGAGTACCCCTGTAATCCTCTTGAAGGTAACACTGGAGTAACTGCACACTCTGTTCTTCATCAAGACCCTGAAATACAGAGGTCTTAAGTGAGGAACAGCCACCTCAGCTCAGAAACCACACATAGGATGCAAACATTCTAAAGATTTGTCCACTGGAATGAACACAGGACTTGAAGAAAAAAAAAATCCTTTTCAAAGATTTCAAACAACATAGCAATTTTGATCCCAATGGGAGAAAAAAAGAGCCAGTCACTGGCATGCAATTTGCATGACAAGTAAATTTACATGCCAGAAAAAACAGTGCTTATTTGTCAACCACATTAACACAGGAATAGGCACAATCTGAGCTTCTAAAATTAAAAGGAAACAGCTATATATCTAAATACAAACTTGGTCAGCTTAAAGACCACCACATGCATGCTGAAGTAAACTCTATGATATGTAGTAAATGGGTCAGGCAACTTTTGATTTGTGACTTTCAGGGAAAAGAGTTTCACTTCGGTGTTTCTGAAACACAGCATGTTCGATCTAATCCTAAAAACTAAAATAAAGTGAATTTTCACTATTACTAACCATAAAACCATGCACATCCACACTACAAGTTAATTGAGCCAGTCCCAATTTTTACTCACCAAAAACTTGCTGATTCTTAAACCCAGTTCCTTCAGTGGAGAAGCTACATCTTTATTAGCTTTCACTTTTTCAGCTGAACTTGGGCTATGAAAAGAACAGTGAATCATTTCCTCAACTCTCAATAACCCTCTATGGGTATAAAATAAAAATATTCAAAGATATTTTTACTACAGACTTTTTTTCTTACCCTTTAGGTGACTACAAAATACACACACACACACACACACACACACACAAGTTCACCTCTACAGACTTTGTAACAAAGAACTGATTATGCCTAAGTAATAAAAAATAGTATATGTCTGCTATAAACTATAATTGTAACAATATTATTTATAAATTCATTAGGTTACAGTAATTATTTCTGATCCTTACACCTACTCTGAAAGGCAAATATTACTATTATCATTTTACAAATGGAATTACCAACACTTAGAGCAAATAACTTACCAAAAATCCCACAGCTAATAAAAAGGTGAGGTAAAATTTAAAACCAGGTCTGTTAGTATACATACATATATTATCTAGCTCTGTCCACTGAGAGGGCCTAGAAGTTACAACACCCCAGTAGCAGTAAGCACAGCCAGCACCCAGATCCTGGTTTCTAATACCATTCTCTAATAAAAAATACCAGTACTCCTCGGAGGATTGGCTGATTCTAGAGCAGGGGCAGGGAGAATACAAGATAAGCCTGAAGCATCTTGTAGTGCCAGAAATTAAAGAAATGCTTAAAAAACAAAAGGATGGGGACATGTCAAAAGGACATAGAAGCAAACCTGAAAGAAATCCCAATGGCCAAAGCTGGAACATAGTATAAACAAAGTATAAAATAAATGTACATGAGTCCATACTGATATAAATGAATGAATGACTAAATAAATAAATGGGAGAGGAGGGGGAAATCTTCCTTACAGAAGAATTCCAAATAATATATGTAGATGCTACCCCGACCTCCAGGAAGTGGAGTTTAATTCCACTACCACCCCACATTGAAAGTGGGCTATATTGGTACTCACTTCCAAAGAATAGATTAGGGAAAGGCAAAAAAAGAACTTTACAAACGAGAAACTTTGCAAAAGCTACCTTAACAAGTGACCAAGGTTAATATTACCAGTGATTTCACATGGATAACATGTACCTTCATATGATGTGATAAGAATGGTACCTCACCTCTGTGTATTCTTCCCAAAACCCCACAACCCCCGTCTAACAATGAGAAAAACATTAGACAAATTCAAATTGAGGGCATTCTACAAAATACTTGAGCAGTCCTCCTCGAAATTGCTCAAGGTCATGAAAATCAAGGAAAGACTGAGATACTGTCATAGGTAAGAGGAGACCACAGAGATATGACAACTAAATGCAATGTGGTACTCTGGATTGGATCCTGGAAAAGAAAGAGGACATTAAAGAAAAAACTGGTTAAATTCCAATAAAGTATGGAGTTTAGTTTTATTTTTTAAAAAGGTATCTGTCAGACTTCAAATCCCATGCTACTGCAAAGGGAATTTTTCTCTTTAAATGCCAAAAATGTCCATTTTGTGACCTACAGCATGATGTTGTGGTTGGATTTTTTTTTAATAGAGACTCTCACATTTCACAGAAAATCCACAACATAAAGGCTACTTACAGGGGTGGAGAACCTGCGGCCTTAAGGCCACATGTGGCTTCTAGGTCCTTAAGTGTGGCCTTTTGACTGAATCCAAACGTTACAGAACAAACAGTATGATGTTGTGGTTGGATTTTTTATTAATAACGACGCTCACATTTCACAGAAAATCCACAACATAAAGGCTACTTACAGAGGTGGGGAACCTGCTGCCTTAAGGCCACAAGAAGGCCTTAAGGCAGCAGGTTACCCACCCTGGAAGGGTAAACAGCAAGTTATGAAAGAGGCAACACAGAATGATGATTAAGAACACAGACGCTGGAGTAAGACTGCCAGGTTTGAATCCTGGTTCTACCACTTACTAGCTGTGTGACCTTGGGCAAGTTACTTAACCTCTTTGTGCCTCAGTTTCCCCATCTGTAAAACGGAAACGATAATAAGAGTACCTAAATGTGATAATATAGTGATTATCTTCTTTTTAAAAGTCCATATATTTTAGATACATAGTGAAGTATTTACAGATAAAATAACAAGATGTCTGGGAGTTACTTCAAAATAATTATGGGGAGAGGGAAAGCTACAACAAAAAGTTCGTCATTAACCTCAGAGAATGAAGATGGAAGGTAAGAATGTAATAGATTTAACAGATGTATGAAGTAGAGGAGAAATGAGGGTGACTTGGGACTATAATATATAACAGAATGAGATATGGACTAGGAATTAAGATAAATAAGTCTAGCCTACACACTGTATTCTCTTCCTTTTTAACTACTTTATATTTTACTAATGTTGTTTTCTACTGCCCAGTAAGAAAACCTACATATTCACCCAAAAAATAAAAGAAGTAGCTATCTCAAAGGGCTGTCGTGAGGAATAAGTAACTTCTGATAAGTCAAGAATAATAGAATAATAATTGGTACACAGCAAACACTACACAAGTGTCAGCTGTTCTTATCACCATTCACTGCTATATCCCAGCATTTAGTACTCACACAAACACAGTGGACCCCAAACATTAGAAATATTCAACAAATATTTAATAAATCTTCATCCCCACACATAGGGTTATATAATCACATTCTACAATAGTGTATTTCTACAAGGAATTTCCCTTTCTTTCAACAGACAGAAGAAAAGTACCCTACTCTTTTACACTGGTAATCAAATTATATTCTCAGATCTACCTAACCCAGCATACCATAAAAGTATACATGAGAATGGTTTCATCTATGCCAGCTTCCACAGGGGAATTACTCTAGCCAGACGCATGGAATAGCCATACCTGGGAGGTCTGTAGTAAGAAAGTCCCTCTAACAACCGCTGCCAATGTTTATTCAGTTCTGCCTCAATTTGATTCTGGAAAAGAACAAGGGCAATTACACAAAAGGAATTTTAATCAGACTCCAGGATTACAATGAGGATCACATATTCCTTCAAGTATTTTTAATATGCATTCTTCCCCACAGCTGAAATCACTTTGCATATAGAATCCTGTAACCTCCTTTTCTTTGCTTAACTTTATTATGAAAATCTTGATAAACATACTTTCTAGTGGTTGCATAATATTTTACCAAGTGACTAGACCATAATTTATCATTCCTTTAATGTTAGATATACTAAAGCTGAATTTAATTTTTTAATAATATAAATAATGCTGTGGTGAAGAGCTTTGTGTGTAAAATTTTTTCAGGATTTCTCTTAAGATACATTCCTAGAAGTGGAATTATCAGATAAGGTATATCAAAAAATGTTAAGGCTCCAAAAAGTATAACATTCATTATGTTAATTATAATAATAACAAAATTAATAATAATTGAATGTCATCTGAACACTTTATCCTCACAGGGTCAGAACACCCAAGGATCCAACATGAAGAACTGTCCTTTATTGATTACATACTTGGAAGTAGCTTAGAAACCACAGTCTCCATGACCTAAAGGAGGCAGCTAAATGGAAAAGGAAGAAAAGGCAAGTAAGGTATGAGAGAAAAGGCCTGAGACGCTTTCTTAGGCTAAGGTAGCTGAATGGTGTTTGTACTCCTATTCTCAGCAGCCAATCAATCGGCACTGGTATCTTTTCAGAAAAGGAATCAATGAGGTACAAAGAAAGGTAGATTTAGAAAATTTCAGCAGCTAGTCTATACATTTCAGCAGAGAGAAGTTAGGGAATGTTTATAAAGTTCAGGAATTAAAAAATGTGTGTACTTCCTATGTCGAAGAGAAGGCAGGTTTTTGCTAACAAAAGCTACACAAAGAACCCAGAGAATCCACTCAAGAACACCAACACTTACCAGCTCTCTTAGAGCTGACCTTCCAAGAAGAATTGTCCACAGTTCTCTACTGCTCCTGCAAAATGAGAGAGCAGAGGTAATTTTGCTCTTTTAGATTACACGAACTCGACTAAGCTGCCTCATAGCTTTTTTATCTACTCTCTAGAAGCAAAAAAAAAAATCAATGTACAAAAAAGCTCATTCTAAAACTCAATTTTAACGATTGACTAAAATTTTGGAAAGTAATCCTGTTATATTGTTCTCAGAAGTTTGATGTTTAAAATAAAAATTAAAAAACTAAAATATGGCCAGGCACCATGCCTTAAGCCTGTAATCCTAGCACTCTGGGAGGCCGAGGCGGAAGGATCACTTGAGGTCAGGAGTTTGAGACCAGCCTGAGCAAGAGCAACACTCCGTCTCTACCAAAAATAGAAAAAATTAGCCGGGCATGGTGGCGCCCACCTGTAGTCCCAGCTACTCAAGGGAGGCTGAGGCAGGAGGATCACTTGAGCCCAGGAGTTTGAGGTTGTAGTGAGCTACGACGATGCCACTGCCCTCTAGCCATGGCAACAGAGGGACACTCCGTCTCAAAAAAAGAGAAACTAAAATATGAGATGTTAACCTAAACCAAACAGGTACTGTGTTAAAAAAAATAATAATAATTTCGTCCCCACAGAGTCAGAAAAAAAAAAATGAAGATAGTCACCATATTTCAAAACATTTAAGATGACATTAATTGCAAGACATATCATTATGTTCTACTAAGAAAACTATGTTACCAATAAACTATGATAAGTCATCAATAATAAACACATCCCAATTACAGAGGTATAAAAGTATGACAAAATATATATCTTGAATTAATAAAATATAGTAATTAATGAACTGTATCTTATATGGTAAGATGATAGCTCAATTTAAAATTTCTATCTCTTCCCTTCTCATTACAATGAGTGACCAATAAGGAAAAAGAATCTATAAAAGGACTATGTATATTTCATGGCCCCTGTTACCTCCAGAAAATTTTATGCATGGTATAATTCACTTTCTCATCAAAGTCTAACAGTCATTATAAATAGTACTATATTCATTCATTCATTAACTAATTCCTACTACATGCCATGTACAAAACCAGATACAAGATGAAAAAATACATATTAGATATAGTCACTGAACCCAGTGAGTCTTCAAATATACTCCCAGTATGTGCTTACCCCAGTTCCTTCCCCCACCCATGCCTTTGGAATGTCACAAAATATGTTGTTGGGTTTTTTTAAGTCTCAAAATGTAACCATTAAGAAATTCTCTCAAGAAAGAGTTATTAAAAAGATAGAGGTTATATTTTGTGAGATCTTAAATCACCGCCTGAAATAATTAACTGCTTAGAAAGCCTATATGCAGAGAGAGGATGAAAAGGTCCTGACAAAATATACCAAACATTTAACAAAAAGAATGCTAGCTGTGTTAACTACAAAGAAAAACTGAAAAATGTTTTCCCTGTTAAGACTAACACAAACCACTAGCTTTATTTAAAAGTTGCTTTTCAGGATTTTCCCATAAAAAGAGGTTTAAACACACCTAAAAATTATAAATCTCCTTCCAAAGAGTTAATGCTTTTAAGAAAACAACTCCAGTTCTGTCCAATCAATAGGTACCAACTCCCACACAACACACTGGAATCACTAATCATTTTTCTGATAACAAGATCGCATTCACTGTTCAAAAATAATTAGGAGATTAAAGCCAGTTAATGAAACAAACGTGTCCCTTTATACTAACAATGCATGAATAAAAAGGTATGAGTAAACCAAGCCCTAAGTAATTAAAAACATAGAGGCAAATTCACTATTTAAAGAAATTTACAGCAAAATTTTAAAGTAAGCATGCCTTTTACAAAGGTAGTAATAATCTTCGAATTTGTTTGATAAATCAGAATTAGCAAAAAATAAAAGACTTTATTTAAAATGGCATATATTTTTACTTTAATAAGTATAGCTTCTGGTTTGCACAAAACTGATTAGGTAACTATTATATAACACTCATAGCTAATAATGGGGCTAATGGTACATCAAAATCAATGGGAAGAAATTTATCTTTAATTGAAGGCTTTTATATGCCTAAGCTAAATCAGTTTCTTGATCATTCATCTTCCAATTTCAAAAAACTTGAGTACCAATGAGCTTTAATTTATCCACATTTGCTTTCCAAACTTAGATCTCTAACTAGCTAGCTAGCAGGGACCCCCATAAGAGACTGAGAAAACCACTACCCACACTCAAGGACCAGCCAGGATCCAGAATTCCTTGTTTTCTCAAATTAAAGCTGTGGGTATTTCTCACATCAATATTTGCACAATTAAAAAAAACATGAGGTGCTAAAAGAGTGTTTCTCAAAATGTAGTTAGTCCTCAGACCACCTACAGCAAAATCACCTGGGAAAATGTCAACACTACAGAATCCCGGTCACCACCCAGAACTACTCTGAGGATGGACATGGGAAATCTACATTTTAAAAGGAGCACCCCAAATAAATTCCTAAATTAGCACTGCTCTAGGGTATCAACTTACCTCAGAAGAGCAGGTAAAAGATCTGGTCAGTAAAGACCTTCTCTACCTTTTATGTTTGATACATTAGCTTTTTGGGGTTTTTTTGAGAAAAAGATTCTGCTACTAAGTAAGACTGGAGACACAATGACTAGCACACAGGAGGGGCTCAAAAAAATACATGCTGCATGAACAATTATCGAAGAACAATGACATGAGTGCCTTTTAGACCTGCAATTGAATTGGAACAAAAAATCAGAAAAAACAAGTAATATATGCAGAAGTGTCAAGAGAAGGCAGAATAAAAGAGAAAATGGTAGCTTACTGGAAGGGAATCCTTGCGGAAACGTGTTATTGGATCCTTAATTACTACACATTTACTGATCTAGGAATAATGAGGATACAAATAAATCTAACATCTTCATGATGCTCACAAGCTTAGTGTTGGGAATGACAAAGGACAGTAAAGACATACTACACAATCGGCAAAAAGGAAGAAAGTACTAAAGGGCATGATTCTAACAATTACAGACTACAAAGGAACATAACCATATAAAACAGAATGAGTCAGAGAATAGAAGGATCACTGGGAACTACTCAGGGATGGAGGAAAGACTTGCCTCAAATTGGGACCTGAAGGTTTGAGCGGGTGATTCTCAAAAGATACACAGGTATGGCTGGAACTATGAAATGTCCCATCTAAAGTCTCAGGGAAACATCTATATATATTTTCAAGAAACTAAATATATGCTACAGTGTCTCTCATTTATTTGCACAATAAATAAATTTGAGCTAAGTATTTGGAAGAGAAACTAAGGCACATAACTTAAATAACTTGCCTCAAAGGTAAAGTTTTAAAAAGGTATTGACTTCCAGTCTAATGTTCTAGCAGACAACATGGAACTCCATTTCTAAAAGAGCTGGAATTAATGGACACTGGAAATTATTCTCCTCAGAGAGATTCATCTGGTTGGAAACCTTTGGCTAAAAGCTACTGGAAGGTTAGGAATAACAGTTTCTACCATTGAGTCCTTTTGGTAGAAAGCTGAGACACATGGTCAGGCACAGTGGCTCACGCCTGCAATTCCAGCACTTTGGGAGGCCAAGGTGGGGGGATTGCTTGAGGCCACGAGTTCAAGACCAGCCTGGGCAACACAGCAAGACCTGATCTCTACAAAAAATACAAAAATTAGCCAGGCGTGGTGGTGTGAGCCTGTAGTACTAGCTACTCAGGAAGCTGAGGTGGGAGGACTGCTTGAGCCCAGGCATTTGAGGTTACAGTGAGCTATATGATCACACCACTGCACTCCAACCTGGGCAACAGTGGGAGACCCTGTCTCCTTTAAAAAAAGAAAAGAAAAAAAGAAAGAAAGCTGAGACACAGCCAAGCTACTCTGATGAGACAGTTCTGAAAAACTGTTATATTCCACATAGAGATAATAAATACAAGCAGCCACTGCCCATGGATGCTCTAACTCCACAGATGAGGCATACCTCTCTTGTGTAAATTGAGATTTAAGCTTACCAGCAAAAGCTTTTCAAACTGCAGACCTATTTTTTTTAGCATACCTACACCAGATAGCTACAAACACATTAACTGAAAAACACAAGAGATACCCAAAACACCAATATTAAAACTGACTTTCTGCCAAACCCTGAGTGACCATGCCAAAACTGAGTGATTTAAGAGTATTATTCCATTTTTGACTATTACCATTATTAACATACACAATGAGCTTCCTACAAGAACACCACACTTCACAGCCATCTCAATATCCTGCTGAGAGGGATTATCATTTGGAGAAACAGAGGCTCAAAATGATAAGGCCACCTGTCTGACGTCAACTGGAAATCAAGAGGCACCAGGAATCGAATTTAAGTTGTCTCTTAGTCCAGATCTCTAAGCATTTCAAACAGAAGGCTGCTGCTCAGTATAATCCCAACCATTATGAAACATGCCTCCCCGCAATAAAATACAGCTCACTCTCCTAACACAGACCACGAGCAAAGCAGTGCCTAGAAATCCTAATGTCAGTGAAATTCCGTCTTCAAGGATGAGTCTGGTAGGTTCTCCACCATGATCAAAGCATGCTGGCGAACCAATGCTTTCCTTCTCTTGCTCTCTTTCATTACAGAATAGGCTCTTTATCCGCAGGAGCTGAACTTTACGCAAGCTCCACAATTACTATAAAATTGGCCTGAGAAAAGGAAGGCACAGTAATGACAACTCTGCCAGAAATAAGGGCTGGCACGAAACGGCAGAGGAGGAAAAAGCAAACTGATCCTCACAAGGTTCAAACCTTGTCCAGTGGAAATTTCAAAGAAGTCTCACTTCCAGCTGGGAGGTGAAGGAAGTGGTAGCAGAGAGGATGGGCAACACGTGTAATAAACATTCACTGGGAACCTACACGCTCTTCTGGGTGTTGAGAATACAGCGGTGAACATACAAAGAGCGGGGAAAACGCTGCTGGCACAAGAAACAAGCGACAGGGACGTTTAATTTTAGGAGGGAGGCTGGTGGCAAGAACGAAGAGCTTCAAGCCGCAATGTGGATGATGGAGGTGTGGCGGTATGATCATAGCATCAGAGTCGCCCAGACTTCGGTTGAATCCTCACTTTATTACTTGGCTAGCTCTGATTCGGACTTCTGAGTCAATAGAAGGCACCTCGCTCGCGTAGCTGTGGGAACTGAATGAGAGCGCAAGGCAGCTCCGCCAGGGTCTGGCGCTAGTAAGCGCTCTGTAAGTGAAAACGGTATCTTTCATTTTTAATAGTTCATCTTCCCGTCCCTAAAGCCTGGAATCTCTTGGAGGATCTGGGCATGTCGGCTGACTGACTCAATGCATTAAAAAAATGAACAGAGGAGCGGAGACGGAGGGCAGAAACTGCAGGGTGGCTCGGCGCAACACGAAACAATTCCTAACGAGAGCAAATGGGGTTAACCAGGGGAGCCCGCAAGGCACACCCGACGCCAGGGCAGGACACCAGGAACCCGAAGTGGGGACGGAGGTGGAGGGTCCTCCCGGCCACCGCGAAGGGCCCGGTCGCGTCTCGAGGGCGCGTCACGGCCGGACGAGGAAGCGCGGGTGGGGCGCCAAGGAACCGGCCGGTGAGGAGGGGAGGAAGGAAAAGAGATTTGGGTGAGGAGACCGGAGGCCCAGCGCGGAGGGAAGAAGCGAGGAGCCGGCCCCCTCCTGGAGAAATCTCTTCAGATCCCGGCGCGTGGGGACCGTTTGGACGTAACCGCCTCCCGTCTTGGCGCCCATCCACCCAGCCGACATTCGCCCGGTCACTGCCACCACATGCCGCCTCCAACTCCCGCCCTGCTTCCGCTCGGCTTCGACCCCGCGCCTCACAGCCACGCCGGTCCACTCGGCCCGCACCGCACCTCACACACGGCCCGCCGGCGGCCGCCGCCATCTTCGCGCGCGCGCGCGCCCCAGCCCCGCCCCCAGACGCGGGGCCCACGTGACCGCTCCCCTCCGGACCGACGGGGGCGGGGTTCGGTCACGTGACGGTGGCGCGGGGCGGTGCCAAGATGGCGACGCCTAGGGAGCTGAAGATCCGGCTGCAGGGGTGGCTAAGACTGTGAGGACGGCGGCGGAGTGGCGGCGTCTACGCTGTAGGTTGGGGGCTGTGGAGGGTGTCCGGACGCCATCTCCCAGGCCAGCGAGTGACCTGCAGTGGAGCTCCCTGCTTGCAGCTGGAGGACGGAGGGAGAAGGTTGCTGGCTGGGTGAAGGTGCCTCCCTCAGCTTGGCGGTGCTGAGGGTCCCAAAGTCCAAGGCCTCCCTAGGCACCCCAGCTTCCCCGGAGCCCCAGGTATAGAGACATGACCCGAGAGTGCCCACCCCCGCCCCCCACCCCGACCGGGACTCCGCTGAGTGGGTCGGTGCTGGCAGAGGCGGCAGTCGTGTTCGCAGTGGTGCTGAGCATCCACGCAGCCGTGTGGGACCGATACTCGTGGTGCGCCGTGGCTCTCGCGGTGCAGGCCTTTTACGTCCAATACAAGTGGGACCGGCTGCTGCAGCAGGGAAGCGCTGTCTTCCAGTTTCGAATGTCCGCAAACAGTGGTCTACTGCCCGCCTCCATGGTCATGCCTCTGCTTGGACTAGTCATGAAGGAGCGCTGCCAGGCTGCGGGGAATCCGTTTTTCGAGCGTTTTGGCATTGTGGTGGCAGCCACTGGCATGGCAGTGGCCCTCTTCTCATCGGTGTTGGCTCTGGGCATCACTCGTCCGGTGCCAACCAACACTTGTGTCATCTCAGGTTTGGCTGGAGGTGTTATCATTTATATCATGAAACATTCGTTGAGCGTGGGCGAAGTGATTGAGGTCCTGGAAGTCCTGCTAATCTTCGTTTATCTAAACATGATCCTGCTGTACCTCCTACCCCGCTGCTTCACCCCTGGTGAGGCGCTGCTGGTATTGGGTGGCATTAGCTTCATTCTCAACCAGCTCATCAAGCGCTCTCTGACAGTGGTGGAGAGCCAGGGGGACCCAGTGGACTTCTTCCTGCTGGTGGTGGTGGTAGGAATGGTGCTCATGGGCATCTTCTTCAGCACCCTCTTTGTCTTCATGGATTCAGGCACCTGGGCCTCCTCCATCTTCTTCCACCTTATGACCTGCGTGCTGGGCCTTGGTGTGGTCCTGCCCTGGCTGCACCGGCTCATCCGCAGGAACCCCCTGCTTTGGCTTCTTCAATTCCTATTCCAGACAGATACCCGCATCTACCTCCTAGCTTATTGGTCTCTGTTGGCCACCTTGGCCTGCCTGGTGGTGCTCTACCAGAATGCTAAGCGGTCATCTTCCGAGTCCAAGAAGCACCAGGCCCCCACCATTGCCCGAAAGTATTTCCATTTTATTGTTGTAGCCACCTACATCCCAGGTATCATCTTTGACCGGCCACTGCTGTATGTGGCTGCAACTGTATGTCTAGCGGTCTTCATCTTCCTGGAGTATGTGCGCTACTTCCGCATCAAGCCCCTGGGTCACACTCTGCGGAGCCTTCTGTCCCTCTTCCTGGATGAACGAGACAGCGGACCACTCATTCTGACTCACATCTACCTGCTCCTGGGCATGTCTCTTCCCATTTGGCTGGTCCCCAGGCCCTGCACACAGAAGGGTAGCCTTGGGGGAGCCAGGGCCCTAGTCCCCTATGCCGGCGTCCTGGCCGTGGGTGTGGGTGATACTGTGGCCTCCATCTTTGGCAGCACCATGGGGGAGATCCGCTGGCCTGGAACCAGAAAAACTTTTGAGGGGACCATGACGTCTATATTTGCACAGATCATTTCTGTAGCTTTAATCTTAATCTTTGACAGTGGAGTGGACCTAAACTACAGTTATGCTTGGATTTTGGGGTCCATCAGCACTGTGTCCCTCCTAGAAGCATACACTACACAGATAGACAATCTCCTTTTGCCTCTCTATCTCCTGATATTGCTGATGGCCTAGCTGTTGAACAGCAGCAGTGATGGAGGAAGCAGGGACATGGGACATGGAACATGGGGAGGATGAATGGTCCCCACAGCACCTAGACACTTGGTGCCAAGCGGTGAAAAACAGATTTGATTTTTCAGTTGATTCAGATTTAAAATAAAAAAGCAAAGCTCTCCTGGTTCTAGTTTTGCTGATATTTAAAAAGAAAAAAGGCTTGAAGGATAGTACAACTCAAGTTTGCTGTAGACCCCACTTTCTCACCTTGCAGTCTCAGAGGGGGCCGCAGTGGACACTGGAGGCAGTAAAGCATAATGGTTAAGGCTTCAGTTTCTGGTGTCAAACTAATCTGATCAGAATCGTTGGCTGCACAATTTCTTAACTGTATGACCTTGGGTGAGTCAATTAACCAGTCTGAGCCTCAGTTTTCCTGTCTGCAAGATAGAAATAATGACAGCCTGCACCTCATGGGGTGTTGTGAGAGTCCAGTTAGGTGAGGTGTGTGAAGTGTCCAGCCTAGGGCCTGCCCATGATGAGCAATCAGTAAGGGAAAGTGTCATTGTTACCCAAGACCAGTCCTCCTCTTAGCAAACGCCCAGACAAACCAGGGGGTTTTATGGGTTATACTTGGAAACCAAGAGTGACCTTTACTCTCCTGACTTTACTTGGAGGTGGAGAACCCAAGAGGGAAAGAGTGGAGTGCATGTGGTTTCTCTCATTTGGGCTAGGAAGAGCTGAAGGGAGAGGTGGGGTTGGCTTTTTGCGTGCGTGGAAGGGCTGGGAAAGAGGATCAGATACTGGGCTGACATCCTGTTTCAGCCACCCCCACTCCTGCCTCTGCTGCCTGGCCAAGTGGTGTTGACAGAGAAGGGTGGACTGAATAGCGCTGGGTCCTTGTCAAAGGGTCCCTCCTGACCCTTTCACATTCCAGTCCTGTCCAAGCCCGTGTTTGTGTCTTCCTGTGACAGGGCCTAGGAAAGATCCACAGGGCTTAGGGGAGTTTCCTGAGAGAGTTCAGAATAGCTCTCCTTGGGGGCCCATGCTCCAGCCTTGCTCTGGACAGGCTGTGGGTCTGCCTGGTTCCCCACCACATCCCCCAAGGCTGGCACAGAGCCTGGCGCGGAGCAGGATCTCAGCAGACGTTCACTGAATGGATGAACATGTCCCATCACTGAGAAGATAGCACAGCAGGATTCTTGAGGCTGGACAATGTTTTCCCCCTTCTTCCCAGCCTGGCAGGGAGGAGCATAGCAGGAAGAGGTGGAAACTTTTTCTTTCTTTTTTTTTTTTTTTGACAGCCAGGGTCTTGCTCTGTCTCTCGGGCTAGAGTGCAGTGGCCTCATCATAGCTCACTGCAGCCTCAAATTCCTGCGCTCAAGCAATCCTCCTGCTTCAGCCTCCCAAGTAGCTGGGACTACAGATACGCACCACCAGGCCAAACTAACTTTTCTGTTTTTTATAGAGACGGGGTCTCACTCTTGCTCAGGCTGGTCTTGAACTCTTGGCCTCAAGTGATCCTCCCACCTCGGCCTCCCAAAGTGCTGGGATCACAGGCATGAGTCACCACGCCCGGACAGAGGTGAGAACTTTGGCCCACCAAGGCAGAAGCCGGAGCGGAGCTCTAGGGAGCTGGAATCACTGCCAAGTCCTTTCCCTCAGAGTATTGAGGCATTCATTTGGGGCTCAACAGAAACCTATTCTCTCACAATCCCTTGTACTGCTTGCCAAAGGAAGTGGCAAAATGTTGGTGAAGGAGCACCATCTTTGCCCCAGTGACTCCCTGGGTGGCCTTGGGAAAGGGCTCTATCCTCTGGGCCTTGTTTTGTCCATGTGTACAGTAGGGGGATGGACTAAATCAGGGTCACAAACTCAAAACAGCTGCTGAGGCCAGGCAGGTATCACAATGAATAAGGACAGGAGACCACGTGGCCTCAAAGGAGGCAGCTCCAGCCAGTTGCCACCATGCTGGAGTGTAGGCCCAGTGCTGTAGGTGGGTGCTTGTTCAAGGAAGCATAGAAACTTGGATTGCTATGTGAAATCTCCCAAGTTTTAAAAAGTTTTTTCTGGCCGGGCACGGTGGCCTGTAATCCCAGCACTTTGGGAGGCCGAGGCGGGAGGATCACTTGAGTATAGGAGTTAGAGACCAGTCTGAGCAAAAGCAAGACCCATCTCTACAAAAAATAAGAAAAATTAGCCAGGTGTGGTGGCTCAAGCCTGTAGTCGCAGCTACTCAGGAGGCTGAAGCAGGAGGATCTCTTGGGCCCAGGAGTTTAAGGCTGCAGTGAGCTATGATTATGCCACTGCACTCCAGCCTGGGTGACAGAGGGAGACCTTGTCTATTAAAAAAAAAAAAAAAGTTTTTTCTTAGGTGGTGAGGCCCAGACAGCACATCTGCAGTCTGGAATCAGACAGCAGCCCTCAGTTTACAGCCTGTGGGCCAGCCCCTAGCTAAATGAGTATTGCATTTGGTAGTTGTTCCGGAAGGTCTGGGTGCCTGCCAAGCATGCTCAAGGGGCCCCTTTATTGTACAGGTGGGGAAACAGGCCTACAGAGAGGAAAGGCCTGGCCTGAGACCAGGGATTGAGTTGGTCACAGGGCCAGGGCCAGAACCTGAGACTATGGATTCCTAGCCCTGGGCATCTTTCCCCTCCCCAAGCAGAGAGCACGGGCTCTGGATCAGGCTCACCCTGGTGAACCACCAAGCAGCTGTGTGATTGAGGCAGGTCCTTCACCCCCTCTTTGGCTGTAAATGCAGATGGTAAGAGCACCTGCCGCTCTGTGTGAGGATTCGAGAAGATGAAGCATGTACAGCTCTCAGCACAGAGTAGGGCCCACAGTGAGTGCCCACTAAATGTTATTTATCATTCTCAGAATCATGGAAACCACGCCGGGCAGGGCTGAGGCACCTGGGATGACTTCCAGCACAGCTCCCCTCTGGAAAGCAAGGCTGCTGAGAGAGAAGGCTCAATTGAGAAGCCGTATTCGTTTTTATTCAGTGTCTTACACCAGAATAATCAGAGTTCCATCAGAGAGGGGAGAGGAGCGGGAGGAGGCCAGAACTCTTTCATGGCTGAGGCCGTCTCGAGGGGGAGGCTGTGTTGGGGCAGTGGAGAGGCAGAGAGACAAAATCTTGGGGGAAGCCTCCCATCCAGCCCAGGCTGCTGCCCTGTCACTTCTGCCTCTTGCCTGCTGTCCACAGGGCCGAAGGCACAGACACTGGCAGGAGGAAAGCCCAGGAGGGGAGACGCGACTTCCCCGTTACAGCCAAGGGGCCAAGCAAGGTGCTAGTGTTTGCAGCCAGAGCCTCACCTGGAAGGGGACAGGGTCCCAGCCCTGCGAGAGCCTTTAGGTGTATAGTGGGGGGAAGGGCAGCTCAGTTGTTGGCTGGAGCCTGCACGGGACAGAGGAGATGACCTGAGATGCCAGATCACTACTCCCAAGCTCCACGGTCTCCTCAGGGGACTGTCTGGGGTACACACACCCACCCTGCCACCTACCAGTTCTCTGGGCTCCAGACAGTGCCAGAGGTGTCCATAAGGTGGAATGTATAGGCCTGGCGTGAGCGGGCGGAGAAGTTCTGCTCACTCTTGTGCACCACTTCTCCGTGGATTAGGACCAGGGCCCCTGGCAGGGACACGAGCAGATCAGAACACCAGCCCCACATTCGCCCTTCCTGGGGCAGGAAGGGACATGGGTACTCCTACCCCAAGCGGTTCATGGCCCCCTTCATCCCCATTCCCTTCCCTGGAAGCTCAGGTGTCTGCAGCCTGCTCCAGGGCCAGAGGCCATGCTGCTTAGACGTAGGTTCCCCCAGGATCAAGTTCCCTCTGCTGTGGCCTTGGCAAGCCTTAGGAAGGACCTCCCCTCTGTACTGTACCAGTCCTCTGGGACCTTGATGGTGACACTGAGTCGGACCTCAGTTTTCCCTTTTCCATGAGGGAGAGGAGTGACTGATGGCTGACATTTGTTGAGCACTTGTGGGGTACCATGTGGATTCTATGTAAACATATTACTGACTATGTAAACATCTCACTGACTTCCCCACTTTACAGTTGAGGAAACTGAGGCTCAGAGAGTCAGCCATTTACCCAAAGAAGCAGCCTGTAAGTAGCAGAGTCTGGATTCTAACCTGATCAGGGCAAACTTGCTGATAACCACGCTGCTTCCTGACTTCCCAGTGCCCCTCCAGCCCCACCTTCTCTTTCTGTGACTTCACCACCCTCAGATGACCCCGAAGGAGCCTCTTGGACATTGGGTGGTAGAGCAAGTGCAGACCCATGGGCACGGACGGCCCCCTGCCTCCTTGCCCCCTGCATCCCGCCTACCTCTCTGCACAGGCGTGGGCACAAAAAGGCTGTTATCCCAGGCTGGCTCAGACCCGAGGAAGCTGATGCCAGACACTGAGCCAGCAGGGGCCCGGACCATCCTTCTTGACACGCCACCTGCAGGCCAACATGGAGCTTTAACCCCTTTTCTCAGGGTCCCTCTCCCTGGGGGGTGGGGATGGGGGAGTGTGGGTGGACTGGGAGAGACAGGGGTCCTCACTGGTGTGGGAGCCAGGGATGAACCAGAGACAGCCATTCTCCAGCGTGGCGTCCTCCAGCGCAAGCCATAGGCCCAGCACCCGGCCCAGCGGCTCCGTGTACAGGAAGGTGGCATCCTGGTGAGGGGTGACTGCAGCAGGCCCGCCTGGGGGTGAGGAGCTGTCCCCTCTGCTTGGTCCCACCTCACCTCGGCCTCATTTCCCACTCCTTAGTGTTCTCCAAGCCCTCCAGGGGTGGCCTTCCCATGACCAGTTAGAATCTCGCCCCTTCCTAGCCCAGGAACTCTAGGCAAGAGATGTCACCCCTCAAAGCCTCCATTTCCTAAACTGTAAAGTGACCCCAACAATAATTTACCTCATGGGTTGCTGGAGGATGCATGAAAAGTACTTAGTACAGGGCCCAATGCTGTAACGGCTTGCTAAAAAGTAGCTGCTCTTGTTTATTAATTCCAACCAGGTAACTAAAGCCACTGGTTTTTGTTTTTCTTGTTTTTTTGGTGTTTTTTTTTTTGAGACAGGGTCTCACTCTGTCACCCAGGCTGCAGTGCAGTGGTGTGATCATAGCTCACTGCTGCCTGTAACTCCTGGGCTCAAGTGACCCTCCCACCTCAGCCTTCTGAACAGCTGGGACTACAGGTGCGCACCACCACACACCCGGCTAATTTATTTGTAGAGGTGGGATCTCGTCGTGTTACCCAAGCTGGTCTCAAACTCCTGGCCTCAAGCGATCCTTCCGCCTCGGCCTCCCAAAGTGCTGGGATGACAGGAGTGAGCCACCGTGCCCAGCCAAGCCACTGTTCTTAACCAGAGACAAACAGTCCCCAGCCACCAGGTTGTTCACCCAGTGGCGTAAGATTGGGAACTTGGGGGTGAAGCAAGGGATGCTATGACCAAGCGTCCACATTTTTTAAAATGTCCCCCATGTGATGCTGGGGCACAGTCAGGATGGAAAACAGAGGAACTTAGTCTGCAGCAACAAAGTAAAGGGGGTGCTAGTCTCACCTCCTTCCTTCCTTGGTAACTGTGTGTCTTCTGAACACCAGACTTTAAGAGGGACTTTGACAATCCAGAAAGTGTCCAGATGGAGGTTTCCTAATGGGGGGGGGGACTTCAAAGCATTTGGGGAAGGAATGGCTGAAGGATCTCGGGGAGCTGGACTCGGCAGAGAAGGCTCAGGGAAGGGACGACCATCCCTTCAGGGCCTGCCCTCAGGCTAAGTGTTGGGAGCAGGGGCTGGTCACAAGGAGGCAGACTTGGGCTTGGGCCAGGAAGGAAAGGGCTGGCCCGTGAGGGGCTGAGCTCCTTGTCACCAGAGGTATTTGAGCAGAAGTGGATAATCGCCTACCAGGGAGGCTGTAAATGTTATCTGTGCCTTGCGTAGGGTCTGGAACTAGATCAGCAAATTCTATGCTAAAATAGTCCTCCAGGGAGCTTGTTAAATACAGATCCTCAGGCCCATGCAGCCCTACTGGCTTAGGATCTCAGGGAACAGAGTCCAGGAATCTGAATTTTTAACCAGCTGGGGGTTGCTGTCAGGTTCAGGAACCACAGCACCAAGAGCTCAAGGGCTGCCTACTGATCCACTACTCTAGGAAGGAGTGGACGGTGGCTCCTCCTCCCTGGCCCAGGCTCCTGCCTTCAGACATTGCAGTGAGTGCTTTCCTTCTCTTCAAAGACCTGACAACCACTGATG
This sequence comes from Daubentonia madagascariensis, assembly GCA_023783475.1. Taxonomy (NCBI): domain Eukaryota; kingdom Metazoa; phylum Chordata; class Mammalia; order Primates; family Daubentoniidae; genus Daubentonia; species Daubentonia madagascariensis. The sequence goes on from JAKFHU010000776.1 coordinate 5,431,321, forward strand.
TCCCAGATGTCCCGCCCATGGCCTTTGCTGGGCCCCACAGCCCGCTCTTGGCTCACCTTCGCCGCCAAGGTAAGGTTGCTGCAAGAGAGAGGAAGGGCTTAGTGAGGACAGAGGAGAGTGGGGAGGAGCGGGGCTTGCTCTGATCTCCCAGGATGCTGCTGCCCTGGCTACAGGCGGTTACCTCCCAGGATTCCATGTCAACACCAACTACTGAGCACCTACTGTGTGCCAGGCCCAGGGGGGATGCAAAGAGAAAAACCACCCTGGCAAACAGGGAGCTCCCAGTCTGTGCAGGAGACAGCACGCACATGCCTAACAAGATCACAAAGCAGAATGGACGGGGGCTAGGACACAGTGGGCCAGCGATTGAGCCTTTCAGCCCCAGAGTCAGAGATGAGTCCCTCCTTTCTCAGGGGATCTGGAAGCCTTCTTGGAGGAAGTGGCACTGAGCTGGTCCTTGAAAGCTGGGAGCAGAGCATTTCAACAGCAAAGAAGGGAGGGGGGAGTCCTGGGGGTCTCCTTCCCTCCTACCACCAGATTTTAACTGAGCACCAACTAAGTGCCAGGTGCTTTAGACAGAGGAGACCAATTTTCTATGTTTTCCCACCAACATAACAGTAATTCCAGCAGCTTTTGGCCCATTGTGAGAAAGGGCTTGGAATGAGTAGTGTGCCCATTTTACAGACAGTAAACTGAGGCCTGGGGAGGACAGGGAGCTCACCTTAAAGATGTACATGCTCTGTACCACCACAGGCATCTGGAGGCCCAGACTTCTGGCCAAGGCCTGGAGAGGGGCAGAGGTCACGCTGCTAGCCTGCCCCCACACACATCTGGCCCACCCGCCTGCCCTCACCCCCACCTCTGCTCACCTGGACCTTGGGGGAGTGTGTGGTGCTCCTGAAGACAGGGTCGTGGGCGTGCAGTGCTGCAGGACAGAGGCAGGCTGATGGGCCAGTCTTAGGCCCCATGTGTCCCTCCCACACCTAGCTCTGAGCACCCAGACTCAGGCCTCACTTTGACAGTCTCACCATTTTGTGTGCATTAAACTTCATGCTGGTTTATAACCGAGTAGGGGGCCCCACAGATGCCTTCACCCCACCCCAGGCTTCATGCCACCTGTGACCTTATGCTTGACCTCGGGCCATCTGGGAAGGTCACACCAGCCCTGACTCCCCACCCCTCTCAGAGGACTAAGGGCTCCAAGGGGCCTATCACTTGGTAGCACTCTTGGTACTACCACTTACTCTATGTGACCTTGGCTAACCACTTCTCTCCTGTAAGCCTCAGTTTCCTCCTCTGTCAAACGGGGATGAGAAGAACAGCCTTGCCTCCCAGGGCTGCTGTAGGACTCAACAGGTTAATGAACGTGCAGCCCAGGGCCTGGCATGGGATAGTCGTTTGTTATCATTCTTCACTATTACAATTGATATTACAAAAAGTGAGCGTTCAATGTACTTAATGTCACTGAATTACATACTTTAAAATGGTTACAATGGTAAATTTTATGTTATGTGTATTTTACCACAACTCGTTTACAAAGCTACCATGACATAACTTCAGGTTTAAAAATAAGCAGTCTATAAAACAAATTGTAATTTATGATCCTGAGAAAAAGGTGAAGGTTTCCTTACTTGGTTTTGGGGTCTCAGAATAGGGAGCATGTCAGCATGGCAGGTGCCTCGTACGGAGGCTGCAGGAAGCACTGGACGCAGGAGCTCCCCTGCACCTGGGGCCTGGGCTATCCCCAGGCCAGGCATAGAGTGGAGAAGGCCGCACATGTCCATCTGTGGGGGCTCAAGCGGACCCCCTCTTCCCACTGCTGTGGTGGCAGTGTCATATTGTTAGCGTCATAAGATTTAGAAGCCGAAGGCCAGAGGGAAACCTGCAGCCAGAAATGCCATTTGCCTGACCACTAACCTACTCTGGGTTTTGATTAAGGATCCTAAATGCTTCAGGCCTCAGTTTCCCCATTTTCTTTCTTGCACCCCCAGGCCCCTGCTCACCATGGCCAATTTTGTTGATGGATTTCTCTGGAGGCACCAGGAAATTTCCTGTGGCACAAAGAACTGGTAAAGGCAGAAGAACTAGAGTCCAGCCTCCCACAGACGGCCGGCCTCAGCACCCTCCCAGCCCTGGGGGTGGAGGGAATACTCAAGTCCACCCCAACCATAGCTCCCCCACATTGCTAGGGCCCCAGCTCCAAACCTTTCTTGTCAAAAACGCCTTTCTCAAAGAAGAATCGAATCTTGTCGCCACTGCTCAAGAAATAGTCTGTGCTGCCCTGTGGAGAGGGGCCATCACAGGGCCTGAGAGAGCACCATGGGGACAGAGCTGGGCCTGGCAAGGAGGGGGAGGGTTCCTCCCCGCCCCCATAGGGCCACAGATCCTTGAGGAGGCTTCTCAGACTTGTCCACTGAGGCACAGTGAAGCAGAACCCCAAGTGCCTGGAAGCACAGCTCAAAGCTGCTTTGCTTGGAAACCTCTTAATATTGTGATTCAGATCACAGATGCCAGAGTCAAACAGGGCTGGTTCCCAGGTGGCCTTGAGCCCCACATTTTACCTCTCAAAGCCTTGATTTCCTCATCTGTAAAAGGGGAATAATAATAGAACTGACCTCCCTAAATTATTGGAGGCTTCAGCCAGAGGCTGAGTCTTATAGCAGTTGAGAGCACAGACTCTGGAGCTTAAATACTTGGGTTTAAATCCCAGCTCTGCCACTGCCTGGCTATGTGGGCATGACCACTTTACTGAACTTCTCTGGGCTTAGTTTCTTCATAAAATGTAGATACTATTAATAGTTCCCATCTCATAGTAAGTGCAACGGCTGTAAGTGTTACAAGTTGGTATATATTAAGCACTAGAACTGTCCTTGGAATATGCTAAGTACCACATATGTGCTATTATTATTATTACTAATATTACCACTATTACTACTACTGCTATATATAGAACACTCACCAAGGGCATGGCTAAATACTCAATAAATAAGCCATTACTAATCTTTTTCTGTTTTCTTAATAATTATGTTTTAAATTTCTGAGCATCATATGAAAACAATGCTCCAGGAAGATGCCTCATGTTTTTCCTTGTGGCTTAACCACCTTTGACTGCCATCATATAGCTCTCCCTCCCCCGTGGGAAGCAGGGATATCATCTAACCCTTTCATTTTACAAATGCAGACTGTGCCTACCTTTCTGCATGGCCACGTGACTGGAACCAAGTGGCACCAACACCCTACCTGGATCCCCAGGTGGCCACAGCCCCCCACTCCCTCTGGTCCATGCCCTGCCCTTTCAAAACCCTTCCCACTGAAAACTAAAAGTTGTTTTCAACATTCTTAGCAACTCTGCACCAGGATCAGGGTGCGGGAAACAAGTCAGGGGAACATAGTTGATAATAATATTAAAGATAATGAGGCTAAACATGTGTCTAAGATTTTACTTACCTCATTAATTCATGAGGGAACCAGTAAGATGTTACAACTGGTTCAAAGGAGAATTCTAAGAACCACACGTATGTAGACAATAAGGAAGGATGAAATGAATTTACAAATCAATACCAGACTGCTCTATCCACAGGGCAGTAATTGCATTCCCTGGGACCCAGTTCATATCCATTTCTATGGACAAATATCATGTGAATTATTATCAGTTTTTCTATAACTTACACAGTTGTACAATAACTCGAAGACCATGAAGGGTGGAGGTAACCTGGAAGGGAGAGAGAGACAGGACACCCACCATTCTTTATTTCCCACAACATCAATAGTGAATATTGAGGGTTTTACTGAGTGCTGGGCCCTGTGCCGAGCCCTCTTCCTTGCACGTATTATAAACTGAGACGTATACACTTTATTCTTGCGTTTTTCCTATCCCACAACCCATTGGTCCCTGAAGGTGGCTTGAAGGGCAAAAGATTCAGCCCTTCTCACTCCTTGGGTGACCTGACTGTCTTTGGCAGCAGGACCCATCTCTGCTTTCCCCACCTGGAAAGCAGACACGCAGCAAATGAGACCAGCTGTTTGGCAGAAACTGTCATTCTGTAACCCTTTTTCCTTCTCAAGACCCCATTCTGCACATTCCCTGGGATGCAAGGCTGCGGGCTGCTGTAATTCCCGTCATGCCCACCAGATGGCAGGAGCTCCCAGCATGCGGGTAAGCGAGCCCCTCGAGCTGCCCCGGCCAGGGCGCAGACAGGCTCTTTTATTCTCTCTCTTTAAGAGAAGCCACTGGGAAGACAGGCCCTTAAACTCAGACTGTGAAGCGTTAAGAGAACTGTGCAGGAGATCCCCCAGTCTCAACTTAGCCATCTCAAACTGTGTCGTGTCCTATTATGTGACCTATTAGGTCACAGGGGGCTGACACGTGCACAGGTGGGCCCCACAGAAGAACCGTGCTCATTCCCAGTGGTTGCCACAAGGTCCTTCTGTGGCAGGAGAACTACTGAGGAAGTACAGCAGAGTGGGGAACAGCATGGACTTGGTATCAAACAGATCTGGGTTCAAATCCTGACTCTATCAATTACTAACTGTGGGATTTGGGGCAAGAGATCTGAGCCTCATTTTCCCCACCTGTCCAACAGGACAATAATGCCTATATTATAAATTCATAGCAAGGAGTGAAAGAAAGATGTGCTCAGCCCGGCGTCCCTGGGCCTTGGGGGTCCTCCCTTCTGGGCTGCTGCTCTGGGCCGGGACTGAGCCCCTCGTCGCAGACCAGATCCCAACCCCATCTGCCCCAGGCACCTACCTGGGCTCGAATCTGCTCCTCTTCCTGGGTGGAAAACTCTGTGCGACAGTGGAGAGGTACATCCATCTCAGCCACCATCTTGCCAATGCTCTGCTGCATGGCCACACACTCGTCTGCAGACAAGAATCCTTCCAGCACCAGGAATCCATCCTCCCGGAACTGCAGGCAGGATTGAGACTCAGGCTTCCCCAGTCCTCACATGCTTCTTATCACCCACATTTGACCCCTCCCCCAAGCCCAAGCTGTGTGAAGGTGAGACCAAGTGTCTTGTTGACTGCTCTGTCCCCCACCCCAGGCATGGTGTCTGGCACCCAGTGAGCAGCAATCCATATTGGTTGCTTGAGTGAAGGAAGGGGGGCCGTCCCTACCCTGCCCCTCCAGTAGGCTTGGGTCGCAGGGAAGTACCTCATTCACCTATTCAACTAATATTGACTGAGCATCTACTGCGTATGAGACGTGGTTCTAGGAGCTGGAGGGATGGCTGTGAGCAAGCCAGCCATGGTGTCTGCTCTCCTGGAGCGTCAGTCTGGTGAAGGAGACCAGTATTACACCGATCATCACACAGGTAAAGATGCCATCACAAACTGCTGAAGGCAGTGTGGCTGATGTAAACCAGATGGGAAAGAGAAGGGTCTCAGGGTAGCAGCTCCGAGGGAGTGACTTGACATTTAAAGGGCAGACCAGCAGGATAAGGGGAAGGGCATTCCAGACAGAGGGAACAGGATAGGTAAAGCCCCTGTGCTTGGGAGGAACATGAGCAATTGGGAAGGGATGGCGCACAGGGCGAGGGGAGGGTGGAAGAGGAGCAGGAGGGTGGTGGGGGGCTGGGCCAGGCAGGGAGTTGGGCTTCACCCTAAGTGTGTGTGGGGAGGGGGTCACAGCAAATGGCTTATTCTGATTTGCCTCTAGTCCTCTTATGCTGAGGCTACTGAGAAAGATAAGGAAAGAATGAATACCTCCATGTTGCATTATAAAGTCTTAGCCTTAACAGGGACATTGGAAGCCACCTCTTGCTTCTACCCCTGAAGCATCTGGTTTCTAATTACTGGCACCCCTCCCCATGGTGGGATGTCCAGTTCTGGCTTCCACACACCAGATATGGGAACATTGATGACCACCCAGTATGGGCTCTTCTGTCTCTGGGCAGCTCTGCATGTTAGAAAGTTAATCATATCAGTATTGAAACCACCTTTACAAATTGATAAAGGGTACAAGGAGAGAACTGTGGTAAGGGCCTAGCTAAAAACAAGGCCTATACCGAGGAATTGACTCACCTGGTTTTGTGACCCCCACTCAAGAACCTGGTCAGCAAAGAAGACAATTTCTACAACCCTATGGTTCCGCCCTGAACCCAGCCAATTAGCAGATTCAAGTGCCTACGCCAAACCGTCTTTAAAAATCCTGTCTCCCAAATTCTCAGGGAGGTGGATTTGAGAAATGTCTCCCATCTCCCCATTTAGCGCTATGAGGAATAAACTATTTCTCTGCCATAAACCCTTCTGTCTCAGCATACTGGCTTCCTCTTGGGCAGCAGACAAATGAACTTGGTTGGGTGGCAACAGTATCAAGCTAAAAATTGCCTCCTTGCAAATTGTGTATACCCTTGATCCAGTAAACACACTGCCTGGAATTCCCTTCTTAAGATTAGGAAATTGGGGAGCAAAGATATGTGTGTAGGGTATCCACTGAGTATTGCTCAATGAGAGCAATAAATTGGGAATAACCGAAATGGTCAGCACAAGGGATTAGTAACCGAAATGGTCAGCACAAAGTATGGCTTATGTATCTGGAACACAACATGATAAAAATGTTGTAGAAAAATAGTTACTGACATGGGAATGATATATACTGATACACTGTGAGATTAAGAAAAAGTTAGATCCAAACAACTATCTGGCCACGGTGAGAACTTGGCCAAGGTGTGTTTCTGTCTCTGACCCTTGTACTATCAAGTGGGGATGACAGTAGAGCCTCCTCCAGAAACTCGGCGAGACCAGATCAGTGGTAGCTGCTATGACAAACATTGAAACAAAGATCCTAGGCCACGTACCAACATATTAACAGGCTCAGCATAGACATTTATGAGGGATTTTTTTAAAGTCTGTCACTCTAATTCCCATGTGTTAGCCCTTCCAGTTTGGAGGGAACTGGGACCCGGGAGGATGACCTCCCCTGGCTGATTCTGAAGCTTTATTCTGGTTTTGGTCACATACACACCCCACCCCCCACTCTGGGTCCTGTGACTTGGACCCCTCCGGCTGTGTGTGCAGAAGTTGGGGGTTATGGTTTGGAACCCTCCACTCTGGGCTTCAGTTTCTTCTTCAGGCAGGGGGTGGATTGAGTTCCCGGGACTACTAGAGGTCCACCAGGTCCCCCCACTCCTACATGACCCTCCCGGCCCCCACCCTGCAGGCTCCTACCTTCTGAAGCTGTGAGGGGCTCAGGCCCGCCATGGGGACAGTGCAGGAACAGGCGGCTCTGGCTGTGTCCAGGGCTGGGGAGGACAAAGTTCAGGAGGAGGGGCCTGGCAGGAGCCTGGGAGGATGTAACACTTCCCTACTCAGAGAAAACCCAATCCCACCGAGCCCTCCCCACCCCCAGACAAGCACAAACAAGATCTCCAGGCTGAGCCCCCTCCAGGCTAAGCCCCAGCTCCACCCCCGAGGAGGGCCGTGTCTCTGCCCGCCCCCCACTAGTCCAGGATCTGCCTTCTCCCACTTCCTTCCTGGTTTTTAACCACTCCCTCTGGGTTTCTTTCCAGAAAACACTCCTGGCCGCTGCTTACCAAGTACCCAGAAGTTGTGCTCTGAGACTGTCTGTCAGAGCAGCTGGGCTGGCAGGACAGCTGAGTCTCAGTCCAGGTGCCACCATTAGCTGTGACTGATGAAAGTGTGCCCCTCCCTAGTGCCCAGTCTGGGTAGGGTGGGGCTGGGGGATTTGCATGTCAGACCCGCCCTGAGTGGCTCTCCATTCGCAAGGCAGAAGAGGTCCTGGGAGAATTGTCTGAGCCAGTTCCAATCTCCTGAAACCCTCTAGGTCCCAGATTAAAGAAGGGAGTTAATGTATCCATCTGTAGCTCAGGAGGTAGAAGACAGGGCTGGCTTAGAAAGAGGAAGGGCTAGAGACATGGGGCCTGGGTCTCCAGAATGAGGGGGAAAGAGAGATGGCTCCTGTTCCTAATCTCAGGCATGAGATGTTTGGTCAGAGGTCAGAACACCTGCACGTGCCACCCGTCTCTGAGCCTGCCCAGCTCAGCAGCTGATAGGGCCATTCTCTGGTTCTGAAAACCCAGCCAGTGGCCTTCCCTGAAATGACGCTTTCTGAATGGCAAAGGGACAGAGTGTCTCAGGAGTGAGCATGGGGACACTGCTCAGCCCTTGAGAGCCTTGGCCCTAAGTCAAGTTGTGTTTTCTGGGCCACGGCACTGGGAGCTGCTGCTATGGCCTGGCTTCCGGAGGGCTTGAGGGAGGGGCGAGTCCAGCCCAGGCTCCTGGTTCAGAGCGGTTAGGCCGGGCCAGGGGACAGGCAGAAGACAGAACCATGAGACTCAGTAGAGGCAGGGCATGTCCCCAGCTGTCCTAGACCCTTCTGCTGCAACTGCCCCACAAATACAAACACCTGCCATGTGCCAAGAACACAGTGAGGTCCTCTCATGCTGAGCAGCATCTCCCTTGGGAACCCCCACCAGAGGCTTGTAGTGGAGGCTCAGACTGGGTTTGAGTCCCAGATACTTTCCCCATCTGCAATTTGGGGAATAACAGAAGGACCCCCTATGAGTAGTGAATAGACGAGTACGTCACTGCTGATAGGGGGCTTGGCACTGTGCCTGGCACTAAGTGCCTACCAACTAGAGTTATTCACCAAATGTTAGCATGGCTGTTCTGGGTGGAATATGAAGATTAAAAAAAAAATGTTTTGGGCTTCCCCTAGTTTTCCAAATTGCTGTTATAATCAGAGAAAAGACCACCACTGTGGTTTTAGGCAGAGTGGAGAGCCTTGGGTGGGCGGACTGGGGGAAATAAGAGAGGCTTGGCCTTCCACTATTTGTTCATTCTGCTCAGCTTTGGGAAGTGGGTGGGCGGTGTTTCTACATGGTTGTTTTTTCCAAAAATTAACCAACTCCAGATCAAATCTCCTGCTCCGGGCACTGGGCGGCTCCAAGGCCAGGGTAGGGGTGAGATTGGGGTGGGGGGTGGAGGTTGGTGGGAATAGTACCAGACCAGACAGGAGGGGAAGAACCCGAGATACAAAGGAGGGTCTTAGAGGTGGGTGGCAGTCCAGTTGCTCAGCCTCCCTGTCAGAAAGCCCAAGCCAGGGGCAGAACGGGGGGGGGGGGTCTTGGCTTAGGCCTGAGGTTACCTGGAGGGATCAGAGTCTCTGTGGACCAAGGAAGGATAGACTCTGGCCTGTTCTAGAAGAGGTGCCCAAGCAGCAACACAGGCCAAAGTCAGATATGATGGCCTTTCTTCTTCACCCAAAGATTCCTGCTGCAGGGCACCCATGTTGGCCCAGCACAAAGCTCCTTGGTCCAGGAGGAAGATATAAGACCATTTATTGGGTAGGAGGAGCTAGGCCCTCCACTAAAATCTCCACCTACCTACATAATCATCATCATTCCTTGGAACAATCCTACAGGTTTGCTATCATCACCCTGATTTTACAAATGAGAAAACTGAAGCCTCACATCAAACATATGGCAGAACTGGGATCTGAAGGCAGCTCTGCCTACCTCCCTGAGCCTCTGCCCTTGACCCAGTACCTTCAGCAGGCCCCAGAAGGGTTGGGAGCCAAGCCAGGCCTTCCTATGGTGACTCAGCCCTGCCTCTGTAGAACCCTGAGATTTGCTGTTGGAATTGCAAGGGACCTCTGAGAGCATGGAGTGGAAATGCCCATTGTACAGATGGGGATATGGGGGCCATGGGAGGGAAGGGATCTGCCTCAGCTGGAATGAGGACCCAGGACTACTGGCTCCTGTTCCAGTGCCTCCTTTCCCAGCCCCTGCCCATCCAAACCCATGAGGGCCCAAACCACAGGTGACTGGGATGGCAGAGAATATGCTGGCTGTGGGATTCCTGGCTGGGGCCATCTGGCACCTTACAGGTGCTCTGGCTAGCTTACCACCGGCAACTGCCTCCAAGGAACTCAGAGTTCCATGGGGCAGAGAGATGAGCAGAGGGAACTATTCTGTAGATGTCCAAAAAATGGTCACTTAGCAGTCCAGTCGGCAGGGCCCAGCAGGCTTCACGGAAGTGAGGGAAGGGTCCCCCCACAACAAGGAGACCATCAAAGGCTACTTTTTTTATAGATTTATTTGATACTGGAACCGAGTCTACAAGTTCAGACCCACATGTAACGGATTGCTTCATGGTTGTCAGAGGCTAGTGTGCATTGTTTCTGAGGATTACATCTAAGACACAACACAGAAAACACAGACGGACAGACAGATGGACATAATCGTTAAGACAAGAGACGCTAAAATGTGTCTTAGTGTCCACGTGATTGATCCAAGGTGGGGACCCTTCTAAGGTGGGGACCCGAGTGATTGATCTAAAGCGGGGTGGCTTCCTGCCACCAGGCGCTGACTGGGCTATGTGTGCACTAGGCGCCTGGGACAGAACCTGGCTTGGAACCAAAAACTGGGGAGCCTGCCCTCCCGGCGGTGACCTCCCCGTGCCCAACCCCACCTCCGAGTAGCTACTCTTCATTAAGAACCAGGTGGTGACAAGGCTGATGTAAGCAGCAGAGGCCTGTGGTGGCCCTGGGCAAACCCGTGACACATGAGGTGGGGAAACAGAGTCCAGGCGCAGTAGCTCCTCTTGGCTCCTTAACACTGTGCGTGAAGAGGGGCGTGGGTCCAAGGAGGGGAGAAGAGGATGAGCACCGTTCATCCGGGGGTTAGCCAACCCAAGTCTCCTCCCTTCTTGGCAGCTCCAGAACATTCCCTTTGGCTGACAGCCACAGAAGTGAGTGCCTGCCAAGACACATGGAGGAGAAAGAAAACAAGACACCAAAAAAGCCCAAAAAACAAACAAAAATCTCCGCCCCAGGAGAGAAGAGGAAAAAACAGAACTCTGGGACCAAGGTCACACCAGATTCTGGGGACATCCTGCACCCTGCACCCCAAGGAAAGGAAACACAATCCAATGTCTTGCTGTTTTGCTCAAGGGAAACTGCCACCCCACCCTGAGACTCCAACTCACTGGCCTTTAGTGTCTTTTTAATTTTTTTAGTTTTTTTCTTTTTAATACCCAAATCATCAATTTTCAAAGCTTAAAAAAAATTTTTTTTTTACTTAAAAAAAAAAATCTAAAACTGCCACAAAAACTGATGAGGCAAGCCCCGGCCTGGCCTTTCTGCCTGGCGGCCTGCTCTCCCATGGGCCACCAGAGCCCAGCTTGGCACCACTGGGGCAACCGTCCCGCGGCTGGTTTGCTCTGGACTGCTCTGCTCAAGTCTGGGTGGGCGCTAAATGCCAGCGGCATCACTAAACAAGGAGAAGGGGAAACAGCCCACCCTTCCTCAAACACCTCCCATCTGGGCTGAACTTTCTTGGGAATGTATAAGTTCTCTAGAGGAAGGAGGTGGGAAGTGGAGAAAAATAAATACCAAGAGCTAAGTCCCAGGACCTTCAGTGTCAGCTCAGCCTCTGGGGCAGAGATGGCCTCCAGGGAGGAGAACCAACAGTCCACATACTGCGCTCTGAGCCTGACTAGGTCTCCGGTCTCCCCAGCAGGCGCCTACCCTGGGGGGCGTGAGTCTCAGAGGGAGAAAAGGGGCCAGCCCCGCAGATACTGTCCTCTCGCTCTGGCCTGACTCACATCTGGTCCCAGGCTCCTGCCCAGCCGAGAGGCTGGCCTGCTTGCCCAGGAGCTCTGGGACGAGCAGGGCCTGGCCCTTCTGGCCTGAGGACTGGCCAGCGGTCCCGCTGCTGGCTGCTCTGGGCCGGCCCTCGCTCAGGCCTGTTCCTTGTCGGCCCTCCACAGCCGCTCCTTCACCTCGGGTGGCAGCGTGTTGAACAGGTCCTCCTCCACCACCAGGCCGCTGCGCTTGAGCAGTGGGCACTCGCCCAGCTCCACGGGCAGGCACTCTAGCCGGTTGCCCCGAAGCTCGATCTGCGTCAGGTTGGTTAGCTCACCCACCCGCGATGGCAGTGACTGCAACACGTTGTTGCCCAGGTGCAGGGCCCGCAGCTTCCGGCACTGGAAGAGCTCCGGAGGGAGCGCCTCGATCTGGAGGGAAGGAGCAGGGGCTGAGAGTGAGGTGGGTGCCTTTGGGTCCCTTCCCTCCTTCCCCCAGGCGTCCTTTTCTGTCCCCATGTCAGCTTCCCAGGACCCCAGGCACCAGTGCAGTCTGGGCCAAAGTCTGGCCAACATCCACCTGTACGTCAGGTCTTGGCTCTGCAGTCACTTCCTCCAGGAAGCCTTCCTGAACCTCCTGGGTCCCATGGCAGCCACATCCCCCCTCACAGCACTGATCCTTCCATCTGTCACCCCCTGGACTGTGGCTCTAAGAGGGTGGGCTGGGCCTGCCTTGTCCCCTGCCTTGTTCCCAGCACCTGGCACCCTGGGAAGCATATCACACTGGCAAGCTACTACCACCTCCACACCCCAGGGCTCACCAGGGCCCAGGTTGCTGGTTCTGCCCAGCTTAAGAATGACTTATGAAAGCAGAGTGGCATGCTGAGAAAATGCCACCCCCTTAACTCTTCCTGAGAACTGGGGAGAGTTCACTGATAGGGGTGAAAATCCCAGCTGTGTCACTGCACCCTCCTGGGCCTCAGTTTCCCCATATGTCAAGTCACAGGGTAAGCATGAGTATAGATGGCCTCCTGCTGGCCATTCAGAGCCCCTTCCTCCTGATTTTGCCAAATGTGAATACAGCAGTCCTCCCTTATCTGCAGTTTTGCTTTCTGCAGTTCCAATTACCTACGGTCAACCACAGCCCAAAATAACTAATGGAAAATTCCAGAAAGAAACAATTCATAAGTTTTTCTTGTTTTGTTTTTGTTTTTTTAGAGACAGGCTCCCACTCTACCACCCAGGCTGGAGGGCAGTGGCATCATCATAGCTCACTACAGCCTCGAACTCCTGGGCTCAAGTGATCCTCCTGTCTCAGCCTCCCAAGTAGCTGGGACTACAGGCACATGCCACCATGCCTGGCTAATTTTTCTTATTTTTGTAGAGACAGAGTCTCACTATATTGCCCACCCAAAGTGCTGGGATTACAGGCGTGAGCCACCGCAACCAGCCTAATTCATAAGTTTTTTGAGACAGAGTCTCACTCTGTTGCCTCGGCTAGAGTGCCATTGCGTCAACCTAGCTCGCAGCAACCTCAAACTCCTGGGTTCTATGACTTGGCCTATGTCCTTAAAAAAACAAAAACAAAAACAAAAAAAACTCCTGGGCTCAAGCGATCCTCCTGCCTCAGCCTCCCGAGTAGCTGGGACTACAGGCACGTGCCACCATGCCCGGCCTCCAATTCATAAGTTTTAAATTGTGCGCCATTCTGAGTAGCGTGATGATCTCGCACTCTCCGGCTCTGTCCTGCTCAGAATGTGAATCGTCCCCTTGTCCAGTGTATCTACACTGCATTTGCAACCTGCCTATTAGTCACTTAGGAGCTGTCTTGGTTATCAGATCAACTGTCACAGTATCACAGTGCTTGTGTTCACGTAGCCCTTATTTTACTTAATAATAGCACCAAAGTGTAAGAGTACTATGCTTAATTTTTAAATTAAACTTTATTACAGGTATGTACATGTAGGAAACAACGTAGTACATATAGGGTTTGGTGCTGTCTGTGGCTGCATCTAGTGGGGGTCTCGGAACACATTCCCTGTGGGTAACGGGGACAACCTCAACAGACAAACTAACCCTGAGCACTGATGCTGTTAACTCGTTTAACGCACAAAACCACAGAGTAAACACTCTGTAAACACTTCCCATTTTACAGATGGAGTAACTGCGGCCCTAAAGAAGCCAACTTGCCCAGAGATTCAGCTGGTAAGTGGTAGAGCCAGGATTTGAACCTGGTTCAACAGTCCATGCTCTGCTAACTGTCCACACCATTGATGGAGCAAGGAGCAAACCGTGGCGCCAGAGCGGGGCTATGCTGTGTCTGCCGGCACACAGGAAGAGCCTCATGAACACCAGCTCCTTCCCTGCCCTTCTGTGCCTAATCGGCTACAGATGTAAGTTCTTACTGAGCCTATCTGTCTCCTTCAGATAGGATGGGCAGGAGCCAGGAGCCTCAGGCCCCAGTCCGAAGTGAGGACGATGGAAAACTGTACGATAACCCCTCAGGCTGCTCTATCACTGTCTCCATCTCCCTGCCGGGGACACTGAGGCCTGGAGAGGTAAAAGGCAACTTGTCCACGGTTGCACCCTCTCAGAAAGGGAAAGGGTCAAGAGGGGATGTAAGCCTTACTTCCTCCCACTCAGAGCCCTGCTATATTCCTGTTCTGCCAAGCACGGCACTCAGTTACAGGGTAGCCCTGGGAAGTCCCTTTCCTGCCCAGGGCCTCAGTGCCCCCATTTGTAAAATGCAAGGGTTGCACTAGGAATGCCTCTCAGCTTGGACACTCTGCAGGTGGGGACCTTTCTGCAGACTTGGACCCCAACCTGGCAAGCACTTGCTCTCTCCAGCCAGTTTTGGAGGAGGCCCCCAGTTCCCGGTGAGCTGCTTGGCCTTCCCAGCAGAGAAATAAGGGTGGCCACAGCCAAGCAGTGGCCATGCCCTGAGGGACACTGTGGATGTTTTGAAGGAGAATCCTGACCTGGGTATCCAAAACTACCACTGCTGTGTCCCACAGTCGGGAATGGGGCAGGGTGGCCTCAAGGTCAGCAGGGCTGAAGCCCAGGGACATGAAGGGGAGAGGGCAGATGGGAAGTGGGCTCCACAGGACCCTGGAGCCAGGGCCTTCCCAAAAGGCCCCCCTCCCACCCCTGTGACCTCCTCTGATGACACAGACAGTGCTCAGGGACAGCGAGAAAGGCTCCAGCCAGTGAGCAGCAAAGCTGGGGCACACACAGGCCAATCTGGCTCCAGAGCTACCTCCCCAGAACACCCCCTGCCCAGAGCCGGTGAACTCTCAACAGGTCCCACAGAGAAAAGAGGAAGCAATTTTGGTCACTCAGCTCCCTGCCACGGCTGTGCCTTTGGACCTGTCCTTCCCTGCTTAAGTCCCGCATGTCCACTGAAGGCTTGAAGAGTTTCTCACCACCCAACCCCCGGCTCTCCTGCCTCCTCATGGACCACAGTGGCTCCCCCATCAGCACTGAAATGGCCTCGGTTGACCTGGGCTTTGGAGCGGACAGCCCTCTGAGGAGCCTTCTGGGGCCACTCCATTGCTCCTTGGCTCCCAGCCTTCCTGACCAACCATCCAGAAAGATGCTGTCTCTTTCCTCAGCCCACCACGACCCGGCTCCTGCTCCCATACACCCTTGACTGTCTGGCCAGAGTCACCTGCATCATTCCTCGTCCACCTGACTCCCCGTGCACCGTGCGCCTGCATGCTCCGGTCCACTCCTCCTCCTCCACCGTCCGTCCTGGAGGCGCAAGGCAGACTCCAGTCCTTCTCCCTCTCTGCTCTCCCTGGCGATCATGTCCAGGGCCCCTCTTTACCCGTGAGCCTGGGGAGAGGATGACGCCTCAAGCTTCAGGCCAATTCAACATGGTCCCTGGGATGTCCTAGGGCCCCACACCCACACAGGACACATCTTGCCTCTCTGAAAGCCTGTGCCTGCTCCAGTGTCTGTCTCCATGATCCTCCATCTATGCAGGCTGCCGAGTGAGAAACATCAAGTCACCCAGACCACTCCCTCCCCCACAACGCCCACGTCCTGTGGACTCTACCTCCAAAGTCTCTCCCTAATCTGTCCACAACTCTCCATTCCTAGTAGCCTCAACCAGGGGAGGCCTCGGGCCCTCACCTGAGGACTAATCATGGTCTCTTTGACCTCTCCTGCCTCTCACAGCCACCCCCTCACTGCAGCAATAGTAACCAATCAAAACTACATGTCAGCTCATTCCTTCATCCACATGGTCAACAATTCCATGAACATTTGCTATTTGTCAGGCCTTGTACCAAAGAGGCAAGATCCCACTAGTCAAAGCTTATGGCTGGCAAGGGGATAAGACTTCAACAAACGGAGAGACACCTCAGACCTCCTACCGCCCCAGGCAGCCTCCACTTTCCAGGGCAGCTCCACTCAGCCACCCACTCTCAGTTTCTCCCAGCCAGAACCTACTAGAACCTGAGGCCACCTGACTTCAAGATTGTTCTTTTTTAAGCACCAAAGGAGGCAAGAAAAGCTTCACCTTTCTCTGCTGCACCCTTTTTTTTTTTTTTTTAGAGATGGGGTCTCGCTCTTGCTCAGGCTGGTCTCGAACTCTTGAGCTCAAGCAATCCTCCCGCCTCGGCCTCCCAGAGTGCTAGGATTACAGGCGTGAGCCACCGCGCCCGGCCTGCTGCACCCTTTTTAATAAAAGGATTTGTTCTGTAAAATTTGGACTCAGTCAAAAGGCCACACTTAATTAAGGACCTAGAAGGCCATAATGTGGCCTTAAGGTTGCCACTTTCCACCCCTGTACTAGACTCTCCCTTTCCTCCATTCCTGGCTACCTCCTCCTGGTCCTTCAGGGGCCAGATGAAATGTCCCCTGCCCCAGGACAACTCTTCTGTGTTCCCAAGAACCTCGCACCCCAGTGGAGCTCTGTGGCACTGTGTGCTAACTGCCTGTGGGGCTTGTTCATCCCTGTGTCTCCAGCACCTCCCTCTACAGCTGGGGGTGACAAGTGAGTAAACCAATGAACACCTGCCTTGCCAAGTCATTGGTTGGTAGGAGTGGAAACCTGAGGAAACAGAACCCAAGGGCCCGGGTGGCCCCACCCACCCCTCCCATTCACCATAGTCCAAGGTGGCTTCAAGGAGCCATCAAGCTCTAGGGGGAGGAAGGAGAAGGGCTCAGACCTCGAGCTTAAAAGAAGGAGCCTGCCTGGGATTGACCCAAGTGAACTTTTTCCCTATAGAGGCCTCTGGTGTTCCAGGAGGTGGGGACAGGACATGATTAAGCAGTGTGCTAAACAGGGTGTCCAGAGGATCTCCTTCCTCTGGGACAGCATGCCTGCCGCCAGTTCCTTTCCTGAGGGGTGACCTCAGCCACATGCACGACACTAACAGGCAAGCTTGGTGCGAGGAGGTGGGGGTGGGGGACAGGATGGGGAGCCCGGCTGGAGGCTACCCCCCCTCAGTTGGAGAGCCCAGCACAGCACCTCGGATACAGCAGCCATCACAGAGAGTTGTAAGTGAAAGTCTGAACAAACTCTAGGGGCAGTCTGGCTCCAACACTGTGCTGTGAGTAAGCCACTGGGGCTCCCTTCCATATATTAAAGAAGGGGTTAGGTTTGTCTGGTGCATTCCCAAACCTGGCTTCCCCCCAGGGGACTCCAATTTTCCTGATCAGTGGGCCTGCCCCAGACCCCGAGGGAGTGAAACAACCTAAGATTTGACCCTCACCCTGGTACACTCTCACATATCCCTGCATCATAATGTCAGGGAGGGAGACAAGGACTTGTCACAATCCCTAATACATGGAGGAGACAGGTGGGTTGGCAGTAAGGACTTGAGGAAGAGAAGAGGACAGCTTCTAAGCTGTGAGGGGTCTGGAGGGCCCGGACCCTCCAGTCTGAGTGATGCTGAAGAAGGTGAGTCCTGTGCTGGGGCCAGGAAGGACAAGATGGGGCATTTCAGGGGCCACCTTCCTCTGGGTGTGAGGCTGTTGCAGACAGCTCCTGCTGAGAGGACTCAGCAATGTTGGTGGGAGGAGGATGGGAACATCATGCCCAGCACAGCAGGGACACAGAGAAGTGCTCACTAAACCAGTAGGGGCTGCCTTTGGGCTGCTGTGTCACAGACACAAAGGTGGTGGCTTGGCCAGGCACTTTTGGGAAGCTGAAGTGGGAGGATTGCTTGAGGCCAGGAGTTTGAGGCTGCAGTGAGCTATGATGATGCCACTGCACTCCAGCTCAGGCAACAGAACGAGACCCTGTCTCATTTTTTTAAAAAAAAGGCAGTGGCTGAATCGGCTCTCCTCTGTCTCCTGGCCCTGGCCTCAGGCTTCCACTACCACCACCTCACTGCAAGACTCTCCACCTGAAAGTAAGGCCTAGGAAGACCTGTAGGTCCCCAGGAGGGGTAGGCAGGGGGAGGTCCCCCCGGTGGCTGCGGCTTTGTTTCTGCTGTGGAGGCTGTACCACAAAGCCACAGGATTACCCTACCCTCAACCCCACCCTGCAAGGTGGGGTCTTCTCCAGCAAGGCAAGGGACTGGTGCACAGGGGCCACCAACAGTCTCAAGGGCATCTCATGACCTCCCATACTGCCAGCAGCAATGGTCTGCACAATTTCCTCTCCAGAAAGGCAGGTAGTGACAAGCCAGCCCCATCTAAGCCCAACTCTGCCCTTCACCACCCCCAGTGCAGAGGAAAGGAGGTGTGAGCCATGCTGGGAGCTGCAACATCTGGCTTCACCTCAGCCAGCACTGGCCACCCAGTTTCTGTCCCTGGTGGACGCAGATTGGCCGCTTTGCTCCAAATCTGGTCTAGGACGAGCTGAGGAAGATACCACAAGCTCCAGGGTAAGTCCTGTCTCCCACCAACTGCCCCGAGAGAGAACCACAGGCCTTGGACCTCCTGCCCATACACATCCAGGCTGAAGAAGAACTTGGCTCAAGGTCATCTTAGGAACAGGCCCTGCCCGGCCATACCATCTCTCCTGACTCTGCAGCATTTTGTGGCAAAGACAAGTTCCCAACCCCAGAGAATCTGATTTAGCAGGTCTGTGGTGGGGCCTAGGAGTCTGCATCTTGAACAAACTCCCTCCTGGTGGTTCTGAAAAACCCAGTGAGGACCCCACACCCAGGAGCATCAATTCTCCTAGACACTGGGCCTCCTGAGCATCCCCCCACAGGCCATGGCCAGTCACCCACCAGCCCACACACCAAGCTGTAGCTAGGCCACTCACCCGGTTGGCCGTGACGGCTAGATTCTGCAGGTTCTGCAAGAGGCCAATGTCAGCGGGGAGGAAGGTCAGGTTGTTGTGGCTGAGGTCCAGGTAGCGCAGCTTGCGGCAGTAGAAGAGCTGGGTGGGGATCTTCTCAATCTTGTTGCGGTTCAGGTAGAGGCGCTCCAGGTTGGTGAGGTTGCCGATCTGGATGGGGATGTAGGCGATGTGGTTGTACCACAGCTTAAGGCAGGTGAGGCGGTGCAGGTGCTGGAAGCTGATGATCTCCTCAATGGTCTTGAGGTTGTTGTCCTTGAGGTCGATCTCCTGCAGGTTGTGGAGGCTGAAGATGGAGTGGGGGATGCGCTCTAGGTCGCAGCGGATCAGCTCCAGCTCTGTAAGGTTCACCATCTTCTTGAGGCTGTTGAGGACGATGAGCTTGGTGCCCTCGTTGTTGATGGACAGCTTCTGCAGGTGCACGCCCACGTCTGTGACCACCTGTGGCAGCTTGCTCAGGTTGCTTTTGAGCCGGAGCACCTTGAGGCGCTTGAGCTCCCGTAGCCCATCAATGACGATGTAGCGGTTGTTCTCGGCACTCAGGTTGCCTGTCAGGTGCAGCTCCTCCAGTGTCTTCAGGCTGTAGATCCACAGTGGGATCTCCTTGATGTCAGTGAACTTGATGTGCAGTGCCCGCAGGTTCTCGCGCAGGAAGGCCAGGGCAGGAGCCTCGATCTTGGCGGCCGTGTGGTAGAGCCACAGCTCCTTGAGGCCCGTGAGCTGGGCGATGCTGGGTGGGATGGTCACGTCGGGGATCAGCTCCAGCTTCAGAACCTCCAGCTCAACCAGGTCAAACACAGTGTCCGGGATGCCACTGAGCATGAACAGGTGCAGCTCCAGCTTGTCCTGCGCGTTTTTGGTGAGCCGCTGCCGCAGCTTGTCCAACGTCCACTCGTTGTTGAGGTTCAGCTGCCGCAGCTTGTTCTCACTCACCTCCGACAGGAAGACGGCAAAGCGCTTGGAGTACAGCGGGTCGTACTGGTCAATGAGGTGCAGCATGAAGGCAAAGTCGTTCTTGACGTCGGGGATGTCGCTGTAGCTGCTCTCCTCACGGATCGACTCGAACGAGTACTTCTTGAGGGAGCGCCGCAGCATCCACCAGAGTGTGTACATGCAGATGAGGCCATAGAAGATGACCAGGCTGATGTAGAAGGATGCCAGGATCTTGAAGAGCGTGGCCAGAGGGTGGGCACACCGGTAGGTTCGGTAGCCCGTCAGGCTCTCAATGTCCACAGTGCAGTCCACATCGAACTTGATGTTGTGCACATAGTAGACGGTGTAGCAGATGATGAGGATGAACTTGATCACCTTGATGATGGTCTGCCGCATGTAGAGGCGGTACACGATATCCCCCTCCTCCACGTGGGTCCGAAACTTCTTCACCTTCTCAAACAACGCCTTGGCCTGCTCCCCCTCCTTCTTGTCCAGCACGCCCGTCTCCGAGCGGTCCACAATGCCCTGCTCGATCCGCGACTTGGTCCGCTGCAGCATAGGCACAGTGGCCTCCACGTCCTCACTGACTGTTGATGACTTCTTGTCCATGGAGCCATTCATCTTGCTGAAGGCTGGCTTGGGGTCGCTCTCCTCTACCACTGTCTCTGACAGGGCCCGTGTGGTCCAAGGTGAGTCAAAGCACTTGAGCAGGATAGACACAAAGTGCTCCAGCTTCGAGCTGGTGCGTGGAAACTTGAACCAGAAGTTGCTGCAGGCCAGGAAGATGAGGGTGTGCAGCAGCACCAGGTAGGGGAAGTACTTGGCGAACCAGTGCAGCCGGTTCTCGTAGCACACAGCGTCCACGTAGTTGTACTGGTGCCGGTCCAGGTCATACTTGATGCCTGTCGGGCCCGCGTCAGGGCTCGGCAGGATAGTGGAGTTGGGATAGGTGGGCTCTGGGCCAGGGGCTGCCCAGCCCCGGAATGAGTCGTTGCAGGAGTCCTTGGTGACCCACTTACAAGGCAGGCAGATCATCTTGTCCTGGGTGACCTGCAGCGTCCCCCCGAAAACGGCAATCATTAGCATGACAATGGAGATGTAGTCGGTGAACACATCCCACCACGGCTTCAGGATCCGGTATGCTGGCTGTGTGTCCGCAAAGTAGCGGAGCTCTGTCACCGGAATCATGGTTCAACCTGAAAGGGACCCACAGGAGGGGGTTACCACAGGGTGGCCTGGCTCTCTGGGGACCCAGGGTCAGGGAGGAAGGCAATGAAAAGTCCACCACTGTCTACATTTCCACCTCAAATCTAGCTGGGAGTCAAAGCCTGTCCACTCCATGGGCCAACTGCCCTTCTGCAGAAACCACGTGGTCACCTGTTGGCTGGGAAACCAGCCCGGGGGAGGCAGGCAGTCTACCATTTAACATACAGGAAGACTGAGCATGTGAGGTTAGGGCCCCACTGACATCCCTAGCACAGTCTCCCTGCTCTCTGGCCCACCCCACCCCTGCATTCCAGTAAGAGCATTCAGGAATTCCTGTCTGGAGTCCACCCATTTAATGATTAGATCGAGCAGAGGGGCCTGTGTAAAACTCCCAATTCACTCAGAACCAGCCACTGTGAAGCTGTAGCAGTGACCCCAAAGGGATTTCTGCAAAGTATGAGAAAAGCAAAATGCAGAGGGGGCGCAACATGAACTCACTTTTGTAAAATAAATAACAAAGTTTAAAAATTCTACATGTGTGCATATGTGTAAAGGAATGAGAAACAGCAGCAGTGTCAGCAGACTCTCCCCTGGGAGAGTCCAATTTGGCTAGTCTTGGGTAGAGCCTGGGAATCTGATTTTTAACATGTGACTTTGGTGATAGTAATGATTAGCCAAGTTTGGGAAACGCTGGATCAGAAGCCACATTCAGGAATTCCTGTGCCGCAGAGGAGGTGTGCAACCGGATAAACGTGGGAAGGGCTCCTCTTCTTGGCCATCCGTGCTCGCCCTACCAAGGTAGGTTGTTCTTATAATGACCCGCAAGACTGTGACGAGAGAGATGGTACTAGATGTTCACTAGAGAACACTCAGAAAAACAGAAAAAAGCATAAGGGATTCTCAACATGGACAAAGCAGGAAAAAAAAAAAAAAGGCAAAAAAAGCATAAGGGCAAAAAAAGAAATCCCCTGCACAAGCACCACCGGGATTACCCACTGCCAGCTCTGCCCTGAGTAATAACCTTCCGGTCCTTTCTTTTTTTTTTTAGACAGAGTCTCACTCTGTTGCCCAGGCTGGAGTGCAGTGGCGTCATCACAGCTCACTGCAACCTCCAACTCCTGGGCTCAAGCGATCCTCCTGCCTCAGCCTCCTGAGGAGCTGGGGCTACAGGCGCTCACCACCATGCCTGGCTAATTTGCCTATTTTTAGTAGAGACAGGGTCTCGCTCTTGCTCAGGCTGGTCTCGAACTCCTGTCCTTGAGTGATCCTCCCACCTCAGCCTCCCAGAATGCTACGATTATAGGTGTGAGCCACCGCGCCCAGCCCAGTCCTTTCTATGTATTTTTTAAAATACTGCTTTTATTTTACACCTTATTTTCTAACCCAGAATCTAGATTTTAAAATGAGTTTTAAATATCCATGTCAAATGGGTCTGCTTCTCTTGGGAGAGGAACAGGGTGCCCAGGTGATAGAACTGGGCCACCCCACTTTGATTACTGATAGTATTAATAAACACAATATAAGGAACACTTCAAGAACAGGACTTCTCTACAAATGCCAAATACTTCCTGTTCCCAGTCTTTCTAGGAAACGCTGGGATGGACAGGGAGGACAGGAGGAAAGCAGACCAGGACCCCATGTGAAGCAGGTGAAATCGGGGCACTCAGTAGAGGTGATGATGGTCACAGCAGTTGCTGAGGTCCTGGACGTGTGCCAGGTACTAGGCAGGCCCTCCCCTGAAGGCTCTCTAATTTTTTTTGAGATAGGCTGGAGTGTAGCGGCATCATCACAGTTCACTGTAACCTTGAACTCCTGGGCTTAAGCAATCCCCCTGTGCAGGCACTCTTGGAGTTCCTTTGACACCTGGGAGGCAAGGCCTCTTTAGCCCCATTCCACAGATGAGGGTGCTAAGGATCAAGGAGTTGGAGTTACCTGCCAACATCACCCTGCTACTGAGTGGCAGAGCTGAGGCCAAACCCAGCAGGCCTTTCCCTCCACTGCTGAGCTTGGGTCCTCACTGCTGTGTGGGGCTTGCTCTCCACTTGCCTGAGGCCTCACACAGGCAGTGCCAAGAGGAATGGGCCTAGGAGTCCAGCTTCCTGGCCCCCTGGGGTTCTCAGAGCTCAGGTCACCATGGGGCCAGCAGACACCACCGCCAGCCCTGAGCTGGCAGCCCACGGGTCAGCCCTCCTAGTGGGGCCAGGGTGAGCGCCTGCCCCACAGGAAGGCCCAGGCCTTCTAATGACCGGCTGGCCCCACACACCACCCACACTCCTGGGAGAGACTGGCACTCCGGGAAAGGGCTCGCTGAATCACAGCTTCTTCCACCGAGACACCCGTCCTTCCCTTGCTTCCTGGCTCTCTGAGTCCTCATCCAGGACAGGGGCCCAAAGACTGGGGACCAGAATTGGGGAGGGGCCAAGACTAGAGGGCCTGAGGGTGTGAGCAGCCTGCCATGAACAGTCAGAATGAGACTGCGAAGGGCAGGGAGCCAGCCATTTGGGGGTGTGGCACTTTATGAGCAGACAGGATGTGGCTGCAATACTACAATACTTCCCTCGATTTTGGAGGGGAGTGGGGTGTGCCTCCTCACAGTGAGGCACCACCTCAGCCCTGCAGCCCCAGGGCCCGCATTACTCTCCTGACTCCTGGCACTGAGGCAAGAAGCCTCACAGCTCTGCGGCAGAGGTGAAGGAACCCAAGGCTCAGAGGTAAAACAACCTGCCCAAGGTGGGAACAGTCCATCCCATTCTGTTAGGCTCTTACTCCCCTCTTTGGTCTTGAAGCACATCCTAAGCTCTATTTGGCCCTTGGCTAGGTCCTATGGGGAAAATAAAAGCAACCAAGGTATATTCCCCACCTCAGGGTCGTTTTGGTCCAGTGTGAGTGTGTGGGGAAGAGGACATGAGATTCAGAGAGGCAGAGCCAAGAGGGGCCAGGGCTGGAGGGCAGAGCAGGCCTGGTCCAGCTCATGCCTGGGCCTACCCTTCTGAGGGTCACCTATCCAGAGGGGTCATGCCCAGCTGCACCTGTGTTTCCTCCTCACTTTGGCTGTGTGACTCTGGATATATGGCTGCCTCTCTCTGCTGGAGCTTTGGGGGGATCAGGAAAGAAGGTGCAGGCACCAAACCCAGGGCTTTAGTCCTCAGGGTGCTGGGGAAGAGGTGCCCTGCCCTATGACCAGGCTCCCACCAGGAGATGGCCAGGTGGTCAGAGCAGCCTGCCTGACCCCAGCACAGGCCGCTCGCCCTCACACGTGGCTTTGCCCATGATGGAAGAGAATGCCCGTGCTGAGCTGTGGGCCTGGCTCTGCCGCAGCCCTGTTGTGGGAACTTGGGCAGGCTGCTGGCTGGCTCACAGCAGGCTCCTCATGTATACAACAGCACATTACTGCACAGGGCTGCTGGGAAGAGTCTGTGGAATTTAATGCTGTTAAAGGCTCAGTGCAGAGTAGGGTCAGCAGTCAGTCTGGGCTGATGTTTTCATCTTTCCTTAGCCTGCTCATCACCTTGGCAAAGCCAGATGCTGAGGACCAGAGTCTAGTGCACACAGTAGGTGCTCAATAAATTCAGATGTCCTCCCAGAGAAGACCTGAAGGGCACAGGGCAGAGTGGGCGTGTGCGGGGTGGGGGCCCCACGTATGGTGGGGAGGCAGCAGTTTCAGGTGGGTGTGGGATAGGGCAGAGGAGGAAGCTAAAGCCAGCCCGGCTCGGGCCTGCCCACTTCCTGCCCATCCCTGGGGGCCCCAGGGCAGGAGGGGATCCCCAATCCCACAGGGAGGGAGCCCCAGTGCAGGGACCCACCCAGGAGCTCAGTGACCCAGGTAACCATACACCCACAGGAGAGCAGCTCCCAGTCAGAGCCAGATGACGAGGACCCAACCCAGAACCCTCACAAGAAGCCAGGAGGCACCCACTGTTTCCACGCCCATTCTGCTCCTCAATTTTTTTACACTGTGGTAAAATACACACAACAAAATTTACCATCTTAAACACGTTCAGGTGCACAGTTCGGTGGCATATAGCACACTGACATTGTGGTGCAGCCATCACCACCCTCCTTTCCATCTTGTGAGACTGAAACTCTGCACCTATTAATCACTAACTTCCCTGCCCCACCCTCTGGCAACCCCCATCTACTTTCTGTCTCTATGAATTTGACAACTCCAGGGACCTCATGTAACTGGAATCATATGGTATTTGTCCTTTTATAACTGGCTTACTTCACTTAGCATAATGTCCTCAAGGTTCACCCCCATTGTAGCATTGCAGAATTTCCTTCTTTTTTTTTTTTGACCTTTTTTTTTGAGACAAGGTCTCATTCTGTCTCCCAGGCTGCAGTGGCAGGATCATAGTTCACTGCAGCCTCCAACTTCGGGGCTCAAGTGACCCTCCTGCCTCAGCCTCCCCAGTAGCTGGGACTACAGGTGTGCACCACCATGCCTGGCTAATTTTTAAAATTTTTTGTAGAGATGGGGTCCTGCCAAGTTACCCAGACTGGTCTGGAACTCCCGGGCTCAAGCAATCCTCCCGCCTCAGCCTCCCACAGTGCTGAGATTACAGGTGTGAGCCACCACGCCTAGCCACAACTTCCTTCTTTTTAAAGGCTGAATAATCTTCCTCCCGCCAATTTTATAACCAGAGAGAGAAGTCGTTTGCCCAACTTCATGCTGCCTGGAAGCGACAGAGTCAGCCTTCAGACCCAGATCTGTGGGCGGGCCATTCAGGTGGAACAGACCCCACTTGACAGCCATCCCTGGGGCACACCTGGGTGTGGTCAGAAAAACACTGGGAAGGGAAGGGGGCAGATTCAGGGGAGCAGGGGCCTTTCTCTAAGTTATGAAAAGTACCCTTTTCTAGGAAGTTTCCCACAGGCAGTGTATTTGTCCCCTCCCTGTAATTAGCCCTCCATAGCTGGCACTGCCTCTAGCGGAAGCGTGGAACAGCTTCTCTCCAGGCTTCGGTCTTCCTTTCTGTAAGGGAGCAGAGAATCTGTCAGAGATGTGCCCACATTGTGTAAACAGTAGACCAAGGTACGAAGGGGCAGGGAGCCCAGGCTCCTGCCTAGCCTGGACTCCTCCTTCGCCCTCACCTGCAGCCCCAGGTCAGACAGCAAGGCTGTGGCCCCAGAGCCGCTGCTGCCACCACAGACACCCCTTGTCCCAAACACTCCTGCTTTTCCCCAGCAGAGAGGGAGAAGTGCTGTCCAGGGGCCAGGGCCCCTTGGGGAAGATTCCCCATCCGTTACACAGGGATAGTGACAAACGCCGTGCAGAGCTCTCAGGACTATCATGACAATCACAGACATGGGGTTTCCCAAATCACCTGTGTGTGGGACCTCGGACGGGTGGAGAGCAGCACCCTGCACAGCGGTGAGGACGTGCTCTCAGAAGTGGGGGGACTGGTCAGGGCCAGCCTGGGCTCTGCCACTCGTGATCCAGGGTAGGTGACTTCACCTCTTAGAGTCTCAGTTCCCCCATCTGTGGAATGGGGCTAAGAAGAGGCCCTGCCTCACAGAGCTGTTGAAAGGCCAGAGCCTGAAATACTCAACACACACCGTGTGCCAGGTTCCAGGCCAGAGCCTGGGGGTGATGGGGGTGGGAGTGAGCAGGAGGTAGAGAGCAAAACAGACACGCCCACCCCCCCACCCCCCCAAGCAATCCTGACTTCAGCAGGATGACTGAATGAAAAGTGCCTGGAGAGTTAAGGTAGGAAATGGAAGAGGGAAAACCACCCAGAGGGCTCAGACACAGAGTTAAGTGGAGCCTCACACACAGTAGGTGGGCAAGAAGCACACCCTGGTGAATTACAGAAGCCATTGGAATGCGACAGGGCCTTTCCAGTGGAATGATGTAGCTCTTCACACATAGCCATTTTGGAAGAAAGAGAGATCCAGAAAAATAAACAAACACAAGCCCATATTGACAAACCCTGACCAACACTTCCTGCACCGTGGGGAGGGGCTCTTTCTTGGAGAGAAAATAGGAAGCAGTGATCTAAAATGGAAACTAACTTTAACCAGTATGCATTATCTTGGTGACTAAAAAATATAGTATGGAATGTTAAATAAATATAGCCTTAAAAAACAGAAAGAAAAAACCAGTTCTCAGCATGGGGATCAGGTGTTCTTTGCAGCTTTGAGAGGGTGGTTTTGGAAGGCAACAGGGAGACAGGTCAGGTCAGGTCTCTGCCCCAAGAAATGGAGGATTTGTAGAGGATCCTGAATAGAAGACAAAGATTAAAGGGTTTAAAATCAGGGTGGCTGAAAAAGACAAAAAAGATGTATGCTTTGCTGTCCTCTGGGCTCTGGTCGAGCTATTTTTCCTCCTTCCAGAACAAATGCATGAGTTTCTGCTGAAGACTGTGCCCCTAGAAGTCAGGGATTAACAGTGAGGTGGGAGGCCACAGGCTGCACCCAGGTAAAGCTCAGGAGGCAGTGGGCAAGAGAACACTGAGAGGGTGGGGAAGGCGGAGGCTGGGAGTTCTGCGGGACAGGGACCATTTCAGACTCATCCCAAGCCCCTTGAGCAGAACTCGGATATGGAAGGTGGAGTAGTGGTTGCTGAACTGGACTGAGCCCAGGAAAGAGAGGTAGCGGGAAGGAGGAAAGCAGATGTCTGGAAAAGACTCTAGGATAAAGATTCAGCCATGGGAATGTTCATCAACAGTGCTGTTTACACCCCAGGAAAATTGGGGAAAAACTAGGCGCCTGTTATTAGGTGATTGGGTAAATACTTACTAAATGATCAAAGGATGGAATACTATGCAATCATGGAAGCACATTAGAGCAAAACACTTGATGCCATAAGAAAATGTTCAAAATATGTTAAATGCAAAAAGTAGGTAACAAAACTGTGGTAGAATAACTGCTCGACCATAAATTATACACACACAAACTCTCTCTCTCCCTCTCTCTCTCTCTCTCTCTCTCTCTCTCTCGGTAGCGCTGTTTATAATCTTTTTTCACCCCAAACTTACCTCTGTTTTTTATTATACGTGCAGGTTACTCAGGTAATTAAGAAAAATGATTTTTTTTTTAAGAGACAGGGTCTCGTGCTCTGTTGCCCAGGCTAGACTGCAGCGCAATCATAGCTCACTACAGCCTTGAACTCCTGGGCTCAAGCGATCCTCCCACCTCAGCCTCCCGAGTAGCTGGGATTACAGGCGTGAGCCACCATGACCACCTAATTTTTTTACTTTTTGTAGAGACAAGGTCTTACTACGTTGCCCAGCCTGGTCTCAAACTCGTGGCCTCAAGTGATCCTCCTGCCTCAGCCTCCCAAAGTGCTGGGTTTATAAACATGAGCCACAGCACGCAGCCTAAAAACAATTTTTTAAAATCACCATTTCAAAGAATCAAGAATAGCTATGACGTTTGGGAGAATAAGGTGGGAGGAGATACCCTTCCTGATATTAAAACTTACTATAAGGCCACAGGAATTAAAACAATGTTAGTTTTGATGTAGGGATAGACAGGTAGACCAAAAGAACTGAAGAAAGAACCTGGAAACAGTCCCCCAAGTTTCTGTAAACTTAGACAAGACAGTGTAGGCTTTGCAGGTTAGGGGAAAAGAATGGGTGACCATAAGCAGTGCAGGCTCTCAGGCATTCATGTGATAAAAGCATATAGCCCCATATCCCTCCTTACACAAAAATAAATTACAATGAATGAAAGACCCAAGGCAAAACTTGAAAATGTTCAAAGAAAAATCTAAGAGACTATCTAAATGTCATTAAGAAAAAGAAGAATAGCTTACCACACAATGTACAAACCCTTACAGGAAAAGATTGATATATTGACCAAATTAAAGTTAAAACACATGCACATCAAAGGACAGAGTAATGAACAAGTGAAAAGAAGCCACAGACTAGGAAGAGATATTTCCACAAGTGTATAAAACTACCAAAGAATTAATATCTAGAATAAATACAGAACTCCTACAAACATAAGAAAAGACAATCCAATGAGGGGAAATGGCAAAATATATGAATAGGCAATTCACAGGGGAGAATTGCAAATGGAAATTAATTGTTAACCTCATTAGTAATCAAGAATGCAAATTAAAACAATCAGCTATCATTTCAGTCCCTCCAATTGGCAAAATATGTGAGCTCCTAGATGAGAACTTACAAAGCACATACCCTACAACCCAGCAGCTTCTCTCTTTGTTACACATGGTAGACAGCTGCTTTACAGACACATAAGACACAGACAAGGATGCTCACTGAATAGTTATCTCTAACAGCAAGAAATTGGCAACAACCTATATTTTAATCAACAGAAAAAAGAATAATTGTTCTATTCATACAATGGAATGCTTTAAATCAATCAAAGTTAATTAACTATAGTTACAAATCAGTACAGATAAACCTAAAAAACAATGTTAATCCAAAAACAAGTTGTAGAATGATACACACATTCTATAAGGGTTTCTATAATGTATATACCCAAGTGTAGTGAAGGTATAAAACCATCAATGGAAAGTCACCAAATCAAGATAGTAATTTCATCTAGGGAGGAAAGAAAATGGGATTGGGGAAGAGGCTTCAACTGTGTTGAAATATTTTATTTACGTGCATCTGCATGTGCAAGTGTGTGCATGTATGCGTGTATCTGAAGCAATTACTACAAAACATTAAGGTCTGACAAAGCTGAGTTCTGGACACAGAGATATCTGTCTTAGTCTTTTGTTTGTTTGTTTGTTGGAGACAGGGTCTCACTCTGTTGCCCAGGCTAGAGTGCAGTGGCATCATGATACCTCACTGCAACCTCAAACTCCTGGGCTCAAGTGATCCTCCTGCTTCAGTCTCCCAAGTAGCTGGGACTACAGGCGCATGCCACCACACTTGGCTAATTTTTAATTTTTTTTGTAGAGATGAGGTCTCACTATGTTGCTCAGGCTGGTCTTAAACTCCTGGCCTCAAGTGATCCTCCTGCCTCTGCCTCCCAAAGTGCTGGGATTACAGGTGTGAGCCACTGTGCCTGGCTTGTTCTAATCTTTATACTTTTCTATGTGCTTAAATTATTTCTTTTTTAAAATTAATTAATTAATTAATTAATAATTTTTTTAGAGACAGGGTGTTGCTCTGTCACCTAGGCTGGAGTGCAGTGGTGTCATCATAGCTCACTGTAACCTCAAACTCCTGGCTCCAACGATCCTCCTACCTCAGCCTCCCCAGTAGCTAGGACTACAGGTGCATGCTAACATGCCCAGCTAATTTTTTAATTTTTTCATAGAGATAGAGATCTCACTATGTTGCCAGGCTGGTCTCGAACTTCTAGGTTCAAATGATCCTGCTGCCTCGGCCTCCCAACGTGCTGGTATTACAGGTGTGAGCCACCGTGCCTGGCCTATTTATTTTTTTGAGACAAGGTCTTGCTAAGTTGCCCAGGGTGGTCTCGAACTCTTGGGATCAAGCGATCCTCCTGCTTTAGCCTCCCGAGCAGCTGGGACTACAGGTGGATGCCAGTGCACCCAGCATGCTTAAACTACTTCATCACACCAAATTTACCAAAACAATCATGCATTTCTACCATGCATGGCTAGTCCTCTCCCTGTCCTCACACCTGTGAATGCTCAGCAGGCAGTCACTGCTATGCCAGTTACCAGGTCACCAGGGCAGCAGCTGATGCTCTTCCTTCCAGCCTGCCTGCTCCTTGGCCTCTGAGGACACTGCAGAACAAGGAAGCACCCCGCTGCCTGGACCTGCCCTGTTCCCAGGGAGACACCAAAGAAGGTTCGATGCAAGTCCTTCCTACAGGGCAGCTCAGGCAGGTAGGAGAAGTGGGACCAGGTTCCTATGCCAGGGCTGGGGCATCCCTGTCCCTCAGGGGTCAAATGAACAACCCAGAGAGCCCCAATCCTTCCTTGGGGGCAGGCAGATCTGGGCTAGTGCAAAAAGCAAGAGCTTTGGAGTTGGGGATATGTGGGTTCAAATCCAACTTTGGCATGAAATAATTCTGCGACTCTGGGCAAATTACTTAGCCTAAGCCTCTACTTTTGCAACTTTAAAACAGGAATAAGCCAGGCGTGGTGGCTCACACCTGTAATCCCAGCACTCTGGGAGGCCGAAGCAGGAGGATTGCTTGAAGTCAGGAGTTCAAGACCAGCCTTAGCAATAGTGAGACCCCATTTCTACTAAAAATAGAAAAAATTAGCCGGGCATGGTGGTATGTATCTGTAGTCTTAGCTACTCAGGAGGCTGAGGCAGGAGGATTGCTTGAGCCCAGGAATTTGAGGTTGCAGTGCACTATGATAACACCACTGCACTCTAGCCAGGGTGACAGAGTGAGACTCTGTCTCATAGACAAAAACAAAACAACAAAAAAAACAAGAATAATGCTACCTAACTCATAGGCTTATATATAATGACCCCAAAGATGTCCAAGAGACATAAAGTTTTTAAAAAAAAGTTGTTGTACCCAGGCACAGTGGCTCACACCTGTAGTCCCAGCACTTTGGGAGGCTAAGGTGGGAGAATCACTTGAGTTTGAGACCAGCCTGGGCAACATGGCGAGACCCTATCTCTACAAAAC
This sequence comes from Daubentonia madagascariensis, assembly GCA_023783475.1. NCBI lineage: Eukaryota > Metazoa > Chordata > Mammalia > Primates > Daubentoniidae > Daubentonia > Daubentonia madagascariensis. Next base: position 5,462,804 of record JAKFHU010000776.1, read on the forward strand.
ATTCGAAAAATTAGCTGCGTGTGGTGGTGTGCACCTATAGTCCCAAGTACTTGGGAGGCTGAGGCAGGAGGACCACTTGAGCCCAAGAATTCGAGGCTGCAGTGAGCTATGATTGAGCCACTGCACTCCAGCCTGGGTGACAGTGAATGAGACCCTGTCTCTCAAAAAAAAAAAAAAAAAAAAAGGTCCTGAGCAGTATATAAAATGTATGATCCATGAAAGAAGGCAGTCATAAAAGGAAAAACACTGTACGATTCTACTTATATGAGATACCTAGAGAAGTCAAATTTATAGAGACAGAATGTAGAAGGGTGGCTACCAGGTGCTGGGGGAGGAGGAAATGGGGAGTTAGTGTTTAATGGATACAAAGAGTTTCAGTTTTGCAAGATGGAAAGAGTTCTGGAGATGGCTGGTGGTGATGGTTGCACAATAATATGAATATACTTAATACACTGAACTGTTGTACTTAAAAATGGTTAAGATGGTAAATTTTATGTTGTGTATTTTATCACAATAAAAAAAATTAGTGAAAAAAGTATGATCCCATTTTTGTTTTAAAAAATTATATCAGTAAAAAAACCTTATTACTGAATACATAAAAAAATCTGGAAAGCTATACATACAACTATAGGTAGTTAAGTCTAAGGGTGGGTAATATTGAAGAGGGTTACCTACGTTATACATTCTTCTATTATTTAAGTATGGTATGTTTACGAGTAGAAAAGACACTTGGAAAAAAAATCAAAAGACCTTCCTCACCATGTGGTTCCTTAGCATTATAAAAGAATTTAGGAGGAGCAGCTGCTGTTAGAAAAAGGGTAGCCCGTCCCCTGCTAGACCCCGAAACACACACTCAGTGGGTCACCGTCCTCACCTCATGGGAGCACAGAGTGGGGACGAGCCCAGACCCTGGAGTCAGGCAACTCAAACGGCAACCCCACCAATTCCTTCTTGGGGCCTCAAAGCCCCAGTTTCCTTAACTGCAAGATGGAGATGCTATAGCCATAGAGTGGGTTCTTGTGAGAGTTTAAGATGAGATAAGGTATCATGTGTCAGTACAATGCCTGGCATGGCACAAGGCTGTCGCTCCACAATCCCACCTGCCACTGCAGAAGACCCTCCCAGGGTCCAGTGGGGAGGAGAGGTCTCACCGCTCACCTGGCACACACAGCCCCACCCTCTCGATGTGCAGGCTGCACCTCAAGCACAGATGTCTCTGAGCAGGGGCCAGACCACCCAGAGGCCCCCAGCACCTCCTCCCAGAGCCTCAAACTCCTGGAGACACTTCCAGGCTTGGGACCCCAAGAAAGGATGGAGGGTGGAGTTGGTCATCTGCTTTCACAACCAGTCCTTAGGTGCAACCCCAGTCCACAGTGTCGATGTCCTCTTGGTGCTTCTTACAGACAGGGAAGGGAGTCAAAGAAATGACAATGCCAGGTTCCAGAGGGAGACCACGCAGGCATGCCCCAGACCCCAAGTGGGGTTGCAGAGATCTGGCGTGGCTCCCACACCCAGGCGGCAGGCAGGCGCGCTGTGGGTAAACAGGGCACAGAGAGCCTTTTGTTAAAGCACAAACAAGGCCAAGACGGGAAGACTTCCCAGGCAGGAGGGGAGGTGGGAGGCTGGCGCCCCTTCTGTACCACAGATGGGAAGGCTGTCCCTCCAACACTCTCCCAGGGATGGGGGAAGGGCCATTCTCAAGAGGTCCTGTCCCAGGAGGGCTCTGGGCCTGTGAATATGCTCAGCCATGTGCTTCCTCTGGTCCCCTCATCTGGTACACACAGCCCCCACACTCCCCAGAGTGGGGTGCTGCCCTCTAGGCCCCAGACCCAGCTGGGGTGAGTCAGAGGCTGCAGGCTGGGGGTGCTGCCTGGCTTGGGACTCACCCTGTATAGAAGGGCACACCCTCACTTCCTGGGGAAAGGAAGAGGGGAGACAGCCCAGGCAGGAGGGGGAGGGGAACAAGGGTTAGTTGCAAACTGCTCTCACTTGGGCTGGGCTTCCTTAACAGGTTCATCCTCATGCCAGCTGGCAGGGGCGTGGGCTACCTTCCAGGGTGAAGGGTGACAGGCAAGGGACACCCACCTGGAGTTTCCCCCACCAGGTCCGTAAGCCAAGCACAAAGAGGTAGCAAGTCCAGCTGGAGGCACAAGCTCAGGGCCTGCCTTCGCCCCGCAAGGCGGGTGCTGGAGTGCCCAGCTATTGAACACGGACTAAGCCCTAGTGCATCCATGCCTCAGCTCCCAGTCCCCATGTAAGCCAGGAGGCGGATCCCTACTTCACCAGTGTGTGACCTTGGAAAGTCCCTCCACCTCGCTGGGCTCTGGGTTCCTCATCTGTAAAATGAGCCGACAAGTCTATTCCTCATAGGGTGAGGACTGAGTGAGGCAGTCCATATAAAGCTTCTGGACCAGTGTCTGCCACATAGTAAGACCCTGTAATGTTAGCTGTTACTATTACAGTAGGTTTTATCAGTCCATTTACAGGTGTGAAGTCTGAGGCCCAGAGAAGTTAAGTGACCTGCCCAAGGCCATACAACTAGGACAGGGTGGGAAGTTCCACCCAAACTCTCACGTTCCATTGTGCCAACCTGCCTCAAAGGCAAACAGGTTTCCTGGGCCTCCCTGGGCACCCAGGCCCTTGGAGATGCTTCCTGGGACAAGACCCATTTTCTGAGGGGTGCGTGGAAACAAGGGCTCTGCAGGGAACCCCAGCAGGCCACACTCAGATGCCTCTGGTCTCCTAGATCCCACTTTAAGGAAACTTTGGAAGGGAGCCCAGCTCTACGTCTGGGCACCTGGAGCAGAGGGACCTGGGAGACAGGTACTAACCTGCTGTGAACACCAGTACTGCCCTCACAGACAGGTTATGAAATGTGGCCATGCACACTCTAGAGAGGCTGCAGAGGTATCTTTTGCTGAGATCCCAGGGGACTGGCACTGGCCAGGCCCTGGCAGGTAAGGGGAAGACTGAGGGGTCTGGTTGAGGGTGAGTCTGATACCTGGGGGCCACCAACCCAGAGAGCCACCTGGGAGTTACAAGGTGCCCCCGCAGGCCAGGATTCCTGCCCAGCCTGCCCTCGCTGCTGGTCAGCGCATTTGTCATGCTGCCTGTCAGAGGGCACAGGTTTGGCAGGTGCACCCCTGAGGGTGTCCAGGTGGCATGTGCAAACTGTGGAATTTTACAGCCACTTTTATTCTGGTGGAATGATGCTCTAGGCGTGAGGCTATATTGCAGCAGGCAATTTAATTTTGAGGTTTTCAGCCCTCAAGAGATGTTTAGATGTAGAAGAACTTGCTGCAAGACTCAAGATGCAGTAGAAATGCATCAGGAAAGACAGCTGGGAACACTTGTGGCTGGGAACAAAAGTCTTTCTAGAAACCTCAGCCCCACACGTCCTTGAAGAAGGAAGGCTTACCCCCCAACTCCCCAACACACACACACACACACACACACACACAGAGTAAAGCCACTAAAAAACAATCGTCCAGCCCCAGTCCTGGAGGGGAGCCCAGCCCTGCTTCTAGCCCAAGGGCATCAGTTCTGGCAGCAGATAGACTCATTCTCCAGAGGTTGGCATCAGGACTAAAAGAGTAGCCTCTGGTCACTGTTTCTCAGCATGGTCTGTAGTCCACCAACCTCACAACTGCCAAGGGAGCTTCTTCACAGTGCAGACTCCTGGGCCCAGCCCTCCAGGACAGACTCTGTGGGTCTGTGGTGGTGGGCTGAGGGTAGAGTATTTTAAACAAGCTCCCAGGTGACTTTGAAGTGTCCCAAAGCCTGAGAACTTAGATAAAAAGCAGCAATGGAGGGTAGAGTAGAAAGAGCACAGGCTGCCAAGCCAAACAGACCTGGGTTCAAGTCCTCGCTTTGCCACCTATAAGTTGGACAACTTCGGACCCTCTAGGCCTTGGTCTCCTTGTCTGTGAAATGGTGAAGTGACCTCACATGCGAGGCGGTGGCGAGGGTAAGATGAGCACATGCATGCAGTGACCAGCACACCACCCGGCACTCAGAACGCCACGCTGAGGATGGCCCAGGATGTGAAGGCGCTGCTGCCCGGAAGAAGAAGTCAGAGAAGCTGAGCATCGCCTACATAGTGACCTATTCCAGGGGCTCTCTGCCAGGCAGCATCTCGTGTGAGCAAGAAGAGACTCCTGGGGAAGAATGGGAGGAGGAAACATGCAAGAGGGAGAGGGCCAGTTCAGCGAGCCTGAGAAAACCACCAGGTGAGGCGAGACGTCAGGAATTCCAGCAAAGACCTCATGACCAGCTCAGACCTGCCAAACACCACTCTCCCACTCCACAGAACAAGGCTGCCAGGCCTAAAATCTTTCTGAGGTCATCTATGCCCCCAAAAGAGCATCTTTTGACATAGGTGGCAGGGTGGGCCCCCCTGTTCTCACCTGCCCATCCTCAGGGCTAACACCTGAAAGGAGCATTCCAAAAGGACCAAGACCAAAGCTTCCTGACGTATTGCAAGGGTAAACTGAGTCAGGATCTGCCTGTTACTGAAGGTTCTGGAAGGGCCAGGCTCAGGCAAACACAATGACTCAGACTCAACTTGCCTCAACTGTGTGTCCCCCCACCCCCCAATGCAGGCCCGCCTCAGGCAGACAGCAGCAGCCACAACCTGGAGGGCAGACCTTCTCAGGCTGGCCCGCACTGTTCCCTCCAAGCTATCCCTGGAAAGGAGAAAGAATTCTGATCTCAGATAAGCAGGACCTGCTGCTTCCTGCTCATCGCTGCACGAGAGCCTTCAGCTCAGGCCTCCCCTCTCCAGGGGACAGAGTTTCTCAAAACCAACAGGAAACTCCTACAGGGCAGGGCCGGGGTTGGCTGACCTTGTCCCAATAAACAGGAGAGTCGACAAAATCACACACCAGGCATTTCCCACCTCCCTCTGCTGCTGTAAATGCCCAAACAGCTCAAGACTCCCCGCATGGTGAAGGGGGGCCATGGGGGTGGCAGGATGCAAGTCAGGCAGTTCTGCACCGACCACACACAGACGTATCTGCCTCCTGCCTGCAAAAAGGTCCAAGGGACACCATTAAATGAAACAAAAGCAAACTGTGAATTGGTAACTCAAACATGACCTGACTTTCATAAAAATAAGCAAACAATAGTAACAGATGTGGAAGAATATACCTGTCCCCATTCACATCTCTACAGATGGGGATCAGGGGAGACTTTCCTTTTCTATATGACATTAAAATCCCAAACAGCACAAAAACATATAATGAACACACAACTATGTTGGTAATTACCAAAAAAATAAATAATAATAATAATAATAAGATTACTATTCCTTTTCAAATCCATGCAGGGAGGTTCAGGCCTTCCTTCACAAAAAACTGAGATGGGGAAGTGGAGGCAGGGAGGCCTCAGAGCAGAAAGCAAAGGATTTCAGGATCTGGGTTCAAGCCCCAAGTCCCTGCTTTACTTCCAGATGAGTTTGGGCAAGTTGCTTCCTCACTCTGAGCCTCAGTTTCCATATCTGTAAACAGGGGATAACAGCCATTGCCCAAAATTTCTCAAATGATCAATGAGATCACTGATACAGATGTGTTTTGCAAATTATACCACAGTCTATACATACCAGGTGTGATTAGGGATCACTTTCTGGGACACGCACTCTGCCAAATGCCTTCTCTACATCAACATATTTAATCCTCAAAACGCTCTAAAGGGAGGTAGGTGCTAATATTATCCCCTGTGAAAAGATGAGGACACAAGGCTCTGAGAGGTATAATGACTGGCCCACAGTCACTCAGCAAGCATGTGACTGCCAAGAGTCAAACTCAGGGATGACTACAGAGCTCAGGTCCTAACCAGCCTACACTTCTGCCTCTGGGAACCATTTTCCAAAGCATAGGTGAAGGAACCCCAGTCCCCAAAGATGACTTGCCAGCTCCCTCTCAGAGACTCCTCATGCTCAGCTCAATACATTCAAGGCTCTGAGAAGTCCTGCAGCAAGAATAACAAGAAGTAGCTATTTCCCAGAATTATCTAACCACTATGACCAAAGAAACTGGTGTTCCACAGAACACTCTTTGGGAAATATAGTCAAAAGGCAGCATTAGCAACCCAGACTGATAAGGTCTGGAGTGAGGGAGAAAAAAACAGAGGTTTCTAATGAAACAACACTGGCATTCAGAGAGTACAGCAACCAGACATTACTCAGCTGGCCACTGAGTCCGGAGAGGGAAGAAGAGGATGATTCTGTTGTCTGCCACTTCTGTCCTGGGCTCCCTGGACCTACAGTGAAAAGGGCAAAGGACTGTGGAGATAGAGATGCTGCCCTTTGCTCCCCAGGCTGGGGAAGACACCTGACCAGAGCTGGAGCTGGCCTGGAGGGAGAGGGGTCCAGTCCTTACCCCAGGACGGCTGTGCTATCTGTGCGTTGGCTGTCGGTGCTGAGGCTGGCCCGCGTCTGCCTGGGCAGGGTCCTGGCAGTCCTTTCGTTCCATGGACGCTGCCTCCCTACGAGGAAGCGAGAGCTACTGTCAGCAGGCGAGTGTGTGACTCTCAGAGTTACCTGCTGTGCTGCCAACATTTTCTGAGAGCCTGCTTGGTGCCAGGCCCTGGGCTGGGCTCCGGGGTGACAAGAGAGATTCAGGCAGAGTCCCTCCCTCACAGAACTTGGTCTACTGAGGAGATGATAAGTCAGCAATTATCTTGAGAGCCCAGGGCTCTGCTGGGGTGAGTCCAGAAGGAACACTAGATCCAGACTGGTGGGGTCAAGGAAGGCTTCCTGGAGGAGGAGTTGCCTAAGTTGACTCCGGAGGAATAGTAGGAATTGGAAAAAGAGCATTCCAGGCAGAAGGATGAGCACATGTTTGCCTGGAGGGGAGAGGACATGGCATCCAGAGAATGCTGAGTGGTTCAGCATGGCTAGATCCAGAGCTGGAGGTGGAAAACAGCAACAGATGAGCTACAGCAGGGTGAGCTGGGCAGGCAAAGACTCAGCCTCTGCTCGGGCTCCAAACCAAACACAAAATCCACCCAGCATCTCTAGCAGGCAACAAGCACCCAGTGAGCATCTACCACACTCCAGGCACTCTGCTCAGAACTGTTCACGAGGCTGAACAAGACAAGTTGGCAGGGTGGAGAGCAAAATGTGACAGGGGTAGCAGGGAGCACCCAAACCAGCCAGGAGCTGGGAGTGTGGCACAGCCACTGGGGAGGGCCAAAGGATTAGCAGTAGTTAGCCAGGAAGGAGAGCAGACAGAGGGACCTGAACAGACCTAGGAGGGACCTTTCAATCACTTATGCCACTGAGTATTCATTAGACCACCTCAGTTCCAGGCACTGTGCCAGAAGAGGGAAGCAGAAGATGGTCTCAACTCTCACAGGGAGATAGGTCAATAACCCAGCAATTCCATACAGGGTGGTGGCAACTGGGCAATAAAGCACCTACAGCTGGACAGGCACAGAGGCCATCCTGGACAACCTCTACCCCCGCCCCGCCCTCCTCTGCAAGGATGGGGCACCTGCTGAGGCTGGGCAGTCCAGTCACTTGCCCGTGGCAGAGCTGGGACTAGAACTTGGGCCTCTGGACTCCCTGTCACTGACTCTTCTAGTCCCTCTTCTTCCCGGAAGCATACGCTGACCATCCCTATTCGCCCAGAGCTAATTCCTCCTTCCTCTGGGCTGTTTCTGTAATATTTCTATTATTACACTGGCCACAGTGTATCAGAACTTATGTGTTTTCCTGTCTGTCTCTCTTACCAGACTGCAGCTCTGAGGCAGCCAGGGACCATGTTTTCCTAGCACCATTCCTGGCCCAGGACAGGCTTTTACTAAAGGATGGCTGAATGAATGAATCAATCAATCAATCAAGGGATGGAGAGACGGTATGCTGGGCTCCAGGGCCCCACATCCATCCCACCTGAATCCCCAAGAGGTCTTAGGCCAAAGCTGGAATCACCTCTACTTTCAGGAAAGGAAATCAGGAACCAGGTTGATTCCTTCCCTCCAACACCTGCAGCCAAGGTCCAGGCCAGGCCAGGCAGCAACTCAAGGCCCAGCCACCTCCTCGAGTTCTGACACACTGGGGCAATCCTCAGGAGCCTGCACTGTCCAGAAAGGCCACTCAAAGTTTGCAAAGGAAACTGCTTCCTAGTGGTGTGCACAAGGGATGGAGAACACACACATCTGGTGGAGTTCTGGGGGGTAGTCACAAACATTTCTGGGGCTTCTGCTCTGTACCCCACAGTCCCTGGAAAGCAGAGGGGCATTAGACCCCATCCCAAAGAAGCTCTAAGCTTGGGCAGACAAGGATGCAGAGGCCAGTCATTCATCCCCGGCATCTCCAAAGCAGCCGGCCCTCCAGCACAAGTCATCTGTCCTTGCCTCCCCTTGTGAGCCAGAGGAAGACTTGACCTTCACGGAGGCAACACCAGTGTGGCTGGGCCACTGGCACTGTCCAGTCCTTCTGAACAAACTCCCACTCCCCCATCCCCTCCACAGAAAGTATCACCGACAGCCCATCTCCTCCCCTTTCTACAGCCTGTCTGTCTGCCAATGTGTCTGCTCCAGAGGGCAGAATACAGCTTGGAGGGGTGAAGAATACTCCTAACAGAAAAGGTGGAAAAGGCCCTTGTGAACTTTCGGCTCCCCCAAATCCCTCCTCCACAATTAGGCCCAAATTCCTTTTCTCTCACCAAGTGCTCTCCCTCCTCCCCGCACCCTCAAAAGGCTTCCTGAGGTAGGGCAGGGGAAGAGGAGTCAGTGGAAGTGTGGCTCACCCAGGAGCCACCTCACCCTTCCACCCAAGTCCCCATCAGGAGGAGGCTGCCAGACAACCCCCAACTGATCACTCCTTCCCAAAAAAGGCAACAATTGCATCAGCTGAGAACCGGCCCATCTTGGTTCACTCCAGTCCAGACCAAGGGGAAAAAGCGGTCAGTAAAAGCAGCAGAATCATCGTGACCCCCCAAGGAACCCAAGCTATGATCCTTCAGCCTGAGAGCCAACTTTGCTGGATCTCCAGCTCACCTATAGCTGGCCCGGGCCCGGACCACACTAGATCTGGCTCTCGGGCCCATCTGGACGCACACAACAGGCGCAGGGTCTGGGGTCTCAGACTCTGGACGGGTCTTCCCAGAAACCCCAGCCCAGACAAGCCCCAAGAGACTAGCCAGGGCTCCTGCCCCCAAGTCAGGGCACTGTCCCCGCCAGATCAAGAGCAGGGAGGGGGTCCAAGGGAAGAGGAGGGGCCCGGGAACCCAGGAGAAGACAGCCGGGGGAATCTTTGAAAACGAAAAAGAACTGGCAAGTAGAGAGCCCAGAAGTGGAACCTCTAGAAAGGGGAGAGTGTGTGTGGACGGGTGAGGATCCGGGGGACCCAGGGAATGACAAGGGGACGTGGGGGAGCCGAGGCGGAAACTCGGGGGTGCCCGGGAGGGGGCTCGCGCGCCGCGGCACCGGGGAGAGGGTGGGGCCCGGGAGACCTGGGCATGGGGAGCCCGGAGGTAGGCCGAACAAAGCGGCCGCGGAAGGCCCCCAGGGGGTCGGCCCTGGCGGGCAGAGCCCCAGCTATCCGGAGCGCCTGGGGACCGGCAGCTGACTAGGGGTGTGTGTGAGTGGGTTTCGAAAGGTGACAGCACCGTCCCTTTCCCCACCCCACCCACTCACCTGGGCTCGCCTCGCCCGGCCGCCCAGCAGGCAGCCCCAGTCCCCGGCCACTCCGTCCCGCCGCTGGCCGCAGCGCTCCTCCGGCGCCTGCTTTTGTTTGTCCCTCACTGCACCACTCAGCCTCCTCCGCCCCGGAAGTGACGTCACCGCCGGGCGCGAAGGCGGTGGCCAGGGAGTCGCCATCTTTATAAGGGGAGCTCTCGCCTTGTCTTCACCCCGCTCTCTCCCCCGTGCCGGCTCCATGTTGCTTCGGGGCGGAAGTAGAAGAGCTCGGGGTCCGCCCCCTTAAAGGGACAGAGACGGCTGCAACCTTGAGAGAGTGCTTGGGGTCGAGGGAGGAAGCCGCTGAGGTGGAGGTGAGTAGTTGATGCCCGAGCGTCCATGCCCCGAGGTCGGGTGCCGAGGCTGGGAGGGCCTGCTGACGGTTCCGAGCTCGGTTGTGCCAGAGTGCTCAATGCGTTTGCTGCTGCTCCTATAACTGAGTGGCTGCGCCGAAGGATTGAGCCGCCTGTGGGAGTAAATCGCGCGCCCTACTCCCTGGTCCGCGCTGGGACACTGGGGCTGGTCCTCCCTGCACCCCTGTCCTCCTCCCGCGAGCGTACGAGGAAGAAAATGAAGCCCGAGGTAACAGCAAATTCTGGGCAGAGCTGGGGTTGGAACCAGGTCCTTGGACTCCAGCTCTACAACTCCATGGTTCCTCCTGGGTCCTCGCAGTTCCCATGCTGATAATAGTAACGGCAGCCAAGTTAAAAAATAATCCACACAATGGAATACTGTGCAGACGTTAAAACGATAAATGTTCAGTATGCACTAATACGGAACGACTTCCAAGATAGCTTAGGTGAAAAAAGGAAGGAACAGAAAAAACAGCTTTGCTCGGTGCTACCGTTTGTGTAAAAGGACCCGTGAGGGTGTGGGTGTCTGCGGGTGTGCGCCCCAGCTGTCTGATAAGATGCACAAGTTAACTACGGTTGCCTCGGACAGGAGAACTGGGGTCCTGGGTACCGGGGCAAGGGGGAAGAATTTACTACCATGTGCACAGGTTGGTTATTAAAAATAAGGCCAGGCACGGTGGCTCACGCCTGTGATCCCAGCACTTTGGGAGGCCGAGGCGGGAGGATCACTTGACACCAGCCTGGGCAAGACCCTAGCTCTACCAAAACAAAAATTTAAAAATTATCCAGGCGTGGCAGAGTGCATCTGTAGTCCTAGCTACTCTCGAGGTTGAGGCAGGAGGATCCCTTGAGCCCAGGAGTTGTAGGCTGCGGTGAGCTAGATCACACTGCACTCCAGCCTGGGTGACAGAGGCAGACCTATCTCTAAATAAATAAATAAATAAAAACAAGATGATGAAGATAGTAGTGGCTCTCACTCGTCATGTGTTGAGCCAATGCGTAATTTCAGCTCTCCTGCTAGGAGGTCTTATTCTTCCCTTTTAATAAAAGAGAAAGCCTCAGAGAGGCAAGGAAACATAGCAATATCATAGCCAGGAAGTGGAAAAGCTGGAATTTGAGCCCTGGAGGATTTTACACTAATGCCCACCATCTACCTTATCCTACTCCCTAGTGAGAAGCTTTTTTTGTTTTCAGCCATACAACACCCAGCTTGGGGACTGGCACACAACAGGCGATAAACAGGTAACTGTTTATTGACTGAACAAGTGGAACTGATGGGAGAGACAACCCAAAATGTACAGTGAAAAGAAGCAAACATTGAAGGTCAGAGCCCAGATGGAGTCCAAGGCTTGGGCCCCTCTTTCCGACCTTGAGACTGTGGACCTGGCGTGTCCTCCATGGGCCTCCACGTCTGCATCTGACCTTTTTGATTAACAGCCAAATGCACTAACCTACCCTGGACTCTGCCTCAGGGTCTGCTCAGGAGCTGAGGGTAACTGACATGACCAGAGAATATGCATGTTGGAAGCACTCGTCTGGCTTCTCTGGGACTATTCTGTCCTCCTGGAGGATGCCTCCCTTAGGTGCTGACGTGGCTTCCCACCACCTCCACACCTAACTAACCTCTCTAAGCTCCAAAGAGTAGGGCTCCTGATTTTATCATCCAGGTGGGGGCAACAAAGGGACACATGAGAGTTAATAGCAATGAGGAAGTCACTGTAACTACTGCCCTAACAAACCTGGGTCCACATCCCAGTTCTGGATGGCACTGCCAGTTCCCTGAACAGTGGTGAGCTTTATTTATTTATTTATTTACTTACTTGAGACAGGATCTTGCTCTGTCACCCTGGATAGGGTTCAGCGGCATGATGGTAGCTCACTGCAGCCTCAAACTCCTGGGCTCAAGTGATCCTCCCGCCTTGGCCTCCAGAGTGCTAGGATTACAGTCATGAGCCACTGTGCCCGGCCCATTGGTGAGCTTTAGACTCCCAGCTGGGGACCTCCTGTACTTTGCTGGGACTCTGACTTTGAGCAAGTCATTTCCCCACTCTAAGCCTCAGTGTCACCTTCTCTAGCATTCATGCCAAGCTATCTATCTATCTACCTGTCTGGTGTGGGTTTTCTTCATGTGTAAAACTGCCCTTGGGAGTGAGATTTTGGTTTTGGATCTGGGTCCTGTACCAAGAGCAATAATGAGCGGGATACCTACCGTTTATCTCACTCAGGGTCCCCCACTAACCCCAGTCGAGCTCCAGAAGTCATTTCTCTTTCCTTTGCCAGTTCCAAAGCCAAGGGGAACTATGACTGAGTCAGTATGATTGTTAGATCTCTTCAGACAGGCCCTCATTCTCTCTGGGAAACCATTGACTCAACAAGTTTTCAGCAAACGTTTGTCTTAGGGGGACTCTGGGTTTTTTGGACAAAAAAAAAAAATCAGGATTTGTTATCTGACAAGAGACTTTTTTGTCTTGCTTGGTTAATTAATTTTTATGGAAAATCTTACAGGTGTCAATGTGAATAGCTTGCTGTCCTGGCCTGCGGTATACTTTCCATGGATTATTATTGTCCCCACTGCACAGATGAGGAAGCTGAGCCTCAGAGAGGCTGTGATACAGCATAATCAAGGTTCTGTAGCTAGTTTGTGGTGGAGCTGGGACCATTTTATTCAAGTCCAAGCTTTGATCTTCTGTGGTTTTTCGTGTAATAGACTGGTCTTGCCTGGGCATGGTATCCCCTCTCCTGCCCCCCTTCTCTAGAGGTGCCATGCTTTGTGTTGTCTTAGTGAATGAGGGTCTCCTGGCATTTTGAGCACAGGGATGCTAAACATCCTTCAAGGCACCAAATAGCTCTGCCCAGTAAAGAACCAACTCACCTCAAATACCAAGTATGCCCCTGATGAGAAACACCAAAACCATTTGTCCTAATTGACTTAGATAAGGTGACAAGAAGCCATCCTGGGAAGCCATGGTCACCCTGTCTGCCCTTGCAAGCAGCCATACAAGGTAGAGCTGGATAAGTCATGGCTTCTGTCCCCAAGGGGCTGGTGGTCTCCTGCAGGCAGAGAAGCTGATAGAGGTAGCAGCACCCACCTTCTAAAAGAAAGATTTGTGGGGAAAGAGTTTGGACTTTGGAAACAGGCAAACCAGGGTCTGAGTCCCAGCTCGGGCTCTCTAGGCTGACTGAGCTTTGCTTATTCTCTTCTTGAGCAGAATAGGGGCAATAATACCTTCCTAATAGGCTGTGGTGAGGATTAGAGAATTTAGCATGGGAAGCGGGGGGCAGCGGGGGGGTGTTGGGGGGGAGGCAGTCAGGCCCATAGTAGATGCTCTCTTGAGTTCAGAGGAGGGCCTGGGTGGAGGAGGAAGAGCTGGGTCTATGCCTTGCCAGGTGGTTCAGATTGGGGAACATGCTAGGCAGGGGGAACAGCTTGAGCAAAGGTGGGCAATGTCTGTTCAAAAGCAAAGGATTTGGATTTGTACCTTTGGAAGAGGAGGGAAACATGGAGGCTTCCAAGTCTGGATTCAGGCCAGCTCCAAAGGCCAGGCTGAGGAGGCTGTGGACTTTGTCCGGTGTCACTACAGGCTGCTCAGCAAAGCTAGCCCAATGGGGGTTAGGGGGTCAGGGACATAGCTGATGACAGCAACCCAGTTATTGGTCACTGAAGCATTCCAGGAACCCAGGGGGCATCCACTGCCTTCTGGTCAAGCACATAGCCAGTCGCTGCCCAGGCTGATGGAGGTGTGTGTTGGAGGAGGGCACTAGCCACTGGCCACCAGCCCCTGGCCTGACAGCCAGGAGGCCTGTGATCTTAGGTGCCTGGGAAGCTGCCCTGGAAGGTATCCTAAAGGTCATCTGGTATAGCTCTGGTCCTCTGCCCTGGGGGTATTGGGCCTTCTTGGTGGTACTAAAGCACCTGAGCTGCCTCCATTGCAGCAGTTCTCGCTTAGATTTTTTAAAATTTTATTTTATTTTATTTCATTTTTTAGAGATGGGGTCTCACTCTGCCGCCCAGGCTGGAGTGCAGTGGTACAGTCAGCTCACTGCAACCTCGAACTCCTGGGCTCAAGTGATCCTCCTGCCTCAGCCTCCCGAGTAGCTGGGACTACAGGCCCACACCACCATGACTGGCTAATTAAAAAAAAATTTTTTTATAGAGACAGGGTCTAGCTATGTTGCCCAGCCTGGTCTTGAACTCTTGGCCTGAAGCAATCCTCCTGCCTTGGCCTCCCAAAGTGCTGCTGGGATTACAGGAGTAAGCCACCGTGCCCGGCCAATTTTATAAAATTTTAAATTGTAATATCCAATAACAATAATGACATTTGTTAAACACTGACTATTTGCCAGTTACCACACTAAATGATTTATTTCTCCCTACAGCCCTATGAGGCAGGTACTATCATTCTCATTTTAGAAATGATTCTCAGAAAGGTTTAGTAATTTGCCAGAAGTCACACAGCTAATAAATGGCTTCTTTCCAAGTTCTGACTGATTCCAGCACCTATGCTTTCAGCCTCATTTTTATTTATTTATTTATTTTAGAGGTGGAGTCTCATGATATTGCCCTAGGCTGGAGTGCAGTGGCACAATCGTAGCTCACTGCAGCCTCAAACTCCTGCACAGCCTTATTTTTTAAAAAATCAAACTATATAGACGTTTATGTGTTCCCAACCCAATCCCAGAGAAATCCACTGTCAATAATTTGGTGGTGTCCCTTGAAACATCCTTATGCACAAGCATATATACATAATCAAGCAGTTCTTGCTTTGCACATTTCCGATGTGAATGAGTTTCAGAGATCACAGTTTAGTTAACACAAGTCCCTCAACAACAGGGTTTCAATTTCAGTTACAATGTTATATTAACTATGAGTAATTGCATAAAGTACAAACTTTGCAGCTAGCTTTTCAGTCCACAGATCGCAATGGAAATAACATGTACATAATAATCAGCAACAAATCACATCACTTCTTCCAAAATCTGTTGATTGGTTGCCATGCATGTTATTCATTCAGTTCAAGTGCAAGTCAGCAAAGCATGTAGTGGTCTTGCCTCCTGTTTCCCAGTGATAGAACCAACATTTTGCAAAAATGGATTATCAAAAAAAGGAATTGGCCAACAAACTTGAAAGTGCAGCAAAGAAGTGAAAAGCAGTAAAACTGCAAATGAAGTTTGAATCAAACATAAATGGAATAATAGAAGACATAGCTAACCATGGGAATGTCAACACCACAGCTGTTCACTGTTTGAGAAACTCAAGGTGCAGTGGCTCACTCCTATAATCCCAGCACATAGCAAGACCCCATCTCTACAGAAAATTTAAAAATTAGCTGGGCATGGCAGTGTGTGCCTGTAGTCCTAGGTATTTGGGAGGCTGAGATGGAAGGATCACTTGAGCCCAGGGAGATCGAGGTTACAGCGAGCTATGGTCGGGCCACTGCACTCCAGTCTGGGCATCAGAGCAAGACCTTGTCTCTTAAAAAAAACAGAACAAAAAAAAGTCACAGAACAGTTCTCTTATTATTTTCCAATAATAGTTTTCCCATTAATTAATTATTAAGTTCTCTTTGCACAATTTCAGCTTACATGGTCATTTTTACAGTCTCACACTACAGTGGGAAGCAAAGACTGCCTGACTATGTATATGTGTATGTATGTGTATGCACCATCACATATGTATCTGTCTCTCTACAATTTTAAAAGTGCAAATGGGGTTATATTGTTTTGGAACCTACCTTTTTAAAATTACCATACATTTTTTGAAATTGATGTGAGGTTTGGTGTTGTGGCTCATGCCTGTAATCCTAGCACTCTGGGAGGCCGAGGAAGGAGGATCACTTGAGCCTAGGAGTTTGAGAGCAGCCTGAACAACATAGTGAGACCCCATCTCTACAAAAAAGTAGAAAACTTAGCTGGGCATGGTGGCATGTGCCTATAGTCCCAGCTCCTTGGGAGGCTGAGGCAGGAGGATCACTTGAGCCCAGGAGTTTGAGGTTGCAGTGAGCTATGATCATCCCACTGCACTCTAGCTGGGGCAACAGAGCGAGACCCTGTCTCCAAAAAAAAAAAAAGTATATAAATAAATAAATAAGTTGAGGTGAAATTCACATAACATATAATTAACCATTTTTGGTGCAGTCACAATGTTGTGCAACTACCAGTTCTCTCTAGTTTCAAAACTTTTTCAATTGGCACCATCAGAAATGTGAATAAAATTTTTAAAAAAACTTTTTTATTACCCCTGGAAAATACCCCATACCCATTAAATAATCATTCCTCATTCCTTCCTGTCCTCATCCCATGGTAACCACTAATCTGCTTCCTGTCTCTATAGATTTGCCTCTTCTGGATATATCATATAAAGGGAATGATGTGATATGTGGCCTTTTGTGTCTGACTTCTTTCACTTAGTAAAATGTTTTCCAGGTTCATCCAAGTTGTAGCATGTATCAGGACGTCTAGCATTTCTTTTTGTGGCTACATAGTATTCCTCTGTATGCATATATCACACAATTTATCCATGCATCCAATGATGGACATTTGGGTTTTTTCTACCTTGTGGCTATGAAGAGTACTGCTGCTATAAACATTCATGTACAAGTGTCTGTGTGGACATATTTTTCAATTCTTTGGGATTATATACCTAGAAGTGGAATTGCTAGGTCATAAGGTAATTCTATGTTTGGGCTTCATAAAAATTAAAAACTTCTGTGCGTCAAAGAACAATTTCAAGAATGTGATCAAAGTCATTGATTCATTGATTTAATATTTGTAGATGGAATGAGGCAGAAGACCAACTTCATTCTGTTGCATGTAAATATCCGGTTGTCCCAGCACCATTTGTTGAAGAGACTATTCTTTCCCCCATTGAATGGCCTTGGCATCCTTGTCAAAAATCAATTGGCCATAGATGTTTGGATTTATTTCTGGGCTCTCAATTCTGTTGTATTGGTCTTTGTCCATCCTTATGCCAGTACCACACTGTTTTGATTACTGTAGCTTTGTAATGAGTTTTAAAGTTAACTTGCCTTTTTCACATAACCTGAATGTTTTTCCGGGTCAGAATGCTGACAGCAAATCTCATTCCCTTTAGTGGCTGCACAGTAGCCCATTGTATGGACAAACCCTGCAGTGACTCGATGCTACTGGACCAGCCCTTAGCTAACGGACCTCAGATTGTCTCTAATTTTTTCTCTCTCACACTCAGTGCTGCATTAGTCATCCAGATGTACACGTCTTTGTGTATCAGTGTGAATAATCCTGTAAGATCAATTTCTAGGAGAGGAAGAGTTGGGTCAAACAGTAATGTGTGCTATTATTAAATTGCACTCTAAAACATATACCAATGACCACTCTAACCTGGTATTTTTCAAATCATGGATTATGACCTTTTAGTGCATTGTAGTGTTAGTTGGGTGGGTCTTAAGCTTCTTATTTTTTGCCCAGCTGAGAGGCAAAAAATAGTGTGTCATTTTAGTTTGCATTTCATTAATTATGAGTAAGGTTCAGCATCTTTCCAAGGTTATTGACTACTTTCTTTTTTTGTGAATTTCCCATTTATACCTTTTGCCCAATTCTTTTTTTCCTATTGAGATGTCGGTCTTTTGTTATTGATTTGTAAGAATCCTTTGTATAATAAGGCTCACACTATATTTAAATGGCCCAATTACTTGTCTCCTTTATTAGATTGTGCACTCCTGGAAGCAAAAGAAAGTATCCTATTCACCCTTGTATACGTGGTGGCTAGTATAGGGAATAGCACATAATAGAAGTTCAATAAATATTTGCTGAAGCAATGAAGAGGTGTGTACCACCATGCGGCAGGCTGTGCACCAGGTGTTGAGAATAAAAAGATGAACAGAATAGAGTCCTTGTTCTAACAGAGCTCACAGCCTGGTGTGGAGATAGACATCCATTCTCTCATTCAGCAGCCGCTGGAAGAGCCAGTGTGCTAGATGAGAAAGATGCCAGGATTGGGACTTGGGTGACCTGGCCCTGGCGGGAATCTGGGTGGGCCAGTCCCCCACCCCTGGTTATCAGCATCCCCATTTATAAAATGTGAGTGGCTGGACCAAATGTTCTCATTTCCCCTTGCGCTTCTGTCAGTCTGTGCTTCTTTGGCTATTCTAGGAAGTAGGAGTCACTGGCCCAAGGAGCCATCGTGTCACTGCTTAGAGCCTCCCTTGTCCTGCAGTGGTAGTGACTACAGGCTTTGAAGTTGGAGTCCTGAGTTCAAATATTGGCTCTACTACTTGTGAGCTCTGGTCTTGGGTGTGTGACTTAACCTCTTGATGGAACCTTTCTCATAGCATTCAAAGTGAAGGGATGTGACTTAGAGTAGTCAAAATCTTAGAGACAGAAATGGACAGGGGCACAGGAGGGTGAAGGGGCATTATTGTTTAATGGGTGTAGAGTTTGAGTTTTACTAGACGAAAAGAGTTCTGAAGATGGATGGGGGATGGTTGCACAACAATAATAATACCACTGAAGTATACACTTAAACGCAGTTAAGATGGTTAATTTTATGTTATATGTATTTTACCCAAAAAAAAGGAAAAACATTTTTAAAGTGATAGGACCTGGAAGGTGCTCAGTAGGGCACCTGGCACAGAGAGTATACAGTAAATAAAACGCCATTGTCATTACCCTCAGGGCTGTTGATGGGCTGACCAGTGAAGACCTGCTTCCTGGAAAGGGGGTGAGGCAGGGGAGTGAGGTTGGGGGAACCTTGGAGGTAGGTGTGGCCACAGAGGCCCCCAGCTGTCTCTGAATGAGTTGAATGAGTCCCTGGTGAGAGCCCCCAAGTGCCTCTGTATGAGGTCCCTGCAGAGGTCCCTGGTCTGGCCCCAGTCATGGGAGAACTCTGGGAAGCCAGGAGTCCTACCTCACACTGGGCCTGGACCAACACCCTCTCAGCTGTGGGCCTCCTCTGTGAAGTGAGGCCACAGTCCCCTCCTGGGGCAAGGAAGTTGCCCTCTGCCCAAACGCAGGGAGCCTTAGGGCCAGTTTGCCCAAAGCCAAGACAGGGCTGGCTCCGTGCATTCCCCCCTGCTGGAACACCCTCCGCGGGTGCCTCCCAGACCCCTGGCACTATTGCTGGGTGAGAGCAGCCCACCTGACCACCTGTGCCCTTCCTGCCCTTGGCTCTGACCCCCCCATGGCTTCTCCCTCCCTTTCAAGTTCCTAGAAACTGCCCCCACTACGCCCACATGCTAACAGACACAGACACAAAGATGTGTGTACATGCTCAAGTGCAAACACTCACATGCATGTGAAGTCACAGCCACTCACGGATTTACCCACATTCAAAGCAGGGTTATGATTTTCATGGGCCCCTTTCTCCATTAAAAAACATAAGAAGTATATTTTACAACTGTTGGTATAAAGAACAAATATCATCCAGACTGGATTCATCATTACACGTTTATTATTATTATATTGTTATCTTTTTTCTTATTCTAAAAGAAATTAAAATTAAAACATTTCCATGGGCCTGTCAAAGTATTGGGGGCCTTCAGGTCTGTGCCTCCCGCATCTGATGGAGAAGTTGGTGTGCTAATGTGCACGTGTGAATTCACATGCATTTAGCCCCACATGCCATATTATAGGAACCCCATGAGTGTTCATAAGGTACCCGCTCTATTAGTAACATCTGTCATTTACTGGGCACTTGCTGTGTGTCAGGCACTAGATAAAATGCTTTCCATGAATTATTATTTATTTTATGGATAGGGAAACTGAATATTCAGAGACGTAAAGTGGCCTACCTCAGGTAACACAGCCAAGGTCATCCTTCTCCACCTCTTGCCCCCTGCCCTCCTCCCTGGGGGTTTGCTTGGGGCCTGGGCCTAGGTGGGCACCAAGGGTTCTGCAGTAGTGGAGCAGACCTATCCCCTGGGAAGCATAGCGTAATGCTCAGTCCTATGCCCACAGACTTGCCTGGGCATACATACCACCCCCTACCCTTCTAGTCCCCTGAAGTTAAAGCTGATCCTGGGGTTTCCAGCCCTAGCCCTGAGGCTACAAGACTGGTTAAGCATATCCTTGTCCAGCACAGACACACATACAGGTGCCACCCAGTTGTTCTTGCCCTCTGTGAAGCCAGGTGCTCTGGACACCTACCAGGCACCACCTTTCCAGAGAGCTGGAAGTGCCCAGAGAAGGTTGAGAGGCTCAGGTAGAGGCAGGGGAGAGAAGAAGGCCACAGCTGGGATCTTTTCCTCCTGTGTTTCTGCCCTGAGCTGGTACCAGGTGTGCAGACAGCTATAAGGCACTCAAGGAGCTCAGTATAAGTGTTAGTTGTTATTTTACCATTATTACAAGTTTCCTCACCCCCATTAATAGGGGTGAGAATAACACCTGCTTTACAGAGCTTACTTACATCCAGTGGTGTAAGCATTAGTGCCTGAGACAGAGTGAGTGCTCAGTAAAGTAGAGCTGATTGTGTGACTATTATTCAGATCACCATTATCCGGCGATATGAGGAAGGCATGACTTAGGATGTCGTCACTTCAGGAGAAAAGACCGATTTGATAGATAGAGTCTGATGTGGGGGAGAGAGTCAGAAAGAGAGTCAACCTACCAGGCAGCCACTGGTTTTGATCTGGGCAGTCGGGAGGCAGCAGAGTAGGTTCCTGGTAGGATGGGATCCACCTGGAGGGGTCAGCAGGACAGGGTCCAGCAGAAGCAGCCAACCCTGCGTTTGGCCAACCCAGGATGGTCCCCATCCCAAGAAACCCCTCAGTCCCAGGCTAGCAGGACAGTTGGTCCCCCTGGAACACACAGAGGGCGCAGGTGCCTAAGACAGCCAGCGCTGGGCTAGGCCCTGGCATTGGGCCTCACATCCCCTTAGCTGAGTGCTCTGAGGCTGAAGCACCAGACTGCCTTCCCTGAGGTGACACACCTTGGAATGTCCCTCCTGGGATGGAAGTAACACTACCCTTTGTTGCTCCAAAGCACAGATTCTTAGCCCTAGAGATCAGGGAGTACTTCCTGCAGGCCTCTCCTAGGAACCAGTCTCAATTCTGAGCAACTAGAGGGTGAGCTCTGCCAGACTGACTTCTCAGCTCCTGGAGCCCCCCAGCTCCCTTCCACTGCCAGGCCTTTGCACCCACTGTTCTCTCTGCCTGGCACACTGTTCCCTGGGACTCAGTCACAGCCTCCAACAACCTTCCCCATGTCTTCGTATTGGGCAGGTGCTCTGGGAGCGCCCTCAAGTGTCCCATTGTATTAGTTTCCTAGGGCTGCTGAAACAGAGCAAGGCACGCCTCGTTTTATTGAGCTCTGCTTCATTGTGCTTCACAGACACTACATTTTTTACAAATTGAAGGTTTGTGGCAACCCTGCGTCAAGCAAGCCTGTCAGTGCCGTTTTTCCAACAGTATGTGCTCATATTATGTCTCTGTATCACATTTTGGTAATTCTCATATTTCAAACTTTATTATTACCGTATCTGTTATGGTGATACGTGATCAGTGATCTTGGATGTCACTATTGTAATTGTTTTGGGGAGCCCCAAACCATGCCCATATAAGATATTGAACTTAATCGATAAATGTGTGTTCTGACTGTTCCACCAACTGGCCATTCCCCCATTTCTCTCCCTGTCTTTGGGCCTCCCTATTCCCTGAGACACAACCATATTGAAATTAGGCCAGTTAATAACCCATGATGACTTCTAAGTGTTCAAGTGAAAGGAAGAGTTGCACATCTCTCATTTAAATCAAAAGCCAGAAATGATCGAGCTTAGTTAGGAAGGCGTGTCAAAAGCCGAGGTAGGCCGAAAGCTAGGCCTCTTGCACCAACAGTTAACCAAGCTGTGAACGCAAAGGGAAGGTTCTTGAAGGAAATGAAAAATGCTACTCCAGTGAACACAGGAATGATGAGAAAGCGAAACAGCCTTATTGCTGATATGGAGAAAGTTTTAATGGTCTGGATAGGTGACCAAACCAGCCACAACATTCCTTAAGCCAAAGCCTAATCCAGAGCAAGGCCCTACCTCTCCTCAATTCTGTGAAGGCTGAGAGAGGTGAGGAAGCTGCAGAAGGAAGGTTAAGAAGTTAGCAGAGATTGGCTCGTGAGGTTTAAGGCAAGAAGCCAATGAAAGTGGCTACACTAAATAACAGATTTTCAGTGCAGATGAAACAGCTTTCTATTCAAAGGAGATGCCATCTAGGACTTTCATAGCTAGAGAGGAGAAGTCAATGCCTGCCTTCACAGCTTGAAAGGACAGGCTGACTCTCTTATTTGGGGTTAATGTGGCTGGTGACTTTAAGTTGAAGCCGATGCTCATTTACCAGTCGAAAATCCCAAGGCCTTTAAGAATTATGCTAAATCTGCTCAGCCTGTGCTCTAGAAATGGAACAACAAAGCCTGGATGACAGCACATCTGTTTACAGCATGGTTTACTGAATATTTTAAGCTCACTGTTGAGTCCTACTGCTCAGAAAAAGATTTCTTTCCAAATATTGCTGCTCATTGACAATGCACCTAGTCACCCAGGAGCTCTGATGGAGACGTACAAGATTAATATTGTTTTCATGCCTGCTAACACACATCCATTCTGCAGTCCATAGATCAAGGAGTAATTTTAATGTTCAAGTCTTATTATATAAGAATTGCATTTGTACAATTATAGCTGTCATAGATAGTGATTCCTTTGATGGATCTGGGCAAAGGAAATTGAAAACCTTCTGGAAAGGACTTACCATTCTAGATGCCATTAAGAACATTTGTGATTCCTGACCAGGCACAGTGGCTCTCGCCTGCAATCCTAGCACTCTGGGAGGCCAAGGTGGGAGGATTGCTTGAGCTCAGGAGTTCAAGACCAGCCTAAGCAAGAGTGAGAGCCTGTCTCTACACAAAAAAATAGAAAAATTAGCCGGGTATCATGGCACGTGCCTGTAGTTCCAGCTCCTCGGGAGGCTGAGGCAGGAGGATGGCTTGAGCCCAGGAGTTGGAGGTTGCAGTGAGCTACAACGACGCCACTGCACTCTACTCAGGGCAACAGAGCAAGACTCTGTCTCAAAAAAAAAAAAGAACATCCATGATCCCTGGGAGACGGTCAAAATGTCAGTATGAACAGGAGTTTGGAAAAGTTGATTCCAACCCTCATAGATGACTTTGAGGGGTTCGAGACTTCACTGGAGGAAGTCACTGCAGATGGGGTAGAAAGAGCAAAAGAACTGGAATTAGAAGTAGAGGCTGAAGATGGGACTGAACTGTTACAAGGTCACATTCACAGGTTAGCACATCCACATATCTGTTTTGGGGACACAAGCCAAGCCATCACACACAGCTGTGCAGTTGTCAGGAAATACTTGCTGGATGACTGAAGGAGACCGTGCTCGTGGGGCACCTCTTACCCCGCAGGGACTGTAAGGCAGGTTTGCCGGGCCTGATCCCCGCTGTGGTCTCAGCGCAGTGCCGGGGCCTGGCCAGCGAGTGCGGCTGGGAGAAGCTGATGACTGAGAGAAGAGCAGGAGGAAGGGCCTCGCTTCGGACAGCTTGCTAGTCTCCAGTGCCCAGAAATGCTCTGGAAGACCTTGAGGGAAGAGGCTGGGTTTGGAAGAGACTGGACCTAGGGAGTTGCCCAGGTTAGGCTGACTTTTTGTTTGTTTGTTTGTTTTTTGAGACAGGGTCTTGTTCTGTCACCCCGGCTGGAGTGCAGTGGCGTCATCATAGCTCACTGCAACCTCCAACTCCTGGGCTCAAGTGATCCTCCTGCCTCAGCCTCCCAAGGAGCTGGGACTACAGGTGCGTGTCACCACACCTGGCTAATTTTTTTTTCTTTTTTGGTAGAGACAGGGTCTCGTTATTGTTGCCCAGGCTGGTCTCAAACTCCTGGCCTCAAGCGATCCTCCCTCCCCGGCCTCCCAAAGTGCTGGGATTACAGGCGTGAGCCTCCGTGCCTGGCCCCAGAAACTCTTTTTAGATTCATCAGAGAAGTGAGGTCACATGGTAAACTGCTGGCCCCAAAACTGGAGAGCCAGAAAGGTAGGTAGAGAGAATCAACTTAACAGAGCAGAAGCCTCCCCAGGAACCAGCACCTAGGTAGGAAAACCTGACCCGTGATTGATGAACACTGGCGGTGTGGACAAGTATGGTGGTTGATTTTAGGTGTCAACTTGACTGGAGTAGGGAAGAACCTAGAGAACTGGTACAGTTTTACTTCTGGGTGTGTCTGTGAGGGTGTTTCCAGAGGAGATTCACACGTGAGTCAGTGGACTGAGTGTGCAAGATCTGCCCTCAATGTGGGTCAGCACCATCTGGTTGGCTGGGGGGCTGGAGAGAACAGAGAAGGAAAGAAAGGGATTCCTTCTCTCTCTCCTGGAGCTAGGACACTGTCCTCCTCCTGCCCTTGGACATCAGAACTCCAGGCCCTCTGGCCTTGGGACTCCAGAACATAGACCAGCATACCCCTGGGTTCTCAGACTTTTGGCCTCAGACAGAATTACACCATCGGCTTCCCTGGCTCTGAGGCTTTTGGACTTGGACTGAGCCACGCTACCTGCACCCCAGAGTGTCCAGCTCGCAGATGGCCTCTCATGGGACTTCTCAGCCTCCATAATTGCATGAGCCAATTCCCCTAATAAATTCCCTCTCATCTGTCTATCTATCCATCTCGGCATCCTATTTGTTCTGTATCTTTGGAAAACCCTAATACAAGTCTAAGAGTTAAGAACTCCAGGGGGTGGGGTTGGGCCCGGTCGTGGAGGGGGCACCCTTTTGTGAGTTTTATGTCTAGGAGCTCTACCAGGTTCTCACAGTAAATATCAGATACTTCTGGCAGGAAGAGGGGGAAAGTAATCATTTTTCTGCCCAAGCATTCTGCCAAAATACTCTTTTTTCTTAATAAGGCTTGCCCTCATGAGAAACTATTTTACCATAGTTTATCCTGCTGGGGTTTTATCAGAGCCTAACCAACAGAGGACAAGGGAAATATCTGACTCCAGCCCTCTGTAGCTATCCTGTCCCACCTAAGGAGGAGGCAACCAAGAAGCACTGGTGAAGGTCACAGTCCAGGGGCACAGGCTCACCAAACACTGAGACCTCATCACAGGACTGCAAAACAGTTCCACATTCTACTATTCCATATTCATTAATTGGTAGAAATTTGGTTTTTTTCCACTTTTGGCTATTATAAGTAATGCTGCTATTAACATTGATGTGAAAGTTTTGTATGCACATATGTTTTCATTTCTCTTGGATACATACCTACATGTGAAATTGCTATGTCCTATGGTTACTCTATGTTTAACATTTTGAGGCACTGCCAAACTGTTTTCCAAAGCAGCTGCACCACTCCCACTGATGAGGGAATTGGAATGTACAAGGGTTCCAGTTTCTCCATATCTTCGCCAACATTGGTTATTGTCCATGTTACTTGTCATGGCCATCCTAGTGGGTACGGATCAGTGTCCTACCGTGACATCTCCCTACCGTGACGTCTCCCTAATAGCTGACATTCATCATCTTTTCATGTGCTTGTTGGCCACTTATATATCTTCTTTGGAGAATTTCAGACTTATGATTTGCAAATATTTTCTCCCATTCCATGGGTTGTCTTTTCACTTTCTTACTGGTTATCCTTTGAAGCACAAAATTTCTTCATTTTGGAGCCCAGTTTATTTTTTCTTTTGTTGCTTGTGCTTTTTGTGTTATGTCTAAGAAACACAAGGTCACAGAGATTTACTCCTGTGTTTTCTTCTAGGAGTTTTATTGTTTTTGCTCATACATTTTTTTTTTTTTGAGACAGGATCTTGCTCTTTTGCCCTAGGGTGGAGTGCGGTGACGTCATCATAGCTCACTGCAACCTCCAACTCCTGGGCTCGCTTGATCCTCCTGCCTCAGCCTCCCTAGTAGCTAGGACTGCAGGCTTCCTCCACCATGCCCAGATAATTTTTAAAAATTTATTTTGTAGAGATGGGGTCTCGCTATGTTGCCCAGGCTGGTCTTGAACTCCTGGCCTTAAATAATCCTCCCACCTTGGCCTCCCAGAGTGCTAGGATTATAGGTGTGAGCCACCACGCCTGGGCCAAATTCATTCTTTTACATGTAGATATCCAGATGTGCCAGTTCCATTTGTTGAAAAAGCTATTCTTTCACCTATTTAATCTTCTTGGCACACTGTCAAATAGCAATTGACCATAAATGTGAGAGTTTATTTCTGGACTGTCTGTTCTGTTCTACTGATTTATAGACCTATCCTTAAGCCAGTACTACACTTTCTTGGTTCCTGTGGCTTTGTAATAGGTTTTGAAATTGTGCAGTGTGATTCCTTCAACTTTTTTCTTCTTTTTTAGGCATTGACTTTTTTGATTTGTCTGTTAAATCTCTTTTAATCTATAGTGCCCCAGCCTTTTTTTATTTCTTGCAATTTACTTGTTGAAGAAAGAGGGTCATTTGTTCTATAGAGTTTCCATCAGTTTGAATTTGTTGATTATATCTCTGTGGTGTCACTTAACATGTTCTTCTGTCCCCGTATTTTAGTAATTCATTGTGATCTAATTTAGGTTCACTCTGTAGGAATAATTCACAAGTGGTGTGTGTTTACAGAGTTGAAATATGATGTCTGGTTGATGCCATCTGTGATGTTAGAGGCTATCCATGATCCTCACCTGGATCATTTTTTTGTTAGAGGTAATTTGCATTTTGAAAGGCTCACTCTGCTTGCTGGGGTGTGTGTTTTGTGTAAGTGCCGGGGTTGTTGTGAGGACTGAGTGGGATAATCATGCAAGAAAGCACTTGGCACGTGCCTGGCACCCAATGACCACATTGTTGTTGCTGTTGTTGTTATTGTTAGAGCTGTTGTGTGAGACCCAAGTCCTGAGCTCGGAGGCATTTTCTGGCCAGAGCTCTCTCCTCCCTCCTCCTCTGCCCCTGGAGGAGAAGTCAGCAGTGCCCCGTGGCTCTGGGAGGCATGTTCAGGAATGCAGCAGCCATATGTGTGCAGCTGGTGGGGGCCCTCCGGGGAAGGAAGGCTGGAGCCTCGCTCACCCGGTGCTTGCACCAGACTGTAAGTGTTCTACCCCCAATGCTCTGCCACCTGCATGGCCCTGGCTTGGTCCTGGCTTCAAAGCTGTGCATGAGCTTCCTCTTTCAGGAAGCCCTCTCTGACTGCAGTCTGGATGTGGGCCCCTTCCTTGTCCCTGCTTCTCTAGTCTGGAACTTGTAGCTCTGCATCTAAATAGGCTGCTGGGGTGCTGCTGTGCCATCATCCCCCGTGCCCAGCCCAGCACCCAGTACACGGTAGGTGCTCAATAAATGTTAATTGAATGAGTGTGTTATGCATAAGCCCAAGAATAGGCACTGTTTCCTCATTTATCCAAGCACTGTGTGACATACTTGAAGCTTGCTCCCTTGTGTACCCCACATTCCTGGGTCCCCCCATTATTTCTATCTCCTTCCTAAACCCATTCAACTCCACTCACTTTCTCTGTTCTTCTCCCTCTCAGTTTGTGCCCCTTGCCCCTCTACTCCTTCCCACACCCTAACCTTCCCTAAACTCCCCGCACTCCAACTTCTATCCCCCATATGCCCCCACCCCCACTGTCCCTGACTCAGCTTCACTTTTTTTTTTATAGAGTCTCACTATGTTGCCCAGGCTGGCCTCAGGCTCCTGGGCTCAAGTCTCAGCCTCAGCCTCCCTGGTAGCTGGGACTGCAGGCACCCACCACTGTGCCTGGCTTTTCACTTTGTTTTTTTAATATGATGTATCCCCAATTCAAAAGTAATTCCACGTGTCATTGAATTCATTATGCCATCAACTGTAAAATGCACTGCTATTTTGTGAACTAGTAAGGGGACAGATGCCAATTAAACTCATGCTATAGATTGTAAGACACATCTGAATTCAGAGAGAAGGTGCAATGCAAAAAATGCACATACTGGAATCAATTGAATAGATATGCTCACCACAGAAAAAACTTAGAAACATAGAAAAGCACATGCACAAAAATAAAATCACCTATAATACCACCACTCAGAGAGAACCTTTCTTAACATTTTGATAAAATTCTTTGCAAGCTTTTTTTTCCTCTTCATAATGGCCATAGAAAATGGCCATAATGGCCATAGAAATACACAAGTATATTTTAGGGTATTTTCTTTACAAAACAGAATCATAGTCTACATGCTATTTTGTAGCCTGTTTTGTTGATATCAGTATATTACATTGACCAATACTCTTCTAAAATGTGACTTTTCTCCCATGTTTTTTTTAAGACAGGGTCTCCCTCTGTCACCTGGGTTAGAATACAGTGGCATGATCATACATAGCTCACTGCAACCTCAAACTCCTGGGTTCAAGCAATCCTCCTGGCTCAGCCTCCTGCGTAGCTAGGACTACGGGCATGCCCCACTGATTTTTTTATTTTTTGTAGACATGGGGTCTCACTATGTTGCCCAGGCTGGTCTCAAACCCCTAGCCTCAAGAGATCTCAAAGCCACACCCAGATTCCTGATCCATAGAAACTATGAGATAATAAATGTTTTTTTGTTTTTTGTTTTTTGTTTTTCTTGAGACAGAGTCTCACTCTGTTGCCCTGGCTAGAGTGCCGTGGTGTCAGCCTAGCTTACAGCAACCTCATACTCCTGGGCTCAAGTGATCCTCCTGCCTCAGCCTCCTGAATAGCTGGGACTACAGGCATGCACCACCATGCCTGAATAATTTTTTCTATTTTTAATAGAGATGGGGTCTCACTGTTGCTCAGGCTGGTCTTGAACTCCTGACCTCCAGTGATCCTCCTGCCTTGGCCTCCCAGAGTGCTAGGATTATGAGGTATGAGCTATTGCACCCGGCCTCCCACATTTTTAATCATAAAAATAAAACATTTGCTTCAGAACATTTGGATAATAAGAATTAAAAGGAAAAAAATTAAAAATACCTGTTTACTAACCAATCAAAGATAATCACTGCTAACATTTTGGTTATAACCTGATTTTCCCTAGCAGGGTTCACCATTGTTTTAAACTGTTTTGACGTGTACTGAGTGCTAGGCCTGGTGATACGTGTCAGGGATTCAGTGAAGAGACAGCGCTGTCAACGTGGCCAAAGCACCAGTGAGTGCCAGGCCCCATGCTAGGCTCTGTGAATTGCATACATTGGCAGGATTCCCAGGCTATGGAAGAACCTGGCCTGGCCTTTATACAAATGGTCCCAGGGGGTTGTGTGGGAGCGGGAGGGTCGGGGGGGAGTTGGAACTGGAGGGGACGGGGTACTCCAGGCAAGGGGCCTGGGGCTGAGACCTGCTGTGGCAACTACCCGGGGGTCCTGGCCAGCTTCTCCTCTGACCTTGGGCTGGTCCCAAGCCTCTTTGAGCCTCGGTGTCCTCATGTCTTAGCTGGGGATGGTCATTGGCACCTCTAGTGGAGGTGCTGTGGGAACTGAGTGAGCTCACAAGCTGCAGTAAGGGTTCACTAATGGCCATGGCAGGTGGCTGAGACAAATGTTGGAGACCTGGTTCCACCACCTACCAGCCCTCTGGGACTGGCAAACCCACAGGAATGGAAGGTTATTCAGGGACCACAAAGCCCATGCTCCCATTGTACTGATGGGAGACTGAGGCCAGGAGGAGTTGAATTACCTATCCAATGTCACCCAGCCCAGGCAGGCTTAGGACCTGAGCTTGGCAGCTCTTTGGCCTGGCCAGGTTCTGTACACCTGTGGGTGAGGGGGGAGTTGACCTGGAAGGGACATAGGGAGGGGAGGGGCAGGCTGGGAACAAGGACCTCTGAGACCCTCCCAGTACTAGAAAAATGTCCCTCTCCCCTGAGTTAGAACACGCCCTTGAGTCAAACAGGCCTGAGTCTGAGTGTATTTGCTGTGTGACCTTGAACATATCACTCCCCTGACTCCACCCTCCATTTTCTCATCTATAAGATGGGCCCAGTCAGATCATTCTGAGAGTTAAATGGAAGAACTCAGCAAGACCTTT
Organism: Daubentonia madagascariensis; assembly: GCA_023783475.1. Classification (NCBI taxonomy): domain Eukaryota; kingdom Metazoa; phylum Chordata; class Mammalia; order Primates; family Daubentoniidae; genus Daubentonia; species Daubentonia madagascariensis. The sequence goes on from JAKFHU010000776.1 coordinate 5,492,772, forward strand.
GTAAACAGAAGCTGCTGCTGTCACTCTTGTCCTGTCCCTGTCCCTCACCTCCTGCTCCTCCTCCTCGGCCCCCAGTCCTTCTTGGGTCAAACTTTAACCTGGATAAGTCAGGGCTGTATCTCAGGACACATGGAGCCAGGGCTGGGCTCCACCAGGCAGGCACTGGGCAGCCCCTCCAGGTGGGGTTGCTGGAGTTGGGAGGAGCCAGCATGGGAGGCATGCCCTGCCTTCTGGGAACTCTGATCTCCCCCTCCTCCCTGGAAGTGGATGGTGTGGGGCTATGGCCTTATAGCAGCTCTCTCTTGTGGCCGGCCCAGACTGCTGAACCCGGACAGATTCTGACTCTGACTTTCCACTTGTTCGCCTCCAGCTCGCCATGGCCAAATCTCTGCATGCCCGAAGGCTGGATGGGATCGACCACAACCCCTGGTGAGCTGGCTGGGCTGGGGAGGTATATGGGTGTCCTATCGGGCATGGGTTAGCCACCCCTGGGCTTAGTAACTCAGGGGTACCCAGGATGGTCACAGTACACAGACTGCAAGATTTGCAGCCACAGCACAGGAGAGGCAAGACCCGAGGCAGCAGACTTGGGTCCGAATCTCAGCTTTACCTTGCTTGGCTGTGGCGCTGGTGCAGGTGACATACTTGCTCTGAGCCTCAGCTCCCCAGTTGCAAAATGGAAGTTATGATACCCACCTGAAGGGTCTTGGGGAGCACAAGGTGAACTGCTCTCTAATAGCAACAGCCATTTACCCAGACACCAGCCGAAGAGCTTTGCAGGGATTATTTCATTTCCCACTTGGTATGCAGTAAAATAAGTTTAGATAAGTAAGATCAGAAAGTAAGATACAGTCACCTGTTCACTAGATGTTGGCAGAGTTGATATTCTTTTCTTTGTTGACTTGCTTTAAATACGAAAGGAACATGTGCCCATTGTTACTAGTGATGGAATGGATGCCAGGGAAGATGCAAGGATTTAATGATCTTCCCACTCCTTCCCCCGACCTTTGGCCAGGTGGATAGAGACACCTCTATACGTTTAAAAAAAAAATTATTGCCTTTTTTTTTTTTTTACAAAAAAATGGGACCTTTTTCTCTTTCAAGCTTCCCTATGTACAGCATTTTGTGTTTTGCAACGATCTTGAACCTCCATCTTCTTGGTTGCTCCGTGGTGTTTGGAACAGAGGGAGCTGGGCACAAAGGCCCGACAGAGCCTGGCTGCACTCTGGGTTGGGTCTTGAGGGTCCTGGTCCTCAGGCTGCCTCCCTCTGTCCTCTCGTGAGGTGGGCTGGGCAGCCATGTGACATACTCTGCAGATAAGGTGAGGTCCAGCTCTGTAAAGCTCTACTCTCACAACACAGAATGCTTCTGGGACCCCAGATGTGGGGTTCCCCCACCACCACCACAACAAGCACATCTCTAGTGGCCACCAGCTGAGTGTCCTCTAATTCAATTCAATTCTGACACTGTCTACCTGGAGACAGCATCAGATCCCACAGGTTGAGGGCTTAGTCCCACAAAGACCACCCCTACTTCAGATGCCAGTGGCAAGGACAGGTTGTGGCCTGTGCTTCTGACCAACCGGTATAAATCGGGGTTCCCACAACCTCCTTCTGGGTTCCAGTTAATTTGCTAGTGCAGCTCACATAACCCAGGAAGGCACCTACTTACATTTATCCATTTATTATAAAGGTCATTACAAAAGATACATGTGAACAACCAGACAAAGGGATGCATAGGGTGAGGTATGGGGGAGTTCCTCCAGGAACATCCATGTGTTCAGCTCTCTGGAAGCCCTTGGAACTCAGTCTTTTGTGATTCTTACAGAAGAAGATTCATTACTTAGACACAATTGATTAAATCATTGGCCATTGGTTTATTGGCTTGACCTGCAGCCGCTGTCCCCTCCCTGGAATTCAAAGGGCATAACTGAAAGTTCAATCCTCTAATCACAAGGTTGGTTCCCCTGGCAACCAGCCCCAGCCCCACGCCCCACCCCCCCCACCCCCCCCCCCCAGCCACCAGCACCATTCATCTTATTAGCATGCAAAAGGCACTTTTTTTTTTTTTGGGGGGGGGACAGAGTCTCACTCTATTGCCCTGGGCTAGAGCGAGGTGGGGTCATCTTAGCTCACTGCAACCTCCGACTCCTGGGCTCAAGCCATCCTCCTGCCTCAGCCTCCTGAGCAGCTGAGACTACAGGCACAGGCCACTGCACCCTGCTAATTTTTCTATTTTTAGTAGAGACCGGGTCTCGCTCAGGGCTCAGGCTGGTCTCAAACTCTTGAGCTCAAGCAATCCTCCCGCCTCGGCCTCCCAAAGTGCTGGGATTACAGGCGTGAGCCACCAGCGCCACCACTGAGCCCGAAAAAGGTACTCTTACCATCCACAGAGTCCAAGGAGTTTAGCTGCTCTAAATTAGAGGAAGAAAAACTGGTAGGCAGGCTGAGAAAGGTTCTTTCCTGAGTCACAGACCCAGCAGAGTTGGGGTGGAGGGGACTGTGTGACTCCTGAACCCACTCTCCCCCCATTATTACAGAAGGGGAAACTGAGGCCAGGAAAGGCTAAATCTCCTGCAAAGGCAGAGCAGAGCAGGAGCTGGCTTGGAAGGACTGCATGGCACAGGCAGGGATGCCAGGAAAGTCTGGTATTAGGACCCTGGAGGCCTGATCTAGAGGCAGCTGTTCTCTACAGGGCCCTGAGCCTGGCTTGCCCTCTTCCCAGCCCTGTCTCTAAAAAAAATTTGTAGTGGAACATCCACCACTAGATTTTGAGTCCCAACTCCACCATTGGCTGCTATGTGACTCTGGGCAGGTCATTGCCCACTCTGAGCCTCAACTGAGTCTCAGAGGCATTGTGGAGCTCTGGGGAGAAATGACAAAGTTTAGACATAAATGATATTTATTGATATATGAATTCAACTAGCCGAGCCTGACTTTCTCTGCTCCCAGTCAGCCCAGAACCACACACCAGCCCCTTCATCTGGCCTCTGAGCCTCTTTCCTAGTTTCCCTAGAGTGGCATCCACTGGGCAGGGCCAGGACAAAGGTTGCTGGGGGCCAGAGGTGCCCGGTGCATGGGCCCAGCCCCGGTCTGTCCAGAGTAGTGTCAAGAGCATAAATTGGGCCAGGCATGGTGGCTCATGCCTGTAATCCTAGTACTCTGGGAGACTGAGGCAGGAGAATTGCTGGAGCTCAGGAGTTTGAGGTTGCAGTGAGCTATGATGATGCCACCGCACTGTACCCAAGGCAACAGAGTGAGACTCTGTCTCAAAAAAAAAAAAAGGCATTAACTGTGCATCAGACAGATGTAGAATCAAAGGCTGACATGCCTTACCCTAGCTGGGAGACCTTGGTCTCGTCACTTGGCTCTCTGTCCCCATTGTGGTCCAAGAACAGGATGTACCTCACAGGCCATTGTGAAGGTTACAGGAGCAGAGCATTTCAAACTGTGGTGTTGACAAATGGACCAAGGAGTCATGCAATCCGTGTGGGGGATCTCAATTAGTATTTTTAAAGAATAGAGTACAACAGGATAGGATAGAAAATGCTGCCATAGGTCACAGCTAGAAGGATGACGTTTCTGCAGTTGTGCTCTCTGGGATTTGTGATGTGAAGATTGTTTCTTACTCTGGGTCACGGTGGAAGTTCAAAAGCCCCTGGGCTGCTCCACGTGATTGGCACAGTCCCAAGCCCGCCTGACCTCAAAGCAAGGACTGCTTATACCCTCACACAGGTCTTGAAGCAGAAGCACATGCTGGTTGCCCAGTTTTTCTAGAATGGGCTCCACACATGCTCACCCTACCCTGGAAACAGGCAGAAGTCAAGGTCGTCGGGGTGGAGGGGAGGGGTGATGCCAACTCTCCATTTATCCCCTAGGGTGGAATTTGGCAAACTCTCCAGTGAGTATGACGTTGTGAACTTGGGCCAGGGCTTCCCTGACTTTGCACCCCCAGACTTTGCCATGGAAGCCTTTCAGCGCGCTGTCAGCGGGGACTTCATGCTCAACCAGTACACCAAGGCATTTGTGAGTTTCCTTGCCTCTCCTGGAGGCCCCAGGGGAGGAGGGGGCAGGTCTTTCTGGACATCAAGTCCACATAGGTGTCAGGGTTCATGGGGCAGAGCCCAGGGAATTCAGTCCGGCCATAGTTCAGTCCATCCCAGGCCCTGTGTCTCGTGGTCCAGTGGGGAAGGCAGACAAGAACCAGTAATGACAAAGGCAATTGGCACATGCTGTGATGGAGGAGGAGGGGGTACAGTGGGAGCAGGAAGTAGAGAATGAAATCTGGGGAGATTGGGGAAGACTTCCTGGAGGAAGTGACACCTAAACCAAGCCCTGAAAGATAAGTGGCTGCTTGGATTACAGTTTAAATCCAAACTTTTCCTGTAAAGGGCCACATAATAAATATTTACCAAGCCTTGAATCAGAACAACGGTTCTTAAACTTTGATATGCCGCAGAATGGCCTGCATGGAGGTCCCCTCCAATTCCACCATCCAGAGATAACCACTGCCCGCAGCCTGCTACTTTGCTGTAGAGCGTTCTAGACTTTTTAACTGTTCTGACTTTTAAAGATGCCTGTAAAAACACATGAACGTGCACATACATATTTACTCCATGTGAGGTATACACACATGCAACATCTATGTTGCATTTTTAATACAAATGGACTCATGCTATACATGTTCTATAACTTATTTCATTAAAAAGAATGTCATGGACACATTTCCATGTCAGAACAGCCTCATTCTTTTTAATGGCTGCATAGTATTCTGTCGCATATGTAGAGACCAAGGGAAAGTTTCCCCTTTGTTCTTTGAAGGTTCGCTGAAAAATCAACTCACAAAAGTAAATTAATAGGAGAAATGGCATACAAATGTATTAACATGCACATGAGGGAGCACCACAGAGTGATTACCCCATATCCAGTGGGGCCCAGACACTTAAATAGCCTTATTTCAGAGGGGAGAAGGAAATAAGGAATATAGGTAATTCTGTTGAGGAGCAATAAATGATTACTAGGGAGAATGAATGGATCAGGGAACAGAGATTAATTTGCAAATGGTTCTTGGATGGGTGCGGTGACTCATGCCTATAATCCCAGCATTTGGGGAGGCTGAGGTGGGTGGATCGCTTGAGCCCAGGAGTTGGAGGCTGCAGTGAACTATGACCAGGCCACTGTACTCTGGCCTGGGCAACAGAGTGAGACCGTGTCTCTAAAAAAACAATTTGTAAATGATTCTGTTTGGAAATTGAATGAGCCTGAGAGATGTTTGAGAAAGAATCTGTTCAGGTATGGTTTACATTCTTGGTCTTCTTTTCTGTAGTAGATACTGAGATAACGGGAAAGGGAAGGAAAAACAATTGTTGTTGTTGGGTCCATTGGTCTTTTATGTAGATAGAGGAAAAGTCTTTTCCAGCATCTGTTGATCTTTAAGGGCCTTTAATTCAAAATACTCATTATAGGAGGGAGCTGTGTTTTAGAGTGAAGTTCCCTGCACTTCTTCACCTAGATGTGCCGTTATTTATTTAACCAATCTTACACGGACACTAATATTATATCAGATATCTCACTATCATAAACAATGCCACAGTGGATAGCCCTGCGTGGACATCTTTGTATACATGTGGATTTCTCTAAGATAAATTCTACGAAGTAAAACTCGTGAATCAAAGGCTGTAAACAATTAAATATATGATAGGTAGATATTGTTAAATTGCCCTCAGTAAGGTCCACTCATTTACACTCCTGCCAATAGCCTGGCTTATCTGCAAGTACAATATTAAAATTATATATTTTTTGTTTTGTTTTGTTTTGTTTTTTTGAAACAGAGTCTCACTTTGTCACCCGGGCTAGAGTACAGTGGTATCATCATAGCTCACGGCAACCTCAAACTCCTGGGCTCCAGCAATCCTTAGCCTCCCAAGTAGCTGGGACTACAAGCGCGAGCCACCACACCTGGCTAATTTTTTCTATTTTTAGTAGAGACAGGGTCTCCCTGTTGCTCAGGCTGGTCTTGAACTCCTGACCTCTAGCAATCCTCCCACCTTGGCCTCCCAAAGTGTTGGGATTACAGGCATGAGCCACTGCACCCGGCCTAACATTATATTCTTATAATATGGTAGCAGTATTTCAATGTTGCTTTTATTTGCTTTTCTTCAGTTATTATTCATTTCATATGCATCAGCAATTTTTCCTTCATTACCTACCTTTGTTCATTTTGCATTTGGGTATATATCTTTGTCTTGCTGCTTTGTACGAGCTCTTTACATTAAATATCTTTACCTTTTTCTCTTATGTTGCAATGTTTTTGTCTTTTAATTTTGCTTATGGTGCCTTTTGTTGTACAGAAAATTTTCATTTTTGTGTTATAGATAAGATTTCAGTCACTTTGCTTAGCCTTGAGTAAGTGTCCTCGGCAAACAAGCTTATGGATCCAATCTTCCTCTTAAAGTGGGGTACTTCCAGAGCTGCAAAATAAAGTCCTATTCCTGCCCGTCAACTGTGTGTAACCTTGGACAAGTTATTTCCTTTCTCTGGGTCTTTGTTTTTTCTACCTGTCAAATGGTGGGGATCAAATAATACTTCTCTTGCAAGGCTGCTGGGTAGATAGGCACAAGGGTGGGCCCAGGCTGAGCCTGGTAGCTAACCCCGGCTGTCCTGGCAGGGTTACCCACCACTGATGAAGATCCTGGCAAGTTTCTTTGGAAAGTTGCTGGGACAGGAGATAGACCCACACAAGAACGTGCTGGTGACTGTGGGAGCCTACGGGGCCCTGTTCACATCCTTCCAGGCCCTGGTGGATGACGGTGATGAGGTGAGTGGCTAGGCTTGCGCTGGTGGCGGAGGGGTCAGGCCCTGCTGACCTCAGCTAATCTGATCCTTGTATCAGGTCATCATCATTGAACCCTCTTTTGACTGTTATGAGCCCATGACGTTGATGGCAGGGGGTCACCCTGTGTTTGTGTCCCTGAAGCCGGTAAGCATGCTAGTTGGGGTGTGGGTGAGTAGAGGGACCCCAAGCGTGGTCTGAGTTGGACCCTGGGAGGTGGGAAAGAAGGAAGGAAGTGAAGGAGGCCAGTCCTCTGAGCTGGGAGAGCGGAGGGGAGGTGTGTGTCCAAAGCCCAGAGGAGAGGAGGTGAGGACAGATACCTGGGGGAGGAGCTGAATGTCCAGTGGGGGAGTGTTGCTGCCCCCTGCCACCTGCTCTTGCAGAGTCCCATCCAGGATGGGGAACTGGATTCCAGCAGCAACTGGAAGCTGGACCCCACAGAGCTGGCCAGCAAGTTCAGCCCTCGCACCAAAGCCCTGGTCCTCAACACACCCAGCAACCCCCTGGGAAAGGTACCTGAGAAACCCCTTCCAGTTTGCATCCCCCACACTGTTCCTGATCTGCTGCTGTGGGGCCTCAGTTTCTTTATCTGTGAAGTGGGAAGGCCATACATGATGAGCTCTGAGGACCGAGGCTTCGGAGGCCCCAGGGACAGTGGCAGGAATCCCCAGGGAAGGAATGAGGCCTGGGTGCTTCCATCACTTCCCAGTGAACTTGGGACAGTGACTTAGCCTCTCACAGTGTTTCCTCATCTGTAAAATGGGAACATGAAAGAACCGGCCTCACAGGGTCAGTGTTGCAGGGATCCAATGGGATGGTGTGGAACAGTCCTTAGCGCCAGGCTTGGCCATATCCTTTCATCTCTTCTAGCAGGCCTCTGTGTTTGGGGACAGTCCTGGCTGCAGGTCTGTGTCCTCCTTGGGTCCCTACAGGTATTCTCCAGGGAGGAGCTGGAGCTGGTGGCCAGCCTGTGCCAGCAGCATGATGTGGTGTGCATCACTGACGAGGTCTACCAGTGGCTGGTCTATGATGGGCACCAGCACATCAGCATCGGTGAGCCAGGCTGGCCCGGGGGCCCCTCCCCTGGGCATTTGTGGCAGGGCCTTGACCTGCTTTGAGAGTCAGCGCAGGCCTGGTGGTTAGGCCTGAGAGGTGTGGAGCCACACAGGTCCTGTGGCCTTTTCCTCCCTGAGTGCAGACAATCATAATAGCATCTGCCTCCCGGGTTGTTAGAGGATGAGATAAAATAAGTCCTGCAGATAGCTTAGTGCATAGAGTCCGGAGTGTTGGGCCTGCAAATGCCCCCAGGGTGCTGGCCACCCACCCCACCCCCTCACCTCCATCTCAGCGGCTGCTCTCTTTGGCCCTGGGCAGCCAGCCTCCCTGGCATGTGGGAACGGACCCTCACCATCGGCAGCGCTGGCAAGACCTTTAGCGCCACTGGCTGGAAGGTGAGTTGATGAGGGTGAGGGGTAACCCCCTCCCCAAGATCCATGGCAGGTGAGGTGGGCCTGGAAATTGAGAAAGGGTTTGGGAAGGGCCTCATCCCCTACCTGTGTTCCTGGTCCAGGTGGGCTGGGTCCTGGGTCCAGACAATATCCTGAAGCACCTGCGGACTGTACACCAGAATTCTGTCTTCCACTGCCCCACGCAGGGCCAGGTGAGAAGGGGCAGGAGACCCCACAGTGGGGGCGGGGAGTTGCAACAAAGGAGCCCAGGCTGGAGTGTCAGGGCACACCTGACCTATCCGTCCATCTGCCCTGCCTAGGCCGCAGTAGCCTGGAGCTTCGAGCGGGAGCAGCTATACTTCGGCCAACCCAGCAGCTACTTTGTGCAGTTCCCACAGGCCATGCAGCAAAGGCGTGACCACATGATCCACAGCCTGCAATCAGTGGGCCTGAAGCCTGTGATCCCCCAGGGCAGCTACTTCCTCATCACAGACATCTCAGACTTCAGTGAGTGGGACTGGCCAGTCTGGGCAGTGTCTGGGGGGCTGGAGGCCACCTAGGGCTTAGCATGGCCTCTGTCCCCCAGAGAGGAAGATGCCTGACTTGCCTGGCACTGTGGACGAGCCCTATGACAGCCGCTTCGTCAAGTGGATGATCAAGAACAAGGTGGGCTGGGCCTTAGCCAGGGCCTCTGTGTATGGTTTTACAGGTTGTGGGCTGTTCAAGGGTGCCCAGCCAAGGGGCTGATGGGCCAAAGTCTAGCCCAGCCTCTGCCATGAGCAGTACAGGGTTGCATCTGCTTCAGGGAACGGGGAGCCTGTTTCTAATTTGCACAAGGATGCTATGTAGACTGGCAGGATTTCCTTCCTCTCTGGGACTCAGTCCTCCCATCTGTACAGTGATGAGTTGGCCCATTAACTCTGAGCTAGTCTTTCTAGCTCAGATCTGTGACTTAAGGCTTGTTTCTCCTCTGTTTCTGTCCTGCTCTGGTGCACAATCTTCCCTCTCTTGGCCTCCATCTCCTCTGTACACAGAAGGGACTTGGCATGACGTTCTGGGATTCTTTTCCTCTGACCTTTATACAGCACTTTGAGGTGCTGGAGCCAACTTCCCTTCATTCCCCAGAATGGGGAGGCTCTCTCTGTCCCCGTGCTGAGGCCATGTTGAGATGTGGCCATCCTCCTCCCCAGGGCTTGGTGGCCATCCCTGTGTCTATCTTCTACAGCAAGCCGCATCAGAAGCACTTTGACCACTATATCCGCTTCTGCTTTGTGAAGGTAAAGGGCCTGGCTGGGGAGGAAAGACCTCACCGAGCTCCCGAGGCTGCTGGGAATATGGGGAGAGGGTAGGACCAATCTATGTTGGTGCAGGATGAATCCACGCTCTGTGCCATGGACGAGAAGCTGCAGAAGTGGAAGGCTGAGCTTAAGCCCTGAAGCTGCCTCTTCGGTCCTGGTCCACCCAGTCCCTACACACTCTTGTCGTGTCTTTCCAGGTCGGGGGAAGTTGGTACTGGGAGAGCCCTTCTCTGTGACATAGAGTGTTCCCGGGGAAGAGCTCCCTCCTTGGTCTTGGAGTCAGGTGTCACCTCCCCACAGTGCCTATAGGCCTGTCCCCAAGGTGAGGGAGGCCTGACCTGGCCTCTTCCTGCCCCTCCCTGGGTTGAGTCACAGAGCTTTGGGTTGCTTCTGATCTCCCCAACATGGCTGGGACTGACAGGGCAGAGTCCCACAGTGTATCCTGCTTCAGGTCTCCAGCCCTGCACTGTCCCAGCTAAAGTTCAGGCATAACCTCTGCCTTGCCTGTCTAATCTTGACCTTGGGAAGTTGCCTTTAGCCTTGAGTCCTAAGCCAGTCCTTTCTGCCCATAATAAAGTTTGAAGTTATTCAAACAGTTACTGAGAGCTTCTCTCTGCTTCACACTCTGGTGGTGATAGCAAATCTAGAGCCGGTCAGGATGGGAAGAACCTCAGAGAACCTCAGACCCCACACACACACACTTTGTACAAACTTCCTTGTGGGGTAAAACCAAGACCCAGAGAAGGGCAGGGACATGGGACTTGCCCCAGCTGCGTTCCTCACCCCCTGTCAGTTTGATGATAACAGTAGTGGTTACTGGTGCTGGGTGGTGCAATGGCTGGTCACTCAGGGGGTGCATGTGTGCGTGTGTGTGTGCGTGTTTAGAGGATGGGGGCTTCTGACAAGGAAGACACAGACACTCCTGCAGGAAAGAGAACAGCCCCAGTGTGGCCCGTAGCCCAGGAGGGCCAGGAGGGCCAGGAGGGCGAGGGACTTGCATAATTAGACGGAGGGAGGAGGAGGAGGAGCTAGCTGGTCCTGGATGTGCGTCCCATGGGAAAGCAAAGATAGCTCCTGCATTCACTCGTAAGGTGATACAAGGGGACGTGTCTTGAAGTTACATTTGCATAGCAAGCACATGCACATGATATGTGTTTAATTGGGGTAGCTATTGGGAACATACAGTATAATAAAAAACATATTTGGTCTTTGTCCCTGATTTTTGGCGCAGAACTCCTAAAAACCCATAGAATTTCTGAGTAATAGGAGTGTGTGTTATTCACAAGGCATCCCTTTGGACCTTGAGATTAGAGGGTTAAAACTTCTAGCCCATCCCTGCCTCTACCTCTGCCTCCAGGGAGGGGAGAGGGACTAGATTTTGAGTTTAATCACATGGCCAATGATTTAATCAGTCGTGCCTATGAAATAAAACCTGTTTGAAAATATTACCACAGATTTAGTTTAAAGATCTAATTAGCTTTTATTAGCAAGTCTAGAACTGGGCAACATCTCATTCTATAAAATCAAATGGGTGCTCCAAATTGCTTAGCAGTGGGGTTTAGCTTTATAGGCAGAAAAGGGCCAAAGAAAGCAGAAATAAGGAAGAAAAGTGGGTTGGTTCTTTCAAAGTTACTTTCCCTCTAGGGCCAAAATGGGAATTTCATTATCATGCTGCCTCCGGTAAACTGGGCTCCTTCTGATTGGTTGCTGTGAATCTTCCGGTTTTTTTGGAAAATTGGCCCATTCCAAAGTTCAGTTTGATTATGTGGCACTTAGCACAGGTGACTGTGTTCTAGTTTGATCTGGTTTACTGGGGTCTAGTGCAGGAGCTCAGTCCAAAACAATGGTCTCCAATACATTTTTGTTTAAAAAACCCTACGTAAAAACCCTGAGAGAGTGGGCCTGTATAAAGAATACAAAAATTAGCCAGGCGTGGTGGCATGCACCTATAGTCCCAGCTACTCGGGAGGCTGGGGCAGGAGGATCACCCGAGCCCAGGAGTTTGAGGCCACAGTGAGCTATCGTGATGCCCCTGCACTCTAGTCCTGCAACAGAGAGAGACCCTGTCTCAAAAAAAAAAAACAAAAAAAAAAAACACCTGAAACTCTAAGGCTCAAGGAGCTTCCAGGTTGATGAACCATGAGCTGGGTGGATGAGGCACTGGAGAGGGTATGGAAGCTCTCTGTACTTCCTCCCCCAAGACCTTGCCCTGTGTACCTCTTCCATTTGGCTCTTCCTGAGATGTCCTTTATAATAAAACTATAATCATGAGTATAGCACTTTTCTGAGTTTTGTTAGTCATTCTAGTGAATTATTGAAGCTGAGGGGGATTTGGGGAATGCCCAAATTTTAGTCAGCCAGGCAGAAGTGCAGACACCCTAGGGACCCCACTTGCTGCTGGCATCTGAAGTGGAAACAGTCTTATGGAATTGATCCCTTAACCTGTGGAGTCTGCACTAACTTGGGTAGTTAATGTCAGAATTGAATTGAATTGTAGGACACCCAGTTGGTGTCAGAAATATTGGAAAAATGACATAGGACACTTCCCTCCTTTCCCTTCCAAGCCACAACTTGGTACTACTACCACTGATCCAGAGTCAGGATTGTGAAGTAAGATACCAGCTCAAAGGTTCAGACTTGGAGCCCCTTTGCCACATCAAGCATTGCCTGATGGTAAGAAAGCCCTTCATGGAGTAAACCCATAGATTTCTTGGGTAGAACCACCCTCCCCAAAGTTGCCATGTCTAATGAACAGATCCACAATCTGCCTGTAACTCAAAGGTGTGACTCTACAGAGGTTCCGTACCTTAGGTTGAGTAATTCAGCCAGTCTGAGATGGTAGATCTTCCCATAGGTGCATAAATGTGACTTTGCCCATTTATTCAGGTGCAGGGAGAAAAAAGAGAGAAAGATAGTAAAATCAACACAATCCCTGTAATGTTAACGTATATTGAGTTAGAATTAACTTTATAATCATGATCAGCACATATGTATGTTTTTTAAGGTGTTGGAACTGTTTGAGAATCTGGCATATGGACTTGTAACTTTAAGTTGAAATGTTAACTGACACTAAATTTATTTTAATTTGAAAAGTTTCAGGTGGGCTTACACTTACATAAGTGGTTATTTGCTTAATCCCTTTTCTATTGGGTTGTAAGCTCCAGATCAGGGTCTGCCTTTTCTTACCCTTGTGTCCCTGGCAATTAGTACAGGGAGTTCTTGCCTCCAAATAGGTGCTACTCAATAAAAATTGTTAATTGAATGAATATTAAGTCTTAAATGTATTTATTTTGAAAGGAGAGTGTCATATTCATTGCTGGAAAAATGGTACAGGCACTTTGGAAGAGTTGACAATTTCTTGCAAAGCTAAACATAGTCTTACCACAGGATCCAGCAATCCTAGATTTTTACCCTAATAAGTTGAAAACTCATGTCCACACATAAACCCATACACCAAACGTTTATATCAGCTTTATAAGTGCCAAAAAATGGAAGCAACCAAGATGTCCTTCCACAGGTGGATGGATAAACTGTGGCACATCCATACAATGAAATATTATCCTGTGATAAAAAGAAATGAGAGCCGGGGTGCAGTGGCTCACACCTGTAATTCCAGCACCTGGGGAAGCCTGAGGCAGGAAGATTGCTTGAGGTTGAGTTTGAAACCAGCCTGAGCACCATAGCAAAAAAAAAAAAAAAAAAAGATTAGCTGGGCGTGGTGGCTTGTGCCTGCAGTCCCAGCTACCAGCTACTCTGAAGGCTGAGGTAGGAAGATCCCTTGAGCCAAGCTTCGAGTTCAAGTTTGCTGTGAGCTATGGTCTGCCACTGCCTTCCAGCCTGGGCGACCGAGGAGACCCTCATCTCTAAAAAGAAAAAAATTTTTTAAATGAGATATCAAGCCACGAAAGGACATGGAGGAACCTTAAATTCATATTGTTTAATGAAAGAAGTCAATCTGAAAAGGCTACATACTGTACATTTCAATTTTATGGTGTTCTAGAAAAGGCAAAACTATAGAAACAAACAAACAAAAAAAATAAGTGGTTGCCAGGGGCTAGGAGGGGGAGAGGGATGAACAGGTGGAGCACAAGGGATTTTAGGGTAGTGAAACTATTTTGTAAGACACTGTACTGGCAGGTGTTATGCATTTGTCAAAACCCGTGGAATGTACAACTCAGAGTGAACCCTAATGTAAACTAAGGACTTCAGTTGATAATAATGTATCACTATTGTTCATCAAGTGTAACCATACCACACCAAGATAGGGGAAACTGAGGCAGAGGGGGTACATGGAGATTCTGTGTACTATCTAATCAATTTTTTAAAAGCTAAAACTTTATTTTTTTAAAAATAAAGTCTGTTGAACACAAATACTAAAATTGGAACGATACGGAGAATATTAGCACAGCCCCTGCGCGAGGACGACACCCACATTCATGAAGTAGTCCCAAATAATAATTTTTTTAAAAAGGAATAAAATTAAATTAAATTTAATTTAATTTAAAAGTCTGTTAATTAAAAGAGAAAGAGTACATGAATTTATAAAAGAACTTGATTAAATTACCTCCAAGGTCTATTCTAGCTCTGAATCACACCCCAGCTCCGGGCCTGAGGGTCCCAGTGCATAAAACCACGCAGAGGTCTGAGTGTCGTACTTGTCCCAGCCCAGGCGGAGAGTCTCGAGCCATCCTAGGGTCCAGGACAGTACCCGACAGGCTACCCATTTGGACACCCATCCGGCCCTGCCACTAGCTCCGCGCAGCCCCGTGCCCGCGTTGCCCATGCGCGAGACCCACCAGAGCCCACGCACTTCGGCAGCCGCCGGCCGCCTACACCACGCCCTCGCGCGCCATTGCCTCTCCGATTGGACAGCTCCTGGAGGTGTGGCCGGAAGAGACGAGTCTGATTGGCAGGGGCGTGGCCGAAGGTGTGGAGCGCAACATGGCGGAGCCGATGAGGAAGCGGCCCTGCGGCCCGGTAGGTGGCGGGAGCTGGGACCCCAGGCTGGCAGCGGGGTGGAGGCGTGAGAACGAGCGGTGTAGGGGCCCGTGGTGGGGCCAGGCCGTGCCTCCTGCTCCCTACTTCTCGCCGATCCTAGGCCGGAAGCCCCGGAGGTGCCGCAAGCTAGTTGCCGCGTGTGCCTCAGCTCGGATGAGAACCCGAGGTGGGAGCCGTGGTCGGGGAGCTGGGGCTGGGCAGCGTAGGGTAGCCTGTGGCCGGAGCCCCCTGTGGTTTTCTGGTACCAGCCGGATTACAGAAGTGGGAGCCCGCTCGCAATTCTGAGCCCTTTCGTGGTTTATGTCTTCTGACTCCCAGGGCGACTGTGGGCAGATCCTGTCCCCTGAGCCTCAGTTTCCTCTTCTGTTCCGTGGGAACGCATTCAACAATTCATTGAGTGCTTACTATGTGCCACGCCTAGTCCCAGGCATTGGGAGTACGTCGAGTCCCTCCTGCCGCTTCCTGGGGCGGCAGTGTGTGGAGGTTCCCTGGCTTCCTCACATCCTCCATTTGGAGGGGGAGGGTGGCTGTGGAGAGCAGCTAGTGTACTTCCTCCCCGCTGTGATCTTCAGCCCCACAGTCCTAATCCTTCCCCCTACTCCAGGGTGAACATGGCCAAAGGGTTGAGTGGCGAAAATGGAAGCAACAGAGTAAGTAAGGGCTGGGGGGCTGGGAAGAGTGTGCCCACCCTTCCCCTAGACCACTCCAGCAGTACACAGCCAAGCCTTGGGGAAACACACCAGCTTTGTCCCCTCCGGAGCCCACAGCACCCAAGGTGGGGAGGCAGGGGCCAGGAGCCCTGGGGAGGCTCCCTAGCTGCCCTCTGGCTGCTCACCCAGCAGCACTCCAGAGCCCCAGCTGACTCTGAGAGGGAACCATTCCTTTGATCAATCGGGATGTTTTCTTATCCAGAGAAAGAGGAAAAAAAGAAGTGGAAGGACCTCAAGTTGACAAAAAAACTGGAGCGGCAGCGGGCACAAGAGGAACAGGCAAAGCGCCAGGAGGAGGAGGAGGCAGCTGCACAGAAGGAGGATCAAGGTGAGCAGGCTGGGTCCTGGGGAGGGCCCCGGTTGTAACCCGCAGCAGCTGTCCTGCAGGCAGAGCAGAGAATGTACACATCTGGAAGGGCCCTTAGAAACTAGTGGGACCAAACATCTTGTCCTGATGGAGAAACTGAGGCCCAGATTAGGGGAGGGACCCAGCAAACTGAGTTCTAACCCCTACTTAGGTAGATTTCAAGCTTATGGAGGGTAAGCATCATATCTCTTAACTTTATGCCTCTAGAACCTCATAATCTTAATGATAGGTTTTTTTTACTTTTTTTTTTTTTTTTATTGAGACAGTATCTCACCATATTGCTCAGGCTGTTCTCAAACTCCTGGCCTCAGGGGATCCTCCTGCCTCAGCTTCCTGAGTAGCTGGGATCACAGGCATGAGCCACCACACCTGCCTATTTTTTTACTTTTTTATTGAGCATTTTCTTTGTGCTTGAATTTCATTTTTCATTTGATTATTTTCATTCCATAATAAAAATGTCTCCTTTTTTCTCACTGTAATTAATACATGCTCAAAACAATACAGAAAACTACAAAGAAGGAAGGAACAATCCCAGCAAACGTGGTGGTGAAAGTTTGTCCAGACATTATACCTACTTATCCATATATAGAGAGAAATATAGATACAGTTTTACAAGAATGAGGCTATTTTATCTATGTCCTTCTGGACTGGTTTTTCTCATCTCTGATTATACCCTGGACGTTCTTGCACATCAATATATCAGGATCTACCCTAAGAAAATGTATCTTTTTTCCTATGCCAGATCCAAATCTATGGAGAGTCAGGGAGCCACATTTTAGCCTAGTAGAGCCTATTAGTAGCCAGTGAGGATGGTAACAGTGGAGACAGTGACCCAGCAAATCATCTGTGCCAGAGACCAGGAAGCTATTTATGGGTGGTATCTCATGTGACTCCCTCCAGAAAACCCTAGGAAGGAGAGAATGTGGGGGTTCCTCTAGAGCCGGAAGGACTGAATCCATACCTTAGCTGCCCCATGATTGTGTGACATCGGGTCATGTATTTGACTTCTCGGGACTAAAGTCTCCTCACCTGAAAATGGGGATAATGGTAATATCTACTTCCTAGGGCTCTTGGGTTAATATACACACATAAAATTAGATATTGGCTCAGGCTCACGTTACTTTTTTTTTTTTTTTTTTGAGACAGGGTCTCACTCTGTTGCCCAGGCTAGAGTGCAGTGACATCATCATAGCTCATTGCAAGCTCGAGCTCCTGGGCCCAAGCGATCCTCCTGCCTCAGCCTCTTGAGAAGCTGGGACTACAGGTGTGCGCCACCACGCCCAGCCAATTTTTCTATTTTTTTGTAGAAATGAGGTCTTGCTATGTTGCCCAGGCTGGACTCGAACTGGGCCTCGAGCGATCCCCCCACCTCGGCCTCCCAAAGTGATAGGATCACAGATGTGAGCCATGGCCCCCAGCCTTCGCTCACTGTATTATCCCCGTTTGACAGCTGGAGAACTGAGGCAGTCAGGGGCAGAACCCGGATGTGAGCTTAGGCCATTGCTTCTAACCACTCCCTGCCCTTGCCCAGTGCTCTGCCCTGCCCAAAGGAGCCTTGGAGATCACTGCGTCCATTTTCCTCCTGGGAGATTGAGGACTGGAGAGGGGAGTTGAATCTATTTTGCTGATGTCAAAATTCTTGCCAGTTGAAAAATTCTCTAATTTTGGGATCTGGGGACAGAGGAGAGGAGGGGAGGGGAGGGGAGGGTGGGACCCTGCCCTCTCAGGCTGACCAGGGACACCCCTCCCCTGCCCAGGGCGGCCTTACACCCTGACCGTGGCCCTGCCGGGCTCCATCCTGGACAACGCCCAGTCGCCTGAGCTTCGAACCTACCTGGCTGGCCAGATTGCCAGAGCCTGTGCCATCTTCTGTGTGGATGAGATTGTGGTGTTCGATGAGGAGGGCCAGGATGCCAAGTGAGGGGCCATCCCACAGGGTGCCGGGGCTCAGGGAGAAGGGAGGGGCTGCCAGCATCGGCCGTGGCTTCACCCTGCTCCTCGTCTACCTGAGTCCTTCCTGAGTCCCCTGCCTGGAATACCCCCACTGTAATCCTTAGTGGGTAGAGCTGCCAGGCAGGGGTGGTAACTGCAGAAGGAAGATTGGGTGAGAGGAGCTCTTGAAGGGGCCGCAGTTGGAGCTTGAGCCCTACCTTTCTCTTCCCAGGACTGTGGAGGGGGAATTTTCGGGCGTCGGCAAGAAGGGGAAGGCATGTGTACAGCTGGCCCGGATCCTGCAGTACCTGGAGTGTCCACAGTAAGGGGGTGACTCCCCTGAGCATGAGGGAGGGGTGTGTCAAAGTGGAGGTCAGGTAGGAGGTGGCCTCCCCTGGCCTGGGTACCTCCTGAGGTCTGTGTTCTTTATTAGGTACCTGAGAAAGGCGTTCTTCCCCAAGCACCAGGATCTCCAGTTTGCAGGTAAGGCTGGGTGGGCCCGACCCCCGTTTCCCATCGGTCACCCCTTGGACACCGAGAGGTCATCCACTACTGCCACCCCCATCCAGCTGGGAAAGTGGGCCCAGGAGGCCATGGCCTATAACTGATGCCGAGCAGCAGTTCTGTGGCAGACCCCTGGACCACGGTCCCCACCACACCCCCGCATGCTTCACCACCTCCAGACTCCTCCCGGCCCTCCCTCCCGCAGGGCTTCTGAACCCCCTGGACAGCCCTCACCACATGCGTAAGGATGAGGAATCCCAGTTCCGAGAGGGCATTGTGGTGGACCGGCCCACCCGGCCGGGCCACGGCTCCTTTGTCAACTGTGGCATGAAAAAGGTAGGAATGAAAAGGTGGTCCGGGACATACCTCAAGGATACACCCTGGCTTTGAAGGGCAGACAGGGGCGTGTGGGTAGGGAGCCCTGGACCTGCCTGCAGATCCCCCACTGACACAAATTCAGGCCAGAGTAATGCCCCAAAGAGGGCTCAATAGATATGAATTTACTGTTGTTTAAAAAGTAAATCTTAGGGCCGGGCACAGTGTGGCTCACTCCTATAATCCCAGCACTTTGGGAGGCTGAGGTGGGAGGATTGCTTGAGGCCAGGAGTTCAAGATCAGCCTGGGCAACATAGACCCCGTCTCTACAAAAAATAATTATCGAGCTGTGGTGGTGCACGCCTGTAGTCCCATCTACTCAGGAAGCTGAGGCCAGAGGATCGCTTGAGCCCAAGAATTCAAGGTTGCAGTGAGCTATGATCAAGCCACTGTACTCTAGCCTGCGCAACAGAGTAAGATACTGTCTCTACAAAAAAAATTTTTTTAACTTAGCCAGGTGTGGTGGCCCACTCTTGTAGTCATAGCTACTTGGCAGGAGGATCACTTGAGGCTGGGAGTTTGAGGCTGCAGTGAGCTATGATGACACCACTGCACTCCAGCCTGGGTGACAGAGCAAGAACCTATTTCTAAAAATAATTTAAAAATAAATTAAAATAAAAACCAAATCTTAATCTGTGAAAGCTGATTTAAAAATGGAAAAAAAGAAGGAAAAAAAGCAAATAAACAGAAGATTGTCTTCGTGCTCAAAACAAAACCCTGCAAAAACAAGTTGAAAATCACTCTGGAGCTGCTCCTAGGTGATGCAGAGCCAAGCTGGGGACTAGAGTATTAAATTGCCACTTCTTTACTCCCAAGTCTGCTAGAGTCAGAGGCAGGAAGCAGAAACATTTAAATGTGTGGGATCCCCTCCTCTCACAAAGTCATGGTGACTGG
The DNA here is from genome assembly GCA_023783475.1 of Daubentonia madagascariensis. Classification (NCBI taxonomy): domain Eukaryota; kingdom Metazoa; phylum Chordata; class Mammalia; order Primates; family Daubentoniidae; genus Daubentonia; species Daubentonia madagascariensis. The sequence continues at coordinate 5,512,129 of JAKFHU010000776.1, forward strand.
CATCTCTCATCACACCTACTCAGGAGGCTGAGGTGGGAGGATCACTTGAGCCCAGGAGTTCGGGGCCAGCCTGGGCGACATAGTGAGACTCTATCACTACAAAATTTAAAAAATTATAAAGAAAAAAGCACAGGCCAGGTGCAGCGGCTCACGCCTATAATCCTAGTGCTCTGGGAAGCTGATGCAGGAGGATCACTTGAGCTCAGGAGTTCGAGACCAGCTTGAGCAAAAGTGAGACCCTATCCCTACTAAAAATAGAAAAATTAGCCTGGTGTGGTGGTGCACAACTATAGTCCCAGCTACTCGGGAGGCTGAGGCAGGAGGATCGCTTGAGCCCAGGAGTTTCTTTTTTCTTTTTTTTTTCTTTTTTTGACACCAAATATGCACATATAGCCCAGGAGTTTAAGGTTGCAGTGCTACCCAGGGTGACAGAGTGAGACTCTGTCTCAGAAAAAAAAAAAAGCACAGACCAGAAATAACTCGCCAAAATCAGACCAGGATGACACATAGACAAAAGCAGAAATGCATGAGAAACCCTCAGAAGAAGAAAGTGCCCCATGAAAAGTGATAAATTCAAAATGGGCACAAAACATAAACAAAATTGTCATTCATCACAGTTCCCATGTTAAGCATTTATCTCATGCCAGGCCTGGTGCAATGTAACAATAGCCATTGTTTATGGCGCAGTTTGTTCAGGAACAGGTCATGCTATGTTGCCCAGGCTGGCCTTGAATTCCTGAGCTCAAAGGATCCTCCTGCCTCAGCCTCCCTAGTATCTGGGACTATAGGCACAAGCCATCACACCCAGCTTGTTTGTGGAGTTTTGTTTGTTTGTTTTTTCTTTGTTTTGAGATAAAGTCTTGCTCTTGTCACCCTGGGTAGAGTGCAGTGGAGTCATCCTAGCCACTGCAACCTCAAACTCCTGGGCTCAAGCAATCCTCCTGCTTCAGCCTCCCAAGTAGCAGGGACTGCAGTTGCATGCCAGGATGCCCGGCTAATTTTTTCTATTTTTAGTAGAGACAGGGTCTCACTCTTGCTCAGGCTGGTCTTGAACTCCTGAGCTCAAGCAATCCTCCCACCTCGGCCTCCCAGAGTGCCAGGGTTACAGGTGTGAGTCACCGTGCCCCGCCACAGAGAATTTTTGATTTGATAGATGAGGAAACTGAGGCTCAAAGAGGTTAAGTGATTTGCTCAAACTCCTATAGCTAGTTAAATGGCAGAGCCACCAAAATGTAGAACACTGGGATTTTATCTACTTCCAGTCTGTGCCAGGCCTGTCAACCAGTGTGTTGCGTGAATGGTGTCCTCCTCCGTGTGGCTGGGCCCGGTGCCAGAATGGAGGAGGAGAAGTTGACCCAGACCCCTTGGGCCGCTTGCTCTGCATTTGCCCTGGAGGCCTCTGGGAGAGTGGTGACCCCTGCTGGCCTTAAGGGGAATGACACCCGACACCCGTTTCTTCTGGTTTCTCCCCAGGAGGTGAAGATTGACAAAAACCTGGAGCCTGGACTTCGGGTGACCGTGCGACTGAACCAGAAACAGTTCCCAGGTATCTGGAAACTTCCCTGGCTCCTGGGGTGGCCTGGCCATCTTGAGGGCTCAGAGCCTCCTCTGTCCACCTCCCTGTCCCCTCACCCCACTTTACAGACCCCATTTCCCCTCCAGAATGCAAGACCTACCGTGGCAAAGTTGTGTCATCACAGGACCCGCGCACGAAAGCTGGTCTCTACTGGGGCTACACCGTCCGACTGGCGTCCTGCCTCAGTAAGGACACAGCTTCCTTCTCTGAATATCCATCCATTCTTCTGTCTGGGAGGTGGCAGCCTTGCTTGACCCAAAAATCAGACCAGAGTTCTTGTCCTACCAACTTGCTGTGTGTCCTTGGGCAGGCACCTCTCCTTCTCTGGGTTTCCCTGAATGCTCAGCTTTGAATGTGGCTAAGGACTTCAGAGGAAAAGTATCATGATTGATTACTAATGTCTGCTGTAGGGTTGGGAATGGGGCAAAAGGCCAGAGAAGTCAAAGATCCACTACATGTTCCTGCCCCACCTCTGCCTCATTCCCCCGGCCAAGCACAGGCTTGGTCTCTACCCTGCTCACTCCTCGACTTCCCAGGAACAGTGCAGGGCCTGTGTGCAGCTCCCTTACTTGAGCATCCTTCTCCACCCCCCAACACACACACACACACACACACATCCCCAAGAAGCTATGGCTTGTGGGGAGCAGGACCCCCCTGAGCTTGCCCCACCCCCAGGTGCTGTGTTTGCTGAGGCTCCCTTCCAGGACGGGTATGACCTGACCATCGGGACGTCAGAGCGGGGCTTGGACGTTGCCTCTGCCCAACTGCCCATCTTCAGGTGCATACTGCCGGGGCTGGGGCTGGGGCAGAGGGATGGAGCCTGGTGGGTAAAGCTGCACAGACTGGGCCTGATGGCATGTGGGGGCCTGAGAGCACCAGGGGCTGTGTCCAGTGGGCCTTGACAAACAGTCAGTGACCCCCTCCTGTGGGTGCCAGGCATGCGCTTGTGGTGTTTGGGGGCCTCCAGGGGCTGGAAGCTGCAGTGGATGCGGACCCCAACCTGGAGGTGGCTGAACCCAGTGTTCTCTTTGACTTGTATGTCAACACCTGCCCCAGCCAGGGCAGCCGCACCATCCGCACAGAGGTGAGCCCGCTGTCCCCCCTGCCTCCAGCTACTGGAGGCCGGGGCCTCAGGATCTGTGTGTAGGGTGGGGGGCCGGGAAGCACAGCTCTCTCCCTGGAGCCCACCCCCGCCCAAGGCTGTCTTCTCTGGAGATGGTCTCCTCACCCCCTGGGCCTCTTGCCACAGCAGTTTTGCAGCATGGACAAACGTGAGTGCAGCTGGGGTCAGGAATCCTGCGTGCTAGTACCAGCCCTGTGCTCCCAGGCTGGGTGGCCCACTCAACCCTGCCCCCTCCTGCTCTAGGCCTGTTTCCTTAGGTGGGTACTCAGTGTTTCTCAGTGGCCTCAGTTCTGCCACTTCCTTGCATGGGACATCCTCAGGGCCTCCCTTGCATCTCTGTCCCACGGGGAGCCATGTGCCACTAGAGCTGAGAGCCTTAGTCCTGGGCACCATGGAACCTGTGCACCCACTTTCGGGGTCAGCATAGAACACTGTGCTGGGCACACTCTGCTGGGGGAGGCTCCGCTGCTCTCATCAGTCTCAAAGGGGTGGTCCCAACAGGTGAACTGCCCCAGTCTACCTGTCCGAGGCCCTGCCCAGGCCAGGTGCTGTGAGCTTGCCAGCCACACCCCCAGCAGGAACCTGGGCTCCCACCCCTCCAACACCTGTCCCCAGGACTGAGAACTTCCCACCCCTCACCTCACCCCTCCCAGCCCAGGGAGGAAGGCATTATGACCATCCTCCCCATTTTACAAAAGAGGAGACTGAGGTGCAGGCTATGCCACTGGCCAAGTGGCAGATCTACAGTGTGCACCTGGGTCTGTCCTTAACCTCCCCAGGGGCCTGCTGAGGGCAGCCAGCCCCAGAGGGCTGGGTCCTGGGTGGTCAGGCACTGAAGACGGGCTGGGAGCCAGGCACCTGCCAGCCTCCCAGGCCCCAGCCCATTGCCATACTCCTCTTACAGGAAGCCATCCTTATCTCCCTGGCCGCCCTACAGCCTGGCCTCACCCAGGCAGGTGCCCGGCCCACCTGACAGTTCTGTGGGGTCCAGAGCATCAGTGAAGCAGCAGTGAAACCGAGGGTTCCTGTGGGTCATCAAGGACAGACACAGCCAAGACTTGTCTCCAAAAATAACCACTTTTAATGCAACCCAGCCCCCACACACCCACAGTCTCTCCAGGCTGCCACCCTCACTTGCTGCCAGCAGTGATGGATTTGAGGCTGCCCGCCCGCGCCAGAATATTTGGCACAAAGAGCAGGCCAGAGGCCCGCTCGATGCTCTCAATGGGCACCAAGAAGCGCTCTAGTGGGATGGCCTCATCCACAGGTGCGTTGGGCATCACGTAGGAGCGGAGCTCGATTTGCCCACCCGCTGCCTCCAGGATCAGCACCTTGAAGAAGTGCGTGGGCACCGCCACATGGTTCTTGCCGATTACCTGGTACTTCACATAGGATTTCCCATCAGCCTCCGTCCTGTGGGCAGACCCAGGCACACATGGGAAGGGGGCCTGGTTGAACCCAAGGCCACCTCCTCCAGGAAGCCTTCCCTGATCTGACCTTAGACTTCTGTCAACCAGCAGGACCGCCCCCTCACTGTGAGGTTCTGTGCCCTGCCTGGCTCCGCCTCGCAACTGGGAACTCTTTCCCCTGGTTTTTCTCATGCCCAACACTGGGTCAGGCAGAATGGGTAACAATAAATGTTGCTGAAAGAATTGAGCCTTCTAAATATTCACATTCATCCGTGCAGACACTTGTTTACTGCCTGTCTCTCCCTGTGGAGGTAAGCACCAAGTGGGCAAGGACCGTGACAGCTGCAACTCCAGCACCCAGCACAGGGCCTGGCACACAGCACGTGGTAGGTGCCAGGATACTGCAGGGGCAACTGCCGGGCTTCCCCTCAGCAGTCTCGTTTTACTGGCAATTGAGAGTTTACCAATGTCCCCAGCCACCCCTCGGCCAGCCTGTGCTGAACCCTTGCCATGGGCCAGGCCCTGGGCTAAGCATGTGATGTCTGCCATCCCATTCAGTCCCCCAGTGACTGTGAGGTCACAGGCTTTATCCCCGTCTTGCAGGGGAGGATATTGAGATCATTTGCCCATGGCACCAAGTGACTAGGGCCTGGATTCCATCCTAGCCTGCTGACTCCAGAGCCAACTGCACAGCTGCAACCTATTGCCTTGCCCAGTCCCAGTCTTCAGTGGGCCAGAAAAATCACTGAGCATGCCCAGAGGAGCTCGGTCCCTTCCACCTGGGAGGCAGGGCTGCAGTGGCAGCAGGACAAGAGCGAGCGTCCTGGGCCAGGCACATCTGAGTTCAAACTCTGGCTCCAGAGAAGGGTGGGGGAAGTGCACTGCGAACAGAGCTGGTCCATCAGGGACCTCAAGGGTTTCCATCAGGCAAGACCCAGGGTTGGGTGGGTGTGGCAAGTGGTGACAGGAGAGAGAAGCAAGGGTAGATTCAGGGCCTGCTGCCTGTGGGCAGGAGAGATGGTCTGGATGGGCACCCCAAAGGTCTCTGGCTATGGAAGTGGAAAGGGGGGGCTGAGGCAGGGAAACGGACAGACTTGCCAAGAAACCAGATGAGTAGTGATCTGGTATTGACGCGGAGTCTGGGGCAAGCCTGGCACGTAAGTGGCAGGAGGGGCCTCAGTAAGTGGGAGGCCCTGCCACCCTCTGGCCCTGGTTGCAGCCTCACCTGGGCAGGAACAGCGGCCCTGTGCAGACATAGACGTTTTGGTAGGTGCGGGTCAGGCTGCGGCTGTACTTCTCCAGGTTGTTCCAGGCATTCTGGTTGAGGTGGGGCACCTGGTTGGGCAGGTGGGGCTCAGCAGGATTGTGACCAGGACCCTCCCCCTTCTATCAGAGGGCTGCCCCGGGCCCTGAGGGGATGGGCACACCGGGAGGCATCCAGTGGGGGGCAGAGTCTCAAGGCCATGAGGGTGGAGCCTGGGCTAGGCTGACAGGGCCTCTAGCTATCCCGCTCCAGCTGTCCCTCCCACACCCCCAGGTCTCAAAGTCTTCTGACCTCCAAAGAGCTTCATAAGGAAGGAACACACCTCCCCCTTTGAGAGAGAAGGACTGAGGCCTGTCCCTGCCCCCACCCAGGGGCTCACAGGAAGCCCAGCCCTCCCAACCACCAGCTCCGTCCTATTTCAGGCTGAGCCATGGGCAACACCCAGCTGCCAAAGTCATAAATCTGCCTCCATCGCTTGAGCTCTCCCCCCCACCCCGCCCTCAGGACAATGGAAAATGGGGAGGAGACTGAGCTGCTGGGAGAGAAGTTGGGGAAGTTGAGGTTGGAGGCTGGAGGCTGGAGGTTGGAGGCTCATACCCTACGGGTTTCACCCAAGCCCCACCTCAGTCTCCATCCTGGGTGCCAGGCCCTGCTGGGAACAGCCTAGACGTAGGGTAGCTGGTCCAGGGTGCACAGTGACTGGAACAAATAGCCCGACTGTGTGCCAGGTGTCTTCCTAGTACCTGCTCTCAGGTGGCAGGGTACGACAATGGCTGAAGGCTCAGGCTCCTCTAGACAGACTGCCTGGGCTCTCTTCCTGCTGTGTGGCACTGGGCTAGTCACTTTGCCTCTCAGAGCCTCCACTCCCTCCTTATAACTAATAATCAATCAGCCAGGAAGTGTGCTCAGTGCTTTTACATGCACTGTCTCCAGTACTTCACCACTACGAGAGGGAGGTGAATAACAGTATTACCCCCATTTTACAGACGAGGAAACTGAAGCTCAGGGAGGTGCCAGGGCTCACAGTTCTAGTTCAAGCCCTGGTCTGACTGCAGAGCCGCTATCCCCAGGGGTCTTCCCTCCCACCTAGGGCGCTGGGCATGATTAGAAGGGCCTGACCTAGAGCTCCTCCATGCTGCGGATGAACAACCGAGGCTCAGAGAGGCCAGGCGCTGGCCCCGCGTTCCGCCACCGGGCCGGGGGCGCGGGCGCTACCTGGGGCGCGACGTTGCTCAGGTAGAAGGTGTCGTCCATGGCCTTCTGGCTCCAGCGGTGGTTGGCGGCGGCGGCCAGGTGGCCGCGGTCGAAGCCGCTGCCGCGGTAGTCGGCGTTGGTGGCGCGGTGGTACGCATGCACCGAGTCGTCCTCGCGGAAGTCGCACGAGCTGCGGTCGCCATCGCCGCGGAGCCGCTCCGGCCGCAGCTGCTCGACCACCCAGAGCGCGCCGCGGGTGCGCGGGTCGTAGCACAGCACGTACGACTCTCGGCTCTTGAGCTGCGCCAGCCCGGGCAGCCCGTACTTGGCCAGCTCGCCCGCGCCGCGGCCCGCCGGTCCCCCGGGCACAGCGGGCAGCTCGGCCGCCGCCGCCACGGGCAGCACCGGCAGCCGGCCCAGCAGCCCCGGCGCCGCCCGCGCGGCCGCCCGCCGCCGCCGCCAGCCCTCGGCCGCCGCGCCCAGCCCCGCGCCCAGCGCCAGGCTCAGGCCGACGCGCAGCGCCCGCATGGCCCGGAGCGCCGCTGGGTTCGTGCGCGGGGCCACCGTGGGGAAGGGGCCGCTGGAACGACCTTCCCTTCCAGTCGCAAACGCACCAAAGCGCTTGGGACTCAGAGCCAGGGGAGGACGGACAGGCTGCGGGGCCCGAGATGGGGTGGGGCTCTGGCGCCCTCTCTTTGCCCTTTTAAGAAGCGGGGCCGAGGGGCGTGGCACCGCCCCAGCTCTGCATTGGCCGCCACCAGGTCTGGCTCCGCCGGTGGGGGACGCTCCTCCTCTGCGCCTGCGCAAGGAACGCAAGGCGCTGCGGCTTAACACGTTAACTGCCCCGTGAGTTGTATTTAACTCACGTTAGTTTTGAGCCCGGGGCCTCCTGAAGCATGCCTAACTCACACAAACCGTGAGAACTATTTTTGAAGTTGCATATAACTCACTCACAGGAAACAATAAAAAATAAATTTTTCAATAAATTAGAAAGGATCGTTTTGTTTTCGAAGTTTTTATTGTATTTTCGTAATAAAACACCGTGGCCACAAGGAAAAAAATTTTTTTCTAGTGTGACAGTGTGTTAATGAGCACCCTGGAAGGGTCCAAATCTACTCTAAAGCGCTTTTATCATTACTTCACTTAATCCTCGAAACAGCCCCAAAAGGGAGCTGCTAGTTGGCAGAGCAAGGACAGGACCCCAGATCTGACTCCAGTGTGTTCTCCTCACCATTACACTGTAAGATAAGCCCAGAATTCTACTAGATTGGCAAAGGTTTTCCTATTAACACCAGCGGGAGGACAAGGATGCAGGCAGCTGAAGCTAACTGCTGGTTGGAACAGGAATTTGGCATAACAATTCCCGAAAACAGCTTGACAGGATGTATGAAGCCTTTAAAAAGTTCATACTTTTCAACCCATATAGAGGACTGAGCTGGGGAAATTGGAAATGTGAGGATTTCAAACAGGAATATTCACCACAGTATTACTAATACCAGAGGATGAAATAAGCAAAATCTTCAGAAACAGGGACGGACTGGTTAAAGACATTTTTAGCACACTACATGCGATAGAAGTCAGCCCACAACAATATTTTTTAATCATACAGCCGCTTCCTGCAATGAACATAGCACTGTAGATAACTCAACATATTGACTTCAAATCCTTTGGATATATACACCCAGATGTAGGCTTGCTGAATCATATGGAAGTTCTATTTTTAGTTTTTTAAGGAAACTCCATACAGTTTTCCATAATGGCTGTACCAATTGACATTCCCACCATCAGCATACTATATATACCAAGGTTCCCTTTTCAACACATCTTTTTATTTATTTGCTTTTTTATTTTTATTTTTATTTTTTTTGAGACAGGGTGGTCTGGCTCCCTCACCCAAGCTAGAGTGCAGTGGCAAGATCATAGCCGCTGTAACCTCAAATTCCTGGGCTCAAGGCCATCCTCCTGCCTCAGCCTCCCAAGTAGCTGGGACTACAGGCACATGCCACCAAACGTGGCCTCCATGCCCTTGACACTTGGTATCGTTTGTCTTTTTGATAATAGCCATTCTGAGTGGTGTGAGGTGATATTTCATTTTGGTTTTAATTTACATTTCCCTGATGATCTGTGATATTGAGCATTTTTTCATGTATTTCTTGGCCATTTGTACGTTTTCTTTTGAGAAGTGTCCATTCAGGTCCTATGCCCACTTTTAATCAGGTTGTTTTCTCGCTATTAAGATGTCTGAGGTCCTTATATATTTTGGATATTAACCCCTTATCAGATGTATGGTTCCCAAATAGAGTCACATGTTGCTTAGTAATACCAGGTGTCCCAAAAGTCTCCATACAAAGGAAAAATTTTATAAAATTTTGTAATGAATATTTTGTAAATAAAGGTACATTCAGCTACAATTTCCTATTTTCCCTATGTATGGCGACTTTTGGGACACCCTGTAGGATACGTTCTGAGAAATCTTAGGCAATTTTGTTGGGTGGATATCATACAGTGTACTTACAAAAACCTTGATGGTATAACCTACTACACACCCGGGCTGTATGGTATAGTGAGCCTATTGCTCCTAGGCTACAAAGCTGTACAGCATGTCACTGTACTGAATACTGTAGGCAACTGTAACACACTGGTATTTGTGTACCTACACATATCTATAAACATAGAAAATGTATAGTAAAAATACAGTATAAAAGATAAAAAATGGCACACTTTTATAGGGCACTTACTATGAACAGAGCTTGTAGGACTGTAAGTTGCTCTGGGTGAGTCAGTGAATGCTGAGTGAATGTGAAGGCCCAGGACATTACTGTACACTAAAGTAGACATTATAAACACTATATACTTATGCTACACTAAATTTATTAAAAAATATTTTTCTTTCTTCAATAATAAGCCTTAACTTACTGGGGTTTTTTTGTTTTGTTTTGTTTTTTGAGACAGTCTTGCTCTGTCGCCCTGGGTAGAGTGCATTGGTGTCATCATAGCTCACTGCAACCTTAAACTCCTGGGCTCAAGCGATCCTCCTGCCTCAGTCTCCCAAGTAGCTGGGACTACAGGCATGTGCCATGTCACCTGGCTAATTTTTCTGTTTTTAGTAGAGACGGGGGTCTCACTCTTACTCAGGCTGGTCTCAAACTCCTGAGCTCAAGCAGTCCTCCCGCCTCAGCCTCCCAGAGTGCTCGCATTACTGGCATGAGCCACCACACCTGGCCTTACTGTAACTTTATACTTTACAAATTTTTTACTTTTTAAAAACTTTTTGAGTCTTGTAATAACACTTAACTTAAAATACAAACACATTGTACAGCAGTACAAAAATATTTTTTGTTACATCCTTATTCTATAAGTTTTCTACTTTTAAAATTTCATTTTACTTTTTAAACTTTTTTGTTAAAAACTAAGACACATACACATTAGCCTAGGCCACACAGGGTTAGGATCATCAGGACATCACTAGGCAATAGTAAATTTTCAGCTCCATTATAATCTTATGGGACCACAGTCATACATGCAGTTCATCGACAGAAAGGTTGTTATGTGGTATATGACTGTATATTCTTCCATTCCGTAGGTTGTCTCTTCACTCTGTTGTTTGCTGTGCAAATTATTAGTTTGATGTCTATTTTTGCTTTTGTTGCATAGGATTTTAGGATCAAATCCAAAAAAATCATTGCCCAGAAGTGTCATGAAGCTATTCCTGTTTTCTTCTAGTATTTTTAACTTCAGGCTTTACATTTAAGTCTTTAAGCCATTGTTGATTTTTGTACATGGTGTGAGATGAAGGTCCAATTTCTTATGTTTGCAAGTGGATATCCAGTTTTCCCAACACCCTTTACTGAGGAGACCGTCTTTTTCCCATTGTGTTCTTGGCAACTTTGTAGAAAATCAGTTGACCATATATGTATGGGTTCGTTTTCTGGGCTCTCTATTCCGTTCCATTGGTCAATGTGTCTATTTTATGCCAGTACCATGCTGTTTTGATTACTGTGGCTTTGTAATATATTTTGAAATCAGGTAGTGTGATGGCTCCAGCTTTGTTCTTTTTACTCAAGATCACCTTGGCTATTCAGGGTCTTTTATGGCTCCATATGAATTTTAGGATTTTTTTTCTATTTCTGTGAAAAATGACATTGGAATTTTGATAGGGTTTGCATAGAATCTGTAGATCACTCTGGGTAGCATGGACATTTTAACAATATTAATTCTTCCAATTCATGAACATGGGATATTGTTCTGTTTCTCTGTGTCTTCTTCAATTTCTTTCATCAATATCTTATAGTTGTCAGCGAACAGGTCTTTCACCTCCTTGGTTAAATTTATTCCTAAGTATTTTATTTGTTTGTAGCTATTGTAAATGGGATTTTCTTGATTTCTCAGAGAGTTTGTTGTTAGTGTATAGAAGTGCTACTGATTTTTGTGTACTGACTTTGCATCCTGCAGCTTTACTGTATTCATTTATTAGTTCTAACAGGGTTTTTTGGTAGATCCTGTAGGGTTTTCTATGTATAAGATCATGTTAGGAAACAGACAATTTCACTTCTTCCTTTTCTGTTTGAATACTTTTTCTTTCTTTCTCTTGCCTAATTGCTGTGGCTAGGACTTCAGTACTGTTTTGAATAAAAGTAGAGCGCAGTGGGCATCCTTGTCTTGTTCCTCATCTTAGAGGAAAGACTTTCAACTTCTCATCATTGAGTATGTTTAGCTGTTGACTTTTCATATATGGCTTTATTGTGTTGAGGTACATTCCATCTGTGCCTAATTTGAGATTTTTTTTTTCTTTTTTGAGATAGGGTTTTAGTCTGTCACCCAGGCTAGAGTGCAGTGGCACAATCATAGCTCACTGCAGCCTCAAACTCCTGAGCTCAAGCGATCCTCCTCCTCAGCCTCCTGAGTACCTGGGAACTACAGGCATGCCACCGTGCCTGGCTAATTTTTTTTTATTTTCTATAGAGACTGGGTCTTGTGGTTGCCCAGGCTGGTCTTGAACTCCTGGTCTCAAGCGATCCTCCTGCCTCAGCTTCCCAAAGTGTTAGGATTACAGGCGCAAGCCACAACACCCAGCACTAATTGAGAGTTTTTATAATGAAAAGATGTCAAATTTTGCCAACCACTTTTTCTGTATCTAATGAGATGATCTAATTTTTAAATCTAAAAACTTGCTATGTGATCATGTGTTTTACCTCCTTCTCAAGTCCACACCCCCTCCTCCCCGAAGTTGCAGATTGCTGCAGCTGAATTAGAAGAGTTGAACAGATGCTTCCAATAACGATATCATGGCCTTTTCCTTAGACCACTCTGAGAGCCTCTGACTCCATCCCTGCTCAAACTTTTTTCCCTGTTCTGAGAGCTCAAAGGTTTCAGCCCATCACAGCACCAATGCCCACTGCAAAGAATACATGATTTATTAAAGACAACTTGTCATCAACAGCATTGATTCAAGGAACAAAACAGATGAAAAAAACAAAAGCAGACTAACATTCTGACTCTCTGGAGTGAGACCTGCTGAATCCTTACAGCTCAATCTATAAGTGTCCGAAGCTGGGAGTAGCTTCTCAGGCAGGAAGCCTCAGGCACTCTGGCTCTGTGGGGACCTCCCTTGAGAATCTGGAGAAGGGAACTCACCAAGGGCAAGTCCCTTCCTCAGGCAATATCTCACTGGGAGCACTGCCTAACCAAGACATGGTCCCTGTGCTCTTGACCTTCATCTTCGGGTCAAAGAGAGGGTGCTGGACCCAGCGCTGCCAGAGGCAAATCAGATGCAGTGATTCAAGTAGTATGGTCCCAGGAGGGAGGGTGGGGGACAGGCAAGAGGGAATGCATTAGGTGTCCTGGGCAGTGTCTGCTGGGTCCCAGGCAGTGGCCCAAGCCTCAGGCTGTGAAGGAGTCAAAGCGGGGCTGAACCACCAGCTGTCAAGTTCTGGGTGAGAGGCTGGACCAGGCTGGTAGGAGGCAGTGTCTCATCCCAGGGGTCCGTGAGTCTAGCAAGGATATCAGCTCTCTTCGCTCCTTCATACTCAGGTCCTGTACAGAGAGAGCTAGAGCCCTCCCAGCCCTCTTCCTGCTGGAAAACCAGGAAGGTCCCAGGGGCAGGGAGAAAAGATGCTGACTTTGGCCTTGAAAATAAAGAGGACCACATCTTCCACTCCCTTCTACCTTCCCAGCCCCACCTCTCATCCCCAAAGCACTTGCCAATTTGTAATAAATAACCAGGAGTCTCAATAAATAGGAAAATCTCCTGAATACTGTGTTCGGAGAGGAGGAAAAAGGCAAGAGCATAAAGTCCCAGCAGCATCCAAGGAAAAGCCTGGTAAAGGAACCACCTGGGAGAAGGTGTTTCTGGCCCACAGCAAGGCCTGGGAGGGCAGCAAGAAGTCCCACCTGCCAGACTCAGGAAGGCTTTTGGGGCCTGCCTCCTATCTAGTCTGGAAAGAGAATGAGGACCTTTGCTAAGTTACCTGGGCTTCCAGACCCAAACTACCTGCCCTGCTCACAAGAGGGAGGAGATTTGGTCAGAAGCAGCCCCACCCTCCCAGAGCTAGGAGTAGTCTCGCTGCCCGCTTCTCTCCAGAGTGCACCTGCTCCAACCCTGGGAATAGCCCAAGCAGGTGCACAGCGGAGAAGGGCCAGCAGCACCCTCAGCCTGTATGGGGCAGAGGTCACACAGAGGTGCAGCCATAGCCCTGCTAGCACTGACAGGATCCAGGGCCCGAAGCTCAGCCACACCTGGCCCGGGGATGCACTGGGTCTCACCTGCCCTTTGTGGGACTCACTACCCTGGGCTGGGACCTGGAGGCCAAAGGAATGACAACTCTTGTGAAGCATTTGGATTCTCACCCTGGGTACAAAATCACCTTAGTGTCCTTTTCCTTTGGGACAGGAAGGCCTTTGGGGGCACTTCCAGAAAACCCGGCTTCCCTTCTTCCTTCTACCTCCCTGGGCAGAAAGCAAAGGCAAGAGGCTCAAAGCCTCATCAATTCTCAGCAGCTTTTGGTTTCCAAGATTCCTGTTACGGGAAGTGGGTTCAGGGCCTCTAGTGAGGCACTGAGGACTCCCTCCCAGTCTGGGGACCTGGGAGCCTTGGGTTGTGGGATGAGAACAGGATGCAAAGGCTGAGGTTGACCTCCAGGGACCTTGCTGAGCCAGATGCCTCATTCTGTCTCCCTGGTTCATGGGAGTGGAGGGGAGGAGAGAGGAGAAGAGGCTCAGGATAAGGCACCCCAAGAGAGAAGGGCGGAGGGAAAGTAATGGAGAAAGGAACACAGAGGGAGAGAGGCACACACACCCACTGCGTCAGAGGTGGAGGGAGACAGAGGTAGAGAGAGAGGCCAAGGAGAAGCAGAGAGACCAAGTGGGATTCAGATACCCTCACCCCTCACCCCCTCACTCTCTCGCACACTCACACACACACACACACACACACACAGAGACATGGGGTGGGGGGAGAGAGAGAGAGAAGCAGAGATACCTGGGAAATTCAGGGACACATACACACCAACACCACCAGACAGACACACGCTTAGTGGGAGACACACAGAGGGTGTGACCTGGGCCTGGCAGCTGCTTAGTGCCCTCAGGGTCACTTTCCCCATGGAGAAGCCTAAGCACCAACCCTCAGAAGTGGTTTCTGGCCCATTTGCCAAGCACCTCCCTGACCAGCGCCCAGGAGAAGACCAGAAGCAGGAACCAAGGCAAGGGGGGGCCCTTGCCAGCCTCCCAGTGCCCCCAAATGGCCCCCAGCCCCAGAAAAGAGAACTCCCGAGCCCCAGCCCTGCTCAGAGGTCTGGGCAAAGGGTCTCAGGGCTGAAGAGCAGGCAGGGAGCCAGGGCTTCGTGGTTAGGGAAGGAGCACGGCACAGTGTGCCCCCAGTGGGAGCGGCCTGGGGCAAGGCAGGCAGGGCAAGAAGGCCTGGAGTGGATCAATCCTGCAGCTTCCCCCGGGGCTGGGATCCCCACAGGCTTCTGCATGTCCCAGAAGCCAGAGCACAGGGGTCTGGTGGCTGCTCTCCCAAACCTTGGCCTCTTGCCACCAGGCTACTTTGAGTCTTGGAGTTCCTTGGCTTTCTGTAGGATCTGGCAGACATCTGTGATGGGGTAATCCTGGGTATAAGAAAGGCCAAAAAAAGCCTCTGAGCCAGCTCACCCTTTGCCATCTCTGCCACACCCATACCCTTCCCACTGGGGCCTGTCACCATGCTACACCCTGGGCCCAGGACAGGGACCACAGAATACCAGACATCCCATGCATGCTGCTCAAACCCCTGCACGGAGCTAACGCTGTACCCACTGCAGCACCAACTTAGCCATCCCAAACAGTACCACCCATGGGTCCCATAGCCCTGTCCTCAGGACCAGGATCAGGGCCATGCTGCCTCATTTCTGCCCTGCTGCCACTGAACCCCAAGCTCCATTCACACCCAGCACAGGGCAGGGCACTAAGTGTCAGCTCCCTGAGTCACCTCAACAGCCCTAGGAGGGGGTTACTGTGCTCACGCCTGTCTTACAGAGGTAGTCAACGAAGTCATGGAAAATCAACCCTAGGCCAGGCATTGGTGAAGAGACTAAGACCCAGAGAGGCTGTCACTTGGCTCTTGGGTCACATGACAAGCACAGAAGAACAAAGGTGTGAACCCAAAGCTGTCACCCATGTTCTTAATCACTATGTTCCGCTTTCCTTCCCTGGGTCTGAATCCAATTACCAATGAGTATTGCCATGTTCTTGGTGCTTGCTGTGTCCCAGGTGTGACTATCCTACATATAGCACTTGGTTCAGAGAGGCCAAGTCATTTGCTCAAGGCCACACAACACTCAAGGTCAGGGGCCGAGCCAGGATTCAAGCCCAGATCCAAACCAGATCTGCCTCAGGGGCCTGGACTCTTGGTCTCTGCTACACTCTACCGTTCCTGACCCCAGCTGTCACAGTGGCTGGTGTGGGGTGGGAGCTTGATAAGCATTTGCCTCATGGCTAAGATTGGGCTTGCCCTCCAAACTCCCATTACCTGCAGGAGCCGCATGTTTACGGTGAAGTCCCCTTCCAGCAACTGCTCCCGGATCAGTCTAAGAAAAACAAGCAGCTAAAGTGCTGGGACCCTGGGCCGCTCTTGATTGCAGGCCCTGCCAGCCCCTTCCAGCTCCTTCCTTACCACCCACAGCGAGTTTGGTTTGGTGATCTCCCAAGAATTCCAGAGGCTCACTCTAGTCACCTGAGAGCAGCTCCTGCCCACCCTCCAGGGGCTGAGAGTTTTCCCCTCTGGTTCCTCCCAAGGACTGGCCATGTGAACCAAGGCAAGGTCATGGCCACACACTCACATAAGCATGGCGCAGCAGACGAGGAGGAGGAAGTCAAAGCGGTTGTCATCGGCGAAGAGGGAGTCCCAGATCCGGATGACGTCAGGCAGCAAGAACTCCTGGGACAGCAGCAGTGTCAGCCAGCGGAAGGCAAAGAACTGGGGCTTGATGTTCTGCTCTTGCTAGGGGGAGAGTGGTAGGGGTCGGTCCAAGAATCTGTGTTGGTTAGCTGCCACATAATACCATGCAGCCTATTAGAAGTGAATGCAGATAAACACCAGGGTCCAGGACTGAACACAGAGGATACAGTCGGCCAGGCGTGAATGCCAGGTGTTGAGTGCCAGGTACTCTTACGGGGGCAGCACTGGGCTACCAAAGAGCCTCACTCAGTTACACAGGCAGGGACTTCCTGCTGCCAGCCAATGTCCTCAGATCTTCTGATTTTTCAAGAGAAGCCACAAACCCAGATTTCTTTTTTTTCCCCCAGAGACAGTGTCTCATTCTGTCACCAGGCTAGAGTGCAACGGCATGATCACACCTCACTTCAATCTCAAACTCCTGGGCTCAAGCCATCCTCCTGCGTCAGCTTCCAGAGTAGCTGGGACTACAGGCATGCGCTACCACACCCGGCTAATTTTTCTATTTTTTATAGAGATGGGGTCTCACTATGTTGCCCAGGCTGGTCATGAACTCCTGGCCTCAAGCAATCCTCCTACCTTGGCCTCCCAAAGTGCTGGGATTACAGGCAAGAGCAACCATGCCCAGCCAATTTATTTTAATTCTTAAAAATGAAGTTAATACATATTTCAGAGGACTGCTAACAAGCTTAACTATTTTAGTGTATGGTAAATGCCCTGCACTGTGCCTGGCACACAAAGGACACCATTGTCAACTCTCCCCTTCCCTCCCAGGCCTGCCTCAGTGTGTGGTGAGCATCCCTGGCAGCAGCAGTGGCCACTTTCAACCCCCAGACTCAAGCCAGACCTGGTCCTGCGCTGCTCAGAAACTGCTCTGCCCCTCTACCCTTTTCCGCCTGTCTGGTCCTGGGGGTCCTCACCAGTTTCAGGTAGAGTTCCACATCCTTATCCTTCAAGGTGGAGTACACCTTTTCCATCTTGTAGGTGATGCCACATTGGGAGTCATCCAGGCTCTTGATGAAGTTGTCCCGGATCTCAGCCATGAGGTTGGTGAAGCAGAAAAAGGTGTCTGCCTCAGCGTGCTCTGGGAAAGATGCAGGGTGCACAGAAGTGGCACACATGACACTCACCCCACCTCTCACCTACTTCACTGAAATCTGCCTCCTCTGAGCCCCACCAAGCTGCCCCTCCCTCATGGTCAGGCTCAGTCCTTCCTCTGTCCTTGACCACTCTCCACCCCCAGACTAAGGACATCATTGCTTTCTTCTCACATCTTCTGGCAACACTGTACACTCACTCGGCAATTTATAATACGCTCTCCTGATGACATTTTTCAAATCATTATTTAAATCTTATCAGTGAGCTTCCTGTATATATATCTCATCTCCTCTACCAGAAATTAAGTTACCAATATCAAAAGATCAGTAAACATCCAACATTCTAGAAGGTCAGTACCACACAGGATCTTAAAGATGATCCAGGCCAAACTCTCATCTGACAGAGGTAGAGTGGAGGCCCGAGAGGGGAAGTGAGCTGCACAGCCTGATGCAGCCCTCCAGCGTGGCTTGCCTCGGGCCATTTTTCTAGGGAGCCAGCAAGGAGGGATGTGGGTAGCCAAGAGCCTTTTTACCTTTCCACTCGCTGTTGGGGTCAGTGGCAAAGGTATAGTAGAGGGGCCCCACGATCTCATTCATGCCCTGCACATAAGCGATGCCAGGGTTGAGCTTGGCATAGATGAACAGGATCCGCTCCACCACCTCCCAGTGGGCCTCACAGCCATTGGGCAGCACCTCATACTCGTTCAGGGATGACGGCACAGAGTTCTTGTGAGGGGAGCTCATCTGGGGAGCAGAGGAGGAGCCCATCAGGAAGGACACTGTGTCTTGCCAGAAATATTTACCATTAAGCTCGGACTTCAATTCCAGCTTATGGGAATATAAGACATAAAGGATCATGTCAATCACCATAATAAGGAAACAAGTAGACAAATCCAGAATATGGGACGTTCTACTAGATAACAGTACTAAGATCTAATTCATGGTGATAAAAGCCAGAACAGCAGTTACCTCTGAAGTAAAGGGTACTGACAGGGAAAGGGCATGAAGGAACCTACTGGATGATGGTAATGTTCTGTATCTTGACTGTTTGGTGGTTACAAAGGTATACACGTAAGAAAAAATTTACCTAGTTGTATACACATTTTACTGTATGTAAGTTACAGTTCATTTTAAAACAAAATCTTTAAATATGTCAAAAACATATGACTGGCCAATACTTTTTTAAAAGTCACCTGTTTGGGTGGCAGGGGAGAGACCTATCCCAAATCAAGAGACTAAAGAAACGTAACATCCCAATGCAAGGCATAAACCTCAATTGGATCCTGGTTTGCAATAAAACAATAAAGATATTCTTGGTACAAGTGAGGACATCTCAATTGGTCATAGACTAGATATCAGATTATATTATGGAATTACTGATGATCTTCTTAGATGAGCTATCAGAAGATGCCTGCTGAAGTACTTGGGGGTGAAGGGTCAGACATCTGCAACTTAAACTCTCTCCATATATGATACACACAAATAAAGCAACATGGCAAAATGTTAACAATTGGAAAGTATATAGACGTGCACTGTACTCTGCTTTCAATTTTCTAAATGTTTAGAAATTTTCCTAAGAAAAGATTAGAAGATAAAGAGATGACAATCCCTACTAAAGATGCATGCAGACCGGGCATGGTGGCTCACTGCTGTAATCTCAGCACTTTGGGAGTCCAAGGCAGGAGGATCTCTTGAGGCCAAGAGTTCGAGGCCAGCCTGGACAAAACAGCAAGACCCCGTCTCCACAAAAAAGTTTTTAAATTAGGGGGTGTGGTGGCATGTGCCTGTAGTCCCAGCTACTCAGGAGGCTGAGGCAGGAAGATCGTTTGAGCCCAGGAGTTCACGGTTACATTGAGTCATGATAATGCCACTGTACTCAAGCCTGGGCAACAGAGAGAGACCTTATCTCTTTATTAAAAAAAAAAAAAGACTCATGCAATAGAGCAGGAGTCCTTAATACCAGTTGCCCCTTAGGATCCCTCAAACTTTGTAAACATTCAGGTGCCTGGGCTCCCTACCTACTCAATCAGAAGCCCCAGAGGTGGGGGTAACCCAGGCAGACAGAGTTTATGAAGCTATGCTGGCAGCGCCAGGTCCTGGGGACATTAAACTCCCTCTCCCATTATATATACACACACATACGTATGTATAAACACACATGTACATGTTTACAAGCACACATCTCAGTAACATTTACTGAGAGGTTTCTACGTGTCAGACAGTGTTGTACACACATTCCTCCATTTAACCCTCTGAACAACCTAGAATATTCTCTCAACATCATTTTCAAGATGAGGATCTGAGCCTCAGAAATGTTAGGTCACTCATTAAATGTCTCACATTAAGTGATGGCACTGGGACTTGAACCCAGATGGGCTGAGTCTAGAACCTGAGGTCCAGGCCTTGAGGGCAGGCTGACGCTGAAGGATGCCCAGTACTTTCTGCTTTCTAAGAATCTGCACAGCCATGACCTCATTTCATCCTCCTGGCAACTCAAAAGCCAGGCAGGGCAGAAATGATCATGCCCAGTTTATAAGTAGAAGAGGCCCAGGAACATGAGCTAGTATTACTAGTATCACACAGATGGTCAACTTTAACTCAAACTGCCCAACCACAGGCCCAGAGGTCTAGGGATGAAGTTTCTGGTGGGTTCTCTGCCACCAGGATCAGTACCAAAAGTTAAAATGTAGAAGAGCTCAGCTCTCAGACCCCAGTTACTGCAGTGAAAGAAATGACAGGAGCCAGTCCCCACCTGGCCCTACCACCAGGAAATCAGCAGCCTAGAGGGCTGCCTACAAAAAAAGCTATGTTGTTATTTAAACAAGTGTTCTGCACCTCATGGCAATTCTGCTGGTCCCAACTCTGTCGCAGGCACGTGGAACCCTGGGATCAGCTGTATCTGCCCCTGCCACCCTGTCAGAGCCTTGATCATTCAGAGTCATTCCCTTGCGGGAGAAAACTTCTGCAGTAGTATCTGTGTCTAGCTTGTTAGAGGCTATGGAGAAGGGTTTTTCCATGAAAGAGGACAGTGAAAAGTTTTGGGAAACAAGCCACTGCTCCAGATACCAAAGCAGTAGGAGTAAGTTAAGGAATAAGGTAATACACTTGACTGGCTACAAACAGCTTCTCAGAGTTATAGGAATCTGCTAGAAGATTTGGGTTCAAACACCAGCATGACTTTCCCAGCACAAATCCTGCCAACTCTACCTCCTGAGTCTCTCAGATCTGTGCCTGCTCCACCCCAGCCCCAGCCCCCACCACCTCTCACCTGGACAACTACAGCTGCCTGCCAAGGGGCCTCCCCACCTCCACTCCCAAATCCCCACGGTGCCCAAAGCAATCTTTCACAAAAGCAGACCTGAATCCCGGCACTGCCCTGCTAAGAATGCCACAAGGTTTCTCCCCACCCCTCAGAACAAAGGTCCCTGGTGGCCTCACCACCACCAACCTCTTTTCCCTCACTCTCTGCTTCCAGCCAAGGCCCCAGAACCTTGCACACACCATGCTCCCTCCTCCTGAGGACTCTGGCATATGCCCTCCTCTCCACTTGGAATGCTCTTTCTTCCTTGTCCTTCAAGCCTCGGCTCAAATGTGACCTCTCAGGAAGGTCTTCTCTGATACCCAGAACAGGTCAGCCCCCAGTCCACCCCACCCCCCTCGTACTTTCTCACCACATTTGTAATGACGTTCTCAAAGCCACTTCTGCCATAAGAAGAGAAGTGTGGCCTTTTCACAGTGACGCAAGGCCTTCCCCTGCCAGCCATTACATCAGCTAGAGGGCAATGAACCTTTGAGGCCCGACTTTCAGAAAGAGCCTCAGAGATGGACCCGGTTGGATCAAGGTTGCTTTGGGTAACTGTCACGGCAGATGGTTATGGGCCTGGCACCCCGTGGCCAGGGGTCCACGGGAGGCAGGAAGGGGAAGGCTGTTGGAGGAGTCCCTGGGGGCCCCAGATTGGCTCACATTTGTAACGCCGCTCCGGTTCCGGGCCACTGTTTGGGATTTCAGCGTCGTCTGTTCCACTCGCTTACGAAGGGTCTCAAATTCATTTTGAGGGTCCAGGATGAGGAGGCAGGGGTACTCGGTGGCCCTCTGAAAGAAGGATATGTCTGGGCACAACCTCCTGTCAAGAGAGAACAGTAGAGAATCCTGTTACTCAGGATGGTTTTGGCTATTCCATCAGTGCCCTGCTGCCAAGAGACTCCAAGCCTCCCCCAAAGCATTGTTTGTTTCGGGAGTTTTAAAAAATTATTATCATTAATTTATATATTACTAGAAGTTCTCTGTGCCCACCCCAGGTTTTTTTGTTTGTTTGTTTGTTTGTTTTTGAGACAGAGTCTCACTCTGTTGCCCAGGCTACAATACAGTGTTGTCAGCCTAGCTTACAGAAACCGGTTCGTTTTTAAATATAAAATTTTATTTAAAAACAATATAGGGTCAGACATGGTGGCTCAAGCCTGTAAACCCAGCACTTTGGGAGGCCGAGGCAGTAGGATTGCTCAAACCCACACTGGGCACCAGTCTCTACATAAAACCTTAAAATTAGCCAGGCATAGTGGCGTATGTCTATAGTCCCGGCTACTTAGGAAGCTAAGGAAACAAGATCACTTATATATATAGTTTTTTAAAAAGCAACAGTCAGGCCAGGTGCAGTGGTTCATGCCTGTAATCCCAGCACTTTGGGAGGCTGAGGTGGGAGGACTGCTTGAGGCGGCCAGGAGTTTGAGACCAGCCTGAGCAAGAGTGAAAACCCATCTCTACAAAAAATATAAAAGTTAGTTGGGCATAGTGATGCATGCCTGTAGTCCCAGCTACTTGGGAAGCTGAGGCAGGATGATCACTCAAGCCCAGGAGTGTGAGGTTGCAGTGAGCTATTATGTTGCCACTGCACTCTAGCCTGGGAGGCAGAGCAAGACCCTATCTCAAAAACAAAACAAAACAAAACAAAACAAAAGGCATTATATATGTATATGTACCTGTATTTTATGTGTATTTGCAAATAAATACATACATATTTTTTCAATTGTCTTTATGGTCATACAACCTAACTCTTCTCTTCAACCACAAACATCTTTCCATGCCAAAAATATTTATCTAGTAGGCACAAGGGCGTTAACCATAGTGCTGTTTGAAACAGCGAAAGAGGTCTGGTTAAGTAAGCTATATACTGTAAAATAGAATATTATATAGCTGACATGGAAAGATGTCCAAGGCAGAGTAAGAGGAAAAAATAAGTTGGGAGATAGTCTCTAGAATGTGATCAAGTTTTTAAAATAGATGTATTGCAGCATATGCACATTTTGCAGACTTCTTAGATGTAGCCCATTGCAAACCTACCCTCTAGAAACACTGACGGTCGTGCTACAATCACTACCAGTGTAAGACAGAACCCACTCCCCTGGGTCAATATGTGCTTCCTGACTTAAACGTGGCCATCTGAACACCTCATGGCAGAGCCCCCTTTCTCCTGCAGCCTGGCTGAGCCACCCAGTGCTGGGGTCCCCTGGGGCTATCTTCAGATGTGCCTGGGCAGAGGAGCAGCACCCAGGGTGGTGAGGGTGAGGAGGACCTTCCTCTAGACTTCCCCCTGCCATGCACCTTCTTCCCAAGCCGCAGAACACTCTCATGTGCTGTTCCTCGCCCATCTCACTGCCTCACTGCCTCCTCCTCTTCCTTCTTGTCTTGTGCTGAGTCACCTCCTTAGAAAGCCTTTTCCTGAGCCCCCAATGCAAACAGGGCCCCCCTATTATTCTCTCAGAGCATCACTTTTTCCTTCTGTAACAGCATTTACAGTATTTGGAACTACATATTTGTTTCCAGGTTATCTGTCTCCTCACTTAAACTGGAAGCTCTCCGAGGGCAGACACCCTTTTGGTCTTGCTTACCCCTATACCTTTACTCGCACAGGCACTCAGCAATTCCTTGAGAAGCAGCCAAATGAAGGTGCACCTGGCCTGTGTTGGTGCAGACTGACTTGGGCACCTGAGAACTGCCCCTTGGTAGTGCTGAAGGGTCACTGTGTGGGACAGCCAGCTTGTCCTGTCTGACCAAGGAGAGTGCCAGAGGAGGACTCAGGCAGGCTGTTGTAAGTGGAACAGGATGAGCTCCCACAACCCTTCTCTAACAGAGAGCTGATGACTTTAAGGGCTTCCGCATTGTGCTAAGAGTAGCACAACAGTTCCATTTATCCATGGAGACCCAGGTCCCACTCTATGCCCTTAACTTGAACCATCTTACTCCTACTTCACAGATATAGAGAGTAATGGTAAGAGAGCCTGAGTCACTTGCCCAAGGTCACACAGCTAACAAGTGGTAAAGGTGGAACTGAGACCAGGCAAATGGACTTCAGAACCCAAGCTCTTAGCCAATCCACCACCCTGCAGACAAGGCCTTCCCTCTAGCTCCTCACCCACCCTTATGGGAGATCCCGCATGCTGCCAGACTCCCAGCCCAACAGGGCAGCAGAGCCAGCGCTTCCACATTTCTTTATCAAGTGGAAAAGCAAGCACACATTGTAGGTCAGAATTTTAAAACACACATCTGACCATGTCACTCCCTTGCTCTAAACCTTTGCATGACTGCCACATGCCCGTGGGATCAAGTCCAAGGTCCAGCCCCTGCCTCACGCCCTGGCCTTTCCATTACTCCTTGAATGTGCCAAGCTCTGTGGGCTCTCTGGGGCTTCCCAAAGGCAGCTACCCGCCCACAACAGCCTTTTCCTCTTTCCTGAGGCCTGTGACTCCTCAGATTGCAGCTAACACACTGCTTTCTCAGGCTTAGCCTCCCTCAACCCCTGAACTTTATGTCAGAGCATTTACCACGAATGCTAACTGCAGGTAAGATCTAACCAGATGAATGTCTGTCTTGCCATCTTCCCCTCTAGGTTCTAAGCTACTTAAGGGGAGGGACCAGGCCTGTCTATTCAGCGCTCAACCCTGAGCTTAGCACTGAGCATAGCATACAGCCAGGGCTCAATACTTGTTGAATGAATGATCAGATGAATCCATAAATGCCCAGGGCACAGATGAAACCAAAGCATGGATTAGGAGAGCTGGGCACATGCAAGCAGAGTCCCACCCACTCGCTTCCCTCGCCTGCCCATCATCAATGGCGCCTGGACTAATAGGGACAATCCACACACACCCTGTGGGCCTGGGCTGCAAAAAGAAAGGACAGAGCTGGAGAAATCCCCGGAAGTCCCGCGGGTCAGCCCCCAGCCCCTACGTGCCCGGCCTACCGGACATCCTTGTCGATTTGCAGCAGCACCTCATTGTCCTTGAAGTATGTGTTCCACCGGCTGTCGGGGCTGGGATTGAGTGGCTGTGGGGGGAGAAGAAGATGCTCCATCCACGGCACAGCTAGGGCCCGGGGACCGATTCTACCCTGGAGGCCTGAGCGGTGGCCTTGTCCCAACAATCCCACCACACACCCAGCTGTGGTCCTGAGACCACCTGCGAGCTACTCAGAGGAGACGGTACAGGCCTCCCCACAGCCTCCCAAATCCCATTCAAACTCCACAGACAGCAGCCAAGCTGCAGTCTGCTCTGAGTCTATCCCTGCTGGGCAGGGACTCTGTTCTTTCTGTTCCTTGCCCTAGCCTCTAGAACTCTGCATGTAACAGGTGCTCACTAAGTGCTTGTTGAATGAATGAATGAATGTTATATCATTAGGTTTCTTCAACTCTCATGTACCAACGCTTCCAGTTGTCAATTCCTACATTCAGAGGACGGGCCCAGGGCCAATCCACCTCCACTTCCTGCAGTGTGAAGCACACGGGAGGAGCTCAGTATTCAAGGAGAGAACAGGTTTCCTCTAGGCCACAGAAAGGTAGTTTGTCCCCCCTCCTGCCCGGCTCTGAGTTTCTTCAACTATACCATCATGGGACCAGCCTCAAGGAAGAGGGATGAGGGTAGAAGCAGACCTTGCCCTTGGAGCACCTGGAGCAGGGCTGCCCACAGTGCTTGCTGGACACTGGCCACCGTTTATAGTACTGACTGGGCCTGAGAAGATGTGGGGAGAGACAGCTGTCTTCAGGGGCTGAGCAACCAAATGCAGAAAGGAGGGACTGGAAGGTCCAGAGGGAGCCGATGCCAGGCTGCACCTACCCTCTGCATGGGGGGGCCTGGCCTGCTCCAAAGGCCCCACACCTCCTCATTCTGTGTCCTCGCTCCCTGCTGCCAGCCCTTACTCACATGGTCCTCAAAGGTCACGTCCTCCCTGGACACACCCATGTTGGCCTTGGCAATGCCAGGCTGGATGATCATTTCCCTCAGGAACTGAGAGTATAACTCCCTGCAGAGAGAAGGAAGAGGGATGATTCCCAAAAGCCTTGCTCAGGGAGCCCAGACCAGAGAAGCAGTAACACAAGGCAGCACAGTCTCAGCACCACCAGCTTTGTCTGATACAAAGGCCCTCCCACCATCAACCTTCCACAAGGTCTTACCTCTGCTTTGCCAGGATGGAGGTCCATGAGGCTCTCTCCAAGGGGAGGTAGTTCAAGAGAATCTGCACAGAGGAAGAGGGACTAAGCTCTGGTGACAACTCCATCCTAACCTTGGACAGTAGGTAGAGGCTGACAGGCCTCAAGAAAAACACCTCATAAAGCCCAGAGAAGACAGGAAGGGCTGGAACCCAGGAACGTCCGTGTGAGCCAGGGCTAGCCTCCCCTTTTCTCCCCACTGCCTCCCTTCTTCTTTACCCCAAACCAGCCCTTTCCTCCACTTTTCCTCACACACATTCTTCCAAATGATTAAACAACAACAACAACACTTGTGCTCAAAGGGGCTAGAAACCAGGACATTGGGTTTCCACTGCTACCTCAGCTAATAGCTTTGGGGAAAGTACAGCCTTTGTTTTATCCCAGTAAACATTCCTTCTGCTGGTATGGACCAGGAAGCAGAGGTCTTCACCAGCATTAGAAAGTGTCCCAACCCCAAGGAGATCCTGGAGGGGACACCAAGAGGAACAGAAAACCCAGAACTTCCCAGAAAAGATTCCTCAGACAAGCAAGGAAAGGTGCAGAACAGGAGGAAGGGGCCAGGGTGGGGGCAGCCCATGCAGGAACCCAGGGACTCTCAGCAGAGCAGAAGCCCCACCCCAGGCACACCCACCTTCCAGCAGAGGCACCGCAGTCCGCCCTCACAGGGGATGCCTGTGGACACAGCAGGCAAAGGTCACGCCCCAGGCCAGAGTCCCAGAACCCCCCAGCCCTTCACCTTGGAGCCAGCTGGCAGGGAGTGGAGTAGGCAAGAAGTACTTCTTCAAGAATCGTTTTCTGCCAGAAAGATTACTAGACTGGATACTAATTCTGTGTGTAATTTTTGTCCATGGCCCCCAACCCAGAGCTCCCTCTGTCTTAGAATGTTCTTTTGAGGGTAACACCTTCTCATCAGTGTCATCCTTGATATTCCTTCCTCAGAGCAGCCTTTACCAACCACCAACTTTGATCTTCCCAATCAAAGTCAGGTCCCCCTGTCATAAACAATAATGGCTCTGTGACGTCTTCATAGCATCTATCACAACTAGAATTATATAACATAATTTGTGTATTTATTTAACATCTGTAACCCCTACTAATCGGTAAGCCCCAGAAAGACAAAAACCACATCTGTCTATTATTTCCAGTGCCTAGCACAGGGCATGGCACACAGAGGATATTCCATAAGTATTTGTGGAATAGAAACTAAGCTACAAATGCTAAGTGCTTTGTGCTTTACAGATATTATTTCACTTAATCCTCATTACAATCTCAGTAAGTAGGGAAGATTAGCATCATCCTCCTCATCATACAGATAAGGAAACTTATCTATAAAGACAGAGCAACCAAGGACTCAACACAGGTCTGCCTCTAAAACCCAAACTCTTAACCACTAACACAGACTGCCTCCCCTTCTGGGCCTACATACTACTTCTCAACAGAAAGACAAACTTCTCCTGCAACATTGTCAGGAACCTTGCTAGGGCAGTATCCCTGGTCCTATGAACATGAGCTAATGCCCCCAACTCAGAATC
Source organism: Daubentonia madagascariensis (assembly GCA_023783475.1). NCBI lineage: Eukaryota > Metazoa > Chordata > Mammalia > Primates > Daubentoniidae > Daubentonia > Daubentonia madagascariensis. Next base: position 5,539,237 of record JAKFHU010000776.1, read on the forward strand.
TGCATGGGAATGACAGGGATAACTTTTCTTGTTGGCAAAGTTACAGGGGCAGGGTAGTGACAAGAAGCTACATGGAACACCTTGGGGTATTTTTAAATGCAAGCAAAAAGGAGATGATTAACCATGCCAGGGAGGGCAAAGTCAAACACTGCTGAGGATCAGCTTCTTAAAGTCAGTGTCCCAAGGCTGAAATTTTACCATTAACCGAAGTTTACTGTTGCCTCAGCTCAGATCCCAAGCCCGGGAGAGAACCAGGAACCACCCTGCAGCTCACCAACACAGGAAGCTAGCTGAGGAATGAGGAAAAGCCACTCCCCACTCTCATTCTCCCATTTTCAGTCCCTTCCAGTCACTTTTGGGAACCTGGTGCCTCCTGTGTAAGGCCTAAAGGTATGCCAACCGTGGCCACAACTCCTCTGGGAAACCTCTCCAAGCTCAGGGCAGCCACGGCTTGTTCAGCTCTACAGAACCTGGAGAAGGCCTCAAGAGTCAGGCTGGCCCCCAGAGCTGACCAGTTGTGGCCTTGGGCACCTTCCCCTCCATCCTAGCCACAAGGCTGCTCCAGGGGAACCCTGAAAATGCAGAGTTGCCTCTTACCACTAAAACTGAGTTCCCGGAGCTTTTCCAATGCAATTAAGGGCTCCTTCAGGAATCCTGGAAATCTGCAACCTGAGAAGGGTGGAAAGAAAGGCAAAACCCAAGTACAACTAGTGACAGCCTGTGCAAGCCCTCCACCTAATCCCTCAACCCTCCAATCTCCAACCGGCCCCCTTGCCCCTCGGATCAAAATATGCAAAGCTCATTCAGGTTCTCACCAAAAGCCTTGCGTAACCTATCTATACATCACTCTTCCTTGCCAGTGAAACAGAATGCCAGTGAAGAATCTGAGAATTATCTAAATCCAAATGACACATAAATTAGACACATTTTGATATTGGACTGACATTTACTGGACACTTCCTGCCAGGCCCAGCCCACAGCACAGCCACGACCTAAACCAGAGACTAGACCAGAAGTGATCTTGCCGCAGAAGAGCCTGTGCAAATGCAGCACTTTCTATGCTCCAATAACCCCAGGACCTTGGCAAGCCGTAAAGAGCAAAGGACATAGGGTAAAAAAAGTAATCGGAGGAAAATGCAGGAGTGAGCAAAAGGACAATGCTGAGAGAGTGGTAAGGAATATTGAAGAAAAGGTTCCTAGCATTTCGTAAAGGAAAGAGGCAAGGGTTAAAGCGGGAAAGGAGGGGGTACCGAGGTCTAGAGGAAGACACGGAGAAGGGGAACAGGGGTCGGGGAAGAGGTCTAGATGAGGAAGACACCAGGAGAAGGGGGGAAACCAGGGGTCCAGGGGGAGAGAGACAGAAGGGGTGACACCGGGGGCAGGAGAGGTGCCTCCGCTCCGTCCTCCCTCCGGCCCACAGGCAATGAGGTTAGGAGGTGGCCTCCCGATTCCTGGCCGCGCCGGCGCTCCCACCCTCTGCAGGGCAGAAGGGACGGCCCGGCCAGGAGTAGTCTGGCCGAGTCGGACCCCGTGTCCCCTTACCGGCTCTTGTGCAGACTCGACATGGTGTTGACTTCCGGACCCCCGCAGGTGCCTCCGCCGCCTGGCCGCCGCCGCCGCCGCCGCCCCCCAGGGACGCGGGGCCCTGGGCAAAAGCCTCCGGCCGGAAATGCAAGCACAGGCCTGCGCGTTCCGCCCTGCCCGGCCCTGCCGGCCCCGCCCCGCCCGGTCACGTGCTGCCCTCTCCTCTCCTCCCACCCCCTCCACCCAACCCCGTCCTGCTGCCGCGGCCGCGCGGGGTGGGCGGGGCGAGAGGGGCCGGGAGCACGCCGCCCCGCCCCGCGCACCGTGCGGGCCACGTTTGCGGACCTGCGGGGGACGGCGTAGACTGTGTGACCCCGAACTATTGCTTGCACTTGCCTGGGCGTCAGTTTCCATCTGCGCAATACACCTGTCACCCCATCTTCTTCCGTACACGGACCCCACCTGTAATTATGAATGTCGGCCTCCTCTGCTGAACTGCAGGCCTCTCGGCTTCTGTTGTTCACTGCCGAGTCCTCAAGGCCTGTAGCAATGACCAGCACTGACCAGGTGGCTCAGTAAGTCCTGGGTGGAGGAGCAAGACTACAACTCAGTGTTTCCTTGACTTCTGGATTTCATAAACAGTAAATTTACTGTAATTTTACCATAATTTCGGAACAATAGAAAAGGAAAGCCAAGATTTCAGAAATCCTTTCTGAGAAAAGACAGTTGGCAGCCTTAAAACGATTTTCTCTACACATTTATGCATATTTGCATACTGTCCTTATTCTTTTAATTTTTCCACAGATCAGTGATAACTTTGACACTGGAGTATATAACCTACCTCTTCTCCCCCTCCAGCTTTCATGTGCCTGCCCACTAGGATTTCATTTGCCCAATACAGCAGGCACATGCGTCTCTGTTCCTTCATTCACTCATTCTACAAACAATTTTCTGCTCCCACTATGTGCTGGGCACTATGCTCAATGGTTCCACAGAATACAAAGATTAAGTTTCCTTGGATGACATATAAAAAAGGAAGAAACATTGACTTAATTGCACAACAGGAAAGGAATATTTTTTTGGGTAAAAGAATACCAGCCAGCCCTTTAAAATGTAAGTTAGGAAGACAGGAAAAACAAATATCTCAGGAAAAATACAGAGAGTTGGCTATCATTTGGAAAAAAATTAATTTCTTTCGCTACCTCACATCTAACAGAAAAATTAATTCTAAATGAATTAAATCTCTGAAGAGGAAAAATCTGGTGGGGAACCGGCGCACCTGTAGTCCCAGCTGCTTGGGAGGCTGAGCCAGGAGGATTGCTTGGGCACAGGAGTTCAAGACTGAGCTATGATTGTGCCACTGCACTCCAGCCTGGGGGATGGAATAAGACTCCATCTCTGGGGGCCAAAAAATTAAAGGAAAAATCTATAGGATTAAAATAAAGTATATAGAAAAATGTTTACAATCTTGGAGAAGGAAGACACAAAGCCCAGAAGCCATGAAGGATAAGACAGCTGTATCACCACATTAAAGTTAAAATCTCTATGTGATAAAGTAAAAGACAAATAGCAACGGGGGAAAATATTTGCATGCTTTAAGAAAAGAGTTAATATCCCTAACATATAAAGAGATATTAAACCAACGAGAAAAAGACAAACACACCCATAGGAAAAACAAAACAAGCATTCATTCATTCAAGAAATTTATTGAGTATGTATGACGTGCCAGGCATGTTCTACGTATTGGGAATTTAGTAGTGAACAAGACAGACAAAAATCTTGCCCTTGAAGCATTGGCATCTCAATATGGGGACACAGATGTTAAATAACATAAAGAAGTAAACTGAACAGTGTGTCAGATGGAGATAAATCCTACAGAGAAAAATCAAGCAGGAAATGGGGGGGTTGCTGCAATTTTAAATAATGGAGACAGGAAGGCTTCTCTGAGATGACATCTAAGCAAACACTTGAAGGAGGTAAGACAGTGAAGCTTACAAGCAGGCACACTGAAGAAGAAATAAAAATGTCCCACCAAAACCTGATATGACATTAAATTGTATTACTACTCAAAGGAGTGCAAATTGAACAACCAGATTGTGCCTCCTGGATTGGTAAAAGTAATCAATATTTATTACAACCACCATTGGTAGGAGGTGGAGAAACCGACCTCTGTCGGTTTTCAAGAGTTAAAATGGTGCAGCTTTTTCACAGAGCAATTTGACAAGTGTCAATACAATTTGTAAAAAAAAAAATTGTATGCCTCTTTTTTAAAACCAAACTCTTTATTTTGAAATCATTATAGTTTCACAGGAACTTACAATGATAGTACAGGGAGGTCCTTTTTACTCTTCACCCAGTTTCCCCCAATGGTTTTATTTTAATACAATGTTAATAGCTTTATTGAGATATAATTGACATTCCATAAACTGTACATATTTTAAGTGTACAATCTGATAAGTTTAGAAATATACATACACCTGTGAAACCATCACCACAATTAAAATAATAAACATATTCACTGCCTCAAAACATTCCTCCTGCCCCTTTATATTTCCTCCCATCCTCCTCTTTCTGCCTGCCCTATCCACCCTATACGCACCCTATCTACCCACACCCGGGCAACCACCACCCACCCCACACCCAGGCACTGATGTGCTATCAATATAAATTAGTTTGTACTGTCTAGAATTTTATGCCAAGGAAAGCGTACGTGATGTACTCCTTTACATCTAGCTCCTGTCACTCAGCATAATTATTTTGAGACTTGTGTATGTTGTAGCGTGTATCAGCACTTCATTACTTTTTGTTGCTGTGTGGATTCAATCACATGAGTACACCACAGTTTATCCATTCACCTGTTGATGGACATTTGGGTTGTTTCCACCTTGGGGCTATTACAAATAAAGCTGTAACGAACATTCATGTACCAGTCTTTATGTGGACATATACTTCCATTTCTCTTGGAGTGGAGTGGTTGGATCATATGGCAGATGAATTTTAAATTCAAATGCCAAAACATTTTCCAAAGTGATCGTATCCTTTCACACTCACACCAGCAGTGTACAAAGGTTCCTGTTGCACCACGTTCTCACCAATACTTGGCATGGCCAGTCTTTTTAATTTAGTTTTGTTTGGTTTTATTTACTTATTCTTTAGAGACAGGGTCTCACTCTTGCTCAGGCTGGTCTCAAACTCCTGAGCGAAAGCAATCCCCCTGCCTCAGAGCCTCCCAGAGTGCTGGGATTACAGGAATGAGCCACCGGGGCTGGCCGCTCACTGTAACCTTAAACTCCTGGGCTCAAGCAATCCTCCTATCTCAGCCTCTTGAGTAGCTGGTACTATAGGTGTGCGCCACCAGGCCCAGCTCTGTTGCCCATTTTATATTGAATTGCTTGTTTTCTTATTGAAATTGAGCCTTGAGAAACTTTATATTTTCTAGATATAAGTCTTTTTAATTTTTAATTGTGGTAAAATACACATAACATAAAATTTACCATTTACTTCCATGCTGGGGGATAAAAAAGAAAGACAAAAAAGAAAAAGAAAAAAAATTTACCATTTACCATTACCAATGGTTCCATTTTTAAGTGTACTGTTCAGTAGTGTTAAGTACATTCACATTGTTGTGCAACCAATCTCCAGAACTCTTTTCATCTTGCAAAACTGAAACTCTATATCCGTTAAACTACAGTTCCCCCTTCCTCTCCTTACCCCTGCCCTTGACAACCAACATTCTGCTTTCTCTCTGTATGAATTTCACTATCCTAGATCCCTCATAACACACAGTATTTTTTTTTGTGACTGGCTTATTTCATTTAGTATAGTGTCCTTCAAGTTCGTCCATTTTGTAGCATATGTCAGAAATTCCTTCCTTTTTAAGGCTGAATAATACTCCATTGAAAGTTTATATAACATTTTGTCCATTCATCTGTCGATGGACACTTGGGTTGCTTCCACCTTTTGGCTATTGTGAATAATGCTGCTACGAATGTGGATGTACAAAAATCGGCTTCAAGACCCTGTTTTCAATGCTTTTGGTTATATACCCAGAAGTGGAATTGCTGGACCAAATGATAATACTATTTTTAACTTTTTGAGGAACCACCACAACAATTTTCCACAGCAGCTGCACCATTTTACATTGCCATCAACCATGCACGTTCCAATTTCTCCACATTCTCACCGACACGTATTTTGTTTTTATGATTGTAGCCATCCTAATGGGTATGAAGTGGTACAACTCTTTTTGAGATGTGTGGTTTGAGGCAGGAGGGTCGTCTGAGTCTAGGAGTTGGAGACCAGCCTGGGCAACATAGCAAGACCCCATCTCTAAAAAAAATTTTTTTAAATTAACCAAGCATGGTGGCATGCATCTGTAGTCCCAGCTACTTGAGATGCTGAGGCAGGAGGATGGCTTGAGCCTGGGAATTCATGGATGTAGTACACTATGATCATGCCACTGCACTCCAGCTTGAGTGAGAGAGCCAGACCCATCCCTGCCAAAAAGAAAAGATATGTGATTTGCAGATATTTTCTCCCAGTAAGTGACTTGCCTTTGTATGATCTTAGCAGTGTTTTTCAAAGAGCAAAAGTTCTTAATTTTGATAAAGTCCACAATTCCTTTGATGTCATAGCTAAGAAATCTTTGCCTAATCTAAGACACAAAGATTTTCTTCTGTGTTTTCTCCCACACATTTTAGTTTTAGGCTCTATATTTAGGACTATGATCTGTTTTTTTTAATTTTATGATCCATTTTGAGTTAATTTTGTAAATGATGCAAGGTATGGATTGAAGTTCATTTATTTCTATGTAAGTATCCAATTGTTCCAGCACCATTTGTTGAAAAAATTATCCTTTCTCCAACTGAATTGCCTTGGAACTTTTGGCAAAAATCAATTAATCACATATATACTGTATTTGGGGTTTATTTCTGGACTCTGTTACTTGTCAGTGATCTCATTGTCTATCTCTTTGGCCACACAACACTGTATGAGTAGTTCTATGACATGTCTTGAAGCTCTGCACTATAGCTCTGTAATACTGAGATATATCTCCATTGATTTAGGTCTTCAATTTCTCTTAGCAATATTTTGTAGTTTTCAGTAGATGTATTATAGATAATTGGTCAGATTTATCTCTAGGTATCTCATATTTTGTGATGCTATCATAAATGATATTTGTTAAAATTTCAATTTCCAATTGTTTATTACTGGTATACAGAAATAAAATTGCTTTTTATATATTGACAGTGCATCCTGCAATCTTGCTAAAGTCACTCATTAGTTCTAGAAGCTTTTTTATAGATCCTATAGAATTTTCTATATAGACTATAATTGTATTAGTTTCCTAGGACTTCTGCAACAAATTACCACAAACTCTTTGGCACTTTTTTCCTGTTAAGAATTCTGTTTATTCTATAAAAACTTTATTCAGTTAAAAATTCTGTTAAGAATTTTTGCATCGCGGGGTGAGGGAAACAGGGAAATGTTGGTCAAAGGGTACAAACTTTCAGTTTTCATATAAGTTCTGGGGATCTAATATACAGCATTGGTGGAGATCAATGTGTTAATTAACGTGATTGTGGTAATCATTATACAACATATATGTATATCAAATGATCACATTGTACACCTTGAATATATTCAATCTTTATTTGACAATTAAATATTTTAAAATAAAAATAATAAATAAAAACACTTTTTGTGCCTATATTCATGAGGGATATTGGTCTGTAGTTTTATTTTCTTGTCATTCTTTACCATTTTAGCCATTTTTAAGCGTACAGTTCAGTGACATTAAGTATATCCACACTGTCATACAACCATCACCACCATCCATCTCCAGAACTCTTCATCTTGTAAAACTGAAACTCTGCACCCATTAAACACCAACTCCTCATTCCGCTTCCCCTCATCCCCTGGTACCCACCATTCTACTTTCTGTCTCTATGGTTTTGACTACTCTAAGTATCTTATATAAATGGAACCATACAGTATTTGTCTTTTCATGACTATCTTATTTCACTTAGCACAATGTCCTCGAGGTTCATCTATGCTGTGCTCCAGCTTTCTTTTAACTACTGTTAACATGGTGTATCAGTCAAGGTCCAATTAGGAGAAAGAAACACAGTCATTTAAATGGAAAAATGTTAATGTAAAGATCTATTAACAATAACAAAGGATTGGAATTGCAAGGGATTAATTAGTAAAAAGTAAAGAGAACGCTAAAGAATATAGTAATAACAGATATTAGGAGCAGCCACTACCCTTAGGGCTGAGATCCAGACCTCATTGGAAAGGATAGGGCCTTGGCTCACTGAATGACAGCAAAGTCACTGTGGTGCTATACTGATGGAATTTTCTGAAAATCCTATCTCTGGAACTTGCTGGAAATCAGGTGTGGTGCCATGTCACAGAACTTGCTAGAAATCAGCCTTCTAAGTTGCTTAGGAAAGCTGGTTACAGGGAGATGTCTCACCAGACGCTCCCCTCTAAAAATAATGCCTGAGGTGAGTGTTGGGAGAAGTTTCTGGCTGCTGGCAACAAAGTAGTAGGCAGGTACCTTGCAGAAGCATGTCTAGCAAGAACCCCAGAACCAGGAAGGAAAACCCCTTCCATGCAGGAAAAACCTGTAAAGGACCCAAATCCATTTTCTCAGAGCAAGCAATGAAGAGTTAATTTGGAGCTCAGAGACAATAAATTGATAACTGGCACACAGTGTATATCTTTTTCCATCCTTTGGCTTTTATTTAAACAGCTTTATTGAGATAAATTCATATACCATATAATTCACCCATTTGAAGCATATAATGCAATGGTTTTGGTATATTACATTATTAATTTTTTAAAATTTTAGTACAATATATATAACATAAAATTTGCCCTTTTACTATTTTAGGTGTACAATTCAGCAATATTAATTACACTCACAATAATGTGCAACCATCACTATTTTATATTGCCAATATTTTTCATTACCCCACATAGAAATTCTGTAACCATTAAGCAATAACTCCTCATTCCCCATCCCTATAGCCCCTGGTTATGTCTAATCTACTTTCACTTTCTATGAATATGCATATCCTAGCTACCTTATACAAATGGAATCAAACAGTGTTCGTCCTTTTGTATCTAGCTATGTTACTTAGCATAATGTCTTCAAGGTCCATCCATGTTGTAACATGTGAAAGAACTTAATTCCTTTTTACAGCTGAATAATATTCTATGATATGTATATACAACATTCGGTTTATCCATTCATCTGTTGATGGGCATGTGGGTTGTTTCCACCTTTTAGCTATTGTTAATAGCGCTGCAATGAACATCCATATATGAGTATCTATCCCTGCTTTCAATGCCTAGGAGTGGAATTGTTGAGTCATATGGTAATTCTGTGTTTAGCTTTTTGAGGAACTGCCATACTATCTTCCATAGCAGCTGCACCATTTTACATTCCCTCCAACACATATGCAGTTTCCAATCTCTTCACATCCTTGCCAGGAATTATTATTGTCTCCGTTTTGGTGTTTTTGTTTTTGTTTTTCGAGACAAGGTCTCATTCTGTTGCCTGGGCTGGTCTTGAACTCCTGGTCGCAAGCAATCCTCCTCCCAAAATGCTAGGATTACAGGCATGAGCCACTGCTCATGGCTGCATGTGTCTTTTTGATATAATGACTCCTTTTCCTTTGTGGATTTTTTTTTAAACAAGCATGTCTTACTTTGGTAATTTGAAATCACTAATAATGTTTTTAAAGGATTCAAGTTTGTGAAAAAGTGGCCGGGCGTGGTGGCTCTCGCCTGTAATCCTGGCACTCTGGGAGGCTGAGGCGAGAGGATCACCTGAGCTCAAGAGTTCGAGACCCGCCTGAGCAAGAGACCCCGTCTCTACTAAAACTAGAAAAAGTAGCCCGGCATCTGGCATGCGCCTGTAGTCCTAGCCACTCGGGAGGCTGAGGCAGGAGGATCGCTTGAGCCCAGGAGTGTGAGGCTGCAGTGAGCTATGGTCGGGTCACTGCACTCCAGCCTGGGCAACAGAGTGAGAACCTGTCTCTAAAAAAAACCAACCAACAAACAAACAAAGAAAAAGAAAGCAGCATCTTAACTGAGACCAGAAGGTAGAGAAGGAACGTGCTGGATATAGACGGGAGCAAGAAGAGTGTTTAGTCACAAAGGAATTCTTTGAGAGAGGAGGGTAATGGCTTTAAGCGGCCAGGTTGGAGAATGGAATGGGGAGGTAAGGTGAGGGGAACAAGAGGCTGGCGGGGGAGACCAGGCAGATCATGAAAGTCTTTGTCTACGTTAAGGGTTATCGGAGGGATGCCTTCCTCAGATTTACATACTGGAAAAATCGCTCTGGGGCCGCGGGATTGTGGAGGTTGTGAGGGGAGGGAGCAGGGAGCTCTGTTAGGAGGCTGTTGCAGAAATCCGGAGAAGAAATGATGGTAGACAGAAGGCGGCACCACCACTGGGGGAGGAGAGAAGGGGCTGGTTTATGAGATCTTCGGGACCTGGTGACTGGACGAGGGGCTGAGGGAAATGCAGGGGCCGAGGCCGACTCCAGTTCCTCGTGGGAAAGCTCGGTTGCCTGGCGGCCCACTCGCTAGATGGAGGTGGAGGAGACGTTTAGGGGGCGGTGATGGCAGCGCCTGGACTTGAGTGTGAGCCACCTGCGGAGAACCCAGGAGACGTTCGATAGGGCGCTGGACTGCGAGGGCTGGCGCTCAGAGTCGGTCCTGTCCTTAAGCAGCCTGGGCTCCGGTGAACGGCTGCGCCAGAGTGGGAACCCAGGGTCACACGAGCGGGCCCCTCGGAGGCCAGGGGGCGCCCCTGGAGGACGCGTGCTCTGAGCCGGGGGGCCCACCGCGCTCGCTCCTCCACCCGCAGGCCGGGCCGGGGGCCGGGAGCCGGGAGGAAGCCGCCCGCGGGACCCCGGAACCTTCCGCCGCCGCCGCCCGCGTTCGCCGCGGGAGTCGTCGGGGGAACCCGTTCGCTGTTGCTAAGGGGCGGCCCCGGAAGTGACGCTCCCGGGGTTTGTTGACAGCGGAGGCGGCGGCGGCTGCAAGCTCCGAGCCGTAGGAGCCGGATCGGGGGAGGGGCCGGGCCCGGGAGCCAGCACCCGGCGGCCCACAGCCCGGCCGGCAGCCCTAAGGGCAAGGTAACGGCCGCGGGGTCCCCGTCGCGACCCCCTCCCGCCCGGGGCTCCAGTCCCCGGAATCCCAAGCTCCGCCCCGCCGACCCGGTCTTCCCCGGACCCCGGCCCTAGCCTGACGAGATCCCCAACCTCCTGAGGCGCTCTGGCCCCGGATTCTCCCGGGCTCCATCATCCGCTCCTCCTCGCCTACGAAGCATCCTGTCCGCCTCCCAACGCAGAGGGCAGCCCCATCCCAGGGTAGGTCCCGGACCCCGGGCCAAGGGATGTACCTGCGTCCTCCTCCTTCGCCTCCTGCCTCCGGGGCCTAAGCATCGCCGCTGCAACCACTTGCACAGGTCCATCTCGGCCGACGGTGGGAGGGCTCCCTTCTCCATCCTTAACGCCAGGTCTGAGAAACGTGCCTTTAAAACTGAGCTCCCTTCCTCCAGAAAGAAAATGACGCCCTGTCGGATGCACCTACAAGATGGGGGATCGATGTAGGGCTGAAAGGGCCAGCCTCTGCCCCTCCTACCTGTTGGATGAGCTTAAGTTCCCCCAGAGCAGTGCCTAAAACCTCAGGGACGACTTGGATTCTGAATCAGCTCCTAAAAGGGATGACAAGGTGCAGGGAAATCCAACAGGGTGGGAAAGGGATGGGTGCGGTTGCAAACCTGAGGGCCAAGGGAGCCCCATAGGTGAGTTGAAAGTGAAACTGACTGTGCTGGTCACTATAGCTTTGTGGGTGGAACTTGACCTGGCTGCTCTTTGACCGAAGGAGTCCAAGATTTCCAGTCTTTGCCTGTGCCTATCAGTGTATTCGGTTTTTAAGGGGGAGAGGGGATGTCTGATGTCTTGGGAAAATCCTTCTATAGGATATTTCCCACAGAAGGTCTCTCTTCAGGGTTCAAACTGGCTAGGATGGGCATGGAAGACAGCTTTGAAAAGGGTCACAGGAAGCTATACTTAGAACAGTAGGTGGTTGCCAGAGACGAAGGGCCTCTCTACTTTGGTTCATTTGTTCATTCAGCAAATAATAAACATATAATATGTAGGGTGGTAATAAGTGCCATGGAGAAAAATAAAGCTGGAAGAACCATGGGGAGGGCCAGAGAGTGGGAGTCACCTTGGTATAGAAGGTGGTCAGAGGAGGTCAGTAATAAGGTGACATTTGAGCAGAGATGAGTGAGGGAGCAAGCCATGTAGCTCCCTAGTGTCAGAGCATTCACCAGCAAGTGTAAAGGTCCTCAGGTGGTATGCCTGTTGATTTTAAGAAACACCAAGAGTGGTGCTGGAGCAGGGTGAAGGAGGGGAAGAGTGGTTGGCAAGGAAGTCATAGAACAGTGGGGGCCAGATAATGGCGGGGAGGATGTCGGGCTGTATGTGTGAGGTAGGGTCACGGTGTGTCTAATGGGGCACTCTTTCAGAACCGTACTTGTTGAAGTGTCTGGTGGTTGGAGAAAATACAGATTTGTTTTAGATGACAAATGGCTATTGTGCTCTGGCATTGTGTTATAAGTACCCTTTTTCCATCTTTGTATAATGACCATTGATGGAATAAATACAAAGAAGCATGTCCGTAGAGCAGCATTTGAGATGCTGCTGCTTCCTAGCTGCACGTGTGTGGGCAAGGGACCTTTTCCACCTCAGTCTTCTCATCTGTACGGTAGGGTTGTTGAGTTCAATGAGATCCTACGGTGATGTGCTTAGTGCAATATTTTGCACGAAGTAAGTACTCAACATACAGTGGTTGTGACGATGAGGATGGTGTGATCATAAGGAATGTTTTTGCATGTTTCTGCCTCAGAGCCTTTCCTTTTAGCACCAGCTTGTGGTGTCACCAGTTCTGGCTGCCTCCCTGAGCTAGTGAAATTTGGGGAAATATTGGGGAGGCAAGGTAGAAACTTCCTGACACCCCTCAGTGGTAACAGTGGTTGTATATTCTACAGGGAGGATGGTGGCTTTTTTGACAGTAGTAGAAGGTGATGGAGCTTTTTTAAAAGAATCCAGCAAATCCCCATTCTGCCACATAAAATAGGCAAAATGATGGTGTTGCAATGGATGTAGCTTGGAGACAGATCGGGAAGGGCAGTGTATGCTGGGCCTAGATGTGCGGGTGGGGTGTGCTTGGTGAATCTGCTGGTAGGGACTATTGATCCTGACGTGCCTGGCAGAGGCTGAGGTTCTACAGCTGCTTTATGGGGAACAGAACCATGGTTGATCTTCCTCACCTCCCAAGCCTGGACTACATCATCAGGCCTGGGTCACTGCAAGCAGGGCAACTGGGCCAGAGGATTTGAACACGAAAGGTCAGAGCACTTAGAAGCTGAGAGCCAGCATGTTAGAACAGGCTGTTATGGATAAGAGCCCCAGGCTACTGACCTGAGGATCTGGTTCAAGCCCCAGCTCTGCTGCTGGCTTGCTGTGTGAACTCGGTCAAGTTCCGTCCCCTCTCTGGAACTCAGTCTTCTTGTCTGTACACTGAGAGTGGTGGCTTTCTCCTACCTTCTGCTAAATCTGAAGGCCACTAGAAGGATGAAATGAGACACAGGTTGTAAAAGAATTAGGTGTACTCTAAAGCATTCTACAAAAGGTAAAGAATGGTTCTGATTATCATTAGTGCCACTAGGATTCTGCAGACACATCTTGGGGGTACACTAGGTAGAGGGCTGCTCTTGGCACCATGGTTTTTTTGCTTGGCTTCAGTACCTCAGTTGTCCTTAGTCCTGAAATGTGAGTTCAGAGACCCCTCTCAGTTCATCTATTTGGGGACCAATGTCTTATATCTGGTTCAATCACCAAAGCTGATTTTCCAGGTTCAGAAATGAGAAGGATCTCTCTAAGCATTATTCTTAGGAACATCACTCATTCGTAATTATTGGTTACCACCTTCCTGCTGTTATTTCATAACATCTCCCCAGCAACCCCATGAGGTAGGTGCCATTCACAACACGTTGACAGATAAAGACCTTGATAAATATTGAGGCTGGAAAATATTGGCTTGTAGAGCTGAGGCTCCTTCACCTGCAACTAGCCATTCACACACTTGCTATGTAATTGAGACCCCAGGAATCACAAAGCATTCCTGCCCTCAGGAAGCTTCCAATCCTATGGCCAAAAAACATCATATGCCCACGGAATAGTTGCCAGCAATACTAGATCATCTGTGCTCAGTGTGGACACTCTGAGTTGTAAGGAATCAATGGAGGCTCGTGCAACAGGAGGGAAAGCTGAGTCTTAGAGAAACAGTTCCTGCCTGTAGCATAAAGGCAAAGAGCCCAAGCTTTATAGCGGGGCACTTATTGGGGGACCTTGGGTAAGTCATTGCACATCTTTAAACCATCGTTTCTTCATCTGGGAAACAAAATGATAATATGTCCCTCATAGGTCATCTGTGGCTTCAATGAGAATGTGCACGGAAAGCTCAAAACACTGGGTCTTAAACTAATGAACACATGTGTACATATGTGTTTGCACACATACATAGTCCATGGCAAATTATGTAGCCACTCAGCCTCAGCTGTCTCTTCTGTAAGTTGTAGATTATAATAACTCCTGCCTTATTGGGTGTTGAGAGAATTAAATGAATTAATGCTTACCAAGTACTTAGCAGAGTTCTTGGTATACACTTGGTACTCAGAATGGGTTTGATCATTAATATGTTTGATTACAAGAATAGAACCCAGGCAGTCTGATTTCTAGCCTAACTCAGCCTCCCCAAGGTCTCTCTGCCTCCAGGTGGGACCAGCAGCCACCTAGCTGTGATGTGCATTCCTCCCTCATTCCATTTCTGCATCTTTCTAACATAACCTGCCCCAAAGATTTAATCTATGCAGATTATTCAGGCCAGGTGACCTCTGGTCATCACCTGCACCCCTGCCCCCTGGAGACCCCCACACTTGCCCTAACTCCCCTCACAGCAGTCTCACACCCCCAGTCTCTGGTCCGTGATCTGCTCCCTCCTGGAAAGCGTCCAGCCTCTGTAAATAGGGCATTTGTTTGGGTTTTCCCCCCAGCTCCTGGGTTAATATTTCACAGGGTGGGCACTGCTCCAAGTCTCAGAGCTTCTGACTCCCCCAGCTGCTCTGTCCCCTGGGTGTCAGGACGTTGGCGAGGTCCCACACTTCCTCCTCTGGACCTCAGCTTCTCTTTCCCCTCTGTTTCGATGGATGGGGGACGGAATGATTTGGTGAGAAGCGTGGGTTTGCTTTAGGTTTGCATCCCACTCTTGTCAGTTTTGTGATCTCAGGCAAGCTTCTTCCTAGTTGTGTGTGCCTCAGCGTCTTTATCAGAAAATGGGGTAGCAATCTGCACCTCATAGTGCTATAGTGAGGTAATTCCAGCAACAGCAAACCTTTGTTCTGTTAAATGCCAGGCACAAGTCGGGCATGGAGGATACAGCTGCATGTGCCCTGGAGCAGACACGGGTCCTGTCCTGCCAGGACTCATGGGCTGGGGGAGGGGTCAGCAAACTGTTATGCAAATGATTAATTAGCTGCAAGTACAGGCTATAGGAAATGTTGTTTCATTGGCTAAATAAGAGCATATATGAAATAAAGCCTGTAAGGAGCTTAGGACCACATCTGGAAGCATCCAACATGGAGGCAGTGCAGTGGTGGCTGCTGCTGCTGTTGTTTTTCTCCCTCTTCTCTCCCACTGTCCCCCTCCCCCAGGATGTTGTAAGTTCAAGGTGGATCCAGTTTTAGAGAACTTGCAAAGAAAGAGATGGAGAAACACACAGGGTTCTTAAGATGTGGTAGTCTGTCATAATCAGAGTCCCCTCTGTCCCCAGTTGCCAGAATTCCAGATGGCCAGTGCCTGCCCCAAGAATGAGAACGCCTAAGGGGTGGAGTAGGTAGAGACAGCTGCCTCTGGTGGGTGCCAGGCCTGAGGCTGAATAGGGCACAAGTGTCAGAGTATTGCAGCCCCCAGGCCTCTCGGCCTCAGTGCCAATATGAGGACAGCTTCTTCCTCCTCCAGCTCACTCCAGCCCCTAGCAGCAGGGTTGGCACTGCCAAAGGGAGGTAAGCAGATGGCACCATCTGCCTAGTTTGTCTTCTGGGGGCTTTTGGTGGCCTTGGTGACTGACATGGTGGTATTTCTTCCACCTGGGCAGCAGGGTTAAGGCAGAGTAGCTACCTAGGGAACTGGGCTCAGACCTGCAGAAAAGGCGAAGCCCTGGTGGCTTTCTCTCATTCAGAGTTGTGAGGCTTCACCTGCAGCCAGCCACTGGGTGCCCAGCAGTGCCCTGAGCACCACAGGCAGGGAGAATGCAAGAATGTGCTGTGCCTCCCAGGCCTCGTGTTGATCCCAGCCTATGGATCCTTCATCGTTTCTTCCACAGGTCTTTGTTGAAAGCTTACTGTGTGGCAGGCCCTGTGTTGGGTGTTGAGTGCTTCCTTTGTTCATTTAGCAGCCATGGAACGGGACCCGTGGTGCCAACATCTCATGCACCCCCTCTCCTTGCAGCCTGGGCATTTCTTTTCCTTGTTCCCTAGGGTGCCTTTCCCTCCTCTTCCCACAGCCAGTGTTAACTAGGACTTATCTTTTGGGTCTCAGCTAAAATGTCACTTCTAAGGATACCTGCTCTGACTCCTGGGTCCAGGACAGGTCCTCCAGTTAGGCACTCAGGGCCTCAGGTCCCTTCCTCTCCTTCAGAACACTGGTCCCAGTTACGTGATATGCATTTGTGTGCTTTTCAGGTGGATACGGTGGATGTCTGTCTCCCTCCAGAGCTGGTTTGAAAGGACCTTGTCAGGCTTGCTCACCATTGGACCCCCAGTGCTCAATAGGTAGTTACTGAGTGAACAGGCCCAGGGATGCAATGCTAAACAAAACAGGCTGGTTCTGCCCTCGTGGAGCTGGCTGTCTGTCAAGGAAGTGGATGATTAAAGCAGCATCAGTACAAAGCATTCGTTGCTGTGGTAGGGCCTGTGGGGCACACAGCAGGAACACCCTGGCAGGTCAGGGATGGCTTCCCAGAGGAAGTAACTTTGACACTGGGACCACAGACAGCAGTTGAATTTGGATGGGCTCCATTGAAAGAGAACAGATTGAGCAAAGGTCTGAAGGTGACCTGTGCCTAGGGCCCATTGCCAGTGCTGTGAAGGAGGCCAGGCTGGCTGGAGTAGGGGGTCAGTGGGGACCAAGTAGGCTAGACAGCTGCTTCTAATTCGGGAGGCCCTGCTAGATGAGATTGGACTTGTTGCTTTCCAGCAGGGCAAGGTCTCCCCACCAGTAGCACTCCTTCTGGCTCCAGTTTCCCAGGCAAGAGAGGCTGCTGGGCTCTTGAAAATCTGGAAGTAAATGAAGGCAGAGGAAGGCCATGCCCTTTGTGCCTTCCCTTGAGGATTTCATTTTGCTAGTGGGACAGCTAACACAATGGGCCTTGTGGGAAACCCAGGCCTGGGAAGCAATTATTACATGCCAGAGACCATGCTAAGCCCTTTTTATATTATTCTGTGTAATCTTCACATGGTGCTGTGGATAGGGTCCAGTGTTGCCCCTGTTTTATTAGAGAAAAGGATACTGAGGCACAGACAGGTGAAGACACTTGCCCAAGTGGCAGGGCAGAGACTTGAAGCTAGGTCTGTCTGACTGCAGAGCTCATACAACCCAGTCACCAGTAAGTGGTGGCGTCACACTTAAACTCAGAACTGGCTGATTCCAAAGCCCACAGTGCCCTGTGGCCTCCCACTGGCTGTGCTGAGCAGCCTGAAAGGGTCACATATGGACATGGAGACTGCAAGAAGCCAGGGCAATGCTGGGCCCTAAATGCCTTCAGAACCCTGTAAGACATGATGTGAGGGGGTCCAAGAGACCAGGTTCAGATGCCAGTTTGTACAGAGTAGCCTTGTCTCTCTGAGCTTGAGTTTCCTCACCTGTAAGATGGGATCATAACAGCCATTTGTTATGTACTTAGTCTGTGTCAGGCCTGGGACTAAGCATTTTCCCAACATTATCTCACTTGCTGCAACATCCCTGTGAAGTAGGGATGATTATCCCCATTTTCTAGATGAGGAAACAGAGGTCAAGAGAGATCAGGTAATTTACTAGTGAATTGTGGAACTCAGTCAAAACATAAATCTAGCTGACTACAGAGCCTGTAATTTTTAAAAAACTAGTTTTTTTTTTCCATGGAAAAGAGACTTTTCTTTTTTCCAAAAATTGCACCAAAGTAAAGCAAAGCTCTAGTTGATGCAGGCATGTTGTATAGGCGTTAGCAGTACTGTCCTCACTACTTGCTCATTGGACAGTAGTGCGACCCCAAGGAAAGGATGGCTTAAAAACTAATTTTTTTAATTAAAAATTTTTTGAGATAGGGTCTCACTCTGTTGCCTGGGCTAGAGTGTAGTGGTGTCATCATAGCTCACTGCAACCTCATACTCTTGGGCTCAAGCAATCCTCCTGCCTCAACCTCCCAAGTAGGTGGGACTACAGGCACATACCACCACACCCAGCTAATTTTTAAATTTTCTGTAGAGACGAGGTCTTGCTATGTTGCTCAGGCTGGTCTTGAACTCCTGGCCTCTAGCGGTCCTCCTGCCTTGGCCTCCCAAAATGCTAGGATTACAGCCATGAGCCATCCCACCCAGCCTTAAAAAAATTTTCTTTGAGACAGGGTTTCGCTATGTTGCCCAGGCTAACCTCAAACTCCTGGGCTCAAGCAAACCTCTCGCCTTAGCCTCCCAAATAGCTGGGACTACAGGCGCACGCACCATGCCTGGCTAAAAAACTTTTTTGAACATAAATAAGGAAAGGTGAACAAAATGTGAGTGTAGAGTTTGATGAATTTCCACAAGTGAGCACACTGTCCCAGCACTCCCGGGAGCCCCCTCTGCCACCTTCTAATTACAGCCTGCCTGTGAAGACAGTCACTACCCTGATCACTAACACCATAGATTAATTTTACCTGTTTTTTCCCACCTTCTCTGATGTAGCCCCTGGTAGGAAAATGTTGGTTTGGGATTAATTTATGACTGTCCTTCATTCTATAAATGGTTTATTGTTTCCTCATTTAAATGTGAAGTTTCAGTTTTCATTCTCCACAGCCAATTATCTTAGCTGGGGATGCGCTGTCAGTTGGATTATCACTTGACTGAACTCTGAACCCCTTCTAAATGTGGACCTCTTTGGTGTCCTGGCCATTTTCTTAACTTCAATTATAACATACATATGTAAAAGTGCACACATCATGATATACAGCTCCATGGTTATTCACAAAGTGAATATGCCTGTATATCCAACACTCAGATTAAAGACTAGAAGCTCCTCAGCACCCAGAAACCCCTTTGCAATCACCCCCCCCCAAGTAACCACAATCCTGACTTCTCCCACCACAGATTAGATTCCTCTGTTTTTGAACTTAATGGAGTAAAACGTAAATGGATTGATACAGTATATATTATTTTGTTTCTGGCTCCTTTCACTACACATTTTGAGGTTCATCCAAGCTCTTAACAGTAGGTTGTACGTTCTCATTGCAATGAGTATTTCATCAGTGAATACACCATAATTATCCATTCCAATGTCATTGGACATTTATGTTCTTTTCCGTTTGGGGCCATTACAAATAGTACTGCTGTGAACCTTCTAGTGTACATCTTTTGGTGCACATTTACATATGCATTTCTGTTGGGTATATAAGTATGAGTGGAATTGCAAAACATTGAACATATGTGTATGTCCAACCCTAGTAAATAATGCTCAAAAGTGTTCCAATTACACTCCCAGTTCACACCAATTTATACTCCCACCAGCAGTGTGTGAGACTTCTCCATGTTCCCTGTCTTCACCCATGCTGGGCATTGCCAGTGTTGTTGTTGCTGTCGTCGTTTTGAACTGAGCCAGCTGGCGAGTGGGAAATGGTGTCTCATTGGGTTTCACCGTACGTTTCCCTGATGGTAGTGAAGCTGAGTGCTCTTCACGTGTTTCTTGTCCATTCACTCTCCGCCTTTATGAAATGCCTGTTCAAGTCTTTTGCCCATTTTTTAATTGAGTGCTGTGTCTTTTATGTTTTTCAAACTGATTGGTAGAAGTTGCTTATGTATTTGGAATACAAGTCCTTTGTTGGATATACTATTGGAAATATCTTCTAGTCTATGGTTTGCCTGTTCTTTGTCTTGGTAGTATCTTTTGATGAACAGAGTTTTTAATTTTGAGGCTGTCCAATTTATAAATTTCTTTCTCTTTATGTGAAATCATTGCCTACTCTAAAGTCATAAAGATAAAAAAAAAAGATATACTCCTGTGTATTCTTCTAGAAAACTTATTGTTTTACCTCTCACATAGGTCTATCATCTAACTCAAATAAATTTTTGTGTATTCATGAACAGACATTTCTTCACTTCAGTGCATATCAGTTTTTCATTTTCTACCTTATGCTTGGCACTTTTTTTTCTTTTTTCTTTAAACTGGGTCTCACTCTGTGGCCCAGGCTAGAGTACAGTGGTGTCATCATAGCTCACTGCAACCTCAAATTCCTGGGCTCAAGCCATCCTCCTGTCTCAGCCATTCCAGTAAGTGGGACTACAGGTGTGAGCCACCATGCCCAACTAATTTTTTTCTTTTATTTTTTGTAGAGACAGGGTCTTACTATTGCCCAGGCTGGTCTTGAACTCCTGGCCTCAAGTGATCCTCCCACCTTGGCCTCCCAGAGTGCTAGGATTACAGGCATGAGCGACTGCGCCTGGCTGGTTAACACTTTTTGAGCCCTATTTAAGAAATCTTTACCTGCCCCAAGGTCATGAAACTAGTAGGAGCCTTCACTTTTTTAAATAAGGGTTTATTGAGATATAATTCACATGTCTCACAAGTCACCCATTTAAATTGTACAATAAAGTGGTTTTTAGAATATTCAAAGAGTGTGCACTCATCACCACAATCAATTTTATAACATTTCATCACCCTAAAAAGAAATTCCATACCCATTTGTAGTCACTCCCCACTTCCCCCAACCCCTAATCTACTTCTGTCTCTATAGATTTGCCTGTTCTGGCAGGACATTTCATGTAAATGGAATCATACAATATGACCTTTTGTAACTGGTTTCACTTAGCATAATGTTTTCAAGGTCCAGTGTTATAGCATGTATCAGTTCTTTTTGTGGTTGAATAATATTCAGCCTTTTATGGCTGAATAATATTCCATTGTGTGGACATACCACATTTTGTTTATCCGTGAGTTGATGGACATTTGGGTTGTTTCTACTTTTTAGCTATTATAAATAATACTGCTATGAAAATTCATGTATAGGTTTCTATGTGGACACGTTTTTCATTTCCCTTAGGAGGAAGGAGCCTTCGTTTTTAATCATATACCATGAGATTCAGTGATATCGTGTCTATAAGACCCTGGCACATACTAAGTACTCAGTGATAGCTGTATACAACTTAAGAAGTACTACACAGCATGGGACACTCCAGTGTAGCTATTAGGATTATGAGAAACAGATTGTGAAAGCCCCTATTACCTCCACCCATGCATTGGGTCCCCAACACACAACATGTCTGCCCACAGGCATTGTGAAGGCAAAGAAATAGTTGGACAAGTCCCCATGTTCTTTTCAGGTCAAATCAATAGATAGTGGTATGGCAGAAAGGAACAAGAGACAGAGTCAGGAATCTTGGGCCTGGCCCTACTAAGCTGCTAATTTGAGTGTGATTTCCGGGGCCTCAGTTTCCCTACTCAAAGAGCGGACATAGGGCAGCCAATGGCTCTGGCCCTTATGTGCGTTTCACTTGGCTTCTTTCCCATTCCCCAGGCTGCAGCTCTGCCAATGATCCTGTGAGTGTTGGGGAATCACTGTTGCCCCTGGGGGCCCTTGTCCTGGAGTGGCCCACCTGCCTGCCCCCAGCATGGCGTCCGACACTCCTGAGTCCCTGATGGCCCTCTGTACTGACTTCTGCCTGCGCAACCTGGATGGCACCCTGGGCTACCTGCTGGACAAGGAGACCCTGCGGCTACATCCAGACATCTTTTTGCCCAGCGAGATCTGTGACCAGCTCGTCAATGAGTGAGCAAGGCCCAGGGTGGGGCTGGGGCCAGGGGTCTTAGCATGAGCATGTGTGGAGAGATTGGGACCGTGTGTACCATGTGGGGGCAGCTATGGATACAAATGTGTGAGGGTGTGTGTGTGCACAAGGTTGTCCATGGGTGCAAGAGAAGAGTGGCATGTCCATAACCTTAAAGGTATATATGTGCACATGCTGGTGTGCAGAGGGGCATGCACATGAAGGAATGGGTGCGTGTTCATATGTAGGCTTATGCAGCACAGGGTATGTTTGAGTGTGAAACTGCACATGTGCATTTAGGGATGTGATGGTGTAAAACCCTGCATATAAATGAGGGAGTTATATGCCGTTCCACGTGTGTAGGTGTGTGTGTGTGTGCACACTCATGCACTCACTTGTGCCTGTGAACCAAGGAAGCATGGAAAGATACGGGTTTACATGCCAGTGCCAGAATAATGGATCCATGACCAAGGATGGAATCATCCAGAAGATCTTTATGTGGCCCCTCTGAGGGACTCCCCACTACATGCTTCTAAGGGGCTCTTAGAAGCATGCAGTGCATTCACCTGATGCTGGGAGCTCAGTCCAGAGTTCCAGAAGGGAAATTATCATCCAAAACACTTGCATAGGAAAGTGGGAGCCTGCATGGTACCTAAGGGCAGAGCTGGACTGTTCTGAGCATTTACTGCGGATCAGGCACTAGGTTGGACACTTTGCAGATGAGAATTATGTCCATTTTACAGATAAAGAAACTGAGGTCTGGGGAAGTTGCCCAGGTAGGGAGCATCCAGGATTTAGATTCCAGAGTATTTGAATCCAAAACCTTTTCCACCAGTCCAGGATTGTTGCATGAGTTAGTACCTCAAAGGGGTTTGCCTGTACCCAGCTGGGAACTCCAAACCACTTGGCTTAATTTGTCTGTTTGAAAGGGTCCCAGGAGGGGCTTAAAGAAGGTGATGTGTGTGGGGGTGGGGCTGCTGCTGCTGCTGCTGCTGTATGCATGGAGGGTGTGGGACAGGCGTGTGCATTTGGAGAGGAGGTGTCAGTGTCTGTTTGTCATGGGAGTGTCTAGGGTTCTGGCGGGAAGAGCTCAGGATTTGCTATTGATAAGAGGCCCTGCATCTCCAGGAGGACACCCAGAGAGCTACGTTTAGATTCCTAGGTCTTGGGCACCCTTAATCTCACCTGTAGTGTAGTCAGAATCCAACCAGTTACTATCAGGAGGAGGAAGAGAAGGATTCAGGGAGGGGAGGGCTTGTGCTTTGAAGAGAAGACCCTCCCCTGAGCCAGGCCTTCTCCTCTCCCAGGTACGTGGAGCTGGTCAATGCCGCCTGCAACTTTGAGCCGCACGAGAGCTTCTTCAGCCTCTTCTCGGACCCCCGCAGCACACGCCTCACCCGCATCCACCTCCGGGAGGACCTGGTGCAGGACCAGGACCTGGAAGCCATTCGAAAGCAGGTGAGACCTGCCTTGCCAGGTGCCAAGGCTGGCCACACGGATGCTGGCCTGAGAGGGTCAAACACTGAGCAGGGGCAGGGCTGCTGGCCTCCAGCACACCCCTCCCAAGGTTCCTCCAGTGCTCTCCCCAACTGTGCAAAGCCCCTTCCCAGCATACGTGGAGCCCAGGGTAGGGCCTGGGGTGGTGATGGGGAGAGCAGTGGTGACAGAGGTAATGACAGAGCTGTGCCTGCTACAGGACCTGGTGGAGCTGTACCTGACCAACTGCGAGAAGCTGTCTGCCAAGAGCCTGCAGACACTGAGGAGCTTTAGCCACACCCTGGTGTCCTTAAGTCTCTTTGGCTGTGCCAACATTTTCTACGAGGAGGAGAACCCAGGGGGCTGTGAAGACGAGTGCCTCGTCAACCCCACCTGCCAGGTGCTGGTTAAAGACTTCACCTTCGAGGGCTTTAGCCGCCTCCGCTTCCTCAACTTGGGCCGCATGATCGATGGGGTCCCTGTGGAGTCCCTGCTGCGGCCGCTCAACTCGCTGGCTGCCTTGGACCTCTCAGGCATTCAGACAAGCGACGCTGCCTTCCTAACCCAGTGGAAAGACAGCCTGGTATCCCTCGTGCTCTACAACATGGACCTATCGGATGACCACATCCGTGTTATTGTCCAGCTGCACAAGCTGCGGTGAGCTGCCGACCCCAAGCTCACCAGGGCAGGGTGGGCAGGGAGGTGGGTGTTGTCGGTCCCGCAGGGTTCCGGAGCCCCCAGCCAGGCAGAGGGTAGGGATGGAAGAGACAGTCCCATTCCTTAAACCCAATGTTTCAGCTGGATTTGGGCTATTCAGGGTTTTTTCCCAGAATGTCCTGGAGCAGTTGTGACAGGCAAGGGCCCTCCCCTGCTACGGACTGAAGAAGCAGGGGTCTCCAAGGCAGCCCCACCCTGTACCCAGCTCTTGACCCATGGCCCCCACCCCAATCTCCAGACACCTGGACATCTCCCGAGACCGCCTCTCCAGCTACTACAAATTCAAGCTGACTCGGAAGGTGCTGAGCCTCTTTGTGCAGAAGCTGGGGAACCTAATGTCCTTGGACATCTCTGGCCACATGATCTTGGAAAACTGCAGCATCTCCAAGATGGAAGAGGAAGCCGGGCAGACCAGGTAAGGACCCACCCTCCACAGTTGCTGGTAGGGAGTCATTCAACAAGCCTTTATCAAGTGCCACTCTGCCAAGTGTCATGCTGTGTGCTAGAGATAAAGAAACAAATCAGGCTCTGCCCTCTTGGAGTCTGTGTGAGCTAGTGGGGACAGACAAGTCATTATAACAGCTGTGGTAGGGGAAGTACAGGGCTCCAGGGTTGCCCTGAGGATCAGAAAGGAAGGAGGTGGAGGAATGGCATCCGTGCTGTCCTGAAAGCTCATTCCGAGTTTGCCGGAGTGGGAACAGGGAACACACGTGCAAAGGCCAGAGGTGAGAGTATGAGGAGCCACGAGGAAATTACCAGATGCTCAGACTCACAGTGTGGTGGTTATAAGCAATGAGGTTGGCAGCATCTGCCACCTGTCAGGCATTGCTGTAGGTAGGCTGGTTCCTCGGTTGGTTGGTTGGTTGGGAGCTCTGATCAAACCCTACCAGCTGTGCTTGGCCGTAAACTGTAGCCTCAGCCATGCCTTAATGACGTTTGGGTGATGAGCTTGTCCCTTCATGATTGTTGGTGAAACCTAAAGGTGACACATCCTTACTAGAGTGGCAGATAGTATTTTCTAAAGATGGTTGCAATAACACAACATCTCACATGTTCCTCTACAATGTGACCTTGACCCCTACATTTAAAAGGGATGAGGTTGGAGGGGCTAGAGGAGAGAACATCGAGTAAATGCCAAGCCACCCCCAGGGGAGGCCCAGCTCAGGCCTGGGCCCCAAACCACTGACTCCAGCACCCTCTTTCTCCAGCATCGAGCCTTCCAAAAGCAGCATCATGCCTTTCCGGGCTCTGAAGAGGCCACTGCAGTTCCTCGGGCTCTTTGAGACCTCCCTGTGCCGCCTCACGCACATTCCAGCCTACAAAGTGAGAGGCAGGCGGGGAGGAACCAGGAAGCCCTGGGAGAGGGGAAGGGGCTGGGCTAGGGGACCAATGTATCAGCTCTGGAGCTAGAGACTAAGCTGGGATCTGGAATCCCACCCCCTGGCCTGTTCTGGGTTGTTCTGAGCATGTCCCATTCTCAGGTAAGTGGTGACAAAAATGAGGAGCAGGTGCTGAATGCCATTGAGGCCTACACGGAGCACCGGCCTGAGATCACTTCCCGGGCCATCAACCTGCTTTTTGACATCGCGCGCATTGAGCGCTGCAACCAGCTGCTGCGGGCCCTGAAGGTCAGTCCAAACCCGAGGGCCCTCAGCTCCTGTCCAGCCCCACCTGAAGGGTGCTGGACTTGGCTGAGCCATGTCCTCAGAGCCTCTGTCCCTCCTCTACACCCTGTCCCCAGGGTACAGGCAGTCCTGGCTCCTGAGCCCCAACCCTGTCCCCACAGTCCTTGGGTTGCTCAGCACTGGCCTTGTTCAGGCCCCGCCCTGGTCCCCACTCCTGCTTCGGAGAGCAGGACCAGCATAAGCCATACCCCAGAGGACCTATTCAAGCCCCTCACAGAGCCCAGGCCTGTCCCTGCACAACTTTCACAGCACTTGCCAGCCTGGGCTCCCACCCTGTCTTCATACAGCTGGTCATCACAGCCCTCAAGTGCCACAAGTATGACAAGAACATTCAAGTGACGGGCAGTGCCGCCCTCTTCTACCTGACCAATTCCGAGTACCGCTCAGAGCAGAGTGTCAAGTTGCGCCGGCAGGTCATCCAGGTGGTGCTGAATGGCATGGAATCCTACCAGGAGGTGACGGTGAGCCCCCTACCTGCCATGGCCTGCATGCTCTGGCCCAGCCACCGCTTGCCTGTGCCCTTGTACTCCCACAGGAGCTCTCCTGGCTCTGTGCTGCCTCCCTCCCAGCTCCCCTGTCCCCTGGCAGCACTCTAGACACCTGAGGCCTGGCACTTGGGTCCCAGGCCCACCTGTAATACACCACGCCACCACCCTCCACCCTTTTCCACCTGCTCCACATGGAGGCCCAGGGCCCTGACCTTCTGCCTCTGGGCCTCTGCCTGGGCTGCCTCCTCAGCCCTTCTGCCCCATAACACTTTGCTGGGGGGTATTTTTTCCAATAGCTGCTTTTGTTATGAAAGTAATAACAAATTTTTACCATAGAAAAATTATAACTACAGCCGGGCATGGTGGCTCATGCCTATAATCCTAGCACTTTGGGAGGATCACTTGAAGCCAGGAGTTCAAGACCAGCCTGAGCAAGAGCAAGACCCCATTTCTACAAAAAAATAGAAAAATTAGCCGGGCATGATGGCATGTGCCCATAGTCCCAGCTACTCAGGAGGCTGAGGCAGGAGGATGGCTTGAGCCTTGGAGTTTGAGGTTGCAGTGAGCTATGGTGATGCCAGTGTACTCTAGCCAGGGTGACAGAGTAAGACTCTGTCTAAAAAAAAAAAAAAAAATTATAACTATTTATAAAGAAAACAAAAATCCCTGCAGTCCCACCACCCAGAGATAGCCACGATTAACATGGGATATCTGATGGATCTGATGGTCAGGATTTCAGTCAGTACATATGTACTTAGTAAATGGGATCATTTACACAAAATGTGTGTACTGTGTGTATGATGTGGATTTTTACTTCAATAGTAGAAATCACATGTGAATGTAAACATATATCAGCAAATATATTTTTACAACAAAAATTTTTTAATAATGTTTCTTTTCTGATTATAAAAGTAAGATACCTAGTGGTTAAAAACAAAAAAAGTCAAGTAATACAAGAATGTATTGAATAGAAAGTGAAAGTCATTCATAATCCTATCTTTCCTCCCCCAGATATAGCTGGTTTTAACAGTTCAGTTTCATAATTGTCAACACCAGCATAATGTTCAGTGTCCTTATCCAGGGAGAGGCCACGGTGTTGTGGACAGGTGGCCAAGCCCCATACCTATGGGCTTGCAGTTCAGGGCTCTGCCCAATGCATGAGCTGCAGTGATTGAATCAGCTCCCACAGTTGAACATTTAGGTTGCTTTTTTGTCTTTTGCTCCCTCAAATAATGCTTTACTGACTATACCTAAGTGATTATCCTTATAATACATTTCTAGAAGTAGAATTACAGGGGCAATATGTGAAAAATACATGATGTGTATTTTTTAAGCATTTGGTATGTATTACCAAACTGTCCTCCAGAAAGGCCATGGTGGGGACATAGCCTCTGCAGGGATGAAAACACCCACTTCTCCACTACCTTGCCAATGCCAAACTTTGGAGTGGTTGTTCTTTCCACCTGGAGATCGATTTTGTAATCAGGCAAAAGGGATGTCTTTGTTTTTTTTTTAAATGAAAAAAAAAAGACTAGCTGGAGACTCCCAAATGAATTAATAGAAACTATCAAAGAAATGGAAATTAAAATAACAAGATAACACATTTCATCTTAAGAGATCTGGTGATATCCAGCATCAACAAAGGTGGGGGAAGAGCACACTCATACACTTTCTACTGGTGAGGGATGAATTGTACGACCTTTTTGGTGGGCAACCGGCAGAACTTGCCAAAATTGTAAATGCGTTTATCTTTCAACCTAGGCATTCCACAGTTAGAAATGTTCTTAGAGGAAAAAGATATACATACATCCACCCTTGTTTGATTAACTAGAAATCAGAGGAAACTAAAATGTTTTAAGAACAGGGACCTGGAAAGGTAACATATGGTCCATCCACACGATGGGATATTATGGCAGAATCTATACATCCTAATGTAGAAATATGTCCATTACATATTGATAAGTGAAGAGAAGTTCTGGACCAATATATATAATATCTTTTTTGTACCTCCTATCCCCCAAATATATGTTTATATTTGCATGATGGAAAAATCTAGAAAGATGTACACCAAACTTTTAACAGTGATTACTTCTGGGGAATGAAATGGAAGATTTTAACTTTCTGCTCAGATAGTATAATATTATTTGAACTTTTTACAGTGAGTAACTATTGCTTTTATAATTTAAAATAAACTTTTTCTCAAATTTCTCAAATTGAGGGGATAGGACAAAAAATTGAGTGATATCCTCTAAATTACATGATTAATAAAGTATGATGAACTTCCAATATCTAATAAGAAAGGAAGGAAGGAAATTAAATTACAAGGAAATTGTGCTGAGAATGTTGTAAAAAAAAAGAATTAATACACCTGCAGACAGTGCAAACAGAAATCGAGGATGTGGAGCAACTAGAGATCTCATACACTGCTGATGGGAATGTAAACTAGTACAACCACTTTGGAAAACAGGCTGGTATTACCTAGTAAAGTTGAAGACATGCACACTTTGTGACCCAGAAGTGCCACCAGGTATGCATGCCTAAGAGAAGCCCATGCCCATGGACACCTGGATGCAGGTATAATGCATTGTTCACAATAGCCAACCATTGAAGTCACCCAAACATCCATCAGCATTAGATTGGTTAAAAAATTGGGGTATCATCATGATAGAATACAACACTGCAAATGATGGAATGCATTTCAGCTACATATAACAACAGCTGATTACTTAAAAACCTATAGAATCACCATATAGAAAAGCAGGGATAGTGTTTCTCCCTAATGGGATGAAGGAGCCTATGATCAGGAAGGGACATATGGTGACTTCTGGGTGCTGGCAATGTTCTGTTTCTTGACCTAGGTGGTGGTTACATGGTGTTCACTTTATAATTATTTGTAAAACTGTCCATTTGGGTTTTATGCATTCTTCTGTATGACTATTTCACATTAAAAAAAAATATTTTAAAAAACAGCCTTGTAGCCTCCTCTTCCAGAAAGTCTTCCTGGACCACCACAGCTCTGGATGATATACCTCTACAGAAACCCTCCAGCTCTGTTCCCAAGTCTGACCCTGAATGTGCCCCGCTTGTCTCCTGTCCCGGCCCAGGTACAGCGGAACTGCTGCCTGACCCTCTGCAACTTCAGCATCCCCGAGGAGCTGGAATTCCAGTACCGCCGAGTGAATGAGCTCCTGCTCAGCATCCTCAACCCTACGCGGCAGGACGAGTCAATCCAGCGCATCGCTGTGCACCTGTGCAATGCCCTGGTCTGCCAGGTGGACAACGACCATAAGGAGGCTGTGGGCAAGATGGGCTTTGTTGTGGTACGTGCAGGCAGGCTGTCCACCCCCTGTTCCTTCTGAGCCCCACTGCTGTAGCTGTCTCCCGCCACTCTCCACTACTCCTCTGCTTTGAGTGAGAGTCTCAGAGGAGGCCTGGATCTGGGAGTCAGGGGTAGGGAGGAGAGTATGCTGAAGCATGAAGGATTTAGGCTGGATCAAAAGAATTGCTTAACAGTGAATGTTGCTTATGACGCCACAGATTTCTTCCACCTAGAACACACTGTCGTCCTCTCCCAGCCCCCTCCAATTTTGTAAGCTCCATGGGGAAAGACACCGTGCTCTTGTTCCATCCTTGTGTCTGCAGCACGTCCCAGCGTAGGGCCTGGAGTACAGTGAGGGGTGATAAATATTGCTGGTAGGAGGAAGGAGCTGAAGAGCATCTAGTCTCCTCCTCTCATTTTATCACTGGGGAAGCTCAAGCCCAAAGTCCCACAGGGAGTCAGTGCAGAGCCAGGGCCAGCACCCAGGCCTCCTGATGCCGAGTGCCAAGGGTCTGTGCAGTGGACGTCTTCAAAGAGCCTCCCAAAGAGATACGGAGATTGGATCTTGACAGGATGCATGAACAGGAATCAAGTCACTGACCCTCCTCCCTCCATCTTGGGTTCTGGGGGAATGTGGTAGTTCTTGAGCTCTGGCCTAGTCTGTCAAATTCTTTTCTCTGCCCACAGACCATGCTGAAGCTGATTCAGAAGAAGCTTCTGGACAAGATAGTAAGTCGGGTCTTCATGAAGCCACTCTGCCCTTTCCCCAGCCCAAGAGGGGACTGGTTTGCCCCTGGGGGATGTCCGTGTTTTGTCAGGGGACCCCCTCACTAGGTGCTGCGAGCCTCAGTAGAGCCCTGCCCTCCCCCCGCCAGTGCGACCAGGTGATGGAGTTCTCCTGGAGCGCCCTGTGGAACATCACAGACGAGACACCTGACAACTGTGAGATGTTCCTCAACTTCAACGGCATGAAGCTCTTCCTGGACTGCCTGAAGGTAGTGCCCACCTCCAGCGGCAGCAGCTACCTCAACTGCCTGCATGGCCACTCTTCTGTCCCTGGGCTGCTCACCCACCAAATGTTACCACCCTTCACCCATGGTTCCCAGGGAAAGGCAGTGGGCATTACCTCAGAGGCCCACCAGCCCAGGATTTGCTGCTAACAGAAGCTCCAGAGACCTTCCCTGACCCAGATGGCCTGGCAGGGCCCTCTTGAGAGCCCTCCCTCCAAGGGAAAACCCTACTTTGTCTTCTTTGCAGCGATTTCTCAGATTGTCCACAGCTGGCTAGAGTCCATTGTGATATGAGCTGGACAGAATTCTGTCTACTAGGATGGTCTGTTCATCCTAAAACTCATCCTCTATTTCCTTTTCTTTTTTTCTTTCTTTTTTTTTTCCTTTTTTAGAGACAGGGTCTCACTCTGTCACCTGGGCTAGAGTGCAGTAGCCTGATCATAGCTCACGGTAACCTCAAACTCCTGGGCTCAAGTGATCCTCCCACCTCAGCCTCCTAAGTAGCTAGGACTACAGGCAAATGCCACCACACCGAGCTAATTTTTTAATTTTTTGTGGAAACCTGGTCTCACTATGTTGCCCAGGCTGGTCTTGAACTCCTGGCCTCAAGCGATTCATCCTCTATTTTCTTTGCTCTGGTTTCTAAGGAGATTCCCTTAAACTAATATTAATATTTTATGCTTTGGTAAATAGAACCATGTCTGTCCCATAGGTCAGATCTCTGCTCAGCCTTTGTCTTTGTGGTAAGGAACGTCCACCTTTTTAATCCCTTATTGTATGTACCCAGCACTGTCCTAACTACACTGGAAGTTAGGAGGGCAGCATATCGTACCCCTTCTTTGTCAGGTTGGAATGGCCAAACAGACATCCATGAAACTTTAAAGTTAACAATACCAGACACTAAGTAATTAAGTACTAATTGATGTGACCTCAATGGCTCTCATTTTCCCAGGAGTTCCCAGAGAAACAGGAACTGCATCGGAATATGCTGGGACTCTTGGGGAATGTGGCAGAGGTGAAGGAGCTGCGGCCTCAGCTAATGACTTCCCAATTTATCAGTGTCTTCAGGTTGGTACTTTTTGCCTTGTTCCCTTTTTGCCATGGCTGCCGGGATGCTCAGAGCTCTAGTCTGTGCTCAGTTGCAGCAATTCCTCTTAGCCTAAGTTTCTATTATAAACATTGCCTTCCCTCTGTAATGTGGTTTCTTATTCATTCAGCCCTCCATAAATGGTCCTCTTGTAACTATATCTTAAGTGACTTCAAATCCCTTTTAGAAGTAGTCTGGGTATAAACAAGTGATAAATAAATAGTACCTCTGGCCTCTGGTTTATGAGTTGGGGTCCAACAGCTAGTATCTGAAGAAGGACCGAGGGAGTGGGACTCCATTTCTCTCTCTTCCTCCCGGCAGCAACCTGCTAGAGAGCAAGGCCGACGGGATCGAGGTTTCCTACAATGCCTGTGGCGTCCTCTCGCACATCATGTTTGATGGACCTGAGGCCTGGGGTGTCTGTGAACCCCAGCGGGAGGAGGTGGAAGAACGCATGTGGGCAGCCATCCAGAGCTGGGACATCAACTCTCGGAGAAATATCAATTACAGGTGCAGGGGCAGGGAGAGGGAGTGGGGTAAGCACTGAGGCAGGCCGAGCATCCCAGCCAGGAGCGGGCAGAGCGCCCCGCCTCTCTTCTGGTCCTCTGCCTGGTTTTTCTTACTCATGGAGGCATAAGGACAAAGAACATAAGGGCACAGATCTCACCTACATTTTTCAAGCACAACGCCTGCACATACCCAAAGCCTGCTCTGTACAAACATTTGATACATATTTATTTGTGGGGGGAAAAGAATGAGAAAATTCAGACGCACAATAGGAAACAAACAGGAATCATCCATAATCTCACACCCTGAAAGAGAACCCCTGTTGACATTTTGGTGTCTGTTCATCCAGCAGTGTTTCTGTGCACAGATTTCATTACTCTAAGTCAAGCTGGCATCAATTCCTACCGTATTGTGACTGAATGTCCAGTTACTAGGCCTGGGTCTCCCACGTCATTTTAGGGTGGTGTTACTTTCTACGTGCCATCCTGTACTGATGGACATTTCAGTTGGAAACCCATATTGGGAGAAACGGGCTCATGCCTATAGGTTTGCTGACATTCCAAGTACTGTAGATCCTAGGCACAAGGAAAGAGGAATCGCTGGCCCAGGGGTTTTACATGCACGTTTCGGGTTTTGGACCATGACTCCAGGGTCACCCATAGAAGGTCCTTGTAAGAAGAGTGGTCACACTTGCTTCTTTTCCCAGTGAACTCTCCCCTCCTCCCCCAGGTTGGGTCTCTCTTCCTTGCTGAGGTCCCCAGCTTTCTGCCCCACCTAATCTGGGTCCCTCCTACCTCCCTCACATGCTCACACGCTGATCCTCTCTCCCAAGGGAGCCCCTCTGCGGAGCGTCCAGTGGGGCGAAGGGCCTTCTCCCTGGCATCCTCCTGGCCTATTGGTTAGTTGGTCCTTAGGATCCTTCAGGGAGGAGAACCTGAGACAAGAAAAGACATACTCCCCCACACTGTCAAGTGACCTTGATTCCTCTTTCTGCAGGTCCTTCGAGCCAATTCTCCGCCTCCTTCCCCAGGGCATCTCTCCTGTCAGCCAGCACTGGGCAACCTGGGCCCTGTACAACCTCGTCTCTGTCTATCGTGAGTGCCACTGCCCTTGGTCCAGACACTGGCCCATCTGAGAGCAGATGCGCCCTCAGGGAGCGTGTATCCTGGAAGGGGCACTGAGAGAGCTGCTGTCAGCTTTTGTGGCTCACAGCAAAGCCGTCCCCTTTCCAGCATTTATGGGACGCCCAGCTCAATGGCTGCCCTGCTTCATTACCAGAAGTGGGCCTGGCAGGCAAGATAGCCTAGGCAGCATTCCCCCACAGCTTTCTAAATGCTTCCTGCTTCTCTATGAGGGAAAAGTCAAAAACCTCCATGTCAGCCCAGTGCTGTGGCACACGCCCAGCTATTTGGGAGGCTGAGGCAGGAGTATGGCTTGAGGGAGTTTGAGGCCTTAGTGAGCTATGATCGCGCCTGTGAACAGCCACTACACTCCAGCCTGGGCAACATAGCGACACCTTGTCTCTAAAAGAATTTTTTTTAATTAAAAAGGAATCCCCATGCCTTCCACATGGCAGAATACCACCAGCTGGTTCCAAGCTGCCTGGTCACCAGAATCACCTGGTGGTGTATCAGTAAACATACAAATAAATACAGGTCTCTGGGTCTGTTGAATCAGAATATCCAGGGGCAGGGATATTCTTAGGAATCTGTATTTTTACAGAAACTTCTCAGAACATCATCATGTTTAGGAGCCCCTGGTTTGGGTGATATTTTCCATAGGACGAGTTCTGGGAAAAAATGCAGCAACCTCAAACCAAAGTAGGGAAAATGCTTTTCCAGTGATTCACCACCTGCTTCCCCCAGGTGGACATAGGAATTCCTAACCGGGCACTGGGCCCCAAGGCTCATGCTGCTCCTAGCACTGTCCTTCTACCCAGGCCCCTGCCCCTAGGGTGGTCCTCACAGCAAGGGTGGGTTTCCAGGCCTCAGGCTAGTAGAAGGACACCCCATCCTGGTCATCTGCTGTCTGCTCCTACCTACAGCGGACAAGTACTGCCCCCTGCTGATCAAAGAAGGCGGGATGCCCCTTCTGAGGGACATGATCAAGATGGCGACCGCACGGCAGGAGACCAAGGAAATGGCCCGGTAAGAGACCAGCAACGTGTTTCTGCTTGGAGCCTTGATTTAGGGAAGTGAGGGACACAGTGGGGACTCTCGGGTGGTTAAGAATGGCTGAAGTTCCCAGGGGGGCAACTCAGGGTTGAATGTGGAGGTGGACAGTGTATTGATGTCCAGCTGGGGCCTTTCCAAGTGTCATCTTGGCCACAATGTGGCTGGAAACTAGATGATGGAGCTCTGAACAGAACATCATTGCCCTCATTTGTAAGCTTAGTTTTCTTTTACTACCCAAAAAATCCATCCTCTCATTATTAGGCATTAGCAAGTCAGGTCAGAACTTTTCATTATTTTTGGCCAAAGACATTCCAACTAAAGAGAGGATACGGTGTGGTAATATACACTGTAGAGATAAGACGGGGCACAGTGCAAGTGAGTTTCTAAACATGGAGGTCATGGACATGGCGGAGTCACCGGCTTCCATTGCTGTGAAGGTTTCACTCCAGTATCCAAAATGTTACCAGCTCTGATTCTCATGTTATCAGGGCACAGGAGAGACTCTCAGGGATGCTCTGTGTTTGAATCAACAGTAATGATCTTGCTTTCTCTAGGATCCATTCTAGAAGGGAGTATAGTCAAGTTGACCCCAGTAGAATTTTGTCATAGTTCTGAACATGGTGGAGCAAAAAGGTCATATGGAGGAACAGCCTGGAGCTCAGAGGCTCCCCAGATGGTGACTTGCTGGGCTGGGGGGTGTCAGCTGGGTTCTGCCATTATTTCTGGCAAAAGGCACTACTTAAACATTAATTGACAGATTCATCTCAGTTTGGGAATAGTAAAATGAGTGGTTCTCAAACTTAATCTCCCTAAAGAATCATCTGGAAAGTTTTTTTTTTTTTAAGAGGGTCTCACTCTGCTGCCCAGGTGGGAGTGCAGTGGTATGATCATAGCTCACTGCAGCCTCGAACTCCTGAGCTCAAGTGATCCTCCCGCCTCTGCCTCCTGAGTTGCTAGGATTGCAGGCATGAGCCATTGTGCCCAGCTAGAAAGATTGTTAAAAATGCACAGGACCCACCCCTAGGTTTTCTTTTCCAGTGGGTCTGGGAGGTAGGCCTGGGAATATTCATGGTTAACAGGGATCCCAGGAAGTTTGAGAAGCACTGGGTAAGACTGGCCAGCAACCTACTCCAGTCACTTTGAACATTTCTCTAAGGCCTGAGATGGATATCTGAGCCAGCTGGCCTGTCTAACAGTGAGGAATGAATGACCCTGGAGGACACTTAGGAGAAGGCCCTTAGCCTGTCCACAGCTTCCTGTCCCACTCTGGGCACTTACTTCCTACAAGGCAGTGGGGCGCCCTTTAGCACATAGAGGCTGCAGTGAATCCCAACCCAGAGGCTTAGTGTTGTGAGGGGAATGTCACACCTGACAGCAGTGGGCAGCAGCTCCCCGGGGTCGGGCTGGAGTGGGTGAGACTCCAGCTCTGAGCTGGAGTGCTGGGGCCTGGCTGCCATGAGTGGCAGGGGCTCTTGTGGGAGCACAGCTGCCCTCACCCCACCCTGGACCCACTGCTAGATCACAGCCTCTGGGTGAATCTGAAGTGCAGCCAGTTTGGGGACCACTACAAGACTTCCAGAAAGGGAAAGGTCTGACGTACAGGGAAAATGAAGAAGGAAGATGTTGCTAAAGAAAGGACCAAAGGGTTTTTGGAAGTCAGGCCTGGGCTGATTTGGGGATCCCCTATCCACAGCTGTCCTGGGACTGAGGGAGTGGGGAGTCAGGGGCATAGGAAGGAAGGTGGGGAGTGGGTGGTGATGGGAGTCACAGCCACAGGTGCCATTCCCTGGGCACTCCGCACGTGCCAGCCACTCTACCAACCACTCTCTATGCATCCTTCGGTCAGCATCAGCATCACCATTAACACGTGTTAACCCAGCTGCCCGACCGCTAGGCAGGCTGGGCTTGCCCACCTGAGCCCACCCTTGAATCCTGTCTCCCCATTGTCTCCAGCAAGGTGATCGAGCACTGCAGTAACTTTAAAGAGGAGAACATGGACACGTCCAGATAGAGGCCTCCACCCCCACTGCTCTGGACCACAGGCCGGGAGGAAGCAGGCTTGAGCAGCCCAGTGGGCAGACCCTCTTCTGGGGGCCTCCCACGGAGCGAAGAGACACAGGGGACTTTTGCACAACCGACGCTTTTCCTTAACATTAGTGAGATATATATATTATATATATATATTATTTTTTTTGGTTAGGAAGTGTGAAGTTTTGTGTGTATGATTTCTGTACAAAAACAAAAGAAACACTCCCTGAGTCCTTGCAGCTTCCTTGGCCGTTCTCAAACCCGACTCAAAGCCTTCATCGCTGCCACACTCACTCCTACCCCAACCAGACTAAACGCCTGTAATGTGAGTGTCCGGTCCTTTTCCAGTAAACTCAGGCCCTGGCCTGGCTTCCTGTTATGAGAGGAGCAGGCCTTTAACAGCCTACTCCAGCATCCTAACCCACTGCCCCAGCCCGAGAGCCCCATCTCAGTTCCTGGGCGTGGCTGATGGGGTTTGGGGATTAAAACTAACCCCACTGGGTCTCCCAAATGCCTTGGTGCTCCCGGCTGCGGGCCATCTGGGGCAAGAAAGTGAGCCGTTCCTAGGCCTAGGTTCAGGCAGCCCTGCCCCAGAGGACCCTCAAAGAGTGGGGTGCCCAGTGGCCCTGCTGCTCTCCGGCCAGGCCTGCCTGAGGCCACGCTGCTACGGAGGCTGCCTCCCTAGTCTCCCACCAGGTCCCAGGCTGTGGAAGGCCCCAGCCCAGGGGTGGTCAGCACTCACTGGCAGATTCCACTGCCCCTTCTGCCAAACATATCCAGAACCTGCCTCCAGCTCTGGACGCCAGCACCCCCTGGGGCCAGGGGCCTGCTGCCTGGCTCCAGAGCCCTCATCTGCCCGCAAGCACCCGAGGTGCCCAGGCACTCCCACCAGCAGAACTGAGCCTGCCTCACCCACCCCAGCCTGCCCCGCTGCCCTGAGGACCCCACACCCCTCTCAGAGGCAGGTCTCCTCTCCACCCTTTCACTCACGGTGGCCGCGGACAGCCACCTCCAGACCAGCACTTGGACTGCTTTGAGGACCGCTTGGCCCTCCCCAGCCCCTCCCACCCTGCCCTAGGCTTTACCTTGGAAGCCTCCGTGCTGTGTTTCAGAGAAGTGGGAGAGGCAGCTGTATCCTAAATACCTTGTGCTTCTTTCTCAATGTGACTCTGAATTGCTCCACATCTGACAGACACACTTGCCCGGGCCTGGGAAGCAGAGCTGACCCTGCAGGCAGCCTTTGGGCAATGGCTTTTTCTTCCCTCTTCCTTCCCTGGGCCTGTGTTGTTTGGATGCACCTGGCATTTCTGCCTCCAGGTAGAACAGGCCAGGTGAACAGCCTCAGGGGAGAGACTCCTGGCCTTTTTCTCCTGGAGCCTTTCCCTCCTGGCCCTGGGATGGGGGCAGCAGCCCTGCGTTGTTCCCCCAGCTTGGCAGGTGGCCTGCATCTGTCCTTCCCCTCCATCCCATGCTGAGGCCCCAGCCAGACCCTGGGCAGAGTGCACATCACATTGCTTTACCACCTGGGGCCTGGGAAAATGTCTGTACTTTGGGGATGTCACAGAAATACATTTTTGTGCAAAGTGGAGAAGAACAGAGCGTCTTTTTTGTGGAAGGGGTGGGAGTCGCTATCCTGGCTTCTGGGCTCAGGAGAGGGGTTTGGGTAGCCCCTGCATGGGGCCTGAAGTGGACCATGCCATTCTTTGGTGGGGAGGGGTGCATTTGGTGGGTTTGTGTGCCTGGCCCACAAGGCCAATCGACTGCAGGCTGGGGACAGATGGCACAGAGGGCTAGAGTACCTGTTTCCTCCGAATTCTCTTCATACCCCTGTGCCCAGATGCAGAGGACACAGCCGACAACCAGACCAACACAGGTCTGCGCAGGATGGCACAGACTGATGGGAGGGACAGATGGTAAATATGAGGTTACCACTCTGTGGGACGAGCCAGCAGGGAGAAGGCACCTCCTGCAGGCTGGCAGGAGCAGGTGGGAGGTCAGGGAACACTGGAGGGAGCCGGGCAGCAGTGCTGCAGGGATTGAGGGACGAGCCAGGACACTGTTCCCCTTGAGTCTGGGAGGCCGCTCACAAGAGGAGACAGCTGAGCTGAATCCAGCAGCAAGACAGGGGCTGCCAGGCCTGGCCTGAGAGGCCTAGGAAAGAGCATCCTGGACAGAGGGTCCTGCCAGGGAGGACAGCAAAGCAGCCCCGTGTAGCTGCAACAGCCTGAAGGAACAAGGGTGGGGCAAGAGGGGACAGAAGTATCTGGGGCCAAATCATGAGGTGACCAGACACTGCCTTGGCCCAGGACAGTCCTGGTTTACACCTGTGGGCCACCCACTGTACCCATCAACAGTGTCATCTCTTACTCTCAAAGGTGCCCTGCCTGGAATAAGAAGCCATATGGTCACGTTCCTTACAGGCCATGGTGAGGGAACGCTACTGGAGGATTTAAGCCGGCAGCACCAGGACCAGATTAAACATTCCTGCAACCTGAGCATTCGGACTCCTCCCACCTCCTGTATGGAGCCCAGGTCCCTCTTCCCCTCTTTTTTCCCCAGAGCAGGGCCTGGACTGGGCCTCTCTCCCCTGGGTGAGAAGGCCCTGCCGCTGGCCACCCACAGGGCCTGCGCAGAAAGGGCATCAGGAATGGTGATTTGCCTTGGCATCCTGGTGGGTGGACCATGCCTGGGAGGGAGCAAGGGTAGTGCCTGACAGGTGCCTGCCAATGGCAGCTGACACTGCCGAACCCTTCATCTGCGTGCCAGGCCCTGTTCTAAGTGCTTCATGTATTAATACATTCTGCTTCCTCATCATCCTCGCAACAATCCATTTTACAGATAAGGACACTGAGGCTCAGAGAGGGGAACTGACTTCTTGCCTCAAGGTTGCCGCAGTAAAGAGGAGGGAAACCGAGAATTCCCCAGATGAGCCAGGTGCTCCTCCCCTCACTCCCAGCCGGCACCTGCCATTTCCCCTTGGGGAACACTCTAGTTCCTGCTCACCCCACCACAACACCTACTTATCATGGGGCTGAAAGTGCTCTGTCTGCCTCCACCACTGGACTGTGAGCAACAAGCTACGTAAAGGCTCTGCTGTGGCCCAGCACACAGCACAGAACTTGGCACACTAAAGCCTCTCATTAAAAACTTGCCAAGCAGCGCACAGTGGCACGCATCTGTAGTCCCAGCTATACCCGAGGCTGATGCAGGCGGATTGTTAGGGGCCAGAAGTTCGAGGCTGCAGTGAGCTATGATCATACCTGTGAATAGCTACTGCACTCCAGCCTGGGCAATATAGCAAGACTCTGTCTCTAAAAAATAAAAATTAAAAAAACTTGCCAAATTCCCTGGTGGTCTAGGGGTTAGGAAAACAGAAAAACAAAAAAACTTGCCAGATGAATGGAATGGAGGAATTGCCTTAACCTGTTTGTGATGCTATAGCAAAATACCTGAAACTGGGTAATTAGTAAAGAACAGAAACTTATTTCTCAGAGTTTTGGAGGCCATTAGTTCAGATCAAGGCACTGGCAGGATTGTTATCTGGTGAGGTCTGCTCTCTGCTTCCAAAACGGTGCCTTGTTGCTGCATCCTCCAGAGGGGAGGAAGACTGTGACCCAACAAGGCAGGAGGGATGGAAGGGCAAGACGGGGACAATCACCGTGTCCTCACGAGGTAGAAGAGCAGAGTGGAAGAGCCTAAGGGCCTAAGCTAATCCCCTCCAGCCCTTTGATAAGGCTTTAATCCATCATGAGGGTGAAAGGCTCCAACTCTTAATACCACCACAAAGGGGATTAAGTTTCAACCCATGAATTCTGGAGGGGACACAATTAAACCACATCAGGAGGGCTTTGGAACATTCACTACAGCCCAGGGTCCAATCCTGTTTCACAAAGTAAGAAATTATATTTTGCCACTTAGCACCTTCAAACATGACCCACCTCTCCAAAAGTAGACTAATGCCTAAACAAGAAAGCCATTTTACTGAGTCTCCACAAGAAATGTGACCTCCATTGAGAACTGGAATCAGTGCAAATCTCTATGTGAAGCCCAATGTCAGGCAAAAGATGCTCAGGGTACACAATCTCTGAGCAAGAAGGTTGTGAGTAGCCGGGGTCATCAAACTGCAGACACCCGATGTCACCTTTGCCACTGTGGAGAGACCTGTGCAAACCCCCACTCAAGGTGAACCCAGCTGCCTGCCTGTCCTATTGCCCTCCAAACTGTAATTGACTTATTTCATGTCTCTGCCCCAGCAAGATGTGAGCTCACTGAAGGCAGGGATCAGAGCTCTCTGGACCAGTTAGGGTGCTTTAGGTGCAGGCAACAAAAACCCACCCTGGATGTCAGGATGTGGCAGAGCTCACAGAACCAAAGGACAAACTGGTCTACCAGGCCTCAGGAGGGACACACACCAGGGTGGCTTGGGGGATCTGGCTCCAGGGAGCCCACAGCTAGCCTCTTCAGGGCACTGCCCTCAGGGTGATGAATCCTGCCTGTGCTCAAGATTCAGAGTTCTGGATTCCAGAGAGACTGGCTGTGCCCCACCTCACTGGGGGTGGGGAGGTCTGAGCACTCTGACAGTACCACTGAGGCTGTGCCCAATGGAGGAGGACTATTCCTGAAGAATAGTCTAGGTACTGGCACCAGATCAAGGGAGAATAGGTGGCAGGTGGGTGTGTGTCCCATGTCTAGTACAAAGATTCTCTCCTTGACCAAACTCTAGCCAGGCTCCTCTAAGCCCTCTTCTTAACTAGGCCTCAACATTGGCCTATAAAAACTACAGACTTGGCCTGGCAAGGTGGCTCATGCTTGTAATCCTGGCACTCTGGGAGGCTGAGGTGGGAGGATTGCTTGAGCTCAGGAGTTCGACACCAGCCTGAGCAAGAGTGAGACCCCATCTTTACTAAAAACAGAAAAAATTAGCTGGGCATGGTGGTGAGCACCTATAGTCCCACCTACTCAGGAGGCTGAGGCAGGAGGATCGCTTGAGCCCAGGAGTTGGAGGTTGCTGTGAGCTACGCTGATGCCACGGCACTCTAGCCTGGGCAACAGAGCAAGACTCTGCCTCAAAAAAAAAAACCCCTACAGACTCTTAGCACAAATGATTTCATCCAGCCCCGTCCCCCACATTAAAAGACTTAAACAAATACTACCATATACCACCACTCACCTCTGCACAAATAGAAGTTGAGTTAGTTCCCCCGGGCCCTCTTCCCTATTGCAATAGTATGTTACTGATTAAAATCTGTCCTTACCACTTTAACTAGTGTTTATCTTTGATACCAGCACAGTGCCTGTCCCACAGAAGCTTCAAAATTATTTGTTCAGTGGAGGTCCCCACTCAGCACGTTAAGCCACACACCCATTGCAGTTATCAGGACTGAGTTGCAATGACAGACACCAACTCAAACACTGACCCAGGTTCTTCAAAGGTGGGAAGTCATTGACTAATGCAATCAGGAACCTAGAGTGACTGTTGGCTTCAGGCGTAGCTGGATCTAGAGGGTTCAGACAATGCTGTGAATGCCACCTATCGCTTGTCTCTATTCTTTATAAGTTGGTGTCATTCTCTCCTACCACAGACAGGCTCTCCCCAAATAGTGTAAAGATGGTTCCCAGTTGCCCTTATATCCTATTCCTTGTTCATGAGACCCAAAAAATGCCCCTTTTTCTCTCAGTATCTCAGTTGCCCAGGTAATCTCATGGAATGACTGTGATTGGCCCTGCTCACTCACAGGCCCACACCCTGCCTCCCACCACCCTTTGGGGTGAGGGGCAGCCCCTCCAGAACCACATGGAATGGGAAGAGTCAGTTCCCCAACAGAAAAAGGGATACTGAGCTGGCCAAACCAACAATGTCAGACGGGTGTGCTGCCGGAGCTGGGACAGGGCCCTCGATAGAGGCAGAGGTGGATGCTGGCATCAGTGGGAGGTGCCTGGGAAGGGCAGGGCTGAATGGGGAAGGCCCTGGGGACACAGGGAGGAACAGCCTGGAGCCTGCTGCTGGGAACGTCAGCCTGGCAGGGTGTAGGTGGTGGCTTAGAGCAGGGAAGACAGGACAGTCCTGTGCTAAGACACTGCACTTCTATCATTTAATTCCCCTAACCACTTTTTGTCATTCCTCTTATCGAGATAGAAAATAGAGCTCGGAGGGGTTCAGTAACTTGCCCAAGGTCACACAGGTAGGAAGGGCCAATGCTGGTATTTCTAACTCCCACCCAAGTTGGGCCACGCACCACAGACTTCCAATTTTCTCTCATCCGTTTGCAATATCTGAAAATGAATTGCAACGAGGTAAGGATGCCACCACGGAGCAAGCCCGGGCGAGCTCTGCCCCTCTCGAGGCCTGAGTCATCACATCTTTGATATGGGCGCAATTTCGCATCCAGCAGCTACAGCAAGCACCTGGCTCTTCGAAGCGCCCAGGCAGCTGCACGCATGCGCGAGGCCACCAGGGCGGAGCCCAGGGGAGCGGGCGGAGGTGCGCGCCCGCTCCTGGGCTTTCAAAAGTTACCTGCTGGTGGGGGCGGGAGTTGGGGGGACTTACCGGCTGCGCGCGCGCCGGCCCCGCCCTCAGCCTCTTCAGGCACCTGTTGGCTTGAGGGCCCACTGGGCCGCAGCTGCCACCCAATAGGCAGCCTCCCTGGGCAACCCAGCCCCGCCCACCTCCAGGATCCACCAATCGCTGGCTGGTCGCGGCCCCCTACCTCGGAGGGCCCGCCCCTCTGAGCGCTGCTTCCGGGTGGGGCCCCGGGCCGAGGCGATGGCGCCCTGGGCGCTCCTCAGCCCTGGGGTCCTGGTGCGGACCGGGCACACCGTGCTGACCTGGGGGATCACGCTGGTGCTCTTCCTGCACGATACCGGTGAGCCGAACCCCGCACGACCCCGGACCCGCCCGATCCCGCGTGGTTCCCCAGACGTTTAGGTCTCCCAGGGTCCCCCGCCTAATCCCCAGAGATCCTGGGATTGACCCCCCTCCCCATCTATCATTCTAAGAGCCACCTGCTCTCCGCCCGATACCCAGTTGATCCCTAATTAATCCCAGCATCTTCCTGATCACTGCCAGATGCCCTGTCCATCCCAGGACCCATCTGGTGCCCACTAGGTCCGAACCCCATCTCCCCTGATCCTCCCCAGGAATTGACTCCCAACCTTTTCATCCATAAGATTAGAAGGATCAACTAGATTCAAGGACTGGCAGCCTGCCCACACCCCTCCCCACTGCCATAGCCACTAGCTGCCCAAGTCCATAGGGGAGCGGCCTGTCTCCCATCTTCCTATGGTAGCGCCCATTCACCTACTCACCTCCATTCCCATCATTCCCCTCGGTAGCCCCCTACCCAGCACTTTACCTGCCACAGGAGCTCCCACACCTTCCTGGATGGTCCAGCCTCAGCCCC
Source organism: Daubentonia madagascariensis (assembly GCA_023783475.1). Lineage (NCBI taxonomy): Eukaryota > Metazoa > Chordata > Mammalia > Primates > Daubentoniidae > Daubentonia > Daubentonia madagascariensis. The sequence continues at coordinate 5,582,791 of JAKFHU010000776.1, forward strand.
TGGACTGGGGGCCCTTCTCACTTTCCTCCCAAGACCTCAAATCTCCTCCACTGCCTTCGCCCTTTAGCCTAAAACCTTGCTCAGGTCTCCCCATCAGAAGACATCCTCACAAAATGCCCCCTTCCTTCTCTGCTCCCTTTTGCAACCAAGGGGCACCAGAGTTGTCCACACTCTGCTGATGACCCTCATTCCTCACCACCCCCCAGCCCCGCTTCCCCCAAATCCTCAGTCACTCCCATGGGCTTAAACCCAGACTGGATCCTTCCTGGCCCCTCATGTCCTTCTGCAGCATCTGAGCCCACCGGCGCTACCCTCCTATGTCTCTGTCTTGGGCATTTTAGACCTGGCCAGTCTCTCCCTGTTGGACAGCCAGAGACCCAGGACCTCTCCTCCCTCTCTCCCACATCCATTCAGGTCTGGTCCCCTTCACCCCTCCTCTCCCGCTCCCTGCCAGACCTTGTTCAGCCACCCTCTTCTTCCTCTTTGCCAGACTCTCTGCCGCCAGGCTTCCCCTCTGACCCACCTTTTCTCCAGCAGCAGGAGGGCTTTCAGAAAACAGATCTTGCCCTATAACCTTCCATGGTTCCCTATTACCCTCCAGATAAAGTGCAGATGAACTGCTGGCCACACATAGAACCCCATCTCCAAGCCTTTGCTCGGCCAGGAACACATTTCCCCACCACCAGCTGTGCCCCAGCCCCAGCCTCACTGTCCTCCTCCGGCCTCTCCAGAGCTGCGGCAATGGGAAGAGCAGGGGGAGCTGCTCCTGCCTCTCACCTTCCTGCTCCTGGTGCTGGGCTCCTTGCTGCTCTACCTGGCCGTGTCACTCATGGATCCAGGCTATGTGAATGTTCAGCCCCAGCCCCAGGTAACTAGGGCCCCTGTGGGTCTGAACCCCTCCTCCCACCAGCAGGGACCCAAGGCCCCAGTAACAGTCTCCATGCCAGGCCGTGTGCTGCGGGCTCTTGGGGGGCATCTCAGTGAATCCTCTTGCCAGCCCTAGAACCCCATCCTACGATGAGGAAATCACCGAGGCCCAGAGAGGGGAAGCTACTTGCAAATGTCACACAGCCTTGCTCAGTACAGGGCACTCTGGCCCATCCCACACCTCTATTCTGCATGGGATGGGCCCTAAACTCTCCACACCCAGAGCTAAGTTGGTCCCAAGGGAGATGCCCACCAGTGCCATCTGCCTCCCAGGGGACCCCATCTTACACCCTGTCCTTCATTTTCAGGAGGACCCTAAGGAGGAACAGACAGCCATGGTTCCTCAGGCCATCCCTCTTCGGCGCTGCAGATACTGCCTGGTGCTGGTGGGTGGTGCACAGACCCCTGCGGGAGGGGCCGGGGCAAAGCTGAGACTCCCCGATCTCCTCCTGCCCCAGCGCTGTGGTCTCACGCCTCCTCCAAGGCCTCCCAGTTTCAGGCCCTGACCCCTAACCCTCCCTCCCCTCAGTGGTGGCCCACAGGGGGGCTGGTGTGGAGGTCCAACTCCCCTCTGTGCCCACAGCAGCCCCTGCGGGCCCGGCACTGCCGTGAGTGCCGCCGCTGCGTCCGCCGCTACGACCACCACTGCCCCTGGATGGAGAACTGTGTGGGGGAACGCAACCACCCGCTCTTCGTGGTCTACCTGGCGCTGCAGCTGCTGGTGCTCCTGTGGGGCCTATACCTGGCATGGTAGGTGCCACCACCACCACCACCTGGGGGAGGGTGGGCAGCGTGCACCACACGTGTGTACAGAGCCAGGGCTCCCTGGGGCCTGGCACAGGGAGAGAGGGGCTCCCTGCCCTCCCCTAGCTCCAAGTCCCTGTCCCTCCCACAGGTCAGGCCTTCGGTTTTTCCAGCCCTGGGGGCTGTGGCTGCAGTCCAGCGGGCTCCTGTTCGCCACCTTCCTGCTGCTATCTCTCTTCACATTGGTGGCCGGCCTGCTCCTGGCCTCACACCTCTACCTGGTGGCCAGCAACACCACCACCTGGGAGTTCATCTCCTCACACCGCATAGCCTACCTCCGCCAGCGCCCCGGCAACCCCTTTGACCGTGGCCTGACCCGCAACCTGGCCCACTTCTTCTGCGGATGGCCCTCGGGGTCCTGGGAGACCCTCTGGGCTGAGGAGGAAGAGGAGAGCAGCAGCCAGGCTGTTTAGGCTCACTGGAGGCAGGGCAGCCATCTCGTGCCTGAAAACCAGAGGGGCTGTACCCAGGGTGGCCCTCAGGGGCCTGGTGCTGTTCGTTCCTGCCTGCCTCCTGGGCCTCAGAGCAGGGCTTCAAGACAGAATCCCTGCCTCAGTGGGCAGCCAGGCCCTCCAAAGGAAGAAGGGGAGGAAGAGGATCTGTGGGGAACACAGGCCCAAATGGACCCCAGGCCCCTCCCCCCTGCCCCAGGCCAGGCTGCCTCCAAGCACAGTTTTACAAGTTTAATAATCAATAAAGCAAGTCAAGTATTAAAAAGACAAACCAAACCACTCCTTACTATGGTACCCTTGCTGGTCCGGGTCTTGCTGGGAGACAGGAAAGAGCGGGCAGGAGGGGGGCAGTGACACCCTTTGCTGACAGCAGCCCTGTGGCTGCCACCACAAGTCCCAAGGGCTCATAAATATGAGGCAAGGCCTGGGCCTCTGTGCAGGGCACACAGGCAGGCAGGCACAGGCTTTAACCATCTGGGCAAGGGGTGGAAGTGCCGGGAGCAGCCCTCACAGCTCCAGGAATCGCTCTGACACGAAATCAAATTCCCGGAAGGCGGCCTGCTGGCAGGCGCTGAGGGGGCTGCGGGGTGCAGGAGGGGTCAGGGCAGGCGGCAGCCCCGTGAACTCGCCCTCAAAGTAGCGCAGGTCTGCAGGGCCACAGAGCGTGGGCACGAACGGGGGCTGCACGGTGCGGGCGAGCAGGGCCTGCCAGTCGGTGGTCTGGGGACAAGGGCAGAGGTGCCTGAGGCAGCAGGAACAGCAGCCCCCAGGGGTCACTCCATGCTGCCCACCCTGCCAGGCGCTGGGGACCACGACCGCCCTGGCCACTCACCCTGAAGAACGGCTGGATCTTGATCTCCTCAGCATCCTGCTCACCCGCCCCCAAGCGCTTCTCCGGGCACTTCTGGAGGAGCTGGGCAAAAGGACAGGGGCTCGCTTGGGGCACCCAGCCCCAGGCACTGCCCACGTCCACAGGCACCCCAAGCGAGCTGGGTCACAGGGCCCCAAGGATGGGTGGCGGGGTGCACATGAGCTGTGAGCAGGGGTCCAGCCCCACCCAGCCCCTGCAGTGCTCACCTTCTGAATGAGCTCGAGCCCCTGCACTGACAGAAAGTGGGGGTATGTGGCATCCACATTGACGATGCAGTCAAACACTTCCTCCTCGGTGTCCCCTGGGAATGGGCACTGTGGAGATGGGGGCTCAGCAGGATGCTGGGGCCACCCACCCCCAGACCTGGAGGCTCCAGCAACCCAATCCAGTGCATACCTCGCCCACCAGCATCTCATAGAGCAGCACACCCAGCCCCCACCAGTCCACGGCCCGTGTGTACGCCTCCTGGGTCAGCACCTCGGGGGCCAAGAACTCCGGGGTGCCGCAGAAGGTGCTTGTCCGGTCCCCAAAGCCAATCCCTGCAAACCAACACACACACCAATGCCTGCTCAGTGTGTCCCGTTCACAGTAACTTTGGTGGTTGTAAGAACCGATAGCCAACCCTTAGGATTCCAGGAACCCAACCCTGTGCCAAGCCCTGCCCCGTACCTGAGGAGGTAGGAACGGTTACAATGCCATTTGACTGCATGAGCAGGCAGAGTTTCAGCCAAGCTCATGTGCCAAGGTCCCATAGAAGGCAGGACCCAATGCTCAGACCTGACCACAGGCTCTCCCTCTGGTCAAGTGCAGGCTGGGGCTCTTTAAGAGCCTCTAGGGCTAGGAAGCAGGGGCCAATGTGTCCCCCTGTCCCTAGAACGAGGGCCAGGGTGTGGGGGGTACCAGGGCATCCATAGGTGGGGAGATTTCCTGGGAGATGCCACCTGCCCACACCCTGCTGGCCTGTGCTGGGTAGGTAATGCTGGAGGATGTGGATCCTGACAGGTGGCCCCCACCTTCCTTGCATAGCCCAAAGTCTGCGATCTTCAGGAAACCCTGGGCGTCCAGCAGAAGATTATCCAACTTCAGGTCCCTGAGTGCAAAGGGGGCATGTCAAAGGGACCGAGAAGGGCTGAGACCCAGGGAACAGCAACTGCCCCTAGAATGGCCCAGGAGGGCAGTGTCTACCCCTCTCCCACCCCACCTCCCCCAGGCACCCCTGGGACAAAAACTACCTGTAAATGATCTTCTTCTCGTGTAAGAACTGTAGCCCTAGGACCACACAGGCCAGGTAGAAGCTGGAGGGGTGGTATATGGGTGAATTCAGGCCCAGAACAGGCACCAGGGAAACCATGCCCTGGGGATGACTGGATGTCCCAGGGCCAGAGTCGGATATGGGCAAGAGACTGGGACAAACATCATGCCTGGGCCTGGGGAGGCTCCTCCAGACAACCAAGGCTGTCCCAAGGTTGCCGTGCACTTACAACCCATCCTTCCTGGGCTCTTAAATTGTGCCAGGGACCGTGCCAGTGTCCTGCACACCTTATTCTCCAGGCACCCTCCCAGCTGCCTGCAGTTGATACTCATTATGCGTATTTTTCAGTTGAGGATCTGAGACTCCAGGTAAGTGACCCGCCCAGGGGCACGCAGCCAGATGCAGGGCTGATATGCCAGTTTAGGTCTAACTCCAGAGCCTGCACTGGAGGGAAAAAATAACTCCAGTTGCCAGTCCCTGTGCTAGGCAATTTATAAATGCTACTGTCGTCTATGCAACAACCCCATGAAATAGTCATTATAAGCCCAATTCACAGCCTTATAAAAAGAAGCCCAGGGGCACAAATGCTGTGAGAGCAGATACCGGGATGTAAACCAAGGTCTCTCTGACTGCTGGCTCCTCTGCTGACGGGCACCCTGAGGAAGCGGGATGAAGGGAGCAGCTCTAGGGGCCCAGGGAATGTTTGCTGGAAGAGGCGGGCAGGAGGAACGGGAACCCACCAGGCCTGGGGCTCAGGGAAAACGTCCTCATGGATCTGCATCATGAGGTCACCACCGGGCACAAACTCAGTCACAAAGCAGGCATGGCTGGAGGTCTGGAAGCAGGCAAGAAGGGAGAGCAGGAAGGGGTGCCCCGCACGGCCTACAGCCTCCAGGATCCGCTTCTCGCAGTATAAGCTGCAGGGGTGGGTGGGGGTCTTAGAAGGAAGGAAGGAAACCCTCTCCCAACTGTGCCCTGCCCCCCACATAACACCCCTGGCTCGCTGGCCTCTCACAGTGCTCACTAGTAGAGTGATGGTTTCTATATATCAAGGGCTCACATAGGTCATTGAACCTGCACAACTACTAATGCCCCCATTTTACAGAAGAGCAAAGTGAGGTGCAGAGAGAAGAGCAAACCTGCCCAAGGGCACGCAGTTAGCTGCAGGCACCAACAAGAGGATGCAGGCCTGGTTTGCCCCACAGCATCACCTCTCCAAAGCCCCAGGAGCCTTCAGCTGCTTTCTGGGTGCTCAAAGCCCAAGCCAGCCATCCTGGGTGCCTTCCAGGGCCAAGGGCCTGGGTGCCTGGGCCCCCCCAGCCCTGCCACACACCTCTCTACCTCGTCCCGGCTGAGCACCTCCTGTTTCTTCAGTGCTTTGATGGCATAGTATTTCCCCGTCCCCTTGAACTGGACCAGGAGGACCTGGGGACCAGGGAGAGGTTGAGCTCCAGGTGGGCCACACAGGGGCCTTTACTTCCCCACCCCCCAGAGATCAATGTCCTCCTGGTCAATGTGCTTGGGCCCCCTACCCCTCTGCACCCTCCTTAGCCCACTACCTTCCCAAAGTGTCCCCGGCCAAGCACAGCCAAGCAGCGGAAGTCCTGAAGTCGAGGTGGTTTCCTGCAAGGGAGAGGACACAGGAAGCCTCCAGGACAAGGGCTGGGCCTCCACCCAGAGCCACTCCAAGCCCTCCATGCCCAGTTCTAGGCTGTCCCCACCTATGGGGCTTGAGGAAGAGCCCTGCAGTAAGCACCCCTAGAACAGTGGGTTCCTGGAGTCTGGCACACAGCTGGAGCTCAATAACGTGGGTTCAGCAAGTAAGAACCTGAGAGCCAGCCAGTGCACACACCCATGGAGCCACCGGGCGATGCATGAATGGGGACACCATTGCTCAAGTAAGTGGATGAATGTCTCAAATACAACGTGCACCAGACCAGGGTACCTGGCAGGGGAGGCTGGTGGAGATGGCCTGAGTCCAGTCCTGGGCTCCATATGGGGGCGTTTGATGCGCTGTGAGGGCAGAGGGGCTCAGGGCAGGGCTGGGCTGCCTCCCCTCTTTCCCTCCAGGCCTGCCAGCCCCTCCCAGGCAGCCCCCAGGGTCAACGAGCCCCGCCCACCCCTCACCGGGGTCTCCTCAGGGGTTGGCTCCTGGGGCAGGTAGAGGCGCGGGGGCTTGGGTGGGGGCTTCATCTCTTCTGCCAAGGGGGTCTTCTTGTGGGGGAAATTACTGTGGAGAAGCAGACATATGGCCCAGCACAGGCAGATGGAATAGCTGCAGGGACAGACACACAGCCATGCAGAGACAGACAGGGTATGGGGGCTGAGCAGCGGGGACCGACAGACAGACACCACCTGAACCTGGAGAGAGGCAGCTGCCACAGAGAAGCATGCAGTCTGCACAAGGTGGCTCCTCACCTGGGGGAGGCAGGGTTGGAGGCCCCCCGGGGTGTAGTTGGGGTCTGAGGGCAAGCTTTGGGGGGACTGATTGTGTTTGGGGAGCTGCAGGGGGGCAGCAGGCTCATGACCAGGCGCCCCCAGGCCGCCATGCTGAGGTTCATCTGGGAAGCCCTCAGGAAGTCCTCGCCTGGGGACAAGAGGGGAGCTCAGTCCGAGGCCACTGGGGGCCCAGCCCTGCTCCCCACATGCGGAGCCCCCCACCCTCCACACCTCTGCGTTTAGAGAAAACGCGTTTCTGCCTCTGCAGCCGGGGCCGCCTCTCAATGACAGGATCACAGAAGGTCACCTGCAGTGGCAGAGGGCAGGGTTGAAGACTGGTCCCCTCCCACCCCATCTGCCATGGCACCTCCTCTGCCCCACGAGCTCAGCCCAAGCTCCCAGTGTCAACAGACACAAGAGCCAGAGAAATGGCTTCAATGTCCTCTTTGGTACCAGTGGAGAAACCAAGGCCCACAGAAGAGAGGCACTTGTCCAGGGTGACACTTGAGGCAGGGCACAATTAGGACAAGGATGCAGGCCTCCAGTTGCAGCCCCTTAGGGGCAAGAGCAGCTGGGAGTCCTTATTCCTGGAAACCACCCCTCTCTGGTCCACAATCTCAACATCTGCACACAGCGGGTCGGTCTCGAAGGCCCTCCTCTCCCTGTGCACCCAGGGGCCCTCCAGGTCAGAGGACAGGGTCAGTGAGCACCTGGGCGAAGAGCCGCCCCTGCGGCACCAGGCTGAGGGACAGCTGGTGGCAGGCATTGTCCAGGAAGTCCTCAAGCCTCAGGAAGGCCACACCACACAGCTGCCGCCAGTCCCGCCAACGCACCCCAATCTCCAGCTCGCGGGCCTACACAAGGGAGGCCAGACTGAAGCTGGGGCATGGCATGAGCCCTGACCTGGCCAGCTCCACCCCAAGTCCCAAGGTCACCCTGACCATGCAAAGGCCAGCCTTACTCGCTCCAGCGGGATGACAAAGGTCTGGTCCCAGGACTGCTCGGCCACCTGCCCCCAGCCTGTCTGGCCCACAGTGTGGTTGTCCACCTTCAGCACGGCCAGCACCTCGCCTACAGTGCCAGAGCTGGGGATCAGAGCAGGCCTAGGGCAGGAGTCCCCTGAGGCCCCCCATAGCTCTTTCCCCACTCACGGGCCAGCTCGCCTCCGCCACGCTGTTGCTTGGCCCTGGTCCGAAGCCAGCTCTCAGAGGGGCTGCCGGCCAGGGCAGCCACCGGAGAACGTCCAGGCACAGCTGTCAGCAGCTGCTCACAGCCCAGGAGGCGGACCTGCAGTGTCCCTGTGGGGGAGTGGGGGTGGGGGGCATTGTCAGTTGCCACCTTCCCACTGCCACCATCAATGTGCCCTGACACCCTAGGAATGCCACTCTTCCCAGGAGGTGGCTGAATCCAGACCCTACCCACATTAGGCCATGGTAGCCCCCTGCCATCCTTGGGCAGAACAACTGGCTCTCCCCTCCACATGCGAGGGTAGCAGGGACATAAGGTGAGGAACACGACCCAGACCTTAGCCAGGCTGCACGGAGCCATGGCACATGACGGGATACTGCTTAGGGTGCAGGGCCTGGAAAGCACTGTGGCAGGGACAAGAGCTTCGGGAAGGGAGCAGGAGGCCTGGCTTCCGGTGCTGTCCCACCTGCCCTGGGCCTCAGTTTCTCCATCTGAACAGGGGAGGTAAGTCCCAACTCTGCCCCACCTCCCCCAATAGGTATGAAACACGCTTTGCTGACCAAGTAAGTTCATCTTTAGGGTCGCTAGAGTTGTCTCTCAAAGCGTACAGGAAACGGTGGGAATCTAGCTGCTTTTGAGGATATAAAGTGGGCCCAGGAGGACCATTTGAGGAGTCCAGGCCTGGGGATTACACTCAGAGAGACCTTGTAAACAAAGGCAGGTGTTCTGGGTGGGAAGATCTTTGAAAAAAGACTCAAGGAACTGGGGCGTTTATCCAGGAGCTAGGATAGGGTGGCCCCAAGTAGTTGAATTTCAGGCCTTTTAATAAGCTGTTCCCTCTGCCTCCCCCAACTTGTCTACTTGACCACTTAAGTACTCCCATAAGTTCTTCAAGGCTAAGCTCAGACACCACTTCCTCCAGGAAGCATTCCTTGATTCCCCAAGGCCAGGCGAGGGGGCCCTGCCGCCCCTGCCCTTCCTCTTCTCAGCTCTGCTCGCAGTGGAATGGGGCCCGTCTGCCCTGCACCAGCGCTCTGTGAGGCAGCCACTGGCCCTCCTAGCTCTGCACTGTATCTCAGGTGGGAAGCTCAGGGCTTCCAAGTCCATGCTCTCAGATTATTTGATTACTACAAGGAGACACATCTCAGCTCAAGATAAGAAAGAACTTTCTAATAGTCCAAACTGCCGAGAAGTAGGTGCCAAGGCCTCCAGGTCTGTGGGCTCCCTAATACTACTGCTTGAAGCATTATTACAGTTATTTATTTAAATAATAGCTACACTGTCCCAGTGCAGACACTTGGCCAGGCACTGTACTTAGCACTTCACATGCAACAGCAACCCTATGAGGCAGGTGCTATTATCATCCCAATTTTACAGATGGATAAACTGAGGTTTGGAGAGGGGATGTCAGTTGCCCAAGGTCACAGAGCTAGTGGGTGGTAATGCCAGGATTAGAACCCCTCCCTGAAGTGCTTCTCCACTGTGCTTCTGGGTCCTCCCCAAAAGGGGAAGAGAGCTCTGAAGCGGGAGGGACTCCTGGCTACCTGTCAGGGCGGTGGGCTTCACAAGTGTCCCTGAGAGTGGGGGGCTCCCAGGCACCACAGTCTGCAGCTCCTGGGCCACTCTGCTGCGCAGAGGGTGGGCAGGAGGCAGCCCCTCCAGCAGCTGCTCCAGGGCCAGCCGGAGGAGGTCCAGTTTCTGGGAGGACTCCTGCAGCTGGGCTTGGGCCTGCAGAGGGGACACAGGCAGGGGCAGGCCCATGGGGTATGCGCGGCAGCAGCAGCCCAGGCCACCTGGAGACACCCCCCGCATGACCTCTCCACAGAAGGTGCCTCCTGTTTCCTCATGGCCACCCTGGCAGTGCCTCCTGCCACTGCAGAGGGCGGTACGGGAACAGGCAGACACTCAGAGAGGGGCAGCAGGGAGGGGCCAGGGCCTGACCTCGGCCAGTGCCTTACGGTCCTGTGTTCTCCGGCTACCGAGCAGCTTCACCACGTTCTTGGCACCCTCGGCCACAGCAGCCTCAACGTGCAGTCGATGCTGCAGCTCCTCTGCCAGCAGCTCAGGGCCTGGGGGGAGGAGGACAGCCCTCAGGCCCTGGCCGACCCTGCCTAGCCCTGTCATCTTGTCAAGGCCTCACCTGGCTCAGGGGACCCACTAGCCTCCAGGCTGCCGATCTTCATCCGCAGCAGGGCCACCTTCAGCTGGCTATCCCGCAGCATCTGCTGGGCGGCTGCCAGGAGCTTCTTCTCCTGTGGGCCGTGACATATGCCCCATCACCAGTTCTTAGCCAGAGCCTCCCCCATCAGACCAGGGACTGCAGCCAGGCCTCTCTCGGTAGGCCAGACACGAGAGTCAAGCTTCCCTTGCTAGACTAGGTGCAGGGGGGCAGAGTCTTCTCCATCAGACTGACAAGAGCTGGGCCTAAGCCTCCCCCATCTGATCAGGGCCAGGGCCTTCCTGTCAGACAAGGACTGGGGCTCCCCATGTCATACTAGGAGGTGGGACTGGGGCCAGACCTTCCCTGCCAGACTGGAGACTGGACTGGGATCCCACTGGACCAGTGCAGGACCTTCTCTGTCAGTCTAGGGCTTAGAGCCACACCTTCCCCGCCCAGCTGGGGTTTGGGGTGGTATTTCCCCCATCAGACTGACCTACAAGGTCAATGTCTGGGCTGCATCTCCCTGTCAGGAGAGATGCATCTCCCCTAATATCTGAGAACCAAGTCTCTCCCACCAGAGTGGGGGCTGGAGCTGAGCCTCCCCCATCAGGCTGGGGGCCTCACCTTGGGGGTTCCACTGGCACACGTGTGGGTCATGTTCTCGGCCCCCTGCTTCACCTTCAGCTCTACCTGCAGCTGCCTCCGTAGAGCCTCCAGGTGCCGTGCCCTTGGCTGCTCTGCCTGTAGCCGGGGTCCCAGGCCCACAGGTTCTGTTGTAGGGAGTGTTCCTGTTACCTACAGCCAAGACCCCCCATGGCCTAGCTCTCCCCTCCCTCCCCTCCTGGACTATCGGTGGGGGCTCCAGGAGGAGGCTCAGGGAGGCAAGGCAGTCTCAGCACAGTGGTCAGAGCCTGGGTCAGCCTGTAGCCTCCTGTCCTGACAGGTGTCAGCTTCTCACTCACCAGCCTGGCCAGGCCCGGGGCCAGGCAGCAGGACGCGGGCGTGCAGCTCCCGAAGTTCACCATGCAGCTGCTCCAGGCGGCGGTCGGAGGAGCGCAGCAGCTGCTGCACGTGGCCCAGATGGCGGCGGTCTATGGCCACCCGCCTCAGCTTCTCCACACCCTCCTTGATTTTGAGCTCCTTCCGGATGGCCCGACGGATGGCCTCTTTCTCATCCTCTGAGGGTTGCTGGCCCAGCCCAGGCTGCAGAAGGGCAGAGAGGAGGCATGGGGTACAGCCCCGCCAGCAGCCCCTGCTCCCCGCAGATGGAGGGGCAAAGGGACCGCACCCAGGACCGACACACTGAGGGCTTGGGGAGCATCTCTGCCCTCAGAACTCAGGATGCCTGAGCCAGACGGAAACCCCAAGGCTACTCACCTGGCCCGTGCTCCTGTCCTTTGCCGTTTAGAAAAGGGGGAGGGGAAATTGCTAACGCTTACGTGGTGCTTACTGGGTGCCAGGTTCTGTTCTAAAAGCTTGGCATATCACCTCATCGCTCCTCCCAGCAACCCCACCAGGTAGGAGCAATTATTTATCTCCATTTTATAGATGAGGAAACTGAGACGTAGAGAGGTGAAGTAACTTGCCCACAGTCGAGACACAGAGGAGGGGACACCATCTTGGAGCTGGGGGGGATGGCCACCAGCCTCTCCCTGCCAGCCATGGGTAACCAGGCTGCTCTAAGTCTGGGATCCAAAGTAAAATCTGGGAGCCAGAAGAAGCTCAGCGCTGAGAAGGGATTCACCCAAAGTCACAAGGAGAAGGCAGCCAGTGGCCTATGAAGCCAGGGCTTGTTCCCGACATCCCAATGCCACAGGTGACAAAGCGGAGGCACAGAGAGGGACTGGGGAGGTCTCTGGGTGCCCACTCCCAGCTTGGCTCCTGGGAGGAAGTAGAAGTCTCTCTCACTGCCTCATCCCAGGCTGGAGCCAGGGGTGAGGAAAGAGGAAAACCTTTCCACAGGCCGACATTTCAAACCAAGTGCCAAAGGTGACCTCAGGCCAGGGTGACCCATGATGCCCCTCCCAATACAGACTCTTGCAGGGACCCCACCTTACCTCTCTGTGTTCCATCTCCTTAGCCTAGTGGAAAGGGTGGTGACCCCAGCCTCAGGGACCCCCCACCCCAGGCCTAAGCTGGGTCCACTGGCTGGGCTGTCAGAGGGCAAGGGCGAGGCTCAGGAAATCCTTTCACAGCCGTAGGCAAGAGGGCCAGAGCCAAAGGCCGGAGCAGACAAAGATCCCATGGAGCTGGAGGCCCGGCCACCGGGGTCCTGAGTCACCCAGCCACCCGCTGCAGGGCGGAGGCTTGCAGGAAATCGGAAAATGTGTACAAGCCAGGGCTGGAACAGGCGGAGGCACCTCCGGAGGAAGGGCATGGGAGGGGGTCGACCCAGCCTGAAGGCTGCCTAAGCTAGTGCTGTGGGGGAACTCAAGGAGTCGCTGTCTACTACACCTCACCCCCGAACACGCCCCTGTGTGTGTCCTGTCTGCTCTGGGCTGGAATCCCGACGTACACACACACACCTCCTCCTCCTCTCTGCTCCGCACTGGGGCCCTATCTTGCGCACAAATGTCCCCGCCTACCCTGGTTCCTCTGGGCCAGGACACCGCCTCTCCTTCCTCAGTAACAGACAGACGGACACACACAGCCCTGACCCTCTGGGCCCGCGCACCTACAGCCAGCTTGGACAGGAACCCCGGCCCCCTCCGAATTCTGGAACACTCTGGACCCGAAGGCTCCGGCCCCGGCGCTGGGCTAGGCCCCTCCCCCCGCGCCTCGTGTGCTCTGGGAAGGACCCCCAGGTGCGCACACGCGTCCCTCTCCCCGGACTCCCTCTGCTTTCCTGCTAATTCCCGTCGGCCTTGGAGTCCCACCTGGAAAAACCGATTTTAGGAAACTCTGGGGCCCACCCTGGGGGCCCACACTGCGGAGTCAGACGTGCTACGGGCTGGTGAGACTCGAGTCGCCCATGACCGACCTAAGCCCGTGCTCAGCTCTGCCCTGCGAAGGTGTCGCGGGGCCGGGCGGGAGCGGAGAGGGGCCTAGGAGGGGCTGGGGACGCGGCGAACGAGGGTTCCCGCCCCCCGGCCGCCCCCGCGCCGTTCACCTGCCGCGGCGCCCCCTCCTCCATGGCGCCGCTCCGGCCGCTCGGGCCCCTCCTCTCGACCACTCGGGTCCCGGAAGCCCCGGCCCCTCCGCCAGGACTTTCAAACTTGAAACTTCCCGGGAAGCGACGCTGGGGACGCGGGATCGGGCGCCCCCTCCCGAGACCCTCGGGCCCTCCGGGACCTGGGGCCAGCGCCGCCTCTCGGCCGCGCCGCACCAACGCCGCAGAGCCCACTCCTGGGGTCCGAGGCCCCAGCGCCTCCCCCGGTTCCAAAATTCCGCGGGATTCTGGGCCGAGTACCCCGTCTTCTGCGGTTGCAGTTCCCGCTTGGCGTGATGCTGGCCTCTGCCCCCAGATGGGCGCGCAGGAGGGGAACCCCCGGGCCCAGGTCCTCTAGCTTTGCCCCGCCGCGCGCTCGGAGGGGCCGGCCCGGGTGGGGACAGCGCCTCCTGCCGGTCGCGGAGCGCTCGGTCACCCCGTCGGGGCGCAGCCGTGCGGTGGGTCCACTCCGGCTGGGACTGACCCTCTAACTGGGGCCCCGCCACGATCTGGCCGCCGCCCCTAACGCTCTGGGCCTCCTCGACCAAGTCCTTCAAGCCTCTCTTCGTCTCAGATGTCGTGGGTGTAAAATGGGCTAATCCCAAACTGTTGTTCCCTCGGAGTGGTTGGCCCTATCTAGATGTTGTTTACAAGAACGTATACATCGGGGAAAAAATAAAGCCTCACCCAAATTATGGTAAATTACAAATTGTGGACGAATGAACCAAACGTCTCTCAGGCCCATCACTTAACTGGACTGAGCTTGCTGGTTCAGCCAGAGCTACTGTTCCAACTTTGTGCTAAAAAGCCCGTCTAAACAGGAGAAAAGACATTTACACCTTGTGAAATAGCCACTGTCTCAGGAAAGCCATGACTAGCCCGCATAGGGTGTGCTAGCAATGCCTTGCCTGTCTGGGGGATTCTGGTTCTTTACTGCCTAGTCTATGGTGGGCCATTTTAGCCACTTCCTGGCATCCCGTGCTTACCAACACTGTGCCAGGACTACACTGCAAGGAGCCCCCTCTAAAGGGTCAGAAAGTGAAAAAGGGTCGAAATATTGACCCTGACTTGGATCAGGCACCCTCCAGTACTCTTGGAACAGGAAGCCACGTGTTTTACTTTACACTGATCACCTCATTCACCAGGGACTGGACAAAGTGAAATTGGCCAGCCATGGACAATGCTGGGTTGTCCTGCAACGGGAAATCAACCAAGTGGCATCAGCATAAGCAGAGGCAGCTTGGTTCTGTGAGCCATGCCCAGATTTCATAATCAAAGGCCAAATGTGACAAGTTTACACATCAGAGTTGTTGAGGGCTAGACATTAAACACAAGCACCTGGCACAGAGTAGGCCTTTTGAATGAGGATTATCAAGTGCCTTGAGGTAAATGTTGTTATCCATCATTTAGAAGTAAAAAAGCTTCAGCTTCTCACAATAGCTCATCAAAAGCCCACTAATCAGACTAGCAAGACTTCCCCCCCTTTTAGGAACTCCCCCAGTGGTGCCATCAGTCCAGCCAGCTAAAATACACTTAAAAATACGTATTTGACTTGATGAGTAAATGTTACTTCTAGAAGCCAAATGGGTAATCTGATCAGACAACCCTCCATGGGAGTGTTCACTTCTCATCTCCAGGTCCACTTACCTGGGAAGCTGAATCAGACGGTTTTCCAAGTTTGCTGAGAAGTGTTTGTTTCACTGTCTTACACTAAGGGAAAGGAGTTCAATGGTAGCAAAATCAAATGCACCCAGGCTGGGCAAACCAGCAGGGAAACAGAGTCCTGGGCCGCTGAATCAGTCTGACCAGATACCTGCATCTTACCTCTGATGGTGATGATACTCCATGAGATCGGAATTCTTAGGAAAATGTAAGTTCATGTTCAACATCCAATGGATAGTGAACAGTTCAAACCAACTCTCCAGTTAGTTGTCCTTTAAGACTGTATCAACAGTTAACCTGAAAGGAACCTGAAACTTCCTAGCAGACTACAAAAGGAAATGTTTTCCCCCTTTCCATACACACAATATTTTTCCTTCTCAGTATTGCAACTAGTCCATTTACATTTAGATTTGTCTCTGGGTAGAATCTGAGCTCACTTCACCAACTAATCAAGTTGGCACACACCCTCCACTTTGAAAGTCCTCGCTATTCTTGTTCTAACCACAAAACAACCTGGGCAACATCGTGAGAACTTGTCTCTGAAAAAAAGTATTAAAAAATGAAAAAAAAAATAGCCGGGCGTGGTGGTACATGCCTGTAGTTCCAGGTATTTGGGAGACTGAGACGGGACGATCCCTGAGCCCAGGAGTTCAAGGCTGCAGAGACCTATGATCGTGCCACCACACTCCAGCCTGTGCAACAGAGCAAGATCCAGAGTGTCTCTTTAAAAAAAAAAAAACTTGTCTCTGCCTTCAGAAAATCCTGAAATTCTCCACCCTTTGAAACAGAATTACATTTTTACAATAGTCAGAAAGGGTTCATAGGAAAATCTAACAAAAAAGATAGAAAAACCAAACCTGTGTTTCTGGGACCAAGTGAAACCATGGAACCGGTTGTTATAAAGCAGTACTGATAGATTACCAAATGAACACAATTGTTTAGGAATTCTTTGACACACCAAAAATCCATGCCAGAGTCAAAAAGTCCTGTACCTTTTGGGAGCCAAGCAGCTAACACAAGTGAAACAAGCAGGCCAGATGTAAAGCAAACTGTCAGCCAAACAAAATGTCTAAGTACTCTGTGGACCATTTAAACTCTACATTTTTGGGAGGCTGAGGCAGGAGGATCATCTGAGCCTGAGAGTTAGAGGTTGCAGTGAGGTATGACGACACCACTGCACTCTAGCCTGTAACTCATAGCTTACTGCAACCTCAAACTCCTGGGTTCAAGCAATCCCCCTGCCTTGGCCTCCCAGAGTACTAGGATTACAGCTGTGAGCCAGCCCCTTCGTTAAGGTTTTGAAACTAAATGTAAGAATACCTTGCAAGCTACTGTCCTCTATTCCCCCAGTTTATGCAGTTATTAAATTCCCCTGATGAGCTGAGTATGGCACAGCTTTGGAAGAGCACAGCCCCTTCCCAGAGAAGGAACCTACCTAAACAGCCATTATTTGCTCCTCTTTTTAAATGTCCTTGAGCAAAGGAACATACAAATTTGCCTAAAGGCCAGTCCAACAATTCCTATTGCAATTGGGCACAAGGCACACCGGTTACTCTGCAGAAATTTTTCCAGGTGCTAGGGTTGCCATTTTGCTTTCTCACAGCCTAGTCCTCTTTTACAAGATTTGCAGAAACAGGGTTCTCTAGAGAGTGAAGCAATAGTAGGGAGCAAACAATTGCCTTAAAGGGCTCCCAATTTCTGACATTCCCCTAAAGGAACATTGTATTTGATTGTAACCTATAACAGCCCTAGAGTCTCACCAGCACATAAAACCACCAGCTGTGGTAAGCTGTAACTTTGTGAAACAGTATCACAGGTTTGTTTAAGTATTAGCACAAATGACTACAGTAGTACCTCCTTATCCGTAGGGGACACTTCCTAGATGCCCCCCAACCCCTGTGGCTAACTGAAGTCATGGATATTACCAGCCCCTATATATTTTTTCCTATATATACATACCTATGATAAAATTTACAAACTGTTATTATAGTACTGTCTTTAAGGTATAGGGCTAAAACCAAAAGTTTACAAACTAGGCACAGTAGGAAATTAATAAAATAATTTTAACAATAAACTGTAATAAGTTATAGGAACGCATCTCAAAATATTATTTTAGGACCACAGTTGACAATTCGTAACTGAAACCTGGGATGAGGGACTACTGTGATTTTTTTCCTAGTGAAATGCCCCTTTAATATTGACTTCAAAATGCTATACCCTTTCCCTCAAACTGTTTACTACATTCCAAACAAGAGAAATTATAATCTGTACATTTTATACTGACCAGCTCAAAGCTTTTTACATAGATATACCTGTATTATAATTACTGCTAAACTATTTGATCAAGTTTTATTTTTGTCTTTGTTTTATTGAGACAAGGTCTCACTCTATTGCCTGGGGTATAGGGCAGTGGCGTCATCATAGCTCACTGCAACCTCAAAGGGCTGAGGCTCAAGCGATCCTCCTGCCTCAGCCTCCCGAGTAACTGGGACTTCAGGCACATGCCACCACACTAGCTAATTTTTTTTTGAGACAGAGTCTCGCTCCATCACCCTGGCTAGAGTGCCCTGGCATCAGCCTAGCTCACAGCAACCTCCAACTCCTGGGCTCAAGAGATCCTCCTGCTTCAGCCTCTGGAGTAGCTGGGACTACAGGAGCACACCCCCACGCCCAGCTAATTTTTTCTACTTTTAGTAGAGATGGTGGTCTCACTCTTGCTCAGGCTGGTCTCGAACTCCTGATCTCAAGTGATCCTCCCACCTCAGCCTCCGAGAGTGCCCGGATTACAGGTATGAGCCACCGCACCCGGCCATTTTTCTATTTTTTTTTCCTTTCTGCTGCTTCCTAATCAGCACATTTTTCTAATTTTTATAGAGATGGGGAATCGCTACTGGCCTCAAGCAATCATCCCCAAGTGCTAGGATTATAGGCATGAGCCACCATGCCTGGCTTGAAGTTTTTCCCCCTCCCCCAGTCACCAAGAATGCAAACAAGACAAAAACTAGCTTATCATCTAAATCCAACAGCAAATAACATTTCTCTACAAAACAAGGAGAATGACCCCAGTCCAAAAAAAATCTTTATGTTCCTTTATTGGAGCAAGATTCCTGATTGGTATACAGTGATGTATTTACTAAACAGAGACCTGTGCAGAAATTACATACTATCCATCTAGATAGGTTTTTGTTACACTTTGCCTATTGATGGAGTAGTTCCATTTATAAAGTTTTATACATCAAAAAGCTTTGAATTTGACCAGGCTGTCCATTAATTCACCTTTGAAAAAGTGGCATTTAATTTCAGCTACTATATTTTACAGCATTAAAAAGCTTATGCATTAGGGAGCTTCTCTGCACAATGGCATTGAGCAGACAGAGCAGAGTCCATCACACCACCCAGATTCACAGTCAGAGAACTTTATGCTAGAGAGAGCTGGGACTTAGACAAAGTGACTCCTAACCACCAACACGGCCTTCCTACTACAGCCTATCTTCTTGACCACATTTTACAGGGCCAATGAAGACATGCCAGTAACAGCTCCATGCATAACTTGGCATTAGAGCATCAGGTCTGTCTGATGGTGGTGGCAGGCACTATTATTTTATATCCAGCTAAAAGGCCCATTTTAAAAACCGCCAATTGGAGATAAAAATCAAGGGCACAACATACTCAGAAGTGAGTTTTGAGCATTCTGGTATCCTGAATAATGTATTTTCAGAAACCAATGGCAAATTGTACCCATGTTTGCTAGCCATGGAGACATTTAATACATTGATTGAAATCCCTTTACTCAATCCACATAGCCCTGAGGTCATCCTGCAAAGTGCGTATCAAAAAATACGAAGTTAGGGTGACAAAGTTTGACGATGATGCTATACAAGTCAAACTTGGAAGATCATAGAAAGTACATCTATTCTGAGAGAAAAGCATCAAATCCTTTGTGTACACATTTAGTTTTATTGTAACAAAGCAACTTGTACACTTTTGACGTTTAAAACTGAGCATCATCTTTCCTTTCCAGTGAAACAAAAAGAAAATTTAAAAATAAACAGGAACAAAATTACAATAGAGAATGTCAATTCCAAATAAGATCCTACAGGTTCTGCTGATTCTCCCATTGAGTGGCAGGGCTCAAGTCATCATTAGGAGAGAATTTATTTTAAAAGTGTCATCTTAAACTGCAAGGATGTCCGTTAAACATCACAATTAAACATGCCAAAGGAGAAGCCATGTTGTCAAAATGCCCACTTAACCCACCCAAACATCTCAAACCCACCCTTTGCTGACCTTCTATAACCCCATTTTTTTAAGTTTTTTTTTCTTTTTTTAAACAAGAGAAAGTAGACAGATACATGTTGGTAAATGCTAACTGTCCATATTCACATAGAGACACAGTGTACTCTCTGAGCCCAATATACAGAGAAAGGAGGAAAAAAGCTAGAATTCTATGCACTACTACACAGGGGCCTAGCACCCTCCAGCTTCCAGCAGAGTGAAGGGAGCAGGTTTTTCTTTTTTCCCACAGAGCTCGGTGGTGTTGATTCCATACAGTTTTTGTTGAGACAGGAAGGGATAAAAATGAATTTGGAACAGAAAGGGGTAGAGATTCTTTTCCCATTGTATTCTGCTCAAGGTATTTCCCCCAAAATAAGTTGAGAACCATGGTGTAGAGAAAAGAGACCTCAAGAACAGGGCCACTGAGCACAAGAGGAAAAAATAAAAATAAAATAAAAAAAGACTGCAACTTGCTCCCAGGGACTGGAGAAAATTTAAAAAAAGGAAGGTTGGAATCCATCAGTGTTCTGTCAGTCATCTTCTCCTTCATCCTCCTGAAAGAAAAAGAAGGCAGTTAATCTTCATGGTTAATTCTAAGATCACTCAATAGCTTTCACATGGACCATAATGGACCCCACAGAACATAATGACAGTATGCTCCAGGGGGACTCAATTTGCTACACCTGTATATAAACCTGCATCAAACTGACTGAAAGACCCAGTAATGTTGTTTCAGATAAATTGGTAACTTCAGCACTAACCAAATCATTAGGTACATTTTGAAACAGATAATCCAAAACAAAACCAATCTCTCCCAATTTGACTATTCAAGAATTTTATAAGTGTGTCCAAAACATGCAAAGCTTTGTTATTTAGAAGATATCTCAGAATCTGACCAGCCACATACACTGCCCGTATCACTTTCATTGAGTACTGGCTAGAGAAAGACAAGCTTGGGTGATTATAAAAACCAATCACAAAACCAGAACAAGTTAAATCATTAATACAGTGAGCTTATCAAACATTTCCTTGATTCCTGGACAACAAAATACTTTATCTATTCCACAAACTCCCACAATCAGTTCCACGTCAGGTCCATTATAATATATATAACCCCCAAAATAACATGGTGAATTCTTCAAAGGTTATCTTTTTGGATTTAGCCAAGTTTTACCTCTCCTTCCTCCCCTTCATCATCATCTTCATCTTCTTCACCTTCATCCTCATCCCCTTCTTCATCAATGTCTTCCAAACCTTCTTCTTCTTCATCATCATCATCATCTTCTTCTCCTTCCCCTTCTTCATCATCCATATCAGGAACCTTAAAAAACCAAGAGTTACTTTACAAACTCATTTTTAAACAAATGACACAAGTATAACCTTGAAGAAATGAACGTTCTCAACTCACCAAGTAGTACTGTAATGGATTTGGCCAAATATCATCTTTGATGACCTCTCCTAATTCATCTGCACCTGCATCAGAATGGTCAGTAAACCAGGTAAAGAAGCTCTCTGGTTCCTCATGCTGCCTCTTCCTGCTGGCTTTATTCTGCGTTTGACTGGAACGTTTCGTCAAATCCTAAAATGGAGAGAACTTTTGATACAATGTCTCCACAACACCTAAACTCCAGGTAATTTAAAAAATAAGACTTTCCCCAGAAGCACAGACATCAGTATATTACCTACACTATTATTATAGTGTATGTATACTATATATTCTATGCACTACTACACCCTAGCACCCTCCAGCTTCCAGCAGTGTGTGTGTGTGTATATATATACACACACACACACCCCCACACTATATATATAGTGTACAGGTCAGAGCAATTATAAAACTGTACAGCAGGTAAAGAGAAAGAAGTCCTAGAATTAGGAACACAAGACTGCTTTACCTGGAAGAGAAGGCACCAACTAAATTTGGCTTTTTCACAAATTAGTTCTACTTGAACAACCACCATCATGACAGTTATAACTATTTCAAGAACATCTTACTACTTATATGAAGATCTACACAGATTTTGGGAAATGGCAAGCCATTTGAAGCGCTCAATCGCCATTGTAGAAAAACAAATTTAGTCCAATTCTTAAACCTGCACTATAATTTCTAATGACAGCTCTAAGCTATTGTAGTATTCGGCTTCAACACACTGGAATTTTTAACACATCACATTACCAAAGCACCAGGTACAGGTTAAGTGGTTCAACTAAACTAAAATATGTAAAATGATATTTCTGTCCAGCTTCCTTGGAGCTTACCTTTCCAGATTTCCATTTGATTTCAGTGGACTTTGAAGATGGATCACCACTCTCATTCAGATGAAATTCTTTGGAGAGAACTTTATTTTCGAAGTAAGGATTTTCATCAAAATACTGTAATAAATAATTTTATTAGGAATCAATATGCACAGCTCTTCTAACCAAAGCTGAAGTCAATTTCCATCATGGCAAACAAGATATGTTATGGATACTTACAAAATCTATTCTGTAACCTGATTTAATATCTTCAAATTCTGTCACTTCGACTCTGGTCAAATAATGCAGTGCCTCTTCGTCCTCCTCCCCAAGCAGTGCAGACACTAGACCAGAAAATTATAGGTCAGTCAAATTTTCAACAGGCAAACATTAACAACAAAGAACTTCAGTGATCCCTTATAAAATTTTCCAAATTTGCTGGGCACAGTGGCATAAGACTATAATCCCAGCTACTCGGCAGGCTGGGGCAGGAGGATCTCTTGAGCCTAGGAATTGGGGGTGTAGCCTGGGCAACATAGCAAGACCCCGTCTCATTAAAAATTCCAAGCACAAACTCAGTGAGCATCTTTGGTTTTATAAACCCTTTGTTAACTAAAGGCAAATTGTTCAGTGTCAGAGTGTCACTATCAAGTAATTAAACTGAGTTCCCAAGTCAGAGAATAACCTCTTCTAAACAGACAAAAAGCATTAATTGCAAGTCTTCTCCCTTCTTTGAGGGTTTCAACCTTTGCATGCAACCCAGCATGTTGGACTAAGTCCTCACCAAGGTTCCTCCATTCTAACAAATAAGCACCCTCTATCCTTTAATAATGCTTTGTCCACAGCATACCTTGTGGATGGTTGACGAATGTTGTTACCCAAAAATTTGGGATTTTGGCGATCAATTCTGACCTCTTCTGAAAAAATGGTTGGCGGAGTTTGTTATATTTCTGTTCTACTTTCAAAATCTCCTCACTGGCTTGTTCATTAAGTCTGAAGCAAATGAAAAGGCATGCTGACAATGATGGTATTTTACAAATAAAAAACTGATAGACTATAGAATGTATATTTACTCTTATTAGCTTTAGAACTTTGCAAAGTACCTAATTATATAATAATAATATCACCTAAGTTTATAGTTACAGACTCAAGTTAAAACTAAGATGGAGGCCGGGCACGGTGGCTCACGCCTGTAATCCTAGCACTCTGGGAGGCCGAGGCAGGAGGATCACTTGAGCTCAGGAGTTCGAGACCAGCCTGAGCAAGAGTGAGACCCTGTCTCTATTAAAAAAAAAAAAAAAAAAGTATAAAAAAAACTAAGATGGCAATTTTACCTGCTTTATCAATAAGGACTCAATAATGAGCTGCTCTTAAGAGTACCCAACCTGAGCATTCTGGTAACGTTGTGTATTCGCTTCATCTACTCTATTTCCAGGCTCACTTCAATTCTATTTCCCTCAAGCAGGATTTCTAAATGAAGCTGTTAATCAAGTAACAAAGTTATAATGCAAGTTACAGCAACACTGATGCCATACTGCTAAACTATCAGAAGTCCCACACTGCAATTCAGACAATTTGTAGCCTTTGAAAGCAAACCCAATCTTTGCAAGGTCAATGTACTTTCATCAAAAACTTTGTGACTGTACAAATATTTCACAGAAAAGTAACACTGATCTACATAGTATTTCCAACCAAGTTATGATCTCCTTAGCCAGTGGATACAGATCTGACCACAGTTTCAATGATTACCAAGCCATTAGATGCATCTCAGAAAACTTCTCCAAAGTAAATTAAGAAAAAAAGTTACCTGTCTATTTCATTTTGTACTTCATCAATATGTTCAATTGCTTCCTGCTGTTCTTTTTCTGCAAGAAAAAGGATCATAAAACTTAATTCTAATTAGAATTAGAAGACAACTTTAACCAGTTTCTCAGATCTTAAGAAGACTGTCTAGGATATGTAAAATTATATCTCAATAAAGCCGTTAGAAAGAAACACTGCCTACTACACAAGGTATGCTCTCCACATGTTCATGTTTGTAGTTGACAAATTACTTTTCAATTAAAAGACCATTCACAAATCATGTTATCTGCTACACTACTCAGAAAATGTTTTCCTGTAGTACTTTTTAAGAGTTCCATTACAAGAAAACAAGAAACCAATCAGTAAAGTTTCTATTATGAAAGATGAAGAATAATAACCGTATTCAGAATTCTTGTTTATTATTTAGCACCTTATGCACTTGCAATACAATAGTACCACCTGCTAACTAGAACATGGAAACTAACTCATGGCAATGACACATATTAGGCCACCATCATCTACATCAATGGTAAAACCACTTTTTATGGAAAGGTGAAGATTCTGTTCAATGAAGACATCAGACACGCCTACAAAGACAGGGAAGGCACTCATTCTGAACTATCCCACCATCCTAAACACTCAACCTTGCCTTTCTAGAACCCCAGGATTTGAATCTGAATTTTCTCACACCTCCAAGCCAATTCAGGCGGGCTGACCTCAGATACGGCCCCACTGGATTTTGGAGCACACGATTACTGGGAACTATGAGGTCAGAAATCTATGATACACAGAAGAGAGAGGAAGAAAAGGGGGTGTGCTCTGGAATAGGTGCCCTTTTGTCCTGTAAGAACTGCAAGCCCCACAAAGCTAAGTGGGCGTGAAGGGGCCTGATCGCGCGGCTCATTTCCGGTAACCAACCCCGGATTGGCAGCCCCCCTGCCGAGAGCCTTCCCAGCAGAGGATAGGTTTCCCAAGAGCCATTTTAAAGACCCCCATCCACTGGCCGCCGCGCCAGGCTTCTCCGCACGCTGGCGCGACGGGGTGGCAGCCCCACGTGGGGAGTGCGCCCAGGCCGGTCAGAGCATCCTCCGGGCCGGCCCAGGCCCAGCGCGCGGCCGGCCGCGTGCTCCCCCGCGCCCCCACTCCGCCCCAGCTCGAGGCAGAAGCCCCGCAGGGGCCGGCCTCCAGGCGGGGGTGCCGGGGGCGCCGCCGCGGGCCGGGCGGGAAGGGGAGCCGCGCGGGAGGCCGGGCGCGGGGCCGCGTCCGGCCGCACCATGTGGCGGCGGCGGCGGCTGATGGGAGCGAGGCATCATGGCGGAGCACAATAAAGAGAGGCTTCTCGGGAGGGAGGGAGGGGGAGGAGAGCGAGGGAGGGGGGAGAGGAAGGGGGGGTCTCCTCCGCCCGCGCCGAGCAGGCCGCAGCGCCCCCGTCTCGCAGCGCCGGCCGCCGCCGCGGCGCCACCCAGGCCCCCGGCCCCGCCGCGCACCGCCGGCGGCCTGCGGGCCGGGGCGGGCGGCGAAGATGGCGGCGCGGGCCGGCCCCCGGCCTCGCCTGCTCCTCACCTGAGGTCTCGTCGGCCCCGTCGTGGTTGGAGTTGAGCTCCTTTTTACTGACTTTGGCCGCCGGCGCCGACATGGTGCTGCTCCGCGGTCGGGGGGGGAGCGGGGAGGGGGAGAGACGGGAAGGCGAAGGGGGCGGGCAGGCGGCTTCCCCTCACGCCACACGCGCGGGCGCTCGCTCGGTCCGGCCGCCTCCTCCCGGCGCTCGCTCGGTCGTTCTCCCTCCCCCTCGCTTGCTCTCGCGCGCTGTCCTCGCGGCCTGACGACGAGGGAGGGGCTGGGCGGCGTGCCGGGCCCCGGCCGGGGCTCCTGCTTACGGAGGGGAGGCGGCGGCGGGCGGCGGGCGGCGGGCGGCTCAGCTCCCTCACTCGCGCTCCGCGCTCCAGCTCGCTGCTCGCTCTCCCCAGCCGCCTCCTCCTCCACCTCCTCCTCACGGCGAGGGGCGGGCGGCAGAGCGCAGGCGCGCCAGGCCCCGCGCGCACGCCCCGCCCCCGGCCGGAGAGGCTCGCGCCGGGCCGCCATTGGCCGGGGCGCCGGGACGAGGGGGCGGAGCCGCGGCGAGGAGACACAGGGCCCGGCCAAGAGGCGGGAGGAAGGAGCGCCGCGACGCACGGGCCGGCCCCCCGCGCCGCGCTCCCCTCCCCCGCTTTCCCCTTCTGCAGCCCGACCCGGGACATTTGCGCGCGGCGGGCGCGCGGCGGCCCGAGGGGCGGGGCCTCGCACGGCTGCGCGCGGGCCCCAGGACGGGGCGTCACGTGGTGGCGGAGTGGCTTCCCTTCTCCGTGGGGCGCCCGGGAGAGGGGTGTTCACAGCCCCCAGAAGGGCAGGCCTCGTAGTAGCCTGCCTTCCCACTGGGGCGCCAACTCCACCAGACGTCCTAGCGCCTCCCTCTTGGTGCGAGAAGGGGGCACCTCCATCCTAGATTCCCGATGGGGAAGCTGCCGGTTGGACTCACTCAGGCTTGTTTGGAAAGCCCGAAGCTATCCATTCTGCTTGCAGGGCCATTCCTGGCTTTTAGTCCACGCCCTGCCCAGCAAGCTGTGTACCCTTAGGCAGGTCACCTTTCCTCTCTGAGCCCATTTCTGTTATGAAAATTATAAACGTTGTGTCAGTTGTGACACTTACGCAGGGCCACACTTAAACTGGAAGTGCTCTGAAGACGGGGAGGTACCACATTCATCCGCGGGTCCAGTGCTTGCAAAGAGAAACCATACTGAGTGCTAAGCGCAAGTCCCAGCAGTGCATGGGACAGGCGGTGTTATGTTCCTTTCACCACACCAGAGATGAACCGGGACAACAAGGGCTGCTTTAGAGGCAATACTCTGAACCACTAAGTGGGGCCGAGGCATTTCTGTTTAATACTTTCCATGTAAGGCATATGCACCACACGCTGCTCCCTCTCTCCAGGGCCCTAATACAGGGATCACAAAAGCCTGAAATCTCTCCCTGGGTGTTTGTAACCAGAATTTGGGGTTGGATTATTTGCCTTCCAGCACTCACATTTTACTGTCAGCTCTTAAAGCTCCAGCAGTGTCTCTAATGTTCAAGACAGTGAGTGAGTGATAAATGTTAAATGGCACACAATCTGTGGGCAGAGAATACAAGTAAACGTCTTCTTGGAACTTTCCCCCAAATCCAGAAATTCATCTAATCCTTCCCCTCCAAACTATTCCAATTGGACAAGCTCTTTAAAAGAAGAATTAGCACCAATGATAAACGGGTAAAATGTTTGACAGCCAGTTCCCAGGGAAAAGAGAAACAAGGAGAAACAAAGAAACAAAAACCCTGATTTGTAGCATTTGTTGATTTCGGTGATACTTTCACCACGGCCAATTTCAAGCTACCACTGTGAGGTCAGGAAACAGAGTTGCAAAGAAATACCACAATTGGCTCTAACAAGCAGGCTCGGCTCTGCCCCGCTACTACAGCATGTACCATGGGCTACAGGCTGTGATGACTACACGCTTGCTTAATCCTCACAAAACACAAGGTAGATTTCAGTATCCTCATTTCACTGATAAACTAAACTTTGATGCAAGTGGCAGAACCAAGATTCGAAACCAGGCTATTGGTTGACAAAGCCCTTACCCTAAAACAGTGTTTTTCAATTTTAAAAAATGTGACCAGCAGTAAGAAGTACATTTCACACAACCCAGTACACACAAAACAATACTTACTCTTATTAAGGGTGATGTGACCGTAATTTTCTATTGTATTTTTTTTAATGCAGGTCGCACCCCACTGAATTGATTTCATGACCCGCTACTGGGATGAAACTCAGCCTGAAAAACATTGTGCTGAGGACTGCTGCTTTCATCCATAAAGCCTGCTCTGCAGGGTGGTACCACTGACCCACAGCATCTCCTATGTGCCTGATCTACCTGTTTCCCACACATCTGCAGGGGTCCCAGGGAACCTTGTAATGCCTCCTGCCTAGGCAGCGGGGTTCCAGGCTCTTTTCTAACCTTCCCCACTGCCCTGGCAGCCATCCTGCTCCTCTTCCTGCCCTTTCCCACAGCACTTCTCAAGAGCAATGCAAGGAACACACTAGGAGGTGGGAGAGAAAGAGAAAGCAAAAGGGCAGGAGTGTTGATGAACAAGGGAGTGGCCTGGGCACCCCAAGAGGCCATTCGCCCACTCCAAGGACTGTGGTCTCTCCTGCTGTCCAACACCAGCAGCTCTGCAGTCTGTCCTTGGCCTCTCACCTCACTCTCAGAATTCCTCTCTCTCTTCCCATTCCCGGCTTCCTTTGAAGAGAGAACCCCACAGCCAGAAAGATGCTGGGAGTCCCCACAGTGCTGCAATGTCCCGAGAACTGACAGGGAAATCTTCCACTAGGATGGCCTCGAGTGCCCACCCCCTCACACACCTCTTTGAGCCTCCTTTTCCAGATCTGTGAAATAGGAATATTCATAGCTCACTGATGTCATAAGGGCAAACAGGGCAGAGAAGTGCTTGCCACAGTGCCTGGCAGGTCATCAGTGCCTACTGAGCAGCAGGAACTGTTATGTGGGTTTAGATGAACCACCTTGGAGGGACTGTGGACGCACCTTCCCATCCCTTCTGGTCCTGTTCATTCTCGTGGGAAGCTAAATGGAAGGAGACCAGGAGGACTCACCCATATTTTGCTGTCCCCAAGTGGGAAGGAATTTACTGCCCATTGCTAGAGCACCAATTATGTACCAGTCACTGTCTTAGTGCTTTACTTAGATTTAAGCCTCACAGCAAGCCTGGAGATAGGTATTGTTGAACCCACTTTACAGAAGAGGAAACAAGCACAGATTGTGTCTTATGTCACTTGCCCAAAAAGGTAGGTTCAAACCCTGGCCCCACACTGGGGCATCAGCTGGGCAGGAGGTCTTTGTGTCCCATTTGGAAGGCAAGTGACTGAGACCCAGTAAACTGAAACAGCTCCACAGGAGCATTGAGATGAAGACTCCTAGTCCAGTGCTCCTTCTACAAGTGTGGCTGGCCTCAGCCAAGTCATTGTTTCCTGCCTGCTTTTGTACCTTTTACCAATCCAAACTCAACCCAAAAAGGCCCCACCATGTCCTCACTCTATCAGGGAGACCTAATCACAACAACAGTCACCTTCATGTCCAGCTCCAAGCTGTGTCTTCAAAATGCAGCCCCCACCTCCAAGTTTAATGGTCTAATGGGGGAAGGGCAGGCAGGAAACTGAAGATTACAATGTAATGACACCAGGGCCAGGATAGAGTGACTCTGGGCACTGCCAGGGCCGAAGAGGGCTCCTAATGCCCAGAAAGTTTAGGTCACAGGAGAATGCCTGCAGGAAATGACTTTTCAGCAGAGCTGGAGGGTGTGCACAGGTAAGGAGAGGAGAGTGACCCTTGCAGAGGGCAAGTGGGTGCCCAGGCCTCAAGGTGAGAGTATAGAGTCCCAGGAGGGGAGGAAAGGTTGAGAGTACCAGAGGGAGGCCTCCAGGTGGGGAATGTCAGAGTGTGAACCTGGAGAGGTTGGCAGGGACCAGGTGGGCAGGCCCCAGAGTCTCTTAGTACCTGGAAGGCAATGGGGAGGAAAGGGAGGGTTTTAAGCCAGGGAATGGGCCACATGATTGGCTTTGCTTAGGCTGGATGGGAGGAGGAGGAAGCTGGAAGCCAACATGAGGAGGTGGCAGTAATTCAGGCCAGAGTTGTGGGCCGCCGGCGGCAGCAAGAAACAGAGAGGTGGATGGGTCTTAGCAGTATTGAGGAGGTAGAACCACCAGGGACGGGGATTTGGCTGGATGTGGAGGGTGAAGGAGAGGCTTCAGTCTGGCTGGTGGTGCCGCCTGCCAAGACAGGGGGCCCCAGGGGGGAGTTTGGGGGCTGGGGAGACAAGCTCAGGGTCAGCGTTGGGTTGGGGGTGGGGATGAGCTCCCACGTGCTCTGGGTCTCTGAGTTTCACCCCTTCTGTTCTTCCTTCCCATAAACCTAACCCACCTACCCCCACTTCATTCAGGAGAGTTTGGGGGTCACATCTCAACAGGGATTGGGGAGTGTTAAAAATCATAGAGTCAATCCTTGCAAATCCCTTAAATCTCCAATAAAATGTAGTGCAGAAACATACCTTTCTTCTTTGGCAAGCGCAGAGAGGCTGAGGTGTCCTCCGGCCTTGGGGCAGTAGGCGGTCTTAGTTTCTTCTTCTGAGGTGGGAGCAGAGACTGGCGTTTGGGGGCCATGCTGCAAGGAAACTCCAAGAACTAGACCACAGATCTCCCAGCTTGCTGGGAAGAAGCTCAGAAAATTGAGACAGCCCCAGGTGCTGGGGGTTTAAATCTGCCCTGGAGCCGCCCTGCCTGGAGGGGATATTTACATGACAGTGGGACACACGCCCCATGCCCCCTCCCCCAGCCCCATCCCTTCCCACCCACCCTCCAATCAGGATAAACTTCTTTTAGTTGCTCTTTGCTCTGCTCAGCAGGGGCACTCTTGGCTTTGGAGGAGGGGGCAGGTTCTTCCTGGTGGAGAGCAGTTCTGTGCTTTGCAGATCTGGTCTTCCTATGAAACACCGGTGGCCCATCCCCAGTTAGTTCCCAAATCCCCTAGGTAGGCAGGCCCGCCCCTATGGAGAACTTGGCCTATTCTTTTTTTCCTTTGGCCTCCAGAAGATTTAAACATGTGCTGCTGCCTCACTTCACCCTGGGACATTCCTCAGTCACCCCCACCCCCACCCCAATGTCTGGCTAACTCCTTCCCGACCTGACCTCCGGGTCTCTGATTGGAGGGAAAGGGGATTGCCAGTCGAGAGTTACAAAGGGGAAAAAGCAGATACCCTTGAGAAGACTTGGAGCATCCATTCATTCTTCACATGTTTCAGAGGATAGAGGTTAAGAGTTAGAAGAACTTTTAGAAGGCATCTTTTCAGGGGGGCACAAATCCCAGTGCCATTTGGGGCCTGTCAGGCAATAACAATGAGTAAGACAAGCAACAAATTCACTGCAGCTGATGGAAGGTAGATTGGTACCACCACTCTGGAAAACTGTGCCATGTCTACCAAAGCTGAATGTGTGCATGCTCTATTACCCAGCGGTCCTCCTCCCAGCTATATCCCCGATGGAAATGCATACACATGTGCACCAATATGTGAACAAAAATGTTCACAGCAGCAATTCCTAATAGCCAAAGTCTGAAAACAATACAAGTGTCTGTCAGGGGCAGGATGAATACATTGTAAGATATTCATACAAGGGAATGTTATAAAGCAATGAAAATAAATGAACTGCTGCTACACAGTATGATGTGAATGAAGCCTACAAACATAATGTTGAGTGAAAGATACAAGATATAAAATAGAATACACTGTGATTTCATTTGTATAAAGTACAAAAACAGGCAAAACTAATATATGCTGTTAGAAGTCTAGAGTGTTGTTAGTACCCTTGGCTTGGGGCAGTAGGGGTGTGTGTGGGAGGGATGTCACTAAAAGGGGACACGAGGGCCTCTGGGATCCTGGTGATGCTCAGTTCCTGGATGGGGTCTTGCTATACCAGTGTATTTATTTATGAACCCTGGGTTTTTTTGTCTTTGTTTTTGTTTTTGAGAAAGGCTCTCACTCTGTCACCCTGGCTAAAGTGCAATGGTGTCATTACAGCTCACTGCAACCTTGAACTCCTGGGCTCAAGTGGGGTCTCCCTCCTGCTCAGGCTGGTCTCAAACTGCTGACCTAAAGTGATCCTGCCACCGTGGCCTCCCAGAGTGCTAGGATTACAGGCGTGAGCCATCGTACCCTGCTGGGCCATGATTTATAAACCCTGTGTTCGCCAGATCTTTGATTTTTTTTAACTAGAAATGAAATATACATTTCTATGTGAAATCTCTGGTTTTTAAAAGTTGCCAATTAAACATTTTACAATGTATTTTGTGGACCAAACAAAATGTGCCATCAGGCCACTTTCAACTTACAGACCATGAATTTGCAATCTGACAAAGTACAATGATTTTCCATTTTTTTCTGTGTCGAGTCCTCTTAATCACCCTTTTAAAATTTTTTTAAAAACTTTATTCCATCTAGGTTTGTGTAATAATTTGTTAACAAAATTAACAAAATTAATGATGTCAATACTGATAAAGAGCTGAGCTCTCTGGTGGAGGACCCACCACCAGCACCTCTCACCCTTTTCTATCCCCTCCATTCTTTGTGAACTTACTAGCGACTCTAGGCTTCTTAATGCATTTTGAAAGTCACAGGTGTATTGGATTGACAGATGGGCAAGCTGAGGCCTGAGAGCAGTGATTTGCCTGAGATCCTGGGTTCTAATGAGAACCCAGATTCTAAGATCACCTTATCACAGGGATATGATTTCTTTTTTGTTTTTCTTTTTTTAAATTTGTTGTGAGATTTGGTCTCCCTAGGTTGCCCAGGCTGTTCTCAAACTCCTGGCTTCAAGCAATCCTCCTGCCTTGGCCTCCCAAATTGCTGGGATTACAGGCCACCTCCCAGCCAGGATGTGCTTTCTAACAAGCATAAATCTCAGTGTTTACATCTGAAAAATGGGTGATAATACCCGTCTCTTTGTTTTATTGTAAAATTACCTGGGTGATTTTCCACTTGAGGATAAGGGGTCATCTTTCCCCTGTTTTCCCCCCAGAAATTGTCATTGTCCAAAAGCAGAAGGGGAAAGAAAGTGAAAAAAAAAATTTTTTTTTTTAAGAGAGAGGGTCTTGCTCTGTCACCCAGGCTGGATGGCAGTGGAGTGATCATAGTTGACTGCAACCTTGAACTCCTGAGCTCAAGGGATCCTCCTGCTTCAGCCTCTGGAATAGCTGGGTTTACAGGCAGGAACCACCCCACCTGGCTTAAAACTCTTTTTCATGGAACTAGGAGTCAGCTAAACCCCACACAATAGAATAGATGGCCAGACAACGGAAGCAGGAACAGGAGAGGAATGGCATGTGTGCAGGTAAGGAGAACAGACCCCTGGCCACAGACTTCTGGGAGTATCAGCAAAGGACACTTCTGGAATGTGAGGGGCACACCCTGAAGGAACAACCCAAATCCTTTGCTTATAACAGCTGGAACAGAGAATACCAACAGGATGCAGACGATTTTGTTCCTAGAAACAAGGGAGAAGGGTCAGTGTGGAGTAGTTTGAAGGAGCTTTATGAGACAAATGCAAATTAGAACTGAGATTCCACCTTTTTTACTGACCAGCTCACTGGACATCCCCAAGTTTGGAGACACCCTGGCTGGGAGAGGATGAGAGGAGAGGTACTCTCCTTGCCAGTGGCAGCTTAAATGAATATGGCCCCTTTGGAGGGCAATTTAGACAATTTAGTCATCAGATCATCTATCAAAAGAGCAAAGGCGTGTCTGAATGTCTGAGCCCAGGAGTTCGAGGTTGCAGTGAGCTGTCATCATGCCACTGCACTCTAGCCTGGTCGACCAGAAGAAGACCATGTCTCTTAAAAAAAAAAAAAAAAGGGCAAAAGCACATAGCTTCAACCCAGAAATTCCTACTAGGAATTTATCCTACAGATTCATTGCATAGCTATGAGATGGCACCTGAACAAGGCAATTCATCACAATATGATTACAAGCCAAAAAATGGAGACAACCTAAGAATTTCTTTAGGTTTCTGGGGAACAAAGGCTACAATCCATACAGTTGAATACTCTGCCACCATAAAAACAAATACAGAACTAGAGCTATGGTGAAGTGAAAAAAGCAAAGTCCAAAGCCATGTGATTAGCATGTTGCCATTTGTGCAAAAGGGGAGTAGATAAAAATACGTTGGCCAATCTGCCCATATACCGTTAACACAGCTCCTGAAGGGCTCCCAAGAAGCTGATCATGTGACCATCCCTGGGGAGGTGACTGGGTGGTGAGAGGTGACATGACAGGCACAGGAAGGAAATGTTTTACTCTTTCCTCTGTTGTACATTTTGAATTTTGAACCTTGTGAATATATTACATTAAAAAACAAAACACCAGGAGTCTCCGACTCCTCAAGCAATCCTCCTGCCTCAGCTTCCCAAAGTTCTGGAATTACAGGCATGAGCTACTGCACCCCTACCACATTTTTTATTATTGCATTATTTTTTTGGTTGGGTAAAGATGCTTTGTTTTATTTAACTAAGCCTCAACAGTGAAAATGTAAGCTGTTCCTACTGTTTGGTCATTATAAACAACACATCCTAGCAGCTAAACCTTGGCACATATACATGACTATTTCCTTAGAACACATTCTTAGAACTACAATTGTTGAGTGAAAAAGTATGTAAAATAGTAAGGGATTTTAATATGTTGCCAAATTGTCTAGTTGCTCTCCTGCAGTGTTTGTATATATTTCACTGAATTTAGCCTCATTTCCTGAGCTTCATATTTGGTAGATGGAAAATTTTATCTGAGTCGGTATTACTAATGAAATTGAACAGTTTTTCATGTGCTTCATGACTGATGGTGTTTCTTCTTTTGTAAATTGCCCATTCATGTCAATTTGCTCAATTTTCTGTTGGGCATTTCTCTTTATGGTTAATTTATAAGTGTATTTTATAAATTAATCATACAAGCATTCTCTCTTATATATTGCAAAATATTTTCCCCTAGGTTGTTATTTGCTGCTCATTGTATTTTTAGTGATTTTTAATTTTGGGGAGGGGTATGCACTAAAGTATTTTATTTCTGTGTTGTCAAGGCTCTGGATCTTTTTTTAAATGGTTCCTGCCTTTGGTGATCCCTAGAGAGAAGTCTTCCATCCCAAGATGATATAAGTAATCAATTGGGTTTTCTTCTTATGCTGGTATATCTTCCTTTTAACAGTTCCATTTATAACCCACCTGATTCATTTTGGAGTATGATGTGAGGCAGGGATATACTTTGGCTTTTTTTCTAAAAGATTATTCAGTTGATCCAACACATTTTTTTTTCATTCTATATATATTGATTAAGTACTTTTTATGTGAAAGCCCTAGTTAAAGACGATGGCAAATGTCAGGATGAATCCAACAGGACCCATCTCTGGCTGAATAGGTTTGAGGTTCATAGGTTTAATTTTACCCAAGTAACTGTTTATGTATCACATTTTTCAATAGAACTGGTGCTGCAATTCGTGATGCTGACAAAAGAAATACTGGAATTGACATATTTAGGAGCACATTTGCCTACACAGAATCATATTCATTCATTCAATCAATATTTACTGAATGTCTAATATATGCAAGGCAGCAATGATTATGATCAATGCTTTGAACAAAATATACAAACTAAGGTAAAGTTTCCCTGATGAGTTGGCTTTTGGGCAGAGACCTCAAGGGAGTAGGGATTAGGGATGGTGACCATCAGGGGAAGAATGTGCTAAACAGAGAGACAGGAAGGGCAAAACCCTAAGTCCAGAACATTTTCCAGAAAAAGCAAGGAGGTCAAGTAGTAGGAATGGGCTAAAGGATGGGAAATGGGCTGGACTCAGAGATTGTGGAAGGTTTAGGTCTTGTAGGACTTAGGGTGTTTTTTTTGTTTGTTTGTTTTTCAGAGACATGGTCTTGCTCTGTCACCCAGGCTGGAGTACAGTGGCATGATCATAGCTCACTGCAGCCTCAAACTACTGGGCTTAAGTGATCCTTCACCTTAGCCTCCTGAGTAGCTGGGACTACAGGTGTGTGCCACCACGCCTGCCTAATAAGGGTCTTGTAGGACTTGTAAGCTGCAATAGCATCTCTAAATTTTTCTATAATGGGAATAAAAATTCAAAGCTGATTAAGACATGCCTGTGTATTGACTGAGATCATAGTCCATGTCAAAAACTGTAGTAGGTATGAACAAAACTCTATAGGAAAATGGAACAAATAAATCTACTGGCAGAAATCAGAGAAGTTTAAACTGGGTCATTAAGAATGAATTGATGAAAGGGGATTTCTTTTTGAGGTGATGAAAGTGTCCTAAAATTGACTGTGGTGATGGTTGCATAATTCTGTGAATATACCAAAAATCATAGAATTGCACACTTTAAACTGGTGAGTTGTATAGTATATGAAATATATGTCAATAAAGCTGTTAGAGTAAAAAAAAGAAAAAGAAAAGAAAAAAGAATAAAAAGCGTAAGTTGGAGTTCCAAGCAGAATAGTAGAATGGATGTACATTTTAGGTAGAGGTAGGTTTTTGTTTGGGGACAGTATTTGTGAGGAATTTTTTCTTCTTTATTTTTTAAGAGACAGTGTCTCCATCTGTTGCCCAGGCTGGAGTGCAGTGGCACGGTGATAGCTCCCTGTAGCCTCGTGCTGCTAGCCTGAAGCAATCCTCCCTCCTCAGACTCTCTAGTAGCTGGGGCTACCAGCGTGTGCCATCACCTCCAGCTAATTTTAAAAAAAGAGATGGGGTCTAACTATGTTGATCCCATCTCTCTCTAAAAAAAGTTTTTTTAGGGATGGGGCCCACACCTGGCCCGTTAAGTATATTTTTAAATGTATTTTAAAGGTGACATTTCAGAGTAGAATGGAATACTTAAATTGTTCAATAAGTGGTGTTGCCCCCTTCCTGCCCCTGCACACACACAAATTCCACTAACCTATGAGATTTGAATAATGGGGCTATATCATTTTCATTTTTCAACCTTAAGGCCTAGCTCAGTGCCTGACAACATATATCTATTCCATAAAAGGCTGAGTTATAATTTCTTGCAATTTTCAAAATCTTCTAACAAGAGAATTTTCCTCCTAAAAAAAAAATTCCTAGCCAGGCATGGAGGCTCACACCTGTAATCCCAGCATTTTGGGAGACAGAGGACAGAGGATTGCTTGAGGCCAGGAGTTAGAGACCAGCCTGGGAAACATTGCAAGACCCCAGGTCTACAAAAATAAAAATAAAAATTTAGCCGGGCATGATGGTGCACCTGTAGTCCCAGCTACTCCAGAGGCTGAGGCAGGAGGATCCCTTGAACCCAGGAGTTCCAGGCTGCAGTGAACTATGATTGTGCTACCGCACTCCAGCCTGGATCACAGAGTGAGATTTCATTTCAAAAAATATTTTTATATCTATATCTATATATTTATATACACCTAAGTCTGTTCCTGGATTTGATTGATGTCTATGATTATTCCAGTATCAATTCTACATTCTTTTTTTTTTTTTTTGAGAAAGAGCCTTGCTCTGTCACCCTGGGTAGAGTGCAGTGGTGTCATTGTAGCTCACTGCAACCTCAAACTCCTGGGCTCAAGCCATCCTCCTGCCTCAGCCTCCCAAGTAGCTGGGACTACAGGTGCGCTCCACGGAGCCTGGCTAATTTTTTTCTATTTTTACTAGAGAGGAGGTCTTGCTCTTGCTTAGGCTGGTCTTAAACTCCTGAGCTCAAGCGATCCTCCCACCTTGGCCTCCCAGAGTGCCAGGATTACAGGCCTGAGCCACCGCACCCAGCCAAATTTTACATTCTTTAAATTATCTTACTTCGACTATTTCTCTCTCTTTTTTTAAACAGCTTCATTTAGGTAGAATTTACATGCCATACATTTCACTTATTTTAAGTGTACAATTCAATGACTTAGTAAATTTACAAAGCTGTAAGGACCATCACCACAATTTGATTTTAGAACATTTCCAATTCCCTAAAAAAGAAACCTCATGCCAATTTCCACCCTATGTCCCAGTCAACCACGAATCTGCTTTATGTCTCTATAAAATTGTCTTTTCTTGACATTTCATATAAATGGACTTATACAAAATGGGGCCTTTTGCATCTGATTTTGTCTAATTCTTAATTTGTGATGGGACCTGTCTTCTCTCATTGTTCTTCAGTTTAAGAAAGTTATTGGGTATTCTTATGGGTTTATTCTTCCAAATGAACTGGAACAAAAGCCATGTTCACAATCAATTTTATAAATCAAAAGATATCACCCAGCTAAGTCCCAACTTAATTATTTATTTTGTCTCTGAATAAATTTTGACTCTAAAATCAAATCTATCTTCAAAGGACAGAGGATATTTTTATTTTTAAGGGCTATCAGACTAAAAACATAGTTCTAGAACAAGTTGTTGTTAGATAGAATTTAACTGTAGCCCCCAGGATATATATATCATAACCTTAACAAGGTAACTGATTTGAAGGGCACTTCATATGTAAATTTTGGTTTGCTTCCTAAAAACAAAACAAATCTATATACTCAGCTGCATGGCAAATCATTCCTTGTTTTTAAACCTCAGTTGGTTGTTGTTTAATCTGTACAATGGGAACTGTAACACCTGTGTCTTGGAATCATGAACATCCTGTTGCTTTACCTCTACTATCCACCTGTAGGGTCACACCAGCCCCCAAACACAAAGAGCATGCGCAGAACAGGCTCTTTAATTATGGCTGCTAGTTAATGTACTCTTTCAGGTGCCAGACGCATTTAATCTTCACGATGACCAGGTGAGGTAGGTAAGTATTGTTATCCTCCCACTTTATGTGCATTTGTTCAAGGTGGGCACACTTTGAGGACCTATGCTGGGTGGGCACTGCCCTGGCCCTGGTGAAGTTGGACACAGGACACAATGGTCCTAGCGCATGGGGGAGTGGGAAGACACAGACCCCAGAGCCCAAGACAAAGGTTAATGCATAAGACCAAGTTGAGAACCTCCAAGAAGGCGGCCGACCAGGGTGCAATGGAGGGTAACAGGGAAGGCCTCGCTCAGTCACATTTTCAGTCAGTCTGAGAAGATAACCTTCCATTTCAGACTCAAAAAATAAAAAGGAGAGCCAGACGAGGTGGCGCCTGTAGTCCCAGCTCCTCTGGAGACTGAAGCGGGAGCATCACTTGAGCCCAGGAGTTTGGGGCTGCGGTGAGCTATGGTGATGCTACTGCACTCCAGCCTGGGCCACAGAGTAAGACCCTGTCTCTAAAAACAAACAAACAAAAAAAAAAAGGAGCCAGTGCCTCACAGAGATGGAAGACAAGCATTCCAGATTCCAGGCAGAGGAAACTGTGGCACAGAGAGGGATAGGAAGGACATAAGGTCACACAGCACAAAAAAGCCAAGATTCGAAACCCTTATGCTAGACCCCTGTCTCCCATCAGTGATTTCATGCACAGGTCTATCGTGGAGGCTCACAGACAGCAAGGTCCTAATAAAAATCATGCTTGCTTGATCCTGGGTGGTTGGATGTCTGCTCAGGGCTGGGGCTTATCCTGCAGCTATGCTCGTGAGTTCAGGAGAAGTATTTATCATCCAGGCCCCAGCTCGGAAAGGGGCAGGAGATAACAGGGTCCTTCCCTTCCTTCCCCAATTCCAGCTCTGAGAGAGCTTTTTTTTTTTTTTAAATATGGAACGCTTCACAAATTTGCGTGTCATCCTTGCACAGGGGCCATGCTAATCTTCTCTGTATCATTCCAATTTTAGTATATGTGCTGCCGAAGCGAGCACGAGAGAGAGCTCTTTTAATGAGTTTATTAAGGCCCCTTTGTCTTCAGTCTACCTTAGCACTGGGGCCTTTCTGGGTGGGGGTGGGCTGAGGGGAGGACTAGGAGGAGGTAGTCACAGAGGCTTTGGGTGGAGGCAGGGTAGGGACTGGGAGGGAATCCTGGGCCCTGAAGGGATTGAATTGTCTTCTCAAACGTTACCTCCTCTAAGAGGCCTTCCTAGTCTGCCCTGGCTAAGATAGTTGTTCCCAGATGCCCCTCTTTCCTTCTCTGTTTCCTTCCCCTGCTTTATGCTTTATTTTTCTTCTAGCACTGGGCTCATAGTAGACATTTGATTAATATTTGTTGAATAAAGCAGTTATCTGTGCTCTTCCCTTTAAGAGACATGGGGTTGAGTCTTTTATCATCTCTTCCCTCCCAGCCTGCCCTCTATCTCCCCGGTGGTGAACACCACCTGGCAATGATGACCCTATAATTCTTGCAAACACTTTTCATGCTGTAATTATTTTATTTATACAATGTCAACTCTTGGGTGGTTAATTTCTTTTTTTTCTTTCTTTTTTTTTTTGAGACAGAGTCTCACTCTGTCACCCTGGGTAGAGTGCAGTGCCATCAGCCTAGCTCACAGCAACCTCCAGTTCCTGGGCTCAAGCAATCCTCCTGCCTCAGCCTCCCAAGCAGCTGGGACTACAGGCATGTGCCACGATGCCAGGTTAATTTTTCTATTTTTTTTAGTAGAGTCGGGATCTCGCTGTTACTCAGGTTTGTCTCAAACTCTCCTGAGCTCAAGTGATCCTCCCACCTTGGCCTCCCAGAGTGCTAGGATTACAGGCGTGAGCCACCGCGCCCAGCCTTAAGTGATACATTTCAAGGAAGCTGTGCTACTGGGTGGTGTAGCTGACTCCCAGGCACAGTGCCTGACACCTGGTAGGTGCTAGATAGTCATTTTGCTGAGTGAATGAGTGAGGGAGTGAATGAATGAATGCATAGCTGGTAAAGGCGTCCCAGGGCTAAGCTGGGAAGCCTGCCTGGGTGACTTTGAGGTAAAGCCAACTGCCCAGAACTCCATGGGACTTTGCAAAGCAGCTCTTCTTTCACTAATACTGCTTTTACTCTAAATAGTTCTGAAATTCCTCTTCAGTGGGTCTAAACTTCCAAGCACAAAAGAATCACCAGGGAAATCCCAGAGCCCACGTTAGAGGTAATGAATTAGTGAGCATTTCTGGGCTAAGGAAATCTACATTGCTCACAATTTATTCTTCACTGTGCAGCCAGGCATCTTTTAAAAATACATACACTGCTGAGGCATTATGACTGATTGAACCCAGGAGTTTGAGGTTGCAATGAGCTATGATGATGCCACTGAAGACAGAGCAAGACCCTATCTCAAAAACAAAACAAAACAAAATTGGATTAAGCCACTCACTTCTTGAAAACCTATCATTTGTTCCCTAGTGCCCAGGTCCAAACTCCTCGTCCTGTATGATCTGTCCCCCGTTTACCTGCCTTGCCAAAGGCACCAGGTTTGCTCTTGCCTTGGGGATGTTGCAATGCTGTTCCTTCTCTCTAGAAGACTCTGCCCCTCTTCCCGCTCCTGTCTGTGCCTGGCTGACTTCTCTTTCTTCAGACCTCAGCCTAGAAGCTGTCTCCTCCCAAAGGCCCTTCCTGATCCCCCAACTGCATGAGTGGCTCTGCACACCCCACACCCCTGTCTGTTAGCTCCTTGAGGGCAGAGACCACCACAGTCCCTGCACATAATTGGTGGCAACTTGGGGAAAGACAGCACTTGTTTGGATGGCCAATCATATATATATGTATATGTATATGTATGTATGTATGTGCATGTATGTGTGTGTGCGCCATTGTGTAAGTGTGAACGTGTACATGAGACCCTACCCTATGCCTGGTGTTACCCAGGACTAATCCAGCCCATTTTTTTTTAAGGTCCAGCCTTCCTTTCTGTGGTCTCTCTGATCACCCAATGGTGTAGGTGGTAATACTTATGTCAATAATTAACAAGTGTTGTGTACTAATAACATTCTAGGCCATACTTTGTGTGTGCTCCAAGTGTTAATTTATTCAGTCCTATTTCAGCCTGATGAGATAGGCCCTCGTATCCCACTTTTACAAACAAGAAAATTGAGGCACAGAGTGATTTAAGAAAGGAGGATGGGCTTTTTTTTTTTTG
This sequence comes from Daubentonia madagascariensis, assembly GCA_023783475.1. Lineage (NCBI taxonomy): Eukaryota > Metazoa > Chordata > Mammalia > Primates > Daubentoniidae > Daubentonia > Daubentonia madagascariensis. The sequence goes on from JAKFHU010000776.1 coordinate 5,623,582, forward strand.
AGACAAGGTCTTGCTCTGTCACCCAGGCTGGAGTGCAGTGGTGCATTCATAGCTCATTGTAATCTTGAATTTCTGGGCTCAACCAATCCTCCCACTTCAGCCTCCCAAAGTGCTGGCCCCAATCCACTGCACCTGGTCCAAGGATGGGCTTTTGAATCAGGGAGTCCTGGATTTTAATCCAGTCTCCACCACTCACCAGCTCTGCACAACCTTGGGCAAGTCACTAAAGGTCTCTGGGCCTTCATTCTTTCCCACATTTGTGAAACATGGGTGGTAATAACGCCTGATCTATCAGGATGTTGTGAGGATTTATGCCAAGTACTTAGCACGGTGAGAACTCCATATACTAAGCAGCATTATTATAATTCTTTCATGTTGACACATGGTATAGATGTTCAAAAGTTGACTTGTTTACTAAATAGAACAGCATGTACCTAAAATAATTGCTACCAGTGTTTTAAAATGGGGATGCCTTCTTTTTTGACTTTCTGCAAGAGCCACCATGAAGGCATTTGAACATTCTGACTGCATATTGACTGAACTTTTTGTATAGCAATAAGTAGAGGTAGAAAGCACGATGCTCCAGGAACTGGCCTGTTAGGCAGGGTAAAACCCAGTAGAGATTTAAAAGGGGCTCTAACCTGCCTGTAGGGCCACAGATGGTACTATTGAGGGTTAGATATTCATTCAGTTACTCTTTATTTGTTGCCAGGCACAGTGTGGTCACTGTGCTGGAGACAGCTATGGTCTCCGTGTTGGTGGAGCTGACCCAGGGAGGCAAAGACAGGCATTAATACGCTGTTGCTTAATTACAGTTATGAGGAGTGTTCCAAAGGACAGGAATTTGGTCCCTTAAGAACAAATGACGGGGGCTCAGAATCTGGTCCCCTGACGAAGTAACACTTAGAGGAGGCCTGAAGGTCAGGAGGGCAGGGAGAAACTTCCCAGATGAAGGCAAGTGCATGGAGGCCTTAGGCTGGGCAGGAGGCGTTTGAACTTCTGTCAGAATAATTGATCAGAATGGGCCAGAGCACCTGCTGCTTCAGAATGGGAGAGAATAAGGGCTGCACAGACACCACAGGGCCACTTGCTGTCCAGCCCCTCCTGTCTCTGGCATTTAAGCCTGCTCAAGGTTCTTCCACCCTGGAAATGTTTCTCCAAAGTCCTGCCCACCCAAGGTATAATACTCTTTCAGCTCAGCTAAGCTTTTCTTTGTTCATTCCTTCATTCATGCACTCCTTTCTTTTTCCTTTCACAAAAAAGCCACAAAAAACTTAAACACTACAAAGAGAGAAAAATAAAACTTAAATTACCCAGAGGCAACTGCTATTGATATTTAGGATCTATCCTTCCCAAGGTTTTGTTCAAAAACATATTTTTAAGCATTAAAAAAAGGAAAAGAAAAAAAAGAAAAAAACAGGATACACTTGTATATAAATTGTTTTATAAAACTTTATTATGCTTAAACATTCAAATACATTTAAACATCTATATAACAACACTTTTAATGGCCACCTGAGATTCTGTACCATGTGTCAGAAATACACAACCAAATGCCTACTGTCCATTCAGTCTCAAATATTTAGTGAACACCTGTCGTGTGCCGGGACTTTTAGGCTGACTGCAGTGTTTTACTGTTATGATAATAATGCTATTGATAAATGATGTGTTGTTTAATACCCCTGGGGCTCAACATTTATGCACATCTGTAATTGTTAAACTCATACTTGCTTCCTGTGCCTCCCAATTTCTCTGCTTTCTCCTTTCCTTCCTTGACCTTCTGCAGGCTGGCTTGTGTCCCCACTATGCCACTGAAATTGTTCTCCACCAGATATCACCCAAAATGCCAATTTCTGTGATTGATCTATTTTCTGGCCTTATCTTTACTGAGCTGTTTGTGGCATTTACTTCCTTGGACCACTCTTCTCTTCCTGAAATGTCCTTCCTTGGTCAGGTAAAGCAGGTGGTTTTGCCTCATTCTATAGCTAGGAAACTACAGCCAGAGAGGTTCCAGCCTGTTAAAGAGGACAAACCCACTCTCCAGGCAAAGGAGGGCTGGCTATGTTGCCCAGGCTGGTCTCCAATTCCTAGGCTCAAGCATCCTCCTGCCTTGGCCTCCCAAAGTGCTGGGATTACAGGTGTGAACCACCGCGCCCAACCTTGAGCTTCTTTTTGAGTGTGAGTTTTGGAATCCTAGGGGATGTTTGAAAATCTTCTAGTTTTTTTTTTTTTTTTTAAGCACCCCCATCCACTTCTCTTCCAGCATTGAAGAATTTTGTTTAGTTCTACTTTCTAGGAAGAAATCTCGATTGCATTTGATTTTTCTCCACCGTTGCTAATCTAATCGGTCCTCGCGGCCTTGGCTGCAACAGGGCTCTAATGAGGACTGTGTCACTGGGCGGTGCAGAGGGGCCCGGAATTGGGCATGTTGTTTCCATCTGAGATAGGAGGACAGCAGCTCAGAGGAGCTGGCCAGGAGATTCCTGTTGAGAGGCTCAGAACCTGGATTTGGGGTCAGGCAGGCCACCTGCGGGGTCTTACTTGGTGGCTTGGGGGAGTTACTTCTCTGACCATAAGCATCCTCATGAAACATGTATAAATAAAAGTTGCTTTCGGAGAATGAGGATTTAGTAAAAATATAACGCTCTGGGCTCTTTGCCTGACACACTGTAGGCACTAATTAATTGGTAGTTATTTGTGTCTTTAATTTAGATTTAGTAAGCATTTTTCTGTAAAAGACCTCATTTGGGCCTCCCAATTATTTAACCACACTTGCTAGCCGCGTATGGGTATTTTTCATCATCATTCTATTGAGGCAGAAACTGAGGATCAGAGGGAGAGCACTTGGCTTCAAAGTAGCTCCCAACTCGAGTGCAGCAGTTCTCGGCTCTGCTGGGACCACCGGGCTGCTCAGCCGGGTCTGCGCCCCCAGGCGCCCCACACCTCGCTAGCCCCCACGGCCTCAGCGCCATCTTTGAGCCTGGCACCAGTGCCTCACTTCCGCACTTCCCTTCGCCAAGGCGCAGTCGCATCTGCCCCAGGCTTGCCCTTTCGGGGTACAGAGTATTCAAAACCAGTCACGCTTCTCGCTCTGGCCGAAGAGAATCATTCACCTTCTTTTCCTGGACTGGGAGGAGGCGTTCTGACCACTTCAAAAATGGCGCCACCAACCTTACCTTCCCAGTCTTCCGCTCGTGGAGGCGCGGGGGTGAAGGTCACGTCTGAATGCGACGGCGCGCGGGATGGGGGTGGGGTGGGGCGGAGCCGTCTCCATGGCAATTCGCGCGCAGCCCTGGCCGCTCCGCAGGGCGGGAAGAGCGGGTGTTGCGGCGCTGGCGACAGGCGGGGCTGAGAGCGCTAAGGGGCCCGGGCGGCCGGGGCAGCTGCAGGATGAGACCCTGGGCGTGGCGTCCGTGCCCTCGCTGTGGAGGGGCGTCCAGGGCATCCGCGGGGAGACGGTGAGGGCGCGGGCCTCGCGCGGAGCGACGCGGGCGGGAAGTCTGGGGCGCAGCACGGCGGCCGGGCGAGGTTCTGATGTCCCATACTGTTCTGTTTTTATAGTTTAATCCACAGAAACTAACCCAGGTGATACTTTCGGCCCAGTCTTTCCCTAGTCTTTGAGTAACAACAAAATGTTAAAAAACCGAATCTCCGAAGACCCTACGGTTTGAAAGATTTTGTGTGAACTGCAGGTTTTAGTCACTTCAGACTAACTTCTGTTTAAAAAGAAAGACCAAACTGCATCTTAAGGTCTAGATAAGCCGGTTTTCTAGTTGTTAACTCAGCGCACAAAACTAGGTGCTCTGATGAGATGTGGGGCGGGGCTGCTGGGGGTCAGCTCTCCTCCGGGGGGGTCTTTGTGCAGACTTTGAGTGCCTGCTGTGTGCTAGGAGCTGTTCTGGCGCTGGGATTCATCAGTGGGCAACGGATCTCTCCCCCCCTGGAGCTTACTTGGGGCAGCTGCAGGGAATGCAACACTAACAATATATGTAACAAGTGAATTATAGAGTGTGTTGGAGGGTGAATAGTGCCATGGCCCAAAGAAAAAGAAGGCTGAGGGATTAGAAGGACTGGGTACTGGGTTGGGGAGTGGGAGGGTGGGTTGCAGGGTGGGCCTCATCGAGAGGGTGCCATTTGAACAAAGACTTGGAGGAGTGAGAGTTGGCCAAGTTCATACCTGGGGTAGAATTCTCCAGGCAGAGTAAAAGTCAAGTGCAAAGGCCCTGGGGCTGGAGAGGAGTGAGGGGAGGGGAGAGTAAGGAGAGGCTGGTCAAGTAGGGTCTTGCAGGTCATTGTGAGGACATAGGCTTTTCCTCTGAGTGAAAATGAGCAGTGTCGGGTGCTGTGCATGTCCCAGAAGAGAAAACTGAGGCTTAGCTTGCTGCCCAGGTAGTTGAATCTGCAGAGTACCCAGGTTCTCACCGACACCAGTGAGGTTTCCATGAAGTCTTACTCTTGAGGACAGGTTGCTTGCTTCAGGCCTGGCAGTCTGCAGGGCTCAAGCCAGGATCTGATCTGGTTTCCAAGCATTTCCCACTTTGCCTTGCTGCATAGGAATGGTTCTAGTCAAAAACAAAGAGTGGACATTTTAGTTAAATCTGTCCATCCTTATCACAGGTAACTTTATGATTCCATGCAGAGGCCTTTAAAAATACTCAGAATAGCTCTTGCTTCCTGAAGATTTATCTATATGTGTGTGTGTGTGTGTGTGTGTGTGTATTATATATATATATATATATAAACAGCCCTAAACTAAAGACAGATGGAGATTCAGATTTTAGAAGACTCCAGGTTGGGAATCATTGATTCCATCTAACACGTTTTTTTCCTTGCAGAGAACGAGATTGAGGCTAGTTAATTTTTTCTTTTTCTTTTTCTTTTTTTTGAGACAGGGTCTCACTCTGTCGCCCAGGCTGGAGTTAGCTCACTGCAACCTCAAACTCCTGGGCTCGAGCGATCCTCCCGCCTCAGCCTCCCGAGTAGTTGGGACTACAGGTGTGCGCCACCACACCCAGATAATTTTTCCTTCTTTTGTAGCAATGGGGTCTCGTCTCAATATGTTGCTCAGGCTGATCTCAAACTCCTGGCCTCAAGTGATCCTCCCACCTAGACTTCCCAAAGTGCTAGGACTGCGGGTGTGAGCCACTGCCCCCTGCCCCCAGGTTGCACATCTAATTCTAGTTCTCTCACTATTTTCACCACATCTGTAGTTACTTCCTCCACTGAAGTCTTGAACCCTTCAAAGTCATCCACGAGGGTTGGAATCAACTTCTTCCAAACTGCTGTTCATGTTGATATTTTGACCTCCTCCCATGAATCACAGATGTTTATAATGGCACGTAGAGTGGTGAATTCTTTCCAGAAGGTTTTTAATTTACTTCACCCAGATCCATCAGAGGAATCGCTACCTATGGCAGCTATAGCCTTATGAAATGTTAATTCTTAAATAATAAGATTTGAAAGTTGAAATTACTCCTTGAAGCATGGGCTGCAGAATGGATGTTGTATTAGTAGGCATGAAAAAAACATTAATAATCTTGTACATCTCCATCAGAGCTCTTCGGTGACATGGTGCATTGTCAAGGAACAGTAATATTTTGAAAAAAACCTTTTTTCTGTGTGGTTGGTCTCAACAGTTGGGCTTAAAATATTCAGTAAACCATGCTATAAGCAGATGTGCTGTCATCTAGGCTTTCTTGTTCCATTCCTAGAGCAAAGGCAGAGTAGATTTAAAGTCACCAGCTGCATTAGCCCCTAATAAGAGAGTTAGCCTGTCCTTTGAAGCTTTTTTTTTTTTTAAATTGGAAGTAGGGTCTTGCTATGTTGCCCAGGCTGGAGAGCAGTGGCTATTCATAGGCATGATCATACCTCAGTATGGCCTCAAGCTCCTGGCCTCAAATGATCCTCCCACCTCAGCCTCCTGAGTAGCTGGGACTATAGGCACACACCACCTCAACCAGCTTCTTTGAAACTTTGAAGCCAGGCGTTGACTTCTCCTCTTAGCTATGAAAATCCTACAGGGCATCTTCTTCCAATTGAAGGCTCTTTTGTCTACGTTGAAAATCTGTTGTTGAGTGTAGCCACCTTCATCAATGATATTAGCTAGATCTGGATAACTTGTTGCAGCTTCTCCATCAGCACTTGCTGCTTCTCCTTGCACCTTTATGTTATGGTGATGCCTTCTTTCATTAAACTTCATGAACCGACCTCTGCTAGCTTCAGCGTTTTCTTCTGAGCTTCCTTACCTCTCTCAGCCTTCAAGGAGAGGTAGGGCCTTGCTCTGGATTAGGCTTTGGCTTAAGGAAATGTTGTGGCTGGTTTGATCTTCTATCCAGAGTACTGAAACTTTTCCATATCAACAATAAGACTGCTTTCTTATCATTCGTGTGTTCACTGGAGTAGCACTTTTTTTTTTTAATTTTTAGTAGATACGAAGTCTCACTGTGTTATCCAGGGTAGACTCGAACTCCTGGGCTCAAGCCATCCTCCAGCTTTAGCATCCCAAGCAGCTGGGACTACAGGTGTGTGCCACTGTGCCTGGCTTGGAGTAGCACTTTTAATTTCTTTCCAGAACTTTTCCTTTGCTTGCACAACTTGGCTAACTTGTGCAAGCGTGCAAGAGGCCTAGCTTTTGGCCTACCTCAGCTTTAAACATGCCTTCCTCAGTATGCTTAATCACTTCTAGCTTTTGATTTAAAGTGAGAGACGTGTGACTCTTCCTTTTACCTGACCACGTAGAGGCCATTGCAGGGTTATTAATTGGCCTAATTTCAATGTCGTCTCTCAGGAAATAGGGAGGCCCGAGGATATTGGGGAATGGCTGGTGGGGGAGCAGTCAGAGCATATGTGACATTTATCAATTAAGTTCACCGTCTTGTATGAGTGTGATTCATGGTGCTCCAAAACAATTGTAGTAGTAACGTCAAAGAGCACTTATCACAGATCACCATAACAGGTATAGTAATAATGAAAAATTTGAAATATTGTGAGAATTACCAAAATGTGACACAGAGACACGAAATGAGCACATTCCATTGGAAAATGGCCCCAATAGACTTGCTCGATGCAGGGTTGCCACAGACCTTCAGTTCGTAAAAAAACGCCTATATCTGTGAAGTGCAATAAAGTGCAGCACAATAAAACAAGGTATGCTTGTTGTGGCGAGGATTTTAGAGTGTTTGGGAAGGATACCATGATGGGGAGGTAATTTACTGCCATAAGGTCAGACAATTTAGTGTCAAGAGTCAGACCAAGTTGTGACCAGCCTGGGCAACATAGTGAGACCCTGTCTCTGTAAAAAATTAAAAAAATAGAGGCAGACTGCCTGGGTTCAAGTTCCATTGCAATCACCTCTTTGCTGTGTGACCTTGAGTGAGTTACTTCTCTATGCCTCAGTGCCAACATGAATGATTTAAAGATAGGATTTGCTTCCCAGGATGGTTGTGAGGACAAACGAGATGATGAAGGCAAAGCTCTTGGGACAGCGCCTCGCAGTTAGCACTTCACAAGTGGCGCTGCTATCACTGTGGCCTCCACAAAGGTTGAGATTCACCCACAGTCTCCTAACATTTTGGCTCAGAGTATACACTTTCCAATCACCACGCCTGTTCATTCGTTCTTCAACGTGCACGCTCCCTCGGCAGCCCCCTCCTGTCCTGTGGTTCTAGTCACACTTCTGATGGGAAGTTTTCCAGAGCCTTGTGACCTCTCTTGGAATACTCGACACCTCCACATGGGTGTGTGAGAGGCATCTCTGTCTAAACCAGGCCCAACAGAACTGCCCTGTGTTCTCTTCTCCTTGAGTTTGCCCTCACATCCAGGGACACGCCATCCACCTGTTCTCAAGGCATATTCCTGCAGCCACTTGGATTCCTTGCTTTCTGTGATTTCCAGGGCATCGTGTCCTCTCCACACTACCTTTCTAACGTCCTCATGCCACCCATTTCTCCCCACCTCTGCTCCGTGGCCTCCACTCCTCACTGAGCAGCCAGAGTGGCCTGTCATGGTATGATATACTGGCCCCTGCTGGCCTGTGCCCGCTCTCCACCCTGCCTCCCAGTGTGCCATGCTCCTCTCACCCGTGAGCCCGGGAATGCTACTTAGTCCAGTCTCTGAGCATGTGGACCTTTTCCACCGTAGGGTTTTGTCCTAGTGTCCACACCCAGCCTGTGATACTTTCCCACAGTTTTGCACTTGGCTGGCTCCTTATTGTCCTTCACAGCTCAGATGCCAACGCCCTGAGAGGCCCCCTTTGCCATCCCATCCAGACAGCCTCTCTAGCTGTCCCTTCCTTTCTGCACCTCTGCATGTGCTGAGCACCATGTGTATTTGGTGGGTTTCTCTTTGTCTTCCTTCACCCCTGTGTAAGTGCCTGGGGTGTAGGGATCTTGCACATTCACATTTTCTTTTCTGCCATATCCTATCCTGAATACCCAAAAGGTGCCTGGCAAATAGATGCTCAATAATTAACTTTTTTTTTTTTTTTTTTTTTAAGAGACAGGGTCTTTCCCTGTCACCTAGGCTAGAGTGCAGTGGTGTCATCATAGCTCACTGCAACCTCAAACTCCTGGGCTAAAGTGATCCTCCTGCCTCAGACTCCCGAGTAGCTGGGACTACAGGCGTGCCACCACGCCTGGCTAATTTTTCTACTTTTTGTAGAGATGGGGTCTCACTATATTGCTCAGCTGGTCCTAAACTCCTGGCCTCAAGTGACCCTCCCATCTCAGCCTCCCAAAGCACTGGGATTACGGGCATGAGCCACCATGCCCAGCCAATAAGTAACTTTTTTTTTTTTTAATAAATGAACATCTATGCTGTGCAAAATACCATGTGGAGTGCTGGGGATACACAGAAAGATTAGACAGGGTCGTGGGGGTGGGGGTGGCGGGTGCACGGTTACCAGGAGACATACGAGCAAAGAGAATTGAGGAGGGCGTGAAGGTGAGGACGGGCACAGGTGCTGAGTGCTCCAGGTTCTGAAGAAAACTGCCCTGGGTGGGTCGGCCCCTTCCTTCGGGCTCCCCAAGACAGGCCTGCCCTGCCCCCTAGCCTGTGTGTGATGGGAGTGGGGGATTGTGCCGGCCCAGGGTCCTGTCATTGTCCAGTGAGCAGCCACGTGAGAAGAGCCTCTCTTAGATGACAGTAATCATGTCCATTAAAAAGGGAGGCTGGCTTCTCTTTCCCTGTTCTGATGTTGGTACCTGTGCCTGGCCGAGCAGGGGACAGGAATTGGAGGCTCGGTGGCAGGGGTGAGAGAAGGGCCTCTTGTGAGGGGCGTTCTATCTCCCACTGACCAGCTCATCATGGATGCTGGTGCTGCCCTTGCTCACGCAGGTGCCAGAAGGGCTGCCTGCCAAGGGGGGTGGTCTGAGCAGTGCAGGGTTGTGGGATGAACTGCGAGTGGCCAGGCCTGAGCTGCTTCTTGTTTGTCAAAATAGCCGCTACTGGCTCTAGGCTGATGTGATTCTTTTTTATTTTATTTATTTTTTATTTTAATTTATTTTAGAGACAGGGTCTTGCTCTGTCATTCAGGCTGGAGTGCAGTGGCATAATCATAGCTTACTGCAGTCTCAAGCTCCTGGGCTCAAATGATCCTCCTGCTTCAGCCTCCCTAGTAGCTGAGAGTAAAGGCATGCACCACCACACCTGGCTAATTTTTAAATTTTTTGTAGAGATGGGGTCTTGCTATGCCACCCAGGTTGGTCTTGAACTTCTGGCCTCAAGTGATTCTCCCACCTCAGCCTCCACAGTAGCTGGCATTACAGGCACATGCCACCATGTCCAACTTAAGCCAGCATGATTCTGATAGCTGTCAGTATCTCCAGGGACAGCACTTTTGCATCCCCTCTGAATAGTTCAACCAAAAGTCCTTGGATAGGCTCTCACTGGCCTGTTTGGGTCACGTGGCCACCACTGAACCAGCCACTATGGCTGGGGGAGGGATACCATGCTCTGATTGGCTAGCTGAAGGTCATACAACTCCCTCAGTGGGACATAGGAGGCTTGAGGGGTCATCTCCAACCCAAACCTCACAGTGGGCTCCTGCTGAGGAAGACAGGCTGGTTACAAGAGGAGGGTACAACCTCTGGGCAGGCCCAGTGGACAGAGGCCCACTAGTCTGGGATCCACAGCAGCAGGAAGTGGACTGTGCAGTGGGGTGGGGGTACTGGGCAGGTGATGCTGGGAATCCAGCTGAGTGATCACACTAATTTTGATCTCCACCCCAGAAAAGTTGCCAGACGGCCAGCATTGCCACTGCTGAAATGTCTGCCCAGGCCCGGAGTCATGCAGATGCTCAGGTGCAGACAGAGGCTCCCGTGCCGGTCAGCATGCTGCCTCTGTCCCGGCATGACACCCCCCGCTTGGCAGCCTTTCTTCGGCGTGTGGAGGCCATGGTCATCCGAGAGCTGAACAAGAATTGGCAGAGCCATGCATTTGACAGCTTCGAGGTGAACTGGACTGAGCAGCAGCAGACGGTAGGGAATGGGCTGGTATGGTGGGGGCGCCAGCCCCTCCGCCTCTCATTGAGCCTCTGCCCCACTTTAAGGCTTTGTTTTGCTCCACCCAAAGAACAATAGCACCAGTGATAGTAACAGCTGGCTTTTACCAGGCTCTTACTTCCTGCCAGGTGCTGAGCTAAGTTTTATAAGAATAAGTCCTTGAGCCTTTACTACTGTCCTTGAAGTAGGTACCATCGTCCTCTCCATTTTACAGTTAGTGAAACAGACACCCAGAGTTGAAGTAACTTGTCCAGAATCAAACTGAGCTAGTAAGCACAGAGGCAGGCTGGAGCCTGGGCAGCCTGACGTCTGTGCCTCCCCACATACCAGCAGGTGAGGGCTGTCTCTGGGCCAGGTCCTGTTCTAAGTACGTCTCCTGTGGGATCTCATTCACTCCTCAAAACGACTATATGAGATAGTGCTATTACGATCTCACTTAATGGATGAGGCTCAGAGAAGCTTAGTGACTTGCCCAAGGTCACACAGGTATAAACTGGCCTAGAACCCTGGTCTCTCTGGTTTCACTACCATGCTTTAGTGATGTCAGCATCTCCAGGTCTTTCTGCACTTGAGGCTCAGTTCAGAGTCATCACCCTGTAAGCTCGGATGTCTAGCTGGCCAGACAGCCTAGGCTTCAAGATCAGGGAGCCTTTGAGTAAGTGAGGGGATCGTGGTTTTTCCTCCACCCTGGGCCTAAGGTCACCTCCTCCTCCCTGGCATGTTGCCCATGTCAACTGCTTGGTAAGTGCTGCAGACTGCTGAGCCTTTTGAGTTCTGATGTAAACATTATTTTTATTATTATTATGTTTTTTCCTTTTTTTTTTTTTTTTTTTTTAGAGACAGGGTCTTGCTCTTGCTTAGGCTGGTGTCGAACTTGCTATCTTTTGAGACAGAGTCTCGCTCTGTCGCCCCAGCTAGACTGCAGTGGCGTCATCACAGCTCGCTGTAACCTCAGAGTCCTGGGCTCCAGTGATCCTCCCGCCTCAGCCTGCCGAGCAGCTGGGACTACAGGCGCACACCACGCCCGGCTAACTTTTTTTCTATTTTTGGTGGGGACCGGGTCTCACCCTTGTTCAGGCTGGTCTTGAATTCCTGAACTCAAGCAATCCTCCTTCCTTGGCCTCCCGAAGTGCTGGGATTATTATTTTCTGATACAATGTTTTCTTCCTTTAGGAACTGAGATGAGGTAACTGTGTATTCAGAAGCCGTAAGCCCTTCTCTCCTCTCTTCCTTCTCTCGCGCGTGCCTGCCCGCCCATCTATTCCCAGTGGTACACGGTTGCCCTGTTCCCACCAAGTAATTGGTGGATGAGCAGTGATTTCTTTGAGAGAAATCATCAAAATTGCTCTGAAAACAAGTTGCTGGGCCACACCAAAGTGTGAAGTCATTGTGTCTTTTTAAGCAGGGCACAAGGAGAACATAATGAACGTTAAAATCTCAGCGTGTTGCATCTTTCTCTCCTTGCCATTGCTCACGCCCCATGTTAAGTTGCACTCAGAGAGATGAATGTTTGTTCTTTATTATTGGGGCTTCTCCACATTTCTGTGGATTCATTTGGTCCATGCGTATATCACTTCCCCCCTTTTAAAAAATATTTATTCTTTTCTGATTACAAAAGCAACACATATTCATTATAATAAATCCAGTCAGTAGAGAAATACATAACATAGCATATCTAGACAGTGGACTTTAACACTTTGGTTCACAGGCCTTTGGAGTTTTTCCTGTGCCAGAGTGGCACCTAGTACGACTGTTACTACTGTTGTCATTAATAACATTTGAAACAAAAATGGAAAGCACTGTGCCTTTTGCTTTTGACCTTTTTCACCAGAGCTTTTCATAGCAGTTCCTATAGCAGTGCCTGGTCTTTCCAGCAGCTGTATCGTGTCCCACTGTGAGACACGCCATCCTTATCTGAGTCTCCTGTTAGTGTACATTCTAGGTAGCAACTTCACTTCTAGAAATTTGTCCTCCAGAACTTGTGAACAGGGTACAAGTTTGGGCCACATGCCTTTGAGCAGCCATGTGTAGTGCCAGGGTCCTGATAGCCCCCAGGTTTCTTAGTCAGTCCCTGTTGTCGGGCAGGGAGTGTTTTCCCATCTAGGTGTGATACAACGGAACTGCAGTGAGTCTCCTCTCTAGCTTTGTTTTTCCTCTCTTGAATCAGTTGCTGTTTATTTCCCCACAGTGGAATCATTTTTGTGGCTGGTGCTGGGGTTTTTCTGTCTCCACTCCTACTGTCAAGGTGGTGGCCTTGACATCTCCCTGTTGTCCTTGGCGCTGCTGTAGTAGCCCAAGAAAGGCTGGGAGGGTGCTCTTAATTAAAAACAATAATTTAAAAATTCTATAAACAGTGTGTGACATTGCTGAACACTCAGGAATTAGGGATAAGAAAGAAATCACCCATGGGCCTTCCACCAGAACTGTATACCCTCTTGCTGTGTCCTTCCTCCCTGGTGTTTTCCGTATGTGGGAGGTGTCCAGAGCCATGAGTTACTGTGGGTGATCTTAGGACCAGAGGCAAAGCTTGTTCTGTGTTGTCAGCTTGCTACATGTGTCCTTTTTAGGTGACACATACTGTTTCATCCTTAAACTTTTTTGTTTTGATTGGGTTTGTCAAGATATATTTTACATATAGTAAATTCACCCTTTTTGCTGTACCTTGTCTTGGCAAACCCAGACACACGCAGGGAAGGTATAGGATAGCCCAGCATGTCCCAATTCCCTTGGGCCCCTTTATAGTGTCATCTTTAGATTTTCTTTTAAATAATTTTTTTTGAGATGAGGTCTCACTGTGTTGCCCAGGCTGGTCTTGAACTCCTGGGCTCAAGAGATCATCCAGCCTCAGCCTCTCGAATATGTGGGATTATTGGTGCATGCCACTGTGCCCTAAGATTTTTAAGTTGTAGCTAATCATTGTAGTGATAAATGATGTTATGACAAATAACTTAATGTATATAGTTTGCTGTTCTTTAGATCTATTCTAATTAATTAAATTAATTAATTAATTAATTAAGCTGGCATCTCACTATGTTGCCTAGGCTGGTCTCAAATTTCTGGGTTCAAGTGATCCTCCTGCCTCGCCTCCTGATTAGCTGGGATTTCAGGCCTGTGCCACTGTGCCTGCCTATAGTTTGCTTTTTTTAAAAAAATTAAGTTTGTTTTTTTTTTTTAAGAGATGGGGTCTCACTTTGTCTCCCAGTCTGGAGTGCAGTGGGCTCAGTTGATTCTCCCACCTCAGCCTCTGAGTAGCTGGGACAACAGGTGCACACCACCATGCCTGACTAATTTTTAAATTCTTTGTAGAGACGGGGCCTCACTATGTTGCCCAGTCTGGTCTCCAACTCAAGTGATCCTCCCACCTTGGCTTCCCAGAGTGCTGGGATTACAGGTATGAGCCACCATGCCTGGCCATAATTAATACATTTTTTTTAGAGACAAGTTCTCACTGTTGCCCAGACTGGAGTGCAGTGGTGTGATCATAGCTCACTGTAACCTCAAATTCCTGGCCTCAAGTGATCCTCCCTTCCTGGCTTCCCAAAGTGCTGGGATTACAGACCCGAGCCACTGTACCCGGCCTATAGTTTGCTTTTTAATATAAACTTTCATTGAGTATAACAAAAATGTGCCCAATGGGCTGGGCGTGGTGGCTCACGCCTTGTAATCCTAGCACTTTGGGACATGGAGGTGGGAGGATTGCTTGAAGTCAGGAGTTCAAGACCAGCCTGAGCAACATCTTGAGACCCTGTTTCTATAAAAAAATAAAAACAATTAGAAAAAATAAAAAAACAAATACATGCCCAAATTACAAGTGGTCCAGGTCCATGATTTTTTATTTTTTTAATTTTTAAAATTCAAAAAAAATTTTTAAGAGATAGGGTCTAGCTGTATTGCCCAGGCTGGCCTGCAACTCTTGGACTCAAGTGATCCTCCTGCCTTGGCCTCCCAGAGTGCTAGGATTGTAGGTGTGGGCCACTGTGCCAAGCCTGTGAGCTTTTTTTGATCTGTGGTGCATGTCACCTCCTGGGTAGCCCTCCTCTTGTGCTGCTCATCCCCCTGCCTGTGGGCTGAGAGCAAGATGCCAGAGTTTTTTTTTTTTTTCTCCTTTCTTTTTTGAGATAGAGTTTTGCTTTGGTGCCCCAGCTAGAGTGCTGCGGCGTCATCATAGCTCCCTGCAACTTCCAACTCCTGGGCTCACTGGATCGATCGTCCTGCGTCAGCCTCCAGAGTAGCTGGGACTACAGGCCGCACCATGAGGCCTGGCTAATTTGTTTCTATTTTTAGTAGAGACGGGGTCTCGCTCTTGCCCAGGCTGGTCTTGAACTGAGCTCAAGCAATCCTCCCGCCTCAGCCTCCCAGAGTGCTGGAATTACAGGCCTGAGCCACCGTGTCCGGCTGATGCCTGAGCTTTTTAAAATAATTGTGTGTGTTTGGGGAAAATATGACATGAAATGGACTGTTACTCTTGTCAAATGTCCAGCTTAGTGACATTGAGCGCCCTCACGTTGCCTTGCAGCAACCCCAACCCTCCCACTGCAGATGCCTTGAAACTTGTGGAGTAAGCCTGTGAGAGGGGCTCTGGAAGAATCATGTTAAGGCAAACGTGGAGATGAAGGCTCCACATTTTCCTTCAGGACTGGGCGGTGGACTTGGATAGCTTCGGAGGATGAGGGCAGCCCCAGCCTGGGTGTGGTTTTGGAGCTAAGGGTTGTGAATGGCCTCTCTTTGCAGGTGTCTTGTCTGCACACCCTGTGCTACCCCCCAGCCCAAGGGCAAGGTCTGCATGTTACCAGCATTTCCTGGAACACCACTGGCTCCGTGGTGGCCTGTGCATATGGCCGGTGAGTGGCAGCAGGGTGGGTGAGGTGCAGTGTGCGGCCCTAGGACCCTCACTGGGCCTCTGTCTCCCCTCCTGCGTGGTAAAGGGTTGGCCCCATGAGCTTGGCCATTCTGGGAGTCTGTCTTCTCAAGCTGGCCTTGGCAGGGTTGGCAACAAGTTGGCAGGAAAAGGGCAGGGGAGGGGGCTGAGCACCCAGGACCCCATACAGCTGCCAGCACTCCTCACCCGCTCCATCAGTTGTTTCCCTGGTGCTTGTTTGTTTGTTTTTTGTGACAGGGTCTTGCTCTGTCTCCTGGGCTGGACTGCAGTGGCATCATCATAGCTCACTGCAGCCTCCAATTCCTGGGCTCAAGTGATCCACCTGCCTCAGCCTCCTGAATAGTTGGGATTACAGGCGTGAGCCACTGTGCCTGGCCTGGTGCCCCTCCTTGCCTTTGCATGGGCCCATCCTTTGTGCCTGGGGACCCTTTTCCAGAGAACATCACGCCCTTGGGTGCCATGAGGAGCCTGTGCCACTTCGATACCCAGAATACAGTGTCTGGGTGTGCAGAGGACGTTGAAGTGTATCTATTGGGGACTAGTGGAGGGAGAGGCAGGGTAGGTGATCAGAGCCCTGGCTTGGGGGCAAAGCCAGCTTTAGGCACATCTGCCCTGTGCAGGCTAGATTATGGGGACTGGAGCATGCTCAAGTCTTTTGTGTGCACCTGGAACCTGGACCGGCGGGGCCTGAATCCCCGGCAGCCATCGGCAGTGGTGGAGGTGCCCAGTGCTGTCCTGTGCCTGGCCTTCCACCCGACCCAGCCTTCCCACATTGCAGGTGAGCTGCCTCCTCTCAGGACTCTGCTTCCTGCCCAGTGCAGAGGTGGCCAAAGGGGAGCTTCCCATGGGCCCATCAGTGTCTGGGCCGGCAGGGGCAGGTCTGTGCGGGAGAGACAGTCAGGTGGGCTCTGACCCCCTGGGCTCAGTCTAAAGCATGGGTAAAGACCTGTGGTGGGCACAGGCTGGCGTGGAGCGCCAAGGAGGTGGACGCAGAGTCTGGAAAGGAGCCAGGGTGGGGGTGTACAGAGTCCCAAAGAGGCAGGTGCCCTAGAGGAGCTGCCGGTGACGACATGCGGGAAGGGGCAGGTGATGCTGGAGGGAGTGGCAGGGCGCTGGGTGGGGGTGTCAGCCTGGCAGTGGGATAAGCTCCCTGGGGTGCAGCAAGGAGGGACCGAGGGCCTGGGGGACCAGGACCTTCCCTCTGCAGGGATGCCCTCAGCCGAGTGGCCGCACTACCTGCTTCTGTGGGTGGGAGGGGGTGGGTGTTTGGCTGTGAATCCGGGCTGCTGGGTGGGGCTGAGCTCCTGCCCTGGCGGGCTTGTCCCTTCAGGAGGACTGTACAGTGGCGAGGTGCTGGTGTGGGACATGAGTCGTCCTGAGGACCCGCTGCTTTGGCGCACAGGCCTGACAGACGACAGTCACACAGACCCTGTGTACCAGGTCAGGTGGCAGATCCCACCTGCCCTCGGAGCGGGGGCCTTGAGGCAGAGCAGGGAGAAGGCACTTGCTGTCCTCACAAGGTCGCGGGACGTTGGCACTTTGCAGTCTGGCAGCTGCCTCCTGCATTCTCAGAGCTCCCGCGGCATGAGTCACCCCCAGGGTGCTGTGGCCGTCCATTCCCAGCCTCCTGCACAGGCGCTGCCCGGGTGGCTCCCAGCTGTCCTGCCTTCCTGCTGGCTCTGGGATTCTGGGACTGGGGAAGGGATCTCGGAACCCCTGGGGTCTGCCCCCTGGTGGGTGAGGCTGGCTCCCGGCCTCCCTCAGAATTTTCCCTTTTTTTCCTGGAAGATAAGGGGAGGGTGGGGGTGGAACCCAACCCTGGGGGCAGCTGTCTTCTCTTCCTCCATCCTATCCTGTACCTGTTGTCTCAGGTGGTTTGGCTGCCAGAGCCCCGACACAGCCACCGCTTCCAGGTGCTGAGCGTGGCCACCGATGGGAAAGTACTGCGCTGGCAGGGGGTTGGGGCGGGCCGGCTGCAGCTCACCGAGGGCTTCGCCCTGGTTGTTCAGCAGCTGCCGCGGAGCACCAAGCTCAAGAAGGTATGTGGGTGCCGTGGACACAGGCCCCCGGACTGTGGGGTTTAAGCCTGGAGGCATCTGCTGCTCTGCGAGAGCATGGGGGGCAGGAGGGGGAAGGTGTGGCCGGGACTTGCTGGGTGACCTCCCCTCCTGTCTGCTGGTTCTGTTGGGACGGCACCATCCAACACCTTTGGCTCTGACCCTGCTGCTGCCGTCTCTCCAACAGCCTCCCCGGGGTGAGACTGAGGTGGGTGCCACGGCAGTGGCTTTCTCCAGTTTTGACCCCAGCCTTTTCATTCTGGGCACGGAGGGCGGCTTCCCAGTCAAGTGCTCCCTGGCGGCAGAAGAGGCAGCCCTCACGCGGATGCCCAGCTCTGTGCCCCTGCGGGCCCCAGCACAGTTCACCTTCTCTCCCCATGGTGGTCCCGTCTACTCTGTGAGCTGTTCTCCCTTCCACAGGTAGGGAAGGCCTGGGTCTGGGGTTTCCTCCTCCTCCATCAGGCACAGGGAGGGCCACAGGGTCCTTGCCCCACTGATCTCCAGCCTGCCAGGCCCCGAGACAGAACCACTTCAAGCCCCATCTGACCCCCATGTTCAGCTCTTTGGTGGCTGGACCCAGAGATCCTGCTCTCCCTACTGAGGAAGACTGACCCCAGGTTTGGGGGCCAGGGAGGCTTTTCATGAGCCTGACAGCCCAGGAGGAGTCTGGGGGCAGGTACCAGCCCGACACCCAGCACTGATCGCCTTGCCTTGCTTCTCTGCCCTGCATCCTGTCTAGGAACCTCTTCCTGAGTGCAGGGACCGATGGCCACGTCCACCTGTACTCTATGCTGCAGGCCCAGCCCCTGATTTCGCTGCAGCTGTCCTACAAGTATCTGTTTGCTGTGCGCTGGTCCCCAGTGCGCCCCTTGGTTTTTGCGGCTGCTTCTGGGGAAGGTAGGAAACAGGCCTTTAAGTGGTGGTATGGGCCTGGCTTGTGCCTGGAATCCTGGGCTCGAGGAGACCACATGTGGCGTCAGGACGGCTTCCCTCCATAAACCCAACTGTAAATGACCATGGCTGCCGGCGGGAAGAACTGACCGAACTCGGGTATCAGCCTTATTTTGCACTGTGGTCTCTAGAGTTCTTCTTACCAAGTGCAAGGGTAACTTTGTTTCAAGAGGCTCAGAAGCCGCTGCCTTGGGCCTGTCTTACCCCACAAATCTTCCTGCAGGTGATGTGTGGCTGTTTGATCTCCAGAAAAGCTCCCAGAAACCCACAGTTTCGATCAAGCAAACTGAGGATGGAAGTCCTGTCTACTGCCTTGAATTTAATAGCCAGCAGACTCAGCTTTTGGCCGCTGGTGACGCCAAGGGCACAGTGAAGGTGTGGCAGTTGAGCACCGAGTTCACTGAACAGGGGCCCCGGGAAACCGAAGACTTGGACCAACTGGCAGCAGAGGTGGCCATCTGAGGGTGACGGGGGGGTTGGGAGGGGTGCCCCCCCCCACAGAGGCAGCTGCCATGAGGCTCTGCCCTACTGAGCTGTGTGTTTCCGATATAAGCTGAATGAAGAAAAGCTTTTAGGGGGAGGCAAGTCATTTATTGTCTTTTATGTGAAAACAGAAAATTTGGGGGAGGAAGGGAGAACAAGAAGGGAATGAGCCAGCTGCTCAGGGTTTCTGAAGTCGGAATGAGGGCAGCTGGCTTCAAGACATGAATCTGGGTCCCCACAGCAACAGGGTGATTGTGACTGGACCAGAAGCGGTTTATTGAAGCACCATGTTCTACTAAGTCTTATCCCAAGCTAAGCAGGCTTAAGGTTACACTGGAGAATAACACTGTCTGGAATATTTTTTTAAGAGCAAGAAGATGAGTTGACATGCAGCAGGGCACGCAGCGAGGGGCAGGCTGACCTCCAGGCTGAGGATCAATTCACGAACAGTGAGCGGGTGAACTCCACATAGTCAAAGGCAGTGGGGAGCTCGCGGCCCTTGCCATCCACAAAGGGCTTCATGTGGGAGACGCAGTAGTCAGCCTGTTCTCGGGTCAGGTTCTGGAGGGAGAGACGGCACCTGTCAGCTAAGGCTGCCCGGCTTGCTTCAGACCCCTGCCCCCCACATCTCAGTTCATAACCTGTTCTACCAGCAGACACAGGACTTAGTTTCATTTATAAATGGAGATAAACTCCTGTACCCAGCACAAGGTAGCACTCAAAGCTGGGGACTGACATACTAGATATAGTCTGCCACAAATCCAAGCACAGCCTTTAGCTTTAGTTTTCCAGAGGAAACCCCTTCAAGCCACTTCCCAGGCCCGTACCTGGTAGAGCTCCTCCTTGGTCACATAAGGCTTCCCCTCTGCGCTGAGGGCCCGGAAGGCGCTCTCGATCTCCTCACTGGACTTGACGTTCTCAGTTTCACGGCTGATCATGAAAGCCATGTATTCTTGCAGGGAGACGTGGCCATCCCTGGGAGGGCAGGGGGCAAGTGCTGTGAACAGGGAGAGCAGACAGGTGCCCAGGGCAGAGGCTGCTTCTGTTCCCTGCCCTTAAGTTTACCTGTTTGGATCCACAGTGTCCAGGATTGCCTCGAACTCGGGGTCAGGTTCCCCTTCCTCCACCATGGGCAGGTCATAGCCCAGGGAGCGCAGGCAGGATTTGAACTCCTGGTGGTTCAGCCTGCCAGACTTGTCCTTGTCAAAGTGTCTGCAGCACAAAGCCCAGGGCTGCTCAGCACACAGCCCTGCTGCTGAGCCCCACCCCAAACCGGGCGAGCAGGGCTACTCACTTGAACATCATGCTGAATTCCTTGAGTGCCTCCTCGGTCACACCTGTTGTGTTCCTGGAAGTAAGAACAGAATTAGGGGCCAGGCCCACCACATAACAAGTGACACTTTCTTTTCTACCATCCCAGCTCCACCACATAACAAGTGACACTTTCTTTTCTACCATCCCAGCTCTTTGTGGACTGCTAATCTCTGGGCTGATCTTTGGTCAAGTGGCCAAGACCCTCCTTCCTACAGCTCTTGCTGGGGCTGAGGTACCTGGCCTGGATCTGCTGTTCCAGGTTGTGCTGCATGCGCATGCCCAGCTGGTCCAGTTGGTCCCACTGCTGGGCCAGGCCAACGGTGCTGTGTTCCGTGTACTTGTTGTCCAGGATGAGGGCTTCCTCCATGGCGGCCCCCAGGTCCTCGATCTTCTTGAGTTGACTTCTCATGGCTCGAATTTCCTGGTGCTTGCGCTGCAGGGTGGGGAGCAAAGATGCATGGGATGGGGCCTGTGCCTCAGTCACCAGCCCAAGCCCTCCTCGAGCTCCCAGCCTGGCCTGGGACCTCCTAGAATGGGAACATTCTAGAATGGGGACAGTAGGATGGGGTGAAGCTGAAGAAATCCAAACCACCTGAGGAGAAGGAAAGACTTTCAATATAATGAGAGCCACAAACGAGTCGGTAGCCCTGCGAGGGAGGCAGTGTGTACTGAGGACAAAGGGGACTCTCTCTTGAAGCAGGGCCCGGTAGCAACTGCCAAAGAGCTTCTTTAAAATGATGATCCTAGGCTGCTTTAGGCCAAAGGAAAAGCGGTAACCAGTGCATCTGGTTCCTGACTTTAAACCAAGAAGCAAAGCGTACACCTGCTGGGGGGGAGGTGGTGGTGGGTAAAGGGTGTCAGCTGGATCAGAAGCCCCAGGGCACTTACTTTAGTAGCTTCAAGCTGGGATTCAAGGGTTCCTGACTCTTCCACCATGCAGGACCTGGACACAGAGGCACAGTGAGGAAAGGGCCTGATCATGTAGACCAAGAGCTCAGCATTAACTATCATCTGACACGACAATGCCTGGCAACCTCATGTTCCTTTTCTGAAGGAAAAAACACCTATCTAATTGGCTATCTTTTCCTAACTGGCCCTGGGAGCCAGGGAGGGGCAGGTAACAGTTCTACCATTTCAGAGACAGGAGCTGACATGTGGGCCAGGACCCTTTCTCATGTGGCTTCTCAGGCCCAGCCAAACTAGGCCCTCAGGTGACTCAGGAGTGGAGTTTAAGTTCCCCCGTGGGAACAGAGCATCCTCTGCAGCCATGGGGAGGATGAGACACCCTGCACACCCCTGAACCCTGACAGACTGGAGGCTTTAGGGCAGAGGGGAGGCTGAGAACCTGAGAGCCACCCCCAGAAACCCTGGAGTCTCCCAGAGGTTCTTGAGGGAGGGAGGGAGGGAACCACAGCTTCTGAGGGGGACATGACCTTCAGACAGGAACAAGTGGGGCACTAGCAGCTCATAACCACTGTGGGTTTTTAAAGTGGTTCTAATTGTGCCCAAAGGAGGGAGATGGCTGTGACTAAGCCTCAGGTTCAGGCTACATAATCTAGACACAGCCAGGGCCGGGGCCTTCTTTCCATGGCCAAGTTCTGAAGAGCAGATGGGCTTGGGGAGCCTCCTTCTCCCCAAGGTGGGACACAGTGCGATGTCACAGAAGGCTACCAGTGAACAAAGACAACAAACGAGTTCGGGTTACGTGCAGGGACAAGTTCACACGGTGCACATGGACTTGGTGGGGTTTTGGCCCAGCCTCCCCTGTACCCACATTTGTCCCCACCTACCCTTTTAAAACCCACTGAGCCAGGGTTAGCTCTGAAATCTCCGCAATTCAAAGTGCTCTAGCAAGGCAAGGCACCAGGCCTCCTCCTACCCCAGCAGGTCAGACTCACAGTCACGCCACATCCCCCAGGGAAAAGCACACCCCCAGGACCTGGGGGCAGGAGGCAGGGTGCCAGTGCAATGGGAGGAGGACAGACCCCTCCTTCCCAAGCGGCCGCGGGCAGTGGGTTAGTCAGAAAGCAGGGCCGCCTGGGGAAGTCAAGGGTGCGTCGGTAAAACCACAGCGAGGTAAGAGAAATAAGAGGAGAAAAACCTTCCGGACAGATCATCCCCAACTTCGTACTGACAGATGCGCACGACACGACGGTACGCTACGCTAGTCAAAGGAAAGAAACCAGTGAACACACCGCGGGGGGAGACGCAGGGGCACACCGTGACAGACATGCCCCAGGGCCCAAGCTGCCAGTGCACAGGCAAGGGCAACCTGGCACCAGGCGGGTACCTGGAGGTGGGAGGCCCGACAGCCCAGCTTGGGGCAGCTTACACCGGGACTGGGCAACATGGGACAGGGCTGGGGAGGAGCCACCAGGTGAGGGGAGTGTGCCACCCCCATGGAGACAAGACCAAGACCAGCAGACCGCCATGGGTGGGAGGAGAGCCAGGCGGCCAGGGTGTCCCTGCGGCTCAGGCCAGAACTGTGGACCCTATATCCCCACCTGCTCTACTGTCAGCACGTAGAGCCTGACTGGTTTGGGCAGCTTTCTCTCCTGGCCACCTTGCAGGCCTGATGTACCTGTCTGTAAAGCCTTAGGAATGCAGCCTAAGCCACTGCAGTCCCAACAACCCTGGCCTTTACAGTAGAGAATGCAAAGGTGACCCAGCTAGGCAGAGGCCCTAGGCCCTGCAGGGAAGCCCCAGCTGGGACTGGGCGGGATGGCCCCGCTCCTCGCTCCTCTCCGGGGGCTCTTACCATGCTCTATCACATCACGACGCGGGCATCTTTGCCTTCTGTTATGGCAGACAGCTCTTGTTATCCTCCCCTCCACTGGGGAATGCAGCCTCACCCCTGGGGGGTGCTGGGGGTAGGGTCACCACACAGCCCTTCCTCTCAGCTTTGGACTTCCTAAACCCAGCCTGAGCCCCTAGCACTGCCATAAGCTTCATGCCCATGACCACCTTTGGACACACTGGGGCAACAGAGGCAAAAGAGAAGTCCAACACGAGCCCAGTGGCTGAACAGGCATGGGCGCCTCAGGCTTTGCACTCCAGCTCTGGCCTCCTGGCTTGATCACAGTCCCTCGGAATCTCAACAGAAAGGTATAGTGGCTCCCTCCCCAGCCCCAGGGCTCTGGCAGGACAGTGGGCTGTGGAACAAGGCACTCGCTCCTTGTGAGGTGACAGGGGCAAGGCAGGTTGGGGACATGCAGCCCGCCTGGGGTCCTCTGCAAGCCAGGCCATGGGATGAGGGCAGAGGGGCAAGCACATGAGACACCACCACACGACGGCCCGGGAAAGAAGGAGACAATATTAACCCGTCGAGGAGATACGTCCTGTGGAGAGGAGATCCAAGCAGCCGCGAGACAAGGTGGCGTCCGGACAACAGCGGCAATCGGGAGGTAGGGGACAGAGAGAAGACACGAGAAAGGAAGAAAAACAAAATCAAGAACATCAGTACCTGCACTGTGCTAGGTGCTGTACCATCTGTTGCTGAGTCGCAGCTGGGGGCTGACGTGGGCCCTGCACAGTCCCACCTGATCCGGGACCGCTAGCAACTCAGTCTCTGGGCACAGGTACTGCTGAGACTGCCGCTCTAACTGTGCCCACACCTCCCGCTCTGGAGCCTGACCAGGCTGTGCCAACCCTCCTTTATTCCAAGCACACCTCTGGTTTTAAATAAAGCTCCCCAGGCCCTGGGGCTGGAGGCGTGGGGTTTCAGCCTCAGGGACCAGAAGGCTCCCCAGGGCCTAAGCACAGTAAGGACTTGTTGTTGCCCCCAGGCCCGGCGGGCACCTGGTCTCTTGGATCCACTGGTGAAAGGCGTTGGCATGCTGGGCAAACTCCTGGCGCAGCTTGTCGTTCTCCTCCTGCCGCCGCTGCTCCTTCTGCAGCTCCAGCTCCCTCTCCTAAGGACCAAAGCAGGGAAGATGCTACACGCTGCAGGGGCTGTGACCCCAGCCCCTCCTCTCCAGGTGGGCTCAAGGGGAGAGGGCTCTCCCCCCAGGAGCTGAGCAGCTGGCCTTCAAATCTGAGAGGGGCAGGAAGTAACATTCCGAAGCTGAATACAAGCAGCAGGCCCTCTGGGGTTGAGGACGATTGGGATGTTAACAGAGGAGTCTAGCTAGACGTTGTGCTGGAGCTCTCTCTGCTCCCACCCCCCAGGGCCTCCAGCAAGACAAGGAGGGGATGTGACCGATCATGGTCAAACAGGGAGTTGCTAGACTGACATAAATGGAAACTTCTGATAAACAAAACCATGCTGCTTCCTCCTCCTGCTCCTAGGTTTTGTCGCTCAGCAAAAGTGGAATCTGACCAGGGGCCCGGGCTGGAAGCTCTGGGCAGGCGTGCAGGAGGCAGGGAGCTGTGGTGAGGTGCACCTTGATGATTTTCTGGAGGTTCCTCCAGGTCTCCTCCAAGGCCTCCATGGTGAACCAAGTGTAAGGGTTGGAGGCCACGCGGAAGCTCTTGATCTGGCGGTCCAGCTCAGCCAGCTGGTTGAAGTCGGCCTGGGCAGAGCTGAGGGAGGAGCGGAAGGCATCATGGGCCTCGCGCAAGGCCTTGATTTCCTCCAGGGAATTGCAGCGCACTGGGTCTGTTAAGTCCTCCTCTGCGTTTTCAAACCAGCTGTTGAAGGCAGAAGCCTTTTTGGCAAAGGTCAGGAAGAGGTCCTCCACCTGGAAGCAGAGGAGACCAAGTTAGGAGAGCTGCCAGGGCTGGATGTGCTGTCCCTGGGCAAGAGGCAGGCAGCAGGGCGTGTGGACAGGGGAAGGAGGGAGCGAAAGGTGTGCAGGCCACGCTGGGTGCTTGTCTCCGCTCTCTGCCTGTCTCCCACTTCTGCTTCTCAAAGTCTTCCCTTTCTACCCTTTGCCTCTTGGCAAACTCCATGCCTGTCCTGGGTGCTTCTGAGTGGCAGCCTCACAGGCACAGGCCCCATGTGCCTCGGTTTAAGGTGACTCTGCACCCACATTTGGAAGCTCTGTGCTGAGGCCTTAAAGCTTCCTCACAGATGGTAAAGATCATGGCAGATGGAAGGTGGGGTGTCTCCCCAGGCACAGGGCCAGCTGAGCTTCACCTGCCCATCCTCACCTTGCGGAAATGACTCTGAGCCTCCAGCAGCTTCTTCTTCCGGGTTGCTGAGTTGGCCAGAAGCTGGCTCCATCTTTTCATGAGGGAGGCATGCCGGGCCTCGATGGCCTTGGACTGAATGTGCTTGGCAGCCAGCAGCTGATCCTTAAGGGCAGTGATGTTGGCAATGCCTTCCTGCTGGAAGGCCTGCAGACCAGCATCGAAGGTTTCCTGGAACCAGGAGCAACAAGCCAATTTGTGGTGACTGCAGTGACACTAGAACTAGAACTTGCCCTTCCTGGGTGCCTCAGCTCAGAAGGTACCAGCATCTATCCCTCCAGATGCCCAAGCCAGACTGTCATCCTAGAGTCCTCCCCTTCTGCTGATGCTTGGTCACATCTGCCCACTTTCCTGCCCTCCTTCAGACTGCAGATTACCGCAGCAGCCTCCTCTGGCATCCTTGCTCCCAGCCTTGGGCCCTTCCACCCCAGGGCTTCCTGGACATGCCAGGCTCTCCCCAGCACCTCTGTCTGGAACACTTGCCCTGCCTCTCCTCTGATCTCTTTTCTTCTTTTTTTGAGACAAGGTCTTGCTCTGTCACCCAGGCTGGAGTACAGTGGCACGATCACAACTCACTGCAGCCTCGATCTCCTGGGCTCAAGTGATCCTCCCACTTCAGCCTCCTGAATAGCTGGGACTAAGATTTGTGCCACTGCGCCCGGCTAACTCTGACCTCTTTTGGTTCACCCTTCATGATTTAGCCTAGCAAGGCTTGCCCCATCTACCCTCGCCTGCTGGAAACCGAGTGGGCAACCCCTGTAGTGTGGTGCAGATGCCTGGCGATGCGTTTGCTTCCCAGTTAGCCTGGAAGCTCCCTGAGGACCAGGACAGAATTCTGTGCACTGCTGAACACCCAGGGCCTGATGTAGACAGTCAAACACCTCAATGCAAGAGGCTGACCTGTCACCAGTCATCCATCAGGAAATGCCATTTGCACAGATTTCCATCAATCAATACAGTGGCCACAACTGACCTGTTTGGTGAGAAGCGTTTGGACAGAAGACAGGTCCCGGCCATAATCATCTGTCTTCAAGCTGTTCTCCTTTTCTCCTAGAAAACCAAGTGTGGAAAATATACTACCCCTCTTCTCAGTGAGAAGTGAGAAGGATTACAAAGGAAAAAAAACTGAAACCCATGAAAACCATTTTTCTGTTTACATTTAAATTCCAGTATTACCAACAGCAGTCTCTGAACTCACATTGGCTGGCTCCTCCCTGTACCCCCAGTTCCCCAGCCTCCATCTGTACCCTAACAAGGTCCTTCTGGCCTGTCCTAGGTGTAGTTCAGCTGCTACTTATGTAACAGCAACTACCCAGGACACGTGGGTCCCGATATCAGAATCTAGTTCCTCCTCACTCAGTGAGGGATGAAGCCAGTGGGACAGTTCTGGCACAGTCTGGTCCCTTTGGTGTGCCCATTTTGTTCATGTTATGATGTCTACCGCTTATTTCAGCATTTATAAGCCTTTGTTTTGATAACCCTGGTGTCAGCCCAGTGCCAGGACACTGTCTCCTCCTAGCTGGCAACCAGTGGTCTACCCTAGTGGCAGATTCTCTGATATGCCCACATTTGATCAGTGTCTTTCCTGCAGGAGAAAACCAGCTGCACAGGAAGCAGACAAGGTGTGACTCTGGGAACAATCTTCCTGGCCCAGAAGAGTAAGAAACCTTGGGCCTGAGGCGGTGCTTACCGATCCAGGACTCCACCACATCAGCCTTCCAGTTGAACTGAAGGAAGGCCGAGTTCTCATCCAGCTTTGCCTTCCTCTGGGCAGCAGCCTTCTCCAGGTCTGACACCTTCCCATTCAGGCTCTTCATCTTGGAAGAGATGTTCTCCTCGTGGTGATTGTTCTAGGCCATGAACAGAAGCACACGCGGGTCAGCTTCCTGCTGTGGTTACCTGATCTGCACCCTCCCTGAGAAGGCGCTCAACTTCCGTAAAGTGGGCCACTTGCTCCCCTGTCCACTGCCCCAGGGAAGAGCGACAGGAAAGGGTTTTCTAAGAGCAACACACAGTAAAGGCCTTAAGATGAATACTCTGAATTCTACTCCTAGGAATTATTCTAAAGAAATAATGAGGCACGTGCTAAAATTTTAAGTTATGACGATGTATTCACTAGTATTATTTTTGACGACAAAAAAAAGGGGAAAAGTCTCAATAATTATCACTTAAATAAAATATTGTACATCCAATATCCGTTCTGTGGTACTAGATGTTTGTCATTGCACCTCAGCAACTGGTGATGGTAAAGTCCAGTCCAATGGCTGTACTACCTTCAGTCTAAAACTTCAGTGTATAAGGACATGGCTTCACTGCTGCAGAGTACGCACCAAGACCCTTTTTGTGCTTTCTCCAGAAAGGGCTGTTTGAATAAACAGATTACTTTCTAAAATGTCCTGTACAGCAGCCAGGTTTTTGATAACTTATGGAGTGATGTAATCCTATTAAACGGGTATCTTGGTAGCTATTTTAACTAGTTGGTGGCTCTATGTATGTGGAGAGAAAAAGTCTGGAAGGTTAGACATAAAGATCTTAATATGGTTGTCTCTGAGTGGTGGCTTTATGGGTGATTTTTATTTTATGTTTTGCTTATCTGCATTTTCTACCATTTCTACAAAGTGCTTGTATTGCTTGAGAAATAAACTAAGAGCCGCATTTGGGAGTGTCAGTGTCACAGAAGAACCAAAAGGGATGCTTCTCTGTTTGCTTAAATTAAGGCAGAAAAAATAAACACTGCAGAGTAACTTTGCTAACTGGCTTCAGAAAGTTGGAAATATCCAACTTGTCACATAATCCTCTTCTCTTTATGAAACACAGGAACAGAATTGTTACTGGTCTCTACGTAGACCTTGGTAGGGTGAACATTCCAGGAAACGAACTTTGTGGGCCCACTGAGGTGCCAGCACGTGGGTGTCCCAGACTGGGTCTTACCAAGGGGCCAGGCTCACCTTCTTAATGAGGTCTTGTCCGTTAGTGCAGACGTCATTCACGCGATCCTTGTGGACGGTGAAGTCTGTCTCAAAAGCTTCATGTTTCTTCAGTAAGCCCTGCCGCGGAAGTAGCAAGGACAGCTCCTGAGAGCCTGCTAGGTGCTGTGGGCTAGGCCCCGGGGACAGAGGGTGACAAAAGCAACACGGTCCCTGCCCTCACACATGTTACAGTCTGGTTGGGGAACAGGACAATAAAGAGTACACCAATAAATAGGTAATTATAATGGTAGGAAAACCAGGAGGCAGCGAGAATAACCGGCAGTGGGGTGTGCTTGAGGAGCCACACTCTGCAGGCCTTTCGGAAGGGTTGTACTCCTGCTCATCAATCTATGGCATCCCCTTTCCCTCTAGAAGACCACAAGAAAGAACCCAAAGGAAGCTGAAGATAAACACCCAACCAACGACACTTAATTTAAAGATTAAACTTGAGCACATCTCAGAATGCATCTTCCAAGTCTTCTTTTCTTACTACAATTTAAGCACTGGAGATAATACCCTTTTTGTTGCTTCTAGGGAACTCAACTATTCAGAGGATGGGAAATCACTGACTTCATCTAAATCCTACCTAAATTATCCTGACTAACTACGAAGAAGGTGGCTCGTAGAGGCCATCTCAATTCCTGGGTATGCACAGCTTGCTTCCCCATCTGGTGGCAGAATTTAGGAACATTTGACACGGTATTTTGCAGCATCTCCTATCAAGAGGGGCATCTATTCATCCACCCTGTGACTACGGGATGCCTGGAGCTTCATCTGGCAGAATGCATGGGGACTACATATGAGGCCTTGGACACCTGCAGCTCCCACCTCCCTCACTGGATGCTGTTTAGCCACTAGATGGTGAGAGGCCACCTGAAGGGGAACAGATATGTCCCAGCCAGCCAGCAGCCAGACCCAGCTGCTAGCGTGCAACCAGGCCACCTTGGATCTCTCAGCCCAGCTTGCTCCGCCTGAATGAAGCTGTATAAGGGACCCCGAGTGAGAGCAGCAGAGAAGATGCTGCCAATCCACAGAATCATGGAAAATAAGAGGTGTTGTTTTCAACCAAGTTTAGGTGGGTTGTTATGTGGCAATAATTAGCCAATTTATGGAGTATGTTATGGGTTGAATTGTGTCCCCCCAAAGATATGTTGAAGTCCTAACTTCTGGTACCTGTGAATGTGGAAATAGGGTCTTTGCAAATGCCATCTGCAAAGTTAAGATGAGCTCTTTAGGATGGATCTATTGGATTACCAATAGGACTAATGTCCTTATTAAAAAAAAGGGAAATTTGGACAAAGACACACATGGAGGAAAATGCCAAGTGAAGACACAGACACAGAGGGAAGACGGCCATGTGAAGACGGGCAGAGACTGGAGTGATGCTGCCACAAGCCAAGGACACCTGGGACTATCAAAAGCTAGAAGAGGCAAGGAAGGATTCTCCTCTATAGGTATTGGAGAGAGCAAGGTCCTGTCTACATCCTGATTTAGGACTTCTAGTCTTTAGAACTGTAAGACAATGTATTTGTTGTTTTAAACCACTCAGTTTGTGGTACTTTGTTAGAGCAGCCACAGGAAACTAATACATAACACTAGTACCCACGGTAATGACACTGCTCGACTGACAATGGGGCTCCACGAACTGGGGCTAATGAAGTCATGTAGATTTTGTCTACTGAGGGCAATGTCCCTAGTGTAATATATCTTGAGGCCTAAAACAAGCCACTGAGACCTTGGTGGCTGGCTCTGTGCTCTCCTGGTAAGAGCAGGGCCATTTAACAAACCAGCTGGAAAATGATGACCAGTTGCTAAGAGAGAAGGCAGGTGGCACCTTCTCTTTAGTTACTCTCTCACCTGGATGGCGGCAAGAGTGTCTCCGTAATCTTCACTGGCCACCAGGGTCATTTTCTCATTGATCCAGGCTTCCTCCTCCTCTACGTTGGCTACAAACTGCTGATACTCCAAGGACTCTTCTAGCCGCTGACCTCTAATTATAGGAGACAGGAAACAATCAGTCATAATCTCCTTCACCTTTGATTCTGATAGTTAACATATGCTTAAAAACATTCACAAAGAGGGTAGGTTGTCAGCAGCCAGTCAAGCCTTCTATGGAACACAAAGTAGACAGTGTTCCTCCGACACGAGATTCTGGAATCACACACTGGGTCCAGCTCAGCATGGCCTGTCACAGGTGGCCCTGGAGCAAGCCAACTGTGGCACATGCACGCCCAAAGGTCTAGGAGCTGGTAGGAGGGCCCGGTGGCTCCACACAGCTCCAAGCCTGCCTTTGGGGTGCTGGCCTCACTTGTTCCCAAGAGCAGGACAACAAGCTCCTGTCTCTGACCACTCACCGAGCAGCTGCCAGCTGCTTCAGCTCTTTCCAGTGTTCCACAAACTGTGCCAGACGTTGCTGAATCTCCTCCTTCCCGATGGTGTTATCATCAGACAGCTTCTTCCCAGTGTCCAGGACACCCTGGCAGGCAAAGGCGACTAGATTAACAGAGGCAGCTCCACTAGTGCCCCTGTCTCAAAGCTCCCAGGAAAAAGGCCTCAACATCAAGTTTAGAACTTCTCCTCCTGGTTTGGGCTGAGAGGTCATGAACACTGTAGAGGACTTAGTGAAGTAAGAACAAAGGATCTATCTGCCCTCTGGGGTCCGCTCAAAGCCCCTGCCCTCTTGGCCAGAAGACACCCTCCCCACCTGAATGGCTGGCTCGTGTGCAGCCAGTTCTGCCTCCAGCCGCTTGTGCTTCTTCCTCAGGTTCTGGACACCTGTTAGGTCTCGGCCATAGTCTTCGGAGCTCACCAGTAGCTTCTTCTCCCTGGACAAAAGAGACAGCACAGTCAGTCTCTGCACAGGCTCATTTTCAAGTGGGCATATTAGGTCAACTATAGACCCCATGATGTCCTTACACCATCAATCTCTCCAGAAAATCCTCGACAGTTTTCTGGAAAATAAGAACCTCTATTTCTGAAATGAGAAGTGTCCAAGAATCTCCTCTGTCCATGTATGTACCTGTGAGCCCCTACTGTGTCCAGATCCTACAGAGGGCTGGGGACACTGGGGGCACCACTGGTATTGCCCTTATGACCTCTATTTAATCATATATATACATACATATATATGGTATATATATATGTAAATATATAAAAATATTTACATAAGTCATTTTCTTAAGGTTTTAAGGAAGTGAGGAATTAGAGGACTTTGTCCTTAAAAGTGGTTTGTGTATATACAACATCAATTGGAAATAGCAGATTTACATTTTGGGGAGTGGGGGAGATTAAAAAAAATCAACTCTCCTTCCTTAGAGAAGGGATCTTCCACAGGAGATCAGACACAAACTCACTAGCTCTCCCAGGGATCTAAAGGGCAGGGTCTAGACAAGGTCTAGCATAACCATCATGGATCACCACCATCATGGGGACATCACCGATTGTCACTGCACAAATGGACAGCAGGAGAAGACACAAGGCATTCCAGGGGGTGTGCAGCAGAGCTGGGATCCCAGCCCAGGAGGGTTTCCAGTCTGTACCCTTTCTGCCTGCGCCTCCCTGCCTCACCACCCCAGCCCAGGAGAGACTGAAACCTCCTGACCCTCCAGCCAGCTCATGGTTCCCATGCCTGCTATTAGAAGCACAAGAGGCCTTTTTGAGGTCCCAGAACATGAAGACCCAGCTCACATACTTGATCCAGGACTCCTCATCATCCATATCCCGGAAGAACTGGTGCAGGCGATGGGACTCGTTCAGCTTGGCTCGCCGGGAGGCCGCCATGCTCTTGATCTTCTGGAAGCGCCCGTTGATGGTGTCCCGCTTGTCCTTTACTTGGGAGGTGTCGAAGGCACTGCTGGTCATCAGGCTATCCGCCTGGCTGTTCAGGTCCTTCAGGCGATCCTGTGGTAAGGGACACAAAGGGAAGGGTTAGAAACCTGGGCCTCCCATGAATATCTGCTAGACAATAAGAACTCAGGAATTCCTTACTGAGGTGCAGAGTGTTGATATTCTCAAGGTGTGGTATGTGGACCACTGGCGTTCTACGAGCTCAAATAATTTTCATAACAATACTAAGACATGATTTGCCTTTTTCGTTGTGTGGACATTTGCACTGATGGTGCAGAAGCAATGGTGGAGGAGGGGAAAGACTGGTGCCTCAGCTCCGATCAAGGGAGTGGCCAACTGTACTAGCAGAGATGGATTCTCCGCTGCTACCACTCACAGTAAAAAATGCTGTTTCGCTTAAGAACGTCCTTAAAAAAGCAGCAAAAGTTAATTTTATTAAATACCAATTCTTTTTTACTAGGAAGAACAACTAACTATGGTCATTCAGACCTGGGTATCTGACAGATACTTTGTCGAAAATGAATAAAGTGAGCCTGTCACTTCAAAGAAAACTGAGTTTGTTGCTAATGATAAAACTTAAACTTTCATGAGAAAATTAGAATTCTGGAAAATTTTTATCCACAGCTTCCCAATATGTACAGATTTTTCTGATGAGATTGGTGGTGATAGTAATGAATGTGATGTTCCGATATCATATAATGAAATGTGTCAACATTTAGAACCAACATGCGTAACTCAGTATTTACCAAATGAGCCATGCACAGTATTACAAAATCCTGCATGGGTAAAAGATCCAGTTAAAGTCCAAAATGGACGAATGGATTTTAATATAATTCAGTATCTTTTTTTTTTTTTAAAGAGATGAGTCTTGCTCTGTTGCCCAGGCTGGGTGGAGTGCAGTGGTGCGATCATAGCTCACTGCAACCTCCAACTCCTAGGTTCAAGGAATCCTCCCACCTCAGCCTCCCGAGTAGCTAGGACTACAGGCATGCACCACCACGCCTGGCTAATTTTTTACATTTTTTTGTAGAGAGGGGGTCTTGCTTTGTTGCCCACGCTGGGCTTATGCAATCTTCTGCCTCAGCCTCCCATAGTGCTGGCATTACAGGCCTGAACCACTGCGCTGGGCCTGGTTTAAAAAATTGACTGATACGGTTTCAGAGTCTACTTTGCAACTAACCATTAAGAAACTACCACTTACTTACTTTGCTGTAGTATCAAAGAGGAGTATTCACAATTACCCGAATTAAAATATTCCTTTGGCTGGCTTGTTAATGATAAAAAAGAAAAAAAAAAATATTCCTCCCGGCTGGGTGCAGTGGCTCATGCCTGTAATCCTGGCGTTCTGGGAGGCCTAGGCTGGAGGGTCACTTGACACCAGGAGTTCGAGACCAGCCCGAGCAAGAGCAAAACCCCCATCTCTACCAAAAATAGAAAAAATTAGCTGGGCACGGTGGTGAGAGGATCACCTGAGCCCAGGAGTTGGAGGTTGCTGTGAGCTAGGCTGATGCCACTGCACTCCAGCCTGGGCAACAGAGCAAGACTCTGTCTCAAAAAAAAAAAAAACAAAAAAAACCCAAAACCTTAAAAAAAATTTTATTTAATTTTGAATAATGGTCAGTACTGATAGA
Organism: Daubentonia madagascariensis; assembly: GCA_023783475.1. NCBI lineage: Eukaryota > Metazoa > Chordata > Mammalia > Primates > Daubentoniidae > Daubentonia > Daubentonia madagascariensis. The sequence continues at coordinate 5,657,341 of JAKFHU010000776.1, forward strand.
TAAAATCTACATAAACAAAATCGCTTAGGGGCCCTCAATAATTGCAAAGCGCATAATGGCCCTGAGGCCACAACATGTGAGAACCACTGCTTTAAGTGAAGGACATCACTGTCCTTCCTCAAATGTGCTAGTTCTCCTTCAGAGTCACACAAAGCTGAGTCCCAGACATCTTCAGCCTGGCCTGCCTCCCTCTGCTTACCTCATGGGCAGATATATCCGCCTCCAACAGTTGATGCTTTTTCAGCAAGTTGTTCACAGAAGCCAAGTCTTTGCCGTAATCTTCAGATGCCAGCAGGGCCTCCACCTGGCATTGAAAACACCAAAGGGAAAGGCAATTGTATGGTGCACACTTAATGTTCCGGAAAATCCAGGATACCCAGTGGTTATTGCAGGTCCTTGTTTGGACAGATGAATACTTCTGCATCACAAGGCATTACTGTTATTCCTATTCAGCTTGTATCAGCCCACCCGGCCCGAGCCACTGCCCTGTCAGTCACATGCAGCCTCGAGAGCCTACTCATTTCAGTGGTACAGCTAAAGCCAGAGGTCCGCAGGCCTCCCCTTTGGTTCAGTGGCAAAATGCACAACAATCCCACTCCCAGGGAGAAAAGCAGCAATGTGGGCAAAGACTAACACACAAAGATGTTCACTGTAGCAAAACTGATACCCCAAAAGGCTGAGAACACTTGAATGCCCAACAATATGGGAATGGCTGAATTACGGCACAGCTCTATGATAAACTTACGCATCATTCAAATGTTTAGGAAAAACTTTTAGTGACTTGGGATAACACTCTTAATACACACTAATGAAAAATTACATTGTGAGCTCAACTATATGTAAAAATGTATCTATACAAATGGTCATGGAACTATGTACAGCCTGGAAAGAAATACTCTAAAATGTCAAGAGTAGTGCTTTCTAAAAAATTTTTTTTCCCCACAGGGAGTTTTGAAAAGTGGTTTCTAAAAATTTATATTTCTCTATATTCTCTGTACTTTCCAAATTTTCTACGTGGAGAATGCACGCTAACCTGGCCTCTTGCCTCATGGATACGTGAGCCAGCGCAGGCGTGGTAGAGCTGCCTGCCACGCTGACCCCACCTCCTACTCTCACTCGCTCTGGAGATGTGTGACGTGCGGTCTGCGTCCCACCCCAGATCAGCTCTCTCCTCTAAACATCCACTCCCTTTGCTTATAAATCCCTTACAGCACACAACTCATACCTGATAATAAAGACTTCTGTTAAAGGGTTATCTGGCGAGCCCTGCCTTTCCATAGCTTTGGGCTTGCTGACTGGCCTATTATCCTAAACGACTAGAAACCCCACTGGTGGGAAGGGAGAACCACTCAGCATTACCTCAGAGAGCCAGAAGTCAAAGTCCTTGATCCCAGTGTTAAAGTTCTGCTGCTTGTTGGCTTCTTTCAGCTTCTGGCTCTTTTCAGCTGACTTCTGCACCAGGAACTGCCACTGGTCAGCTAAGGCAGCCAGGCGGGCCTGGGGAAAAGGAGAGAGCCAAAAAGATGGTGCTATCTACGAAGTATCCCTTCTCTTAAAGCCCAATTTGAAAACATCTAAGAGAGGAGCACAGAAAATATTCACAGGAGCCATCCTCACTAGCGCTCCCCATCTATAATGCAGCCAAAATTATTCTAATCCATTTTATTTTTTTAAGACCATATGTCAAGTTATCAAGTTGATAGTAACATGCTGACATACTTCCTGGGGGATCAGGGAGCTGGGGCCATACCTTGACAGCGTCTTCACTGCCAGCGCAAGCTCCGCGCTCGATGAGGGAGTTGCCCATGTCAATGACCCCGCGGATTCGGTCGGCATTGGCGTGCAGCTCTGCTTCGAAAGCCTGGTGCTTCTGATGCTTGCTCTAGAAACACCAAACACCACTTTTCACAACCAGTTCCTGCTAGGTTACATATTCTCAGGAAGAAGGGATTCTCAGAAGGGAGTATACTCAAAGAACTAGGGCAAGTGTCAACGTTTTTTTATAGAAGGCAATCACAGAATTTGTGTGAAATATTTTAGGGCTCACTTAGTCCATCGGGAAGTTCAGCAGTGGTTCGGACCAGAGGGGAAAGGATATGGACCAGCTCAGCTCAGGAGCAGGTGAATTCAAAGTCAATTTTTTTTTTTTTTTTAAAAGTCAGGGTCTCACCGTGTTTCCCAGGCTGGCCTCTAACTGGGCTCAAGCGATCCTCCCACCTCAGCCTCTAGAATAGCTGGGACTACAGGCATGTGCCACCATGCCTGGCCTTAAAAGTCAATTCTTCAAGTAGCTGTACTAGCTATTTGGGAGTGAAATCCTACAATTATACACTTTCTAACATTTTGCATAAGATAGCAATGGCCAACTTCAGTTTTGAATCTACTTGTATGTCAATTTCCATCCATGGCTTTCTCCTCATTGGACAGAAGCTCTAACAAATAATACTCATAAGGATATCTCATCGTCTAAGGCAGCAATCACCATTAAGCAATATTTGTAACCATATAAATTGTAATCACCAGTGAAATAATATTTGATGGTCAATCTTATCCTTCTGTTGATAGAGGAAAAATGTATAGCTCCTACAGACCTTGGCTTTGTTAGTTTATCATTTGGTAGCTGTCATTAATCAAACACTGGGATATTGTCAAAACCCAGGCTTGACTGCAGCTATTTCTTTTTGCTAGGAAAAGAGAGGGCTAGAAGAATGATGGGCTCCTGATGCTGGGGACCTGATATGGTTTTTAAGAATTCATAAAGAAACAGAAGGTGCTGAAACACTACCAGAGACAATTGCAAGGACAAAGCAGCTGTGCCACAATTCTGGGAAAAACAATTGGCGGGGTGAGAAATGCAGGGTCTCAGGGGAAAGTGTTATTTGGGGAAAAAACTAAAAGAAAAAGGGAGTGCAGTTGGGGAAGGATTCTGCATCAAATGTTTCATTTCAGAGGCAGCAATTGTCAGAGGATGGAGCCTCTGGCAGGCTCACTTTGGCACCGACACGAAGTGTCCTTGTTCTGTGCTCCAACCACCTGATCCCAAGGGCAAGAACAAAAACGGTCTGATACACCCATGTATTTCCCTCTGCTTCTGTTGCTTGTTCTGATCATTCTTTGCTTCAAATCCCATTTATTCTGTTCTGTATGTTCATTTCTTCCACTCAATCAACTTTTGAGCTACATGTTAACTGAGAAGTCTCCTTTCAGAACCTGTTGAGTAATGTCTGCTTTTATCTTAACCTCCCACCTCCTGGTTCCTCTCAGATCTGGAAGCAGATCGTCTGCCTCTCCATAGTTCTCTGGCTGTCCCTCTCCAGTGACCAGCACCTCTGGATGCCCAGTGGATGTGCACTGACCCTCACACTGGGCTAGACTCCCCTGGCCTGGGCCACTGAACACCATGAACCCATAGCAAGACCGAGCCAATGCTGATACAGAAAAAGCTGGTCATTCCATTTTCAAAGAGAAGCACCCCTTGAAAGAAAGCAGTCAACTACTGCCCCCAAATCAAACATCGTACAGAACTTGCCTAAGTGATACACTGGGGTGGGGGGAGTAAGGGGTTGCAGGCTAATTACAACAGAGAAAGCCACATCCCATGGGGACACTTGAACGGAGGGTGATGGATGATTAGAAATGGAAAGGATGGATGCAGAGACACCAGCAGACTGTTTGTGACCACAATAACGATAATCTATACACAGGAACACAAATACCAGAGCTCATTTAACTATAACTGTTAAAAAAATAAAAAACTTACCAGCAGCTTGGAAAGCTACAAAAATAGATTAAAAGAACAAGAGTTCAGTATACTGATGTGAATACACGTACCGGCTACTAAAAAGAAACTCATTTTGTCGTTATACTTCCCCTGGGAAGCTCAGCATTTGGGAACAGTAAATAGAAGGGGATTCTACAGACTTTTATTACAGCAAATACAGTCTCAGCAGAGACAAATGAAGGCAGCTTTTAAATGGCTCTGACACTTGAGTGGGACTTTTCCACTGGCTCAGCTTATTAAAATATTTTTCACTGGCTTCACCATGGGTACAAGGAAACTTTTTTATAGGTACATCTCCTTTTAAAGATGTCTTAAGTAACAAAATCTACCCAAATACACAGGGCCACGTCAGGACAAACACCCCATCAGCTCAGCTCACCTGGATGTTGGTGGGATCCTTGTATGACTCGTCACTTGCAGTCTGTAGTTTCTCACTGATCCAGGCCTCGATCTCATCCACGTCCCGGCTGAACTGCTGGAGGGTCTGAGATTCTCCTAGCTTTGACCTTTTCTCTATCATCTGGGCTTTCAGACGTCGCCACCTGAGCGAGTGAAACCATGAGACCAAATACGATTGCACCTTACTACGGAGGAACAAGTGGCAAGAAGGAGCAGGCCAGGGCTCTCATTTGAGGGGACACGTCCTCTCGGTGCTGGTGAGTACGTCAGTACCACAGGACACCCACCTGTCCAAGACCTCATTGCGCCGGCTAGAAATGTCCCCCTTGGCATAGTGGCCAGCTGCGATGAGCTGGTCGGCAAAGGACTGCAGAGCAGCAATCTTCTCTTCCTGTCGACAAAGGCATGAGGTCAAGGTGGGCCTGCAGCGGGCCTTGCCTGGACTGCTAGTCTTGAGAAGAGGACAGTTATTTTGGGTGACTGAGAACTAGCTGGTGACAGGATCAGAATACACCGACACTTTAGAAGCAAGCGTGTAAAAAGCCAAAAGAAAGTTTGATTTCAATCATTACTAGAGTAGAGTTTAACTCAAGAAGCTTCCAGGTCACACTGGGATGGGACAGGTGCTAGAATACCAACACATGCCACACAAAAAAATTAAGCTTAATAATAGGAAAAGGCTGTCAGATTTTCAACAAAACAGTTTATAAATCACAGAGTCCTACATCTTTCTTGTTTATGTTCATGTATTTCCTTACCTACCCACAAATTTGTTTTCTCCCCCTTTCACAATAAAATATTTTTTCCTATGGGATCCTCATTATTAAAACCTCAGAAATACCAGAATTTATATTTAAGGTATTTTTATAAATTTATTTATGTATATATCATTTTTCTTTGACAACACAGGTATTCTTTGGAGATATAACAGTGACAATATTGCTTAGTTTTTATAGTCGATTCCAAGTATTTTCAGGAAGCTGTCAAAACTCTCTAGCCCAGATAACCAAGTTAATAACTATTGTTTATTCTAATAATTAAGAGAAATTCAGATTCAGACTTCACAGTACAGAGACCTCACCTGGACATTAATTGCTTTGTCAAAGTCTTCATGTTTTTTGATCAGAGCCTCCACACTGTCCAGTGAGTCTCCCTTGTCTTCTGTATTCAAGAAGGCCTCCCGGGCAGCCATCCAGTTCTCAGCTTGCTCACAGTCTCGGTGAAAGAGCTAAAGAAGGGGAGAGGCAGGTGAGAAGATGGGGCCTCCAGCAGGGAAACATCTGGTCAGAAACCCAGAGCACACGTACCTGCAATTCGAGGCATTGATCCAGCATCATCCTGCGCTGAACCCAGGCCTTTTCCAGGTCTGTACGCTCCCGATCGAGAATATCAAGTTTCTCCTTGATCTCTGGGCTGGCATAGTGCTCATGAGCCAACAGCTGCTGCCCAAACTGCTCAAATGCCTGGAAAGTGCCAGCCCTGGCATCAATTTCTGTCCGGTGTTCCTGCCAAGAGGAGGGAAGGGATTAGGTAACTGGCAGTAGATGCCACTCTAATGTCAATCACCACAAAGAGTGGGGGGCGAGGCCTTGGGGCCCAGAAGAGCCCCCATGTTTCTGCTACCCAACAGGCAGGTCTACCCACCTGGTGTCGCTCTAGCAACGCTTCAGCTCCGGTGACGTCCTTGGCTAGCTCGTCTGAGGACACCAACCCCCGTATTCCATTGATCCAAGACATGAGGTCCCTGGAAACCAGATCCACAGAGGAATAGCTATTACATTATCTGGTGAGCAGGCTTTGTGCCCAGGAAAACAGAGAACTACATAATTCTCACCTCAGAAGGTTATTTTGGGTTAATCTAGTTAATCTGTTGAACGGAGCTAGGTCTCTAGGCAAATGTTTTAAGCCCTCTTGTGCTTCTTGTTGAGAATTAAAAAAAAAAAAAAAAAAAGCCAGAAATCCTCAGAAGAAAAATGAATGGGTTTATAACTAGGATCATTTCACCCTACAGAACAGCAGGTTCCAACAGAGGCAACAGCTGTGGTTAAGTTTTTACAGCTTCAAATGAAAAAGCCTTTCTTTAGGGTTAAGCCTTAAAGCCCTAGACCTATGCACATATTTAATCCAGCTTCTCACAGATGCACAAGTACAAGGTACAAAATCAAGCATGTAAGGTCACATATCATACGATTCCTTTCATGTGATATATCCAGAAGAGGCAAATCCATAGAGACAGAAAGTAGATGAGTGTTCCTAGAGGATAGGAAAGGGGGTGATGACTTAAGGCCTATGGGATGTTACTCTAGGGTGAAGAAAAAGTTCAAAACCAGAGAAAGGTGGTGGCTGCATAACAACGTGAATACATTAAATGCCATTGAACTGCACACCTTAAAACAGCTGCATGCTATGTGACCTGTGACCTTTACCGCAAAAAAAGAAAGAGAAAACCATCCAGGACCTCCTACCAGAGGCCTGTGAAGGGGAGAAACATCAGCCGTCTCCTGCCATCTCAGCAGAGGAAATGCCTAAGATGACAGACACCCACACAAGTGTGTGACAGTGTGTGTGAAAGAACACTGTTTTTTAGAGAGGAGTTCATTTTGTCACGTCGGCTACAGTACGGTAGTGCAATCACAGCTCACTGCAACCTCAAACTCCTGGGCTCACGCGATCCTCCTGCCTCAGCCTCCTGAGTAGCTACGACTACAGGCAGGTGCCACCCAGCTAATTTTTCTATTTTTTGTAGAGACAGGGTCTCGCTCTTGCTCAGGCTGGTCTTAAACTCCTGGCCTCAAGTGATCCTTCCACCTCAGCCTCCCAAAGTGCTGGGATTACAGGTGGCATGCGCCACGGTGCCCAGCTAGAACACTGTTAAAGAGCAAAAGAAAAATACAAAATAAATATCTGTCCTAAATGGGTACTTTTAAACAAGTCGTAAATCACACATTCAGTGGAATGCTACATAGTCATTACAAAGACTGAGGTACCAGATTGTGGGACATTTTACAAAACAACTGGACTGGACTCTTCAAAAATGTCAATACCATGAAAGACCAAAAAAAAAAGAAAAGAAAAAAGAAAAAGGTGGAGGGACAGTGTTCTAGGTTAAGGAGAATAAGATAAACCCACCAAGTTCAACAATAATCATGGGTTGGACCCTAGATCAAAGAAAAAAAAGCACTAGTTATAAAACAGATAACTGGAAAAAACAGAGAATGAACTTATATATTATTGTGTTAGTGTTAGATTTATTGGGTGTGATAATGGCAATGTAATTCCGTAGGAAAACATCCTTGTTCTCGGGAGATACATGTTGAAGTGTTTAGAGGCAATTGCCATGTATCTGCAACCTACGTTCATGCAGCTCAGGAAAACAAAAGTATATTATTAGAGAGAAAGCAAATGTCATAAAAGTTAAGTGGTGACTACAGATGACGGCATCACGGATGCTGTGTTATTCTTTCAACTTCTCTGTGGCCTTGAAACTCTTCTAAATCAAAAAAGCTGGTGGAACAGACTAAACAGTGTTCTACAGTAAGTGAAAAATACATCCGAGGAGAAGCAGAACGCCGCGCGGCTGGGGAGCGTGTGTACCTACTTGGACAGGGAAGTGGAGACTTTTCTTCGACTTTTGCACATTTGGGAGATTGAGAATTTTACATTGAGCACGCATTGCTTTCATAATAAAAATGATCACTACAAAGAAGGTTCTATGCTCTAGAGCTCTGAGTGAACACTGCTGTATACCGGAAATCACTGAGGAAGCGCTGCAGGTCGTGCGAGTCGCCCAGCTTGGCCTTGCGTTGGTCTGCGCGCTTTCCCAGGCTGCTCCAGGCCTGGTTTAGCTCTGTGCATTTCTCCTGCAGGTCTTCTGCTGACTCGGGATGGGACTGGATCAGGCGCTCTGCTGTTTCTCCAAGGGAATTTACCTATGGAAGAAAACGGTGAGAAAGCATACAATAAAAGGGTTCTGCTCTGCAGAACAGAAGGTGGCTTTGCTCTGTCTGGGGGAAAATATCTGAAGATGACTTTGCATCCTCTCACCTTGTCACCGAGAGCCGCAAGGTCCCTCTCGAAGCCCTCATGCTTGCGCTGCAGGGCCTGGACACTGGCCAGATCGTGCCCATAATTGTCTGTGTTTAGAGCCTGATTCTTCTCCTCAATCCATTCTTTGGTTTCATCAGCATCTCTACAGGTGAAACACACACTCAGGTTAATAAATACTGAGTACAGTTGCCTTGGTTACAGGACAAAGGAAAAATTCATTCAGCTGACATCTGTACATCTGTCAGTGGCTACAAGCAATAGCTGTTAAAAAAGGAAAAGAATACACATGCATTCACATAGCATTTAATGAGCATCTGCCCTGTGTCAGATATGGTCCTAGGTGCCAGAGCACAGACATCAACAAGATCCAGCATTTCCTCTGAGATCTCAGTTAGCAAGTCTGGGGCTGTCGGTGTAAACCAGACAGTCACCCATTTCCCTCCCCCAGCCTAGGGCTGAACCCTCACCTGTGGAACCTCTGCACTTCATGAGCACTGCCCAAGAGCTGGCTCCGTTCCTCAGCCAGCTGCTGCAGGGACCGCCATCGCTCATTCAGCTCCTGCAGGATGAAGAAAAGCATCAGCTCTGCTGCAACCCCTCTTCTGTCACACCCACAACCACCAGACATTGGAAAAATGGCCTAAAGTAAAGCCTAGGCCACATATAATTTCCGGTTTCCAACCTTCCTAGTTGAATAAATTAGTATACAGTATTAGCAAAATTCCAGAAAGACAGAGCCAAGGCAACATTAGCCACATTTGATGGCTCCAACACCCTAGGAATACCTGACCTAGGAATCACCTTTGAAGCAGCAGCTAACTTGTCCTCACTCTTGACTCCTAGCCTGATGCATGGCATGTGGCAACTGTTTCATAAATACTTGCTAAGTGGATAAATCCCAATGAGTCGACTGCCTCTGAACACTTGCCCACAGTGCCCTCAGGCCACAGCAGGCCTGGGAGGAGCTGGCATGTTGCAGGACCTTGTACTGGAGGCAGCAAGGAAGCCGTTCACTGCTTTCCTGAGAACAAGCTCCTTATAGCTCCCCACCTGCTGGAAACCTGAGGCAAGGCTTGCTCTGCTATTGAGAACTGGCACGCTCCTGACCAGGAAAGCCAACCAAACCACCCTATGGCCATGAGAGGGCCAGGACACTCTTGAACCCAGGAGACTGAGACGTGTCATAGCTCACCCGACTGTCTAGGACAAGAGCTCCACCGTCAACAGGGAAAGAAGAGACCGAAGGAATCAGGGAAAAACCAGGGGAGCTTGTCACTGCTTCTTACCTTGATGGAGTTAAAGGTGGCCACGGTGTGAACCATCAGACGAGCAGACTGTGTAGGGAGGAAAGAGACAGAGACCTGAGCTGCAAGTGCCACTTATGGGTCCCAGTGGTCAACCAAATTACCTCACGGGGATACTGTCAACATTCTGAGCAGAGGCATTAATACAAGTATGAACCACTAGAAAGTTATGAAAAAAACCCAAAGTGCACATTCAGACCCAGCTCAATGATTAATTTCACCCAATGAGGAGTGAAGAGAGAGTGTTGAACATCATAATATAACAGCTGCTGGACAGGAAAAAGCAGCTCAAAAACTAATGATTACTGTTTTTTTCTCGTCCACTCTAAGGAGAACACTCCAGAAAACATACTAAATTTAACAAATGCTGGCAGTTGAGACTGTTTATTTAAATAATCAAGTGTACTAATAATCATTTTCATTTCTAATTATGGTTATTGGGCTGCTATTTTTTTTAATAGTGTCCCTTTGAACGAAGGGCAACAGCTTTACCAGAGGAAAAAAAATAAAGCGGTGAATTAGCTTTCTTCAACAATGTAGCTACTTCTTAAAAATCAAAAGTCATCTAGGATCTTATAGTCTATCCAACGTATCTGAAAGAAACTGCACATGGACAACATTACAACGCTCATGACCCTTCAAGCACGTAAAGGAATGGAGGGGTCAGCCTGGACGCGGGAGTTCAGCTCATCAGATGTTTGGGGGAATCCCCAGGTGACATTTCCAGCCAGTGTGGGTGTGTACAGGGGCCAGAAGGTAGACCTGTTGTCTCCAATTCTTTCCAGAAATAGGAGGTATTGGTGTTTACAAAGATAGCCAAAATATGTTTCTGGAAGAATACTTATGTTATCAGAAACACTCTGCTGAAGGGTCAGATAAGAGTGTTTCCCATCCATGTCATCAGTGATGAATTTTGCTATATTGGAAGAATTAACATGAGAAAGGGAAAGTCGGATCAAAGGGAAAATGCCCCCCCCCCCCCCCCGCCAATTTGGAGCCATGTAATGAGGAGACTAGTCAGAGCTGGCAGGGAAAGAGGCCGAAAACACCAACACTGTCAGCCTAGGTCCTCAGGACAGGTCAGACAAGATGACTGGACAGGCACAAAAGTAGGCATAGGAGGGGTGTTGGTACGAGGCAGTTCATTTTAGGTTTTTATGCTTTCTTCATATTTCTGGAAGATGAACTTTCATAAAGTAGAAATCTGCTAACTTGCCTGTAACGCAAGGGATACATTCCTGAAGAGCTGGATCAGGAGGGAGGATGCCAGCAGACAGACACAGGCAACCAGTGCCATAATCACAAGGACAAATACATCACCTTGAAAACCCTCTCCCCTGAGGCTGGGCGCAGTGGCTCACGCCTGTAATCCTGGCACTCTGGGAGGCTGAGATGGGAGGATCACTTGAGCTCAGGAGTTCAAAACCAGTCTGAGCAAGAGGGAGACCCTGTCTCTACTAAAAATAGAAAAAAGTAGCTGGGCGTGGTGGCGTGCACCTGTAGTCCTAGTTACTTGGGAGGCTGAGGCAGGAGGATCACTTGAGCCCAGGAGTTTGAGGCTGCACTGAGCTGTGACCACGCCACTGCACTCTAGCCTGGGTGACAAAGTGAGACTCGGTCTACAAAAAAAAAAACAAAAACAAAAAACTAAAAACCCTTCTCCCCTGTATTCCTGGTCAGAGTTATGCCCATTCTGGATTTGTCTGGAATAATGTCTACTGTAGTTGGTAACCATCTCTTGTTTCTTTACATGTCTCCTCTGGATTTGGTATCTTCTCTGAAGCCTTTTTTAGGCCATAGGAGGAAGAGGTTGGGTAGATGATGAATGGAAGGTCTACTCTCCTTTACATTCTCAGGCATTTCTGTGTTCCTGTCCTTTCCTTTTGGACTACAATCTTATTGGCAGGCCCCCACCTGATGATGCATACTCTGGCACTGATGTGGGTAATAAACTTGACCTAACTGTACAGAGTATTTGAATGTGAACATCTTGCTTTTGTATATTAAACATCACATTTTAAAAGATAACAGATTCAAAGAATATAATGTCAAGGTCAGAAAGAAACCAGTCCAATCAAGTCTAGAAATGACCAAAAGCTCAAGATGAGCTGAATACTCAGAAAAAGGCACACCAGAAAGGGCATAAAATATTTTATGCTCCTGTAAAAACCTTGGAAATAATTTGCAAAGGAGTTCTTACCTTCCATGGGGAGGCTGTCTTGGAATCAGTTTCATCCTGTTCAGAGGAGGAGTTTAGGCAGTCATGATACTGAGCACAAAACAACAAAGCACCTGACCTTTCCATTTAATGATGCTAGTATTTTCCCAGAGGGAGCTCACAAATAAATTAACCAAAACGGCATTTTCCCTCTGTAATTTAGAGCTTATTATTGGCTAGTAACAAACTGCAAGGATGGTCGAGAAAAATTAAACAAAGAGGAGAGAAAAATTCTAATTTTTTATACTGTGGAAGAAATGGAGAGAATGAGGAAATTTACTAAGAAAACTACCAACTTTTCTTTATGTCAGATTCATAGGATTCTTTGAAAGGGGTAAAAAAGCTAAACGATAGCTGTGGAAAAAATTTTAGAAAACTGAAGACATTTTAAGAGCTGGGCGTGGTGGTGGTGCCTGTAGTCTCGGCGACTTGGGAGGCCAAGGCGGGAGGATCACTTGAGCCCAGGAGTTCGAGAGCAGCCTGGGCAGCACAGTGAGACCATCTCTCTTAAACCCCTTCCCCCCAAAAAAAACCCCTAACTTTTTTGGTCTTTTGGAGAATGGCAAATAGAAATCAATTTCTGGTATTTTCCACAGATTTTTATAAACAAGAGACAACTCTGAGGTTCAGGAATAGAAATCCTCATGTGGAAGCACTTAACTATATCCTTCCCAAGACCTAAATCCTTCTCACGTGCAAGTTCCACACAGCACCCGGACTCACCCTGGGCACCACGCCATACACCTCCTACAAGGAGAGAGAGAAACCAGTTTTATTATGAGAGGAAATACATCTGTCGCAGCAATACTCATGACTGTCAAACCTGGAGACACAGGAGAGAATTATAAAAAGACAGCGGAATGCTAGCCCAACCGTCCACCAGAATTTCTTACAGTCAAATATTTATATGTAAAACCTTTCATTGATTTAAGGAACTCATGAAATTACCATTAGTTAAGGGCTATACAAGCATTAAACAACTTTCGCAACCTTTAATGGGCTTATGGAGAAGAGAGGAGCCCTCCACTGCATGAAGGAGAGGGATATTGGTACAAGGACCCGTCCTACAGCCAAGCCACAATTCTGTACTTTCTGCTTGTTGGGCTATGAACAACATAGGAAGGAACCAAGCTGCTTCCTCATGGCAACAAAGCCTTGCTCCAAGATGAAGACACCCACCTGTTGTTGCACGGCCTGTACCTCCTCTGCCATTAGACCTTCCGACTCCAGGTCTTCAGCCACCTTGTTGATGTCCTTTAACCGTGACTCATTGGCCTTCAAATCCTTTAAAGTAAAAGCTATAATAACTAAAACCCACAACAGCAAGTCAAAGGAGAGGACGAAAATAGATAGTCATGAACTATGGCTTGAACCTATAAAGATCTGTTCAGCATCATCAAACTTCTTTTTGGGGGAGAAGAAACAATGTTTTAAAAATGCGATGAAGCTGGGCATGATAGCTTGCACCTCTAATCCCACCACTTTGGGACGCTGAGGTGGGGGAGGATTGCTTGAGGTGAGGAGTTTGAGACTAGCTTGGGCAACATAGTGAGACTCTGTGTCTACAACAGTTTTTATAATCTGCTGGTCATGGTGGCATACACCTATAGTCTCTGCCATTCAGAAGGCTGAGATAGGAGGACTGCTTGAGCCCAGGAGTTTGGGACCAGCCTGGACAACATAGTAAGACCCTATCTCTGAAAAAATAAAATAAAAATAAAAAAATTAGCCAGGTGGATGTGGTGGTGTGTGTCTATAGTCCCAGCAACTTGGGAGGCCGAGGCAAGAGGATCACTTGAGCCCAGGAGTTCAAGGCTGAAATGAGTTTTGATTGTTCCATTGTACTCCAGCCTGTGTGACAAAGGAATATCCTTTCTCTTAAAAAAATAAGAATAAAAACAGTGACGAAAATTTAATACGTAGCCTCGATAGGAGAAATTAGCTCCCTCCATTTTAATTGGTTGTAAGAATACTTTTAAACTGAGGAGTGAATAAACAGTCTGTGGTATATCAATACCATAGAATATTATTCAGCAATAAAGAAGGAGTACTGACACATGCTACAAGAAGGATGAATCTTGAAAATATTATACCAAATGAGAGAAGCCAGTCATAGAAAGTTACATAAGGCCGGGCGCGGTGGCTCATGCCTGTAATCTCAACACTTTGGGAGGATGAGGCAGGAGGATTGCTTGAGGCCAGGAGTTCGAGACCATTCTGGGCAACATAGCAAGACCCCATCTCTACAAAAAAATTGAAAAAGTAGCTGGGCATGGTGACACGCCTTTAGTCCCAGCTACTCAGGAGGCTGAGGCAAGAAGAATGCTTGAGCCCAGGAGTTTGAGGTTGCAGTTAGCGGTGATGATGCCACTGCACTCCAGCCCAGCCAATAGAGCAAGAACCCGTCTTTAAAAAAAAAAAAAAAGTCACATAATATGTGATTTCCTTTATACGAATTGTCCAGAATAGGTAAATCCAGAGGCAAAGAACAGATTAGTGGTTGGCAGGGACTGCTGGGGTTGGGAAGAATGGCAAATGACTCTTTAATTAGTATGTGGTTTCCTTTTGAGGTGATAATGTTTTGGAACTAAATAGAGGTGAGGGCTGCACAACAGTGTGAATGTGCTACGTCACACTGACACGTAACTTTAAAATGGTTAACCTTCTTACATGAATTTTACTCCAATTCAAAAAAAAATTGTTTTACACCTTTTAAATTTTATGTTTAGAAAAGTTCTTAAAACAACATGTAGAGAAAACAACATGTCTTTCCTTAAAACTAACCTGGTCCAAGAAAAGTATCAATTGATGTCATTTAAGAATAGCTGCACAATAGAGGACTTAGTTTACAACAGTGTGTTGTATATTTCAAAGTACTTGGAAGACTTTACTTGTTCCCAACACATAGAAATGATAAATATTCAAAGTGATGGACACCTCAAATACCCTGACTTAATCATTACACAATCTATACATGTAACAAAATATCACATGTACCCCACAAATATGTGAAATATTATGTATCAATTAAATAAAGAAAAAGAGACTCTTGTGGCCCAACATATGGTCTATCCTGAAGAATATTCCATATGTGCTAGAGAAGAATGTGTATTCTGTTGCTGTGAGATGGAATATTCTGTATGTGTATGTCAGGTCCATTTGGTCTAAAGCGTAATTCAAAGCCAGTATTTTCTTATTAATTTTCTGTGTAGTTGATCTATCCATTGTTCAAAGTGGGGGTATGGATGTCCCCTACTATTATGGTATTGCTATCTATTTCTCCCTTCATGTCAAAATATTTGCTTTATATATTCAGGTGCTTCAATGTTGGGTGCATATATATTTATAATTGTTGTGTCCTCTTAATGGATTGACCCCTTTATCATTAGATAATGACTTTCTCTTGTCTTTTGTGACAGTTTTTAATTTGAAGTCTATTTTATCTGATAAAAATATTGCCACCTCTGCCCTCATTGAAAAAAAAATAGCTACACAGATGATGGAATATAATGTATGTAATTTTCATTCCACTAGTCTGCAGTCAAAAAGAGAATCAAATCTTTAAACAATTTTCAGCTCAGCTACACAATTACCCATACCTTCTGGAAGTCATCAAACTTCTTCTGTAGCACCTCAACCTGCTCCAAGTCTGCACCGACCTCCTCACTGGTCAGAGCAGCTTCCTTCTCATTGATCCACTGCTGTAGTTCATTCGCTTCCCGGAACAACATAAATTTCTTGCAACTCTTCTCCAACATGCCTTTCCGCTTCTCACCCAGTTCCAGCAGAGAATGGTATCTGACGTAATTGGAGAGGGTGATAACAGGGGCAAGGAAGACAGTTAGTGTCCTACAGATGCTAACGTATGGGCAAACCACCAGAAGTCTCCAAGATGTGGCTCCAAGGCTAGGAGTTTGTAATGATGATGCCCTAGTGACAAAGCCTCAGCACACATAAGAAGACAAAGATCCCAGGCACCCACACCACAGCCTCAGGGATAAGTGTACACTGTCTTCTTCACAACTGGGTGGCCAGAATAGCCAGGCACACCCATCCCCAGGCCAATTCTGAACTTGCAATATCACAACCACAAATGACTGAAACCAAGCGTTTAGCACAGTAACATAGGGTTCATGCAACTACAGCTGAGATGAGATGAATTTGCTGGGCATGATGTATACAGAGGGTTTTTTCCTTATCCTTCATAATTTTCTGAGTAGCCCCCAGGTGGGGAGTGAGGTAGGGGAAAGCACACTGAGCTTTAAAATAGCCTGACAGAGGATGTTTGTATCTCTGGATCAGTAGGATGTTTCTAAAATGATATATTTTTTCTCAGAAAGTTTTGGCAACTTCAGAAGGAAAATCAGGCAGAATATAGAGTTATCTGTACCATTTTGTTACGTGGAAGATTTATCTTAAGAAAAGTTGAAGAATATTCTATCCCTGGGGAACTAAAATACAAAAGGCTGAACTCTTACTATCTTTGGAGACATGAAAATGACAAACTTAATAAAAAACCAAAGTTAAATTAAAAAAAAATATCTAGAATCACCATCAAATATAAGCTTTCCAAACTGAAATAAAAAAGCAATGAGTTACCAAGAATCAGAGCATTTTAAAGAGAGGTATTTAATTTCCTTCCTACTAAGGAAAACTATAGAATGGCCTTCAGGTTTGCTGCTGATAGTGGCTGGTCCACCACAAAAACCAGTAGGAGGGGACCCAATACCAACCACTCTGAACACACAGCTGCACACGGAAGCAACCAACCAGGTAAGCAGTCACCAGCTGACATGGCTGCACCAACACCGCTTCCCTGTGCGTGAAAGCTGCTGCACAGACACGCAGTTCCTCCCACCACCTCATCTTTATGGATGAACAAGGGCCTTGGAGAGAAGCAGTAGAGGGAGGATGGACGGGGTAGGAGTGGACGCGGGGTGCTCAGCAAGGCTCTCAGCCTACTCACAGTTCTTCCACCTGTTTCATACGCAGAGATACACTGCCGGCCTCCTTAGTTATGCGTGTCCTGCACAGAGGGGGCACAGCAAAAGCATGCACAAATTAGTGGGATTAATCCACGGGGATGAAAAGCGGCAGCTCCGACTGGTGCCAGGATGGTGGACTCGTGAAATGGGGGAGACTAAGGGGTCATTCAAACACTCTCAGAAGCAGTCAAGGCCACGAATGAAAACACAGTAAAGAAACAGCAGGAAAATTAAATTAGAGGGTTAGTTCACCTTCATTTTCCTGACAAGTCTACCATATTCAAGGCAGATTTTCCTGTACTGGAAACACTGGTAACTTCACAGAGCAAGGCCAGGGAACAAATGGACTGCCCTTACAGAGAAACTTTACTAAGTGCTAATAACCAATTTAGCCATATATTTGATCTACATTTTGCTCTCATATTTATGCCTCAGGCCACTGGTAAGAACACAAACCAAAACCTCTCAAGCTTACATCAACAGTAACAGAGTCTATAAGTGCACAAATAACTCTGGTCTTTTTGAGGATCACCGGGGTCAGAAAAATGCCATTATTCTATCTAAACTTTAGTGGGAAATTTATTTTCTGGATATTTCCCAAGTGTCCAAAGCTGTTGATTTCACTAACATAGAAAGAAACGCCCTAATGCAGGGACATAGGTCAACATGGTGGCCTAACTATAGGAAAGAGGACACAGCCATTTCATAAAAATAAATCCCTTTCTCAGAACACAAACCCATGGTAGAAAGAAGGTCTCTAAGCAGCCTTTCAAAGGGGGTATAGCTGTAGGGGTATGGAACATCTGAAAATCTAATTTCAGAAAGCATCTCGAACAGCTCGAAGGCAAAGGTTAAGATGGCAATGATTACAAAAATTCTGTTTAGTTAAAGAAACTCACGAACACTGGTAGGAAAAATAAAACAAAGGAAAATAAGATATCAGTTAGGGATGTGAGGCTCAAACAGGGGTCTGTGGGCTAACAGTGACCTGGGAAAGCAGGAGGAGTGCAGGTGGGTCCAGAAGCCTCAGGACATGCCTGCAGTTTGGCCCATGTGGGATGCAGGGTAAGTCCCCCCGCCCTTTGCGGACGGCGGACTGTATCATCCTTACTGATTGTCAATCTGCTCCTGCCGCAGTGCTATGCTTCCTTGCTCCTCCAGGAGGTTCTCCCGGGAGGCTGACTGGGCGGGGTCCAATTTCTTCACATATGCAGCTGGCACAAAACCCTGACGATCGTTCACTTCCACTTTCCACCAGTCCTAAGGGAAAAAACGGAGAACTGAAAGCAAATTCCTTCTCTGAGAGAGGGAGAATCCAAGGAGGACTGTGTGTGTGTTTGCCGCACAAAAGAGAGCTCTGATCATTTAAGAGGTCCATGACAGTATCAAAGTCACTTGGAACAATGCCTGAAAATTCAGTCCCTTCCTGACCCTGCCTGGAGAGGGTCCCAGGTACAATAGCAATGACACCTACCATGAAGTCCAGCCTTCTTTCTGCTCACACACTCCAGGGCTGTGTCCAACACTGCTGCCACTAGCCACACGGGCCCACGGAACTTTCAACAGGTTGGAATTAAATTCAATTAAAAAACTCAGTTGCTTAGCCATATTTCAAGTGCTTACTATCACATGTGGCTAGCAGTTACCGCATAGGCAGCACAGACATTAAGTGCTCCTGGACAATGCTGCTCTAAAATTGACACAGAAAGAAATGAATCACAGTATTCCTCAAATTCTCATGACAAGGGTAAATGAGGTGTGGGGCTAAGGAGGCTTTTATTTATTTATTTATTTATTTTAAAGAGATCAAGCATACAAGCAGTAAGGAGGCTCTTAACAATGGTCAAGAACATTTCTCTAGCCTTAACTGAAATGGGAGGCAGGTTCCTTTTCAGGATCGGTCAGATAATCTGTGACAGATCACGAGCCTCACTTCAAGGCCACTGTCAAACCAGAAAGTGCCAAGGAAAAAAGGCTAATGAGCTTGGACTTATTGTTATTATTCAGCTTAGAGAAGACAAAGCTGGTGGGGTGAGGTCACAACTGTCTGCTGGGCAGAGATGGAGCTGCATAGTCTAGAGTAGGAACCAACAGGTACAAGTTTATAGAGAAGCAGACTTTGGTTCAACAGGTGAAGAATACTCCCTAGAGATATCTGTACCTAGAGATACCTGATCATGAAAAAAGCAATCCTTGATTCTCTATACTACTTGCAGGTGTTCAAGAAGACAGACTTGTGACCTTCTTGACCACACGTAGTATTGGATAACTGTATATTAAGTGGGGGATTGATGAGGAAACTCTAATACCTCTGTGAATTCTAAACTAGTCTTATACTGGGGAGATATATCCCCCCAAAGACACCCAACTAAGCAAACGTGGTACTGCTGATGGGAAACACACACACGATTACACTCTATGCCTTGCCTTGTTGGTGCTGTTCAGTAAGGTGAGAATATCTCCTTTTTTCATGGTGACCTCTCGAGGACTCTTTTCCTGGTAGTCATAGAGAGCCAAGACCAGCTCCTTCCCTGTCTCATCATCCATCGGGGCCACTTGTTGCTAAAAATCCAAAGAAAAGGCCACACAGTTAAAGGATGCCCACGGTGTGTCATCTAAGCACACAACATCAACAGCTGTACCAAATACACATTTATGATAGTTCTTCACTGAAGCTATCAATAAAATCTGATTGAAGAACTTTAGCTCTTTGATATCTTTAAACAAATCTCATTTTAAACTCTCTGTAAAACAAGAGTTAACAGTAAAGTCACAAGAATGTTGCCCATGACCATAACACTTACTGCTCATATCTGGGTCCCTCAAATTTCCCTGCCTCCAACAATCCTCCCAACCCATAACTGCTGAAACTAAAGCCAAGTTTACCCGGCACGACTGCGCTTGCTCTCGCAAAGCCTGGATGCTGCTGCCGTAGGCACTGAGATCTGACATCAAAGCTTCATGTTTCTTCAGCAGAGCCTGAAAGCAAAAAGCACACATGGAGCCCCCACACATGAAGCCTGAGCCTCCCATCCCTGGCTGCCTTGCCAACTGTCACCCTCCCTCAAAAATCTCTTATAGCTACATGATGCCGTGATCACCTCTGGCACTTGCACTCTCATTTTTAAAAATAAACATTTAATTTGGGGGAAATATTGTGACTTATAGTATTACCTTTGACCCTTTTATATATTTAATTGTGCAATATTTGAAATGTACAAAAAGACATAAGAACATCACACATATTGGAGATTCCCCCACCAATCTTAAGAAAGAAGACATTTCCATGAAGTTGAAGCTGGCTCCATCTGCTGCCCCTTGCGTCTCCACATCTGGTGCTTCATCATTTCCCACTGACACCATCTTCGAAGTCTGCCAGGTCTCCCATCTTTTGGGAGCATCATATATAGTTCATGTCAACATTCGACTCATTCTGGTGTTTGTGAAGACAGCAAGAGGAGAGGTAGGTATAGGGACCTATGCCTAGACCTTGACGAACAAAGTGTAAGGATTTTCGTCAAAAAATGGATGACCAGCAAAACACCAAGCACGTATGTATATATGTGACTGTTGGGAAGTTTGTGTGTATGTTGGTATGTACGTATATGAGTATGCTGGTATGTGCATGCGTATGCTGGTGTGTGTGTATGTATATTTGTATGTAGGCGTGTGCATGCTGGTATGGTAGCAGGTATGTAAGCACACGCATGGTGGAGACCACAGAAGAAACAAGAATGGCCAACGTGAGCAGTTGAAGGTGGGTGACAAGCAGTCTTCTCTCTCCTTTAGGTATGACTGAATTTCCACAATAAAAAGTAAAAAATGGATTAAAAAAGGATCACTGTGCATACATCATCACTTCTCCTAACTTGCTTCTCAATCCAAGCCCTGTTCTGTTACCCTGGCAGGCACAATGCTTCCCAAACTCAGTGTTACCTCGGCAGAGTCCTCGTCCTTGCCGTAGTCGGTGCTGCCCACGATGGGCTCCTTCTCCCGCATCCAGGACTCAGCTTCGTTGGCGTCAGCAAAGTACTGCTGGGCCTGCAGAGAGTCCTCCAGGTCCTGCCGCCGCTGGGAGGCTTTGGCCTTCAGTGCTTCCCACTTCTGGTTCAGCTCGTTAAGCTTGGCCTTCACATCCTCTGCAGCAAAATGGCCTGGAAGGGAGGGCAACAAGAAGTATGTTGATACATCACAGAAGGACAAAAAGAGGTCTTCTGCGTGTTCGTGACACTTCCATTATTATGCTTTGGTGAGCTGTGCCCCTTCCTGACTCCAATTTTTATGAGACGCTTGGGTTCCAACCCTCTAACAGACTGTCTCATTTTGTACCTCCTCAAAACGTGACTTTTACCTAGTCTCTAAGAAGAGGAGATACCCCCAGCTGGCATTAGTGATGGTGTCACAAAGAAATAATAAAAAGAACAGTCCCACCATGGTTCTCAGTCACTGAGACTTCCATGCACAGGCACTCCCTCAGGCTCTTCACCTACTTTATCTTGTTCAACCTCACAACTACATCAGAGGGAGGTGCTGTCATCCCCGATTCACAGATAAGAAATTCAGGCTCAGAAAGGGTAAGGTCTAGTCAAGGCCACACAGTCAAATGGCATTCAACCCCACAGCTAGTATGCTACGCCCAAGTAGCCATGCTCTTGGCCAAAGGAGGGGAGACACAGAGAGCAAAGCCTCAAGGGCAGCGATCACTCACCTTCCTCCACCATGGCATTCCCCTTCTGCGTAACTGCCTTGATGCGAGGTTCATGCCCAGCAATTTCTGCCTGTAAGGCTTGGTGTTTCTTTAGCAGATTCTGGACCCCAATCAAATCCTTGCCTGAAAACAGAAACTACTCCCCAGTCATCCAACCACGAAAAGAAGAGTCAGCACTAACTGGTCTTTCTTGGCTTCTACCATGGTTCCCATTTCATAATTTAAACCTGACCCTGCTCATTCCCACACGCATCCCCCGCATGCTGTGATGGCACAGCCCCTTCCCAGCTCCTTTCCTATGTGACAGAGGCAGACTGACCTCTGTTGGTAGATGCAGCAATGGGCTCCTTCTCTCGAATCCACGTCTCCTCATCCTCAACATCGCGGAAGAGCTGTTGCAAACGCAGAGAATCAGCCAGCTTCTGCTTTCGGGCAATCATGGGCTCCTTGAGTGCTTCGTAGCGGGCCACAAGGGCTTCCTGCTTCTTCTTGATGTTCTCAGCATCAAAATGGCCAGCATCTTGGAACTGGCGGGCCTGAATAGTGATGCCATCAATTCGGTCCTGGGAATGGGAAAGGACAGAGTCTTGAAATCTTGGACCAGCGATGAGTGACTATGTTCTGGACTTTTCTAGGCTGACTTTGTTACTTTAGGTGTGGTTTTATCATACACACAAAAAAATTATCATGGTCCTTTTTGCCACTCCTGAGAATACTCTTTCTGTCATCTCCTTCCCTCACTCTAGGCTCTCAAAAAGCTGAGGGAAGACAATTTCATTTGAGCAGAAGCACATGCAGCACATAGAGCTAAGAAAATCAATACATTTCATCCCTCCTAAAACTAGTTTGGTCTTGAAATTATTTGCCATTCTTCCCTCCTATAGTTTTTTTTTTCTTTTTTCTTAAATCAAGACAGGTTCTTGCTCTGTCACCCGGGTAGAGTGCAGTGGCCTCATCATAACTCACTGTAACCTCCAACTCCTGGGGTTAAGGGATCCTCCTGCCTCAGCCACCCGAGTAGCTGGGACTACAGGCGCACACCTCCACACCTGGCTAATTTTTCTATTTTTTGTAGAGATGGAGTTTCGCCATTGCCAGGCTACTCTCAAACTTCTGGGCTTAAGCAATCCTCCCGCCTTGGCCTCCCAAAGTGCTAGGATTACAGGCGTGAGCCACCACGCCCAGACCCCTCCTATAGTTTCTGTGTTCACTTGCTCAACACAGCCCCCAATTCACACTCTACCTGGTGAGCAGCCACATCTGCCTCTAGCAGGGCATGCTTCTTCTGGAGGTTCTGGACATTGGTGAGATCTTTGCCATAGTCATCTGAAGCCAAGTGACCTTCTACTTCATACAGCCACAATTCAATATCCTCGACATTGCGATTAAATTGCTGTTGCTGGTTAGCTTCACGAAGCTTTATTCCTACACAGGAGGCAAGTTTAATTTTCTGTTGTTTAACATCCTTCTACTGACACTGCTCATAAACAATGGTATCTTAGTCAAGGACTATGAATCAGAATTTTAGTTACTACTTCATTTCTATCACAAAGATAAAACAAATTGCAACCTCTGCTCTACCTTCTAGAGCTGGAACTGGAAGTTTGAAAAGCATTCTAGCCCCCATGAGATAAGGATACTTGGGAATTATTAAATGCCCTTGGCTCACAGCTGAACTAGGATTTTTAGTGACGAGGCCCAATTCATGTCCTTTTCTTTCAGCCTTCCTCACCCACCAGCGCGTTCAACCCTCACTAACCGGCATACTCAACCACATTCACCACCAACTAGCACACTCAACCACATTTACTAATTAGCAAAGCATCAAGAACCCAGGCTAAGTAACTCCTACATGCCCAAAGTCATCCACCTGACCTCACTGGGGTGGTATATGTCCCTAAAACACTTAACTAGGAAGGAATATTTAGTTCCCCAAACATTCCTCTCACCATCCAAAGAAAAGGTAACATTTTCTCTTACCTTTCAGTTCAGTGGCCTCTAGCAGTTTCTTCCACAAACTGATGACTTCATTCATACGAGCTGCTACCTCATCCTTGGCGTAGTGGTTGACGTCAATCAGCTTTTGCCCAGCTTTCTCCAGGGCATCAATGCGGCTCTGGTTTGCTGAGAGCTCAGCCTCAAAAGCCTGATGCTTTTGTACTTTTCCTTGTAGGTTGGATGGGTCCTGCCAATAAAACAATGAAAGAAGGGGGTTCTATCTCGAACCTGTGTATGCCAAATTACCTCGAATTACATTCATACTTATCTTTATGGGGGGATGTCTAAAACAGGCAGCTTACATTAAGCTGACTTCTGAATCAGCTTAACTTTTTGAGATTTTTGAATCCTCTATTTCTTTCTTTAGCTATAATTTATTTGGGAGAGCTGTGTTTAGCTTACTGAGCGCTACACAGCAATGCTAACAGTACATTACTTTATAAGCTTCATCTGTGGCAGTTTTCATCTTCTCATTGACCCAACTCTTGAGCTCATCAGAGTCGCGGAAAAACTGCTGCAAGTGGAAGGAGTCAGCCAGCTGGGCCCGGCGACACATGGCTCTCTCGTGAAGGGCATTGCGGCGGCTCAACAGCTGAAAAACAAGGATCCTTGTGAATCTCCAGTTCTTACTCCCAAACGGATGTCCAGCTCAAGAGACCTAATGGCAACATCTGTCTTAGACGGGATATCCAAGTACAGAAAGGAAGAAGCATGAAGAAGCTGGAAACTTACAGCATCTCTGCGAGTGGCCACATCTTCCATCGCATAGTGGTTGTTCTGAATTAGCTTGGTTGCAAATTCATCTAGTGCCTGGGAAGGAAGATAAGAGCTCTTTATTGGTAAGCACACTATTCCCTAGCTTGGCCTCTGGAGAAAAGTAGCTGGTGATGAAACACTCCAAACCTTAACATACGTCAAGGTTTTCACTCTAAAGTTGGCGATGACGACATTTTCCCTGTAACTTCTGAGTTTTTGCTTGGTGTCGTTAGTCAGATATAACAAGATTGTGCCAGTTTCATTCAAGACGGGAGATATCGGATGCAGCACACTCTCCTGACAGGGGTCAGAGAGGGGTTACCAGCCTCCCACTCCTTACTCCTAAGATGTATCTCAGTGGGAAGAGCATCTCACGTTGGCTCTGAACTACTCTGAGTGAAAGGTAGATTTCAGTTTGGGGGGTTTTCGTTCTATCAAGTTGAGGTATCTCTCTAACAAGACAGTGTCATCATCATGAGGTTTCAAGCACCCACAGGAGTGTCTTATGCATAGATCCTTCATCAAATCTGTTAGGAAACCTTCTAGGAAAAGAAGAGACTTGTGGCTTACTCTAAGGATCATTTGAAGGCACTGACAAAAATAAGGGGTCTTACTGTAATCTTTTCCTCCTGGGCACTGAGGGATTTCTCGAAGTCCTCATGCTTCTTGAGAAGCGCTTCCACACTATCCAAGGAATCTCCCAAGTCTTCATTTAACAGGAATGCCTTGCAAAAGGAAACAAAGTATTCAGAATAATGGCCTATTCCTTTGATATTCTAAGACTGGAACACAAAGGCTATTTTGGCCAAAATACAAAAAGAAGGAAAGATATTCTATGGCTATTAAATTCCTAAGATCTGTTCTGGAAAGTCTAAAGTCCTTTTAGATTCACTTAAAACCAATCCAGCAACATCACGAAATCTTTGTTCCACATTCTACTGAAACTTCCTTCAAATAGCTTTTGTTGCTTCTGTTAGACTTAAGATTTTGTATAATGCTAAGTTCTAAGAAAAAAAATCTCTTTGATAAAACATTTTGCATGACACTAATCTGAAAAACTGGGCTCTTTCTGAGCACCTTGTAATCTCAGCAGGCAGAGGCACTGGCAGAGCTGACTGAAGCTTGCTCAGTTCCCCCTCTTTCCTGACTCAGAACTGAAACGGTATTGAATTCCTAAAACAAAATACGCAAGCTACCGGAGAAAGAGACAAAACACAGACCTCTCGGCTCACTTAACTGGTGAGGCTCCTGCTCACAGATTACCTCTTGCTTGCTCATCCAGTTGTCCACTTGCTCAGTGTCCCGGTAGAAGAGCTGGAGGTCCATGCACTGCTCGTACTGCTGCCTGCGTAGCTCCCATAGTTCCAGCAGCGCTGCTCTCTCTTCAGAAAGGATGGTCAGCTTGGAGGGACAGAAGACAAGGTCAGGGAGGAAAGGTCAGTCCCAATGCCTCTGAGTCAGACTGAAAGGCTGCCCTGGAATTCCTAACCATAGTGCTAATCTTCAGGCCTGTTTTCTGAATTGCAAAAGGGGAGGAACAACATTCACTTGTATGTGTTATGTTCAATAGAAGAGGGATGATCCTGTTCTAATTAATCTAGAATTAATTTACTGTCACATTATCACAAATGATTTTAGGTAAAAATGCTAAGTAAACTCCTAGGTAAAGGAAAAACGGCATATATGTAAAAGTGAGACAATATAAATGGAGTAGGGACTCTCAACTGAGAAATGTCAATTGAGTGGGTGCTTCATAAAATATGTTAAATAAATTTATGAATGCCCTAAAAATAATTTTTAGGCTCCAAAGTTATTCATGACAAATTCTTTCTTTGAAATGTCTCCTCCTAGTTTATGTAATATTAAAAAAAATATATAAAAGTCATTATCTGATGTTCCTCAGGCAATTTTATACTCCAAGATACTTTGAAACTTATGATTATAAACACGTACATATATCATTCTATAAAAATTTGTTTCCTCTTTGCTCAACTCCTAATTCAGGACTCAGCTCCCTGCAAAAAGTCCCTGTAAGTTGGAAATGTGTCACACACGTCCCAGATAACAGGGAATGTCTCCCGGGCCAATCAGCACACTGAATGTACATCTTTTTAAATCTCTGAAGAGAAAAGCTGCTCCTTTTCAAGCAGAATCTCTGTGTAAGTTTTCTTAAGCATCATGGTGAGTACAATATCTGGATATTTAAGATGGATAATAGCTTTCAGAGACTTTTAGTGAAAGAACCTAATTTCCTCCTCAAAAGCTCCTTTTTGGCTGGGCACAGCAGCTTACGACTATAATCCTAGCACTATGGGAGGCCAAGGTGGGAGGGATTGCTTGAGCTTAGGAGTTAGAGATCAGCCTGAGCAATCAGAGTGAGAACCTGTCTCTGCTAAAAATAGAAAAATGAGCCGGGCGTTGTGGAGCATGTGTGTGGTCCCAGCTACTCGGGAGGCTGAGGCAGGAGGATCCCTTGAGCCCAGGAGTCTGAGGTTGCAGTGAGCTATGATGACACCACTGCACTCTACCTGGGCAGACAGAGTGAGACCCTGTCTCAAAAAAAAAGGGGGGGAATTGAACCTCACTCCTCCCCCCTTCATAAAATAAAAAAAAAAAGCTCCTTTTCTCCTCTCTTACCTTCTCTTTCACTTCATCTGAGGCGTAATGACCAGCAGCAAGCAGAGCCTGTCCAGACTCATCTGCAGATTTAAAGCTGTCTTCATGAGCATCAATTTCACCCTACAGGGGAAAAAAGGGCACAATTTATGCCCAGCATCTTATGAAAGAAAAATAAGGTACTGAATTTTAAATAATCATTACAAGTCAGACTATCACATCTAAAATGAGAACAAAATGAAAGATTAGGTCAGGTTCCCTAAGACATCATCAGTCTAGGTCCCTGCTCACTGATGAAGTCCTTTTCCTCCTGGCTTTGTACTCCACCTCTGTCATCACTGAGGTTCTACACACCCACATGGGTCTAAGCTCCCTCTTCTGTTCCACTGGTCTGTCTTCCTTGTGCCAAAGGGATTTGTTTACTATGATTTTATAGTACCTGGTAGGGTGAGTCCCTCCCCCAGCCCCACCATGTTCTTCAAAATTGTCTCAGCTATTTTTAAAATTTTTTTCTTCCAAATCAATTTTAGAATTAGCTTATGTCATTTCAAACACACACACACACACACACACCTGCTGGGCTTCTGACTGGAACTGCATTGACTGTATACATCCTGGTGAGAATTTGCACCTTTACAAAAGATCATTCCATCCTTGCACTACATAAGTCATCCCATCTATTGAGTTTTTCTTTAATGGCTTTCAACAAAGTTTTATAGTTTTCTCCACAAATGTCTTGTACAACTTTTGTTACATTTATTCCCAAGTACCTTATATTTGCTGTGATTACAAGTAGTATTTTTAAAAATTATGTTTCTGTTGCTAGTGCAGAGGAATGTGTTTGACTTTTGCATGTTGATTTTATATCTAGCACATTAAAACCTCTCAGACGGCTTAATGGTAAAAATAATTTTTAAAATACTGTGTAACAGTGTTTTCAAAAATTACTTAGAAAACCCCCTTTCTTTTTAAGGGAAAGCCTATTAAGATCCCATAACTAGTTTTCTGTGGAACATACTCTGGGGAAATATCAGAATAAGAAATTTAGATTTACTCAAACCAATTATGAAATTCAGCATTTAAACAAAGACATTTTTTAAGATGACACAGGATGGTTGTACAAAGTAGTAGCACCTCTACCTTGCCAGAGCTCGTCTCTTTGCTTTTATGGATCACAGTTAACCTCCTGACATTTAACCCAGTTAACCCTCTATTAGAAGCAGGTAGAGCAGGTCTCCAAAGGCAAAACCAACAACAATCCTTATGTTCAGAGACACCTGTGAATAACATTTTACCACCTCCGACTATAGGCATCACCAGATATACTGATGCATTATAAGCTAATGCCTTTACTTCTGGAAGATCCTGGAGATACCACCTTGTGCTCTTGGTGTCTATCCAGCAGGGCTTCAGCCCCAGCCACATCGTTGGCAAGTTCATCTGCATTGATGAGGGCCTTCATCTCAGTCACCCAGCTGGTGAGGTCACGGAAGTCTGCAAGGAAGCGCTGGAGCCTAGGGAACACCAAAGGTCAGTCAGATGTTTCCAGTGGAAGTCCCATGGTGGAAAATAGCCTCCCTAAAGCTCTGAATTCTATGTTCTCAAAATTCCAACAAACCATACAAACTTTAGTTCTGGGAAATACAGAATTCTCTCAATCTAGACTGTGAAGGAAAGCAAGAGAAGGCCGAAATCAATTCTTTAAAACTTAGGTCTGTCCATCACTGTAATGCTCCCATCTTGTCCCACATTTTCAACTTCCTTGTTATTCCCAGGTTCAGCCCCTGGTTAGGAAGAAGCATTCTTTTCCTTTCCAATCCTTGGCTTAATTTTAACAAGCTATTTCACATGATGCTCAGATACCTATGGAAATATTTCCACTTCTATCAGTCATAATGCAGTGAAACAGGATGGAAGAATTTATAAAGTTATAAATGCTACATATATACCACACTTTATACACTATAAAGTTGCCAGTCCCCAAACAAATATAACATAGGTAAGAAAAGTGATCTGCATTTTCTTAGTAGGTGACACCTGGCAGGGTACACAGAAACCTTCTCAGAACATAGAACTGAACCTTAACTCTGCTTTCCCCTCTTTAAAAATACGTCAAATGATACCAGTTGTTACGCCCTGCAGGATTATTTGCACCTGTATGAATCATTGAGCCTCGCATGTCTCTCTGCTGCCAGAGTACGGATCTGCTCCCAGTTCGTAATCAGTTCCTCTCGCTTCACTTGAATCTGAGTAGCACTCAGAGGGTGGGACTGCTGCAGGCGGTCAGCTTCGGCACACAGGGCTTTGACCTAGAAACACACTGTCAGAACTGTTCTCTTGACTCTTGGTAACTTATTTATAGAATCAGCTGCTCTCAAAACCCACCTTGTCCTCTAAAGCGGCAAGATCTCTCTCTAGACCCTCATGTTTCCGAAGCAGAGCCTGAACACTTGCCAGGTCTCGGCCAAAATCATCGGAGGCCATTAACTGCTCCTTTTCCTTAATCCAACTGATGGTCTCATCCACATCCCTGAGAATAGAGGCCCCAGTTAATTCACAGCAATGACGATTGTCTAGGAGAACTGGGAACATCCCACGGGGCCAAGACCCAGCTAGCTCTGCCATCTCATTGGCATAAGCCCTGTATTTCACTATGCCTGTCAAGGGAGATGCCCATCCCCCAAAACCCTCTCTCGCTTGGTACCTGTTAAAGCGCTGAACCTCAGCCGCCCCAAAGAGCTTGCCCTGCCTCTGAAGGGCCAGCCCCTTCAGCCGCTGCCAGGCTGCATTTACTTCATCCTGCTTAGTCTTGATCAGCTCCTCCTCAGGGTGCTGTTCCTAAACAAGAGTAGAAGAGACTGGATTTGGTCCATAACCTCTGGCTCCTCCAACTAGTTACCCTTGGGTTGTCTCCTTGAATTATCTGTGTTAGTCAATCTCTATCATTCTGAAGAAAATCACAGAAGAAGAAATACTGGTCTTCTCTGTAAAAGGACATGAACTTCAGCTCAAAAGAGCTCCTATTTCTTCTTATAAAAAGGAGAGCTCCATTATCTATCCCTTGTAGTGTGGTTAGTCTATAAAGTGGTTATGAGCAAAAGTACCACAAACTTTTATGTTAACAAACATTTTGGCTGCAACTTTGTGGTAGCTTCATCAACGCAACTTTGTGGTAGCTTCATCAACGCACCCAACTGCCCCAACTGCTTGAAAATTTGGTATTTCAAATGTTCATGAGGCTGTTAAGCATTCTTGCTCATACACACAATTTTCAGGGTTCAAGGGTTTGTTCCTGGTTTCAGACTGGAGATATTTCTTTAAAAGTATCCTTTCCCACCAAACACATTTTGGGTTTTTGTTTTGATTAAAAATAACATATAAAGTAATAAGGTGAAAGATTTCAGGGTTCTTAGATTTATTTGGGAGATCATGGGCCTGGCCTGATTGCTTTTCTCAAGTACAACACTAGGATGCCTCAGGGTTTGGGGAGATAACACATCTGTCACTGTGGAAGGGTGAGATATTTCTGAGGAACGCTGACTGTTCTTTCTCTTAATCACTGACCAGAAAAAGGGAACAAGTACCAGCCCTGAAGCAGATTTATAAATTTGAAATTGGTACCCCCCCAAATCAAATTTCCCTAAAAGTAAAAAATACCCTTTAGTTCCTACTACTTGACGTTTTTAGAGCCCTTTGAACCCTGCAGTGGAAGGAGAGAATAAAAAAGCAGCTTATGGAGCTGCACACATAGGCAATGGGGAAGGGTTGTCATTCCCTCCTAATGAGCCACAGTGGAGAACCTATTCATTATAAAGTCCCCCCAGGCTCTGAAGAGAGCCCAGGGAAGCCTCAAATCAAAAAGGAAGGGGAGAGCGAAAAGGCATTGGCAGACATCTGCCAATACTAAGCAGGCATTCACCACCACACCCTCGTCTGAGAAACCCCAAGACCCAGCTTCAGCAGCCCAATAAAAGCTTCACTCAGCCCCACCCAACAGAGGGGGGAGGAGAAAGATCAAATGAACTCTGCCCTTCCTGCCCGAGGCAACAAGTTAAAAAGCATTTTCTAATTTAGGTGTAATCAGTGTTGTGCCTTACTTTCATCTAAACAAAACTCTTAGACACGTTTACAAAAATTTGCTCACTCAGAATTTAGGGTACCAATCATCAAAATTTTCTTCAGAATACACCAGAAAGTTAACACAATGATGTTGTGAGAAGCACCTTGCTATTTACCTGAATGAGTTTGGCAGCAAACTGGTTCACTTCATTAACTCTTTCTTCGTGAGCAGCCATATCTGTTTGAAACTCTTCAAATTTCTTCTGTAAAACCTCCACATGCTCCAGGTCCTGGCCCAGCTCTTCAGAAGTCACAATTGCTTCCTATTTAGGGACCATAACAGAGCAAGAGTCACAAACCAACACTTGGTAACAACAGCTCCTAGAAACATGAAACAGACGTATTACAGATGGGGCCATGTTATCGTGAATGGATACGGTTTCCTGCGTAGTTTGTGATTTGATTCCTTGCACAGCTAAGACGTTGAGCTCACAGCACGTCTATGTCAGAGACTCCAGGTTCCAGAGCAGAACGCACCCGGACGGCAGCTGGCGCTGCGGCAATCCCGCTCCCCCCCTTGCTTCCACGGGCTGCACCTGGGCCAGTTCCGCTCTCCCTGCGGATCACAGAGGAGTCTCTTCCCTTTCCTTGAGGAAGACTTAGGAAACCTTCTTTCCCCAAACACACCTTGTCATTAATCCAGTCCATCACGTCCTCACATTCTCGTAAATACTGCACCAGCTTCTGGGCCTGCAGCAGTTTGATTCCTTTCTCCCGCATCTTCTCCAAAAGTAATTCCCATTGGCGGTGCAGCTCCATCAAACGAGTCTGGAGGTTAAAAATCAGATTTTTAATCAGATCACAACTGGCTCTGTGGGATCTGGCTCTTCCACAGAATTCTGACAAGTTAGAGACCTCATGGAGCTCTGAATAAAAATCTTTTAAACAGATAATCCCTAAACCAAGATGAAATGGTAAGTTTAACTGAGAGTAGAAAAAAGTACACCCTTCACAGTGGTTTGGTAGGTCTTAAAGTTAAAATAACTGACCTTTCATAGGTATATTTATTCTAGTTTACATCAGGAAAATGATCAGTGTTATTAATTATATAATTAATATTAATACTTATTATATAATTATTATTAATAATTATTAAATTATTAGAGTGGGATTCCTAGGCCAGAACACTATTAGGGAAGGAAAGATGAGGAATTAATATGGAAATTGAGCAGAAATTACTAAAGGGTATACTCTGAATTCATGGAGGCAAGGGAAAAACAAAAGAAGAGGTCCTATAGGCATCATAAATGTAAAGGGTATGAGGCACAACAGGAAAATCTTAGTATAAAAGCAGAAAAGATGGGGTCCTGAAAAGTAATCAGCTATCAAAATGGATTCTTGGCCGAAAAAGTTTTGGAGTTTCTGTGAAAAGATACTGTTTATGGTACAATACATCCCAAGTCAGGTTTATTTGAAACTTCACCCAAGTGTCAGCCACAGGGCCAAACATATTCACTTCCCAGCATCTTTGGGTTCTCACAGCACAGGCCCAGTAAGGACTTGGCAAGAACTGGGGGAAATTGATAATCAATTCAAGCTTAGATGATGCATTCCAGTATTCCAATCCAACCTCAACGACTTGATTATGCCTACCCAAGATACTGGGAGTTTCTGTATAACACTAACAGACATAAGTAAAACAAACAAAAAGGTTTAAACACTAACACAAAAGAAGCCTGAGATCCGCCCATTGTTGAGATGCCACTCCTGGCAAAATAAAAACTTGAAAGCCATGAGACAGTCAACATGGGTGGATTCTCTTAGAAACAAGTGTGGATGTTTCATTTGAAAGGGTGGGGAGGGTGATAAATGCACACACAACTCACTTCCACCGCTGCTGGGTAAAACTGTGACCCACCACTGAGAAAGAAGTGAAAGGCATTCCAAGGTGAGGGAAGAAAGGCAACCAACAGCAAGTCATACTCCACCTACTCGGATGTGGGACCCAATGTGGGTGGCGGTGACTATGGGGCGCCACGCCGTCCGGTATGGTGTGAAAGTCTAAACCAGTGACAGACAGGTTATGCAGGACACAGACACAGCCTTCACATGCCACCCACCTGCCTCTATCCTACTGCTGCCTACCAAACTAAGGTACTGAGATATGGGACCAAATAAATTACCAAGCCAGAATCACCATAGACTCTGTGAACATGAAAGTAAAGATTATTTGGACCACAGGAAAGACTAAAAAAAAAACCAATTAATAATTAAGAAGAAAGTACAGATTAAATGAGAGCTCTTTGCTCAAATTAACAATGAGACCACAGAAGACGAGAGAGAAGCCTCTGACGCTCAAGGCAACTGTCAGTCTCACAAGTTTCGTTTTCACACACTCAGGTAAAGAACTAGGGCAAAGCCTGTTCCAGTACTGGAACACTTTTCCCATTCCTGGTGTGTCTGATCTTGTAACTATTGCCAGTTAGAGTCCAGGTGCACAGGCTCACTATTGTTTAAGGGTGTGAGTGGGCAGAAAGGCAGGTGCATTCAGAAACACACTGAAAGCCAACAGGGTGGAGAGAAAGCCTGGCTCTGACTCAGGTGGATTTCTCAACAGGGGCATGGGCAAGCAGCAGGAGCCTTCAGAGAAGCACCTGGCGGAAACATTAAGGAAAGAAGACAGGAATAAAATACAGGTTGGAAAAATGAAGCAAACAATTGTGACCGGATAAAGAAAGAGCAGAATGAAATTCCAATTCTGTCATCTATGAGCTGGGTGACTTTGGGCAAGTTACTCAAATTCTCCGAGACTTAGTTTCTACTCTTGTATAATATGGAGATAATGGCCACCTTGCAAACTTACTGTGAAGATTAGACATTAGCAAAGTGTCTGTACATAAATAGCTACTCAACAAACGGCATTTAACAATATTTTTAATGTTGTTTTTTTTGTTTGTTCCCCTCACCGGGAATCGAAGACCAGGCCTCAGCAGTGAGAGTACCGAATCCTAACCACTAGACCCCCAGGGATAATGTTGCTTTAATAAGCTTTCTAAACAGGGTAGAGGGTACTAATACACATGCATGAAGTCATCTTTGGGTCCTCCTCCCCTTTCCCCCTAGATTAATTACTAAAGCCAAACACTTGATCTGTTTCCGATGTTCCCCATCTGTAACCTGGTTATACTAGTACAGAGCAGCTCCATTTACTCTGGGAAAACAACTTCTATCAAGGAAATAATAAGGCATGCTGATTTCATTTACTATAAGACTGAATACAAAATAGTGGGGAAATGGGCAGATAAGTATCTGTATTTAATTGCAGAGACACTTATCACATTCCCTAAATGGGTTAAATGTAATTATACAGTTGGACATATGGCATTTGGAATTCACTTTTATTTTCTATTCACAATCACTACTAGTAATAGTTAATAATTATTAACCATAAGCTTTGGGCTAATTGCAAGTCTTCAATATGAGACTGCAGAGTATAGCTGAGCAAACATGAGACAACAAATATTTATCATTGAAAACCACTAGACTGGATCCTCAGGGAACAAAACCTCCAAATGGTTACCATGGAAGAGTGGGGGATAAAATATTTCTAGCTGGGGCCTAAGGGCACAGCTTTCATCTAAATCTTCAGGATTGCTTCGACAGGTAAAGGACTAGAAAGGGCTGGCTCTCACTGGAATGTGGCTTTAGATGACAAAGAACCAAACAGAACATATAGCTAGACATGAGGTGTATCAAAGAAAGATCAGAGCATCCAGTTATGAGAAACTCAATGTGTATATTTCATCATAAAGAGCTTTGTTTTCCCTTAATATCTTGGTATCAGAAATGTGAAACAAAGCAGAGAAAGATCAATTATTGCCTTGAACTGGCCAATGAACTGGCAGCAAAACAAGCCAGACCAAAGACCTTGAGGACTCCTACTTCAAAGTCAGTCCTATCACCATGGTCACTGACCAACAGGTGTCAAAGTCATTCCTTAGAGCTGGACCTTTAACTGGCTTGCTGCCTAGATCTCAGTAAGCCCCTCCTAGGGCAAGCCATCAAAATTTAGAAAGCATGCTCTCCAACAGAGAACTTTCTTTACAGTGTCTGTGATTTTTCTAGTTACCTTTGTATCCTAATCCCTAAATTTACCAATTTCATTAATATGCTCTCCCATCTCATTACCATCAGGGAATGTTATACAATCTTCTTTAAAGTATAATCACATTCTAATTTGTTCTACAAAAAGAGTATTAATTTCCTCACTGAGTATACAAACATTTGTTTATATTCATGCTAAGTCGTATTACAAAGGCAAGATTTGGGTAACTCCTTTAGGAGACTTCACAAATTCTAAGAAGCTGGAGAAGTCTATCTTTTTAGGAACCCAAATTGACACATAAGCACGAGTCCACACTCCTCCACCCACGTGAAGACCATCCATACCAGGCAGTACTCATACTCACCCGTATGGTTTCAGATGCAAAATGCCCTTCTGAGATCATCAGGTTTCCAGTTTCATCCAGCTTAATAATGGCTCCTGAGTTGGCCTGCACTTCGGCTTCAAAGGCCTGATGCTTCTGAAGCTTTCCCTGTTGGTGGACCATAAAGTGAGCCACAGGTGCAGCCACACAGCACCCGGTATTTTGTTTCCCCATTCCCCAGGGTTCCTCCACTCCTCGATCCTATCCCCCGTCGTGGATACATCCCTCAGTATCTCACCCATTCTGTATTTCCTCAGGTCCCCAAGCTCTCTGCATTCCTACCAGCCCTCGGAAAGCCTGGCCAGTGAAGACCACCAACTTTGTAGATGGAAGATGCTACAAAATATTCTAATTTTTAAAATTTTTTATTATTATAATTTTTTTATTATACATTTATTCCTTATTTTTTTCCTTTTTTTGGACCATAGTAGACAAGGAAAAATATTCTAATTTTGTGGTCTATCAGGAAATGAGCCTTTCTGTGGACATCCAATCCCTTCTAGAAATACAGAACCACACAGTTTCCTCAGCATGCAGTGTGTATCCTTGAATGATCTATACATATTCACTCACATACAACACTTTTTTTCACTTGCTTTAGAGGCCACACTCTGATCCTGCCTATATTCTATTTCTCTTTATCTCTTTTTCATTAAGTACTGAGCTGGGAAGGGGCCACACTAACCCAGTGTTCATCATTTTTTCTTCTTATACTACTTTGGTGTAGTAAAAAAAAGCCACATGGGCCCAACTACTGCTCCACTTGCTAACAAAACAAAATTTTTTAAAGTCTTTCACCAAAATCAATGAGAAGAAAGGCTTTTCCCCTTTTCTAAAAAACAGTTTTAAATATGTAATTTAAACCAGGCTTTGCTTTTGATAAGATTTACTAATTAAGTCTCCTAAAGGGACTCACATCTATGAATTTTTCCCAGCAACACTGTTAGCATGCCTTTCTCAAAAACACATACTCCAGGAGTTGAGTCTAATCTCTCCCCCACTGCAAGACCCTATTGTAGTAGTCTATTAATTAAAAACAAACAAACAAACACACACATATTCCAAGGGCTCAACCCAGACCCTCCCTGAAAAATGCTTAAGGATCACCAGTGGTTTCAAGTCTGTGGTTTGAGACATCAGTTTAAAGCATCCATAAAAAATAAATTAATACTTGCAGAATTCCAAATTCACCCTCACTAATACACTAAGGGCTTTTTAAAACAGTAAGTCCTTCCTTACATCTGATCTATTACATTCTTCTTGCTGCCTAATCCCTCAAGGTCATAATTAAATAACTTTGTCTGATTTTTGGGCAAGAACATTTGGACTCTTGAATTTTGGCAGGAATCTCCGGGAGATCAGACACACCTGCAAGTTGGTTGGATCTTTATAATTCTCATCAGATGCAATCTGAAGTTTTTCCTGAATCCATTTCTCCAGCTCCTCAGCATCTCTTTGGAAAAACTGGAATCGATAGGAATCTTCTAGCTTCTGACGACGAAGGGTTGAGAGCTCCTTGAAGCGGTGGTATCGGTCTAGGACCTGCTGACGCCTCTCCTGGATGTCCTCTGCTGTTTCCAGCACTTTGACCCCGCTTGGGTCCATTTTCTGAAAACAAAGAAGGCCCTGAGATAAGTACCATTAGACACCAAAATAGAGTCAATGGAATTAGCCTCTTTGAAGGAAAGAAAGAATTATCAGATAACCCTAGCAGATAAACAGTTGTGAGAGTAGCCCCTTGAAAGGATCTAACAGTGAAGCCTGGACCCCATTCCTTTGTATTAATAAAAAGGGCTGTGTACTCCCCTGTGACAGAGGATGCCTAGCCAACATGGCCACGAAACCAACGGAAAAGTATGAATGAGGGAACTATGGTTCATGTTGTCAATTCTACAAGGCTTTCAGGATTCAAAGGAAACACCAACCTTGGTGCTCAAAGAATTGTTGACAAGCCCATTCAAAGGTCCTTTCATCTGGTCTCTGCATTTCCTTGTGTGGGGATTAGAAAGCATTAACATTTAAATCAGCTTTTTTCTCTATCTTTCTAGATTTTGGCCTGTTATTTAAGGAAGGGAATGATTACAAAGTAAGTGAGTCCTTAATAGCAATAAACAATAGAATTCAGCTAGACAAAGTAGCTGATTTCTCAGTTACTCCAAAATGTCTTGAGACTATCAAAGAGCCTGGGCAATGAACAGGCTTAGTTCCACCAGAATGTACACAACTAAAAGAAAACCAAATCACGGTTTATCTTGTGGGGGGGGAATGGTGTTGTGAAAGATTTACCCTACTTGACTTCTCCCTGCTATTTTGGACAGCAAGAAGACTGCATAAACTCAGCACCAACTTCAAGCTAACCACAAATGCAGGCCAACTGGGTCAGTGGCGCTTCCCTGCAGCACTCAATCTGCCCCAACTTTAAACCCTTAGATTTCTGGGAAGCTTCACCAAACTTTAATGTCAAAAAGGCAACCTGACCTATTTATGTGAGAAACCCAGCATATGCTACTTGATCTTATCAAGAATAAGCCATTTTATCCTCTAACTAACTAAGGACCACAGAAGGAAATAGGTATAGGTTAATGACAAAAAGCTTCTAAATTTGTCAGTGACATGTCACCTTCCACGTAACAAGCCACCCTTCCTCTCCACGCCTCAATTTCCTAGAGTGACTAAAAACGGCAGGAAAAATGACATGGTCACAAGTCCCTTCCAATGTTAGTATCACAGCCTACAGATGGGCTTCTGGGTTTGGTAACGAAGCAGATTGATAAGCTTTAGGGTTCCTTCCAGTATTGTTCTATAATTTACAAATGGTATAAAATTGTGTCACCCGGGAAACATCTGGGAGCACTTCTGTTATCCTGTCACCTGCCCCAGCTAACAGAAAAGGGTGAGCAGGCTACCGACTAGGAATGAAGCCTGTGAGAGTACGGCCCACATCCAGAGCTGGGAGGTAAACAACACCTGCAGACCTGGGTGAGGCCAGAGTTTCTAGCTCACATCCCAGGTCCTTAGGTATTCAAGCAGCTCTCGGTGGTTGTGAGAAGGCACTGTCTGCACCTGATCAGAGGCCATCTTCCTAGGGAAGAGTACATGAAGTGATTTTAACCACATCGCCATTCCTTGCAAATTATTCTCCACATATCAACCAGTTATTTTTGTTATATTACTGTTTTTCTACGTAGTTTAATTTTTTTAACTATAAAAAGAAACATTCTTTGCCACTCCACACCCAAATCTTTTATAGTTCCCTTCTGACAGAGAAAAGAATCCACCTCTTTAGCAGGACCCTTCACGATCTGGCCCAACATACCTGGCTGATATCTTTCACCTATCCCCCCTACCCTTTGGGCATATAGAAATATTCTTTCTTCTCCAAAATACAGGAGTCCCTTTAAAACTCCAAGCCATATGTACATACATTCTTTGCCTAGAATGTCCCATGTCTCTTCTCTGCTTGGATAAGTCCGCTATTTATATCTCAACACCCAGCTGAAATGAGTCAACTGCAGGATACTGCCTCCTCACTAAACTGTACCCAGTTTCCTCCCTCCTTCTCAGATGTAATCGACTTCTCTGTAGATTCGAGAAGCACTTGTATGTACTTCCCATGGCATGATTAGACTGAGGAACCTAATCCTTGTATTCCTGATTTCTAGTATGCAGAGGTCATTATGAAATGTTTGTTAAATAAATGACCAAGTACCTGCCAAGTGTTGTAGCTGCTATGCAGCAGCCCTGAGTTCATTTGGAACGGGTAAGAGCTCAATAATGAATCCTTCACTTCCCATATTGTAAAATTGGAATTCTAGCCAGGTAAGTGCTAGATTCGTGACAAGAATGGCAAACAAAGAATGTGCTGACTACAGCTACACAACTGGGTGTCAACCTAATGAGTAAATCTGAATTACTAATCTTAGATTGACCACATGGCAGTGTACTCTGAGAAAGTAGCTGCTCTTTTCACTAGGATGGGGCAGAACCTCAGGGAAATGAAGCTCAAGAAGGCATAGCTTTGTATCCTCAGTAGGTAGCTGTGTCTAAAAAAAAATTTTCTATTTTTAAAACAGATGTCAAGAGAGTCCTTAAAACCAAAAACTGAGGGTGACCTTGAAAAACTACATGCCTCCTCACAGCAGAGTTTCTGTGATATTATTTAATTACAACAGGCAGTTCTAGTTTACACTGCTGCCCTAAGTACATTGGCACGGTTTGGAGACATACCAAACACACCAGCCACACTTCCTAGAAGTTAAACATGGCTTCACCCAGTCACCTTCTAGTTAGTTGTCTCCTCCAGCTGTATCTCACATCAAACTCCCTCACCAGCCCCAATTACAGGCTCTAAGCAGGGTTCATTTCCCAGCTCAAAAAGTTCCCTTTGCCAGGAAGACACTCTTCCCTCCCATTCCCAACCCTACAATTTAGTATCATATAAATCTCTCAGTCCAAAGCAAATATCTCGTCCTCCATGAAGTCTCTCTGAACTATTGGTCTCCACGTCCAATCTCCCTCGTCACTCATCTTACAGCACCATCACATTCTGCCACGTAATCACTGTGTTCTCCCCACCACATCAATGAGTTCTTTAAAGAACTATAAAGACGACTGTATGTCACTCTTACTTTCTGACCACAGAACTCAGGACTTGGCACACATTACAGAGCCAATTATATTCCGAACTTGGAAATAAAGAAACTGCTATCACTTTATAAGTAAGCAGTCAGGAGACTCTGGTGATCTAGTAAGCAAGTCACAGAGCCCAGGGTGACCCAGGATCCTCTAGTTCCCAGACTAGCATACAAGAACCAGTGATGATTCTTAACATGATTGCAGTTGGTGTACTCTTTACCGATGGCTGTTTGGTTATTTATTAATTCCTTTCACTCCCTCTTATTTTTTCTATCCCCACTTTGAAGTGAAAAATGGGAGGGGGAGGTATTAATCATTTTTAAAAAATCAAAATTATTTTTGTTTTTTAAAGATTGCATCTTCTTATATTAGTAAATAAGCAGAGTTAGAATCATTTATTTACATACTTCCTTTGTTGTCATCCCTCAGGAAACAATTAAGATGGAAAAACATTGGGAATTACGCACCTAATTTGTTTACTTGCAAAATTTGCTTGTAAAGACATTTTCCAAAGAAAGCATAGCTAATACATGGAACAATAACTACACTATACAAGTTCCTGAAAGATATCTAAGTCTTTGGGATTAAAGTATATGGTGTTGTCCTGCCGCCTATCATAGGATTCACTGTATTTCTAAAATCCTTTAGCCGCTATAGAAATCTCTGAGAAATCACATTTGGGAACAGCCCTTTACAATGGGGAAAAAAAGAACCTCCATCATAGCACCGCAAAGGCTGCACCTGAGCAAGTCCCCCTGCTTGGGCCCAGCTTGCTGATTGGACCCTACCAATCCAGGGAGGTGGTCCAGCGAGGCCTTGATGAAATTAACCAACCTAAAAGGACCTCTTTGTTGCCCCAGTGAAGTAGAATGAGTCAATTCTATACCAAGTGCTTTGGTCAGGCAATAATGGACTTTTCTTTTCTGCAGTAGATCAGCTGATGTCAGTAGGTGGGAGCTCTGCCAAGCCACCACTGGCTGTTTCCGGGGAGCCGGACATCTGAAAGTCACCAATGCGTTCCCACTGCAGTTGGCATTCAGAATTTTCATTTGCATGATTACAGGAGATGCCAAAATAGATTATGGGTTAATAACTTTCTCCACTCTCATCCTGATAGGGAACTGTCTCTAGTTTATCTACATGAGTTCCAGTTTTTTTGCTCCTAAAAGGGTCATTTCCAAAGACTACATCAAACACAGGAAAATTCTTGTAAGAACTACTGCCACCCAAAGGTGCTACAACCTCTCACCCAAAACTACGTCAGGGAGTTACTGGAATTTCTTGGACGCTGCCTGTGCACACCACATTCCTTCCATGACTGAGGCTGCATGCTGCAAGAACCCCACCCCTGCTGTGGCAATATGCAGCACACTGATAAGACGGAATCCACAGAGACTGTTCCAGGCTGTTCCCAGCCATATGGGATTAACACCTTTTGAGGGCTCGAGAAAGGAAAAATCTGGGAAATGTGCCATTAAAGAACAAACTCCAACCTTACCAACCTATCTACTCCACTAACTGCCCAAAAACCACAACGAAGGTGACTTCCTAGAAGTGCAATCAACTGACTGCTTATCTCAAAGTAGCCAACTGACTCTGATTTTGCCAATCAAGTCCGTGCACAGGGAGATTGAAGGAGGGAAAACAAAGTGCTAAATATTTGTCTGTATGTTTAAGGACAGCTTCCCATTTAAGGTAACTGAAGAAAAAGGTCATATTTTTGCAAATATTATTAGAGAAGACTGAAGGTGTAGGCTATTTATAAATGCTGCAATGCAGCAGTAAAAATGTTAGCTGCATCATTCAGCAAGTAATGTGAATTGATCTCAGGGGGTAAAACAGGAATTACAACTATGTCCTCTATTGTAATAAATAAAAAGGACTTGTTAGCATTCTTATACTACTGCCAGATCTCTGGGAAGGAAGAGGGAGGTCTAAAGATATGAATCTGGGCTAGAAATTTCTAATTTAATCCAAAGATACAACATGTCTCAGAATGACTCCTCATATCTAACACAAACTTACACACACTATCAACTGAAAATGGATTCCTACAAGAGACTAGATATGAATATCCTTGTCTTCTTGACAAATGCCAAGAGACAGCTGTCTGAAGCAGTTCTTGATACTTAGGGAATTTTTAGATGCCCCACCATACAAGGTGATATATCTATCTTTGGGGAGTGAGCAGAGGCAGTGGGTGGAAATCACACTGTGTTAAGCAACACAAAAGACTGCAGATACAAACATTTTCAAACCAAAGGTCAAATGCTTTGGACTCTGCAAACTTGGCCCCTGCAGTGAGTGGTTTAGGACACCCTCACACGGATCTTAGACAGTGGAAAAATTCAGCAATCAGTTTCTCTATAGAATCCCCAAAAAGAAAAAAATATATAGTGAAGCTGAAAGGAATCTCTATTAAAAACAAAGCATTGGGACTGATATTCTTTCAGCAAGCTGAATGTGCTGGATGTAAGAGGCATCTGGAATACTACAAAATGAATTCTGATTTTAAGGATGGATACCAGATACATTGTTTGGCAAGATAGGGATATTTAGGAACAGGATGAACAAATCATTTGGCTCTATGGAAAAATTCATAAACATCACCGAAAGCAAAAGGTCACAGATATCATTCATCAGTTTTGTTTTGTTGCTTAGTCAGAGCCCAAATGTGCAGAACCGACAATGCCTTTTTTCCATGGCTTAGAAAGCCAGCCTATTACCAAATTTTAGATTTGCAAAGCAAGAGAACTATATCCACGGATGTGGAAGGGCTCCCCTGAGAACAAACCACCAAAGAATTGGTTAGCACCCGTAAAATTGTGTAACAGTTGATTCTCAGATCAAACAAAATGAACTCAAAACGAGCTTAGCTGCAGATTTTAGTGGCATATCTGTTGGTAAGCAGAGAGGTAAATAATATATAAAGTAAGACTTTTAACACCATGAATAAAAACAACACATTTTTTGCTTAAACCACATTCCAGTAAGGATTGTGGATCCACATGTCAGCCTTCAAATTGATTAATTCATTTCAACTCATTAGCGCAATTCTGCAGAGGTGAGCAGGGACTTAGCTTTAAGAAAGCAAAAGATTCATACTGCATTGCATCAAAATCCAGAAATGCAGAGCAATGTTGAGAAAACTTACTTCTGAATGCTTCCCAAATACTATCTTGCTGCTACTTACCTTTTAACCTGTAAAATTCAGATGAAAGGTATTTAAGTGCAACATATTGTCACTATGATTCAAAATAGGAAAAGATTATAATGTGGCCCATTTTTATAAACCTCCTTTAAATAATTAATTAATTGATCCGATTTATAAAAGGGCCTACCTTGGATTTATCACCTATAATCACTAGAAATTTCCAAAATTTATATTTCTCATTTTGGGATATCAATTTAAAGCATTTTTCTTTTTCTTTTTGAAAAAGGTCCGATTTAGGAAACACTCAAAAACTGTAAACAAATAAAGGGAGCTTTTTTTTTTCAAACATGAAAATGCAAGCTCCATTTCATTACAGGTATTGTGACAGAAGAAATAAGTCAATGGAACAGGAAACAAACCCAAGTTTACAATATTTGTCAAATTTTGAAAATACTATTTTTACTATATCTTTTCAGATTATTTTTTCCAAATTCCTAGGATAATCTGTTTAGTCCCTTGGTTCTAAAAAACCAAGTAGCCACCAATAAAAAATCAGCAAACACTACATGCAAACACCA
This sequence comes from Daubentonia madagascariensis, assembly GCA_023783475.1. Taxonomy (NCBI): domain Eukaryota; kingdom Metazoa; phylum Chordata; class Mammalia; order Primates; family Daubentoniidae; genus Daubentonia; species Daubentonia madagascariensis. The sequence continues at coordinate 5,701,066 of JAKFHU010000776.1, forward strand.
GTTTGGTGATAAGAAATTAATATACTCATGCCTTAAAGAGAAAGAGAGGAAGGTAATAAACAGGAGGCTTTGGAAATTTTAGAGTAAATTTACTAAGACTTCTGATAAGGTAACACCAAAAAAAAAAAATCCCAAACAAATCCTAACCAATCTGCTTAACAGAAAGGTCATGCAGGCAGGGTTTTTTCCAACTTCTTTGACACAAATGTGTCCTCACTGCAAGCCAGGCAAAACCAAAGAGGCAACACATTTTTTGCATGCTGGTCAAATACCTGGACTCTGCGTTTACGAAACGATGACAACATGATGGTGGAATGTGGAGTCTAAAGAGGGAGGGGGAAGAGCAAGATAACAAGCTTCTAAGGGCAAACTGGACAAAATCATTTCAAATAAAATGAATACATTTAAACGTACTTAATGAATACACGTAAAAATCCAATTCCAGATATTTTCCCAGTGCTTTCTCTTTACTCTTTCTTTTCTTTTTTTGAGATAGAGTCTCGCTCTGTCACCCAGGTGAGAATGCAGCGGTGTCATCATAGCTCACTGCAACCTCCAACTCCTGGGCTCAAGCGATCCTCCTGCCTCAGCCTCCCCAGTAGCTGGGACTACAGGTGCTGCCATGACACCCAGCTAATTGTTTCTATTTTTAGTAGAGATGGGGTCTCACTCTTGCTCAGGCTGGTCTCCAACTCCTGAGCTCAAGTGATCCTCCCACCTCGGCCTCCCAGAGTGCTAGGATTACAGGTGTGAGCCACCGCGCCTGGCCTTTTCTCTTTATTTTATACAATGTCTAAATCCCACCGGTGATTTAAAATGTGGAAAGAGAACCACATTTGGGTTCTCTGCCAAGACCTGGGAGAACCAAGGCTCCCAGGTCTTGGCAGTTACTATCTATCCAGCCTCAGTTTCCCCACCTGTCAAAGTAATAATACTGAATATATGTATGTATTTTTTCTTTTAAAAATTAGAGACAGGGTCTCGCTCTTGCTCAGGCTGGTCTTGAACTCCTGAGCTCAAGCAATCCTCCCTCCTCGGCCTCCCAGAGTGCTAGGATTATAGGCATGAGCCATCGCGTCAGCTGATACTGAATATATTTTTAAAAACTAAACATGCCCTCCCCCAATCCACATTCTGATAAATTAATCGAGAATCCTAGGACTAGATGATTCCTAAATCCCCTTCCATTCAATAATAAGCATGATTTCATGAAATCATCAGAAACTAGAACTCAAGCTACAAAGATCTGACTTGGGCCTAGTTTGCTGGTATACTTACTTTACCAAATACTATTTCCTGTTCAAAACTGGTACAAGAGGAATATGCAAAAACGGTGAAAGGGAGGTGATGGTTCACTGCCCCAATCGCCTTACCCCCCCACACACGCCCCTGCATTCCTGGAGTCAGCATTTGCTACCAGAGTGCTGCATTCCTCTCTACTGTGTGGACACAGCTGATGTGCCGCCCGCAGACCCCAGCACATAACTAGCACATAACTAGCGGAGTCATCCCACAGTCCATGGAGGATTGATTACAAAGGCATGCCGGCCTCGGCCCACTGTCCTTAGCGCAGGTTCAACAATGACAGGACATGGAAGACTATTCCTGACATCCACTTCTTTGGATCTGCCAACAGCCCCACCCTTTAGGATGAAGGCAGGTAAGGAAAAGTAGAGAAAATTCTAACCCAAGGAACCAAAAGATATAATTAAAACAGCTCTCCTCACCTTAACCTCTTCAGGTTGCTTGACAGGCTTACTTTGGGGCCTGTGACATATCAGATTTCTCCAATTAGATGACTACAAAACCCACTGCCAAACCAAAAGCATATCAGAAAATAAGTTACTAAGCTGATGGTTTACAAGAACTGCTTCACATTTGTCCAGTACAGAGCAAATCCTCCTTTGCAGTCTTTCCATCTGGGTCCCTGGATAACAGTTAACACACTTTGAGGGTCCCTTTGAGTAATTATTGGCCCAGTTACTAAAAAAGGCTCACTGTTAATTTCCTGCACAGAGGCCCTTACTGCAGCACTTTTTTTCCCCTGCAGCACATTTTTTAAACTTTGACTTCAATTTGACCTTTCAAAAATCTAAGATATTAGCTGCAACGAAAGGAAAAATAAATGACTAGTTTAAGGAGTCGGAATCTTGGCTCAGTGGCTTCATACAGCTGAGTGTTCCTGCTGCTATTCCTAAGATTTTGTTTCCTGGCTGCAAGACTCCCCCACCCTTCCATCTTTGATACTTCTGTTTTACTTATGTCCAATTGCTATGACGACGTAATTTCTCAACACATTATGAAAATACTTCATATGGTCTCTCTTTTCTTCTTCCCAGACAGCCATGATGTTAAGTGTTTCTAAAATACCATGATGAAGACAGAACAAAGAGCCTAAATATTTTAGGATCTATTATATAAAAGAGATCTGACAAGGTGTTGAGCAGTTCAAGCATCATCTCAACCCAGCGTTCTGGGCTATTCAGGATTTTCATTTAAAACATTCATTCAATCCTTAACTTTAACAAGCCCCTTGTTTAAAATATGTTTTATTCCAGTACATAAAAGACTTTTAAAAGCAATTTTCTTTGGAAACCATCTAACCAAATTCGCAGGGTAGGCTTTCAAACAAAAGACTGCTCTACCATTCAACAGTAGCATGGTTGTAGAATTTTTGACAAATACACTGTCCTCGACTCGAAAGATCCGGTCTGGGGGGGCGGGGAAGAACTCTAAGCTATTAAGTTATTTAATTTGGGTCTCATACCAAGCAAGCACCGCATCCACCTATTATTTACAAACAAATCACAATTAGGGAGGAAAGAAATGTTTATTACAAGGAAAGAAGAGGAGACGGCCAGTCTCGGACCCTTCTGCGTCTAGACAGAGGGCCAAGATTCGCCACACAGGATGAAACTAAGGTCAAAGAGCCCTTTACTCTATGCTCTGGGCTCTTCCTCCCTCAAGGGTTGGCCGGCACTGCTCGCGGAGAACGAGCTGCAGAAGTCGCTCCCCGCCCAGGGAACGGACCGGGGCGTGGGGGGGGGGGGTGCGGGGAGCGCTCTGCAGGGAGGGAGATGGCGAAGATCCCGACAAGGGAGCCCCCACCCACCTGCCGCAGCCCGATGGGCCAGGGCGGGGCCGCAGCCAGACTGGGGGGTGGCGGGGAGGGACCCGGCGGCCTCGCGCCCCCTCCCCCCCGTCAATGACATTCCAGCGGCCAGCGCCCAGCCTCGGCCCGGCCGCTCCTCGCAGCCCCCGCGCCACAAAGGCGGTGGCGGCCTGCTCGCCCGGCTCCTCGGCCGACGGGAAGGAGCGGCGAGGCCAGCCTCGCTCACCTGTCCGCGCGCCGGCCCCGCCCCGCCCCGGGGACTGCCCGGCTCCCGCCCAGGGGTCGGCTGCCCAGGGGCCCCGCTCCCGCCCGGAGCTCCCTTGCTCCCCGTCTCACCGGCTCCTGGGGGGTGAGGGGCGTGGGTACGCCCCGCCGAGGGGTGCTCAGGGACGGACCCGCCTACGCCGAGGACGCTTCGCTCGCTCCGCAGCGGGTAGTGGCGGCGACGCGCGTGCCCCCCTTCTTTTATAGGCGGCGACGCGCGCTCCCGCGGCCGACGGGCGCGAGCGCGGGGGAAGCGACCGGGCGCTGCGCGAGGGGAGGGGGAGCGCGCCGGCGATGCGGAGGGGGCGGGGCTCCCGCCCGCGAGCCGCCCGACCGCCCGGGCGGAAAGGGCCGAACGGTCCCGGAAGGAGCCGAAGCGGCGATGCGGGGGAAGAGGCGAGCGAGGGGAGGGCCGCGGGAGGATGGGGAAGTAGGGCGCGCGCAAAGGGTGGGGGGTGATGGTGCAGTGGAGTCACTGCCTCCGCCCTGGCAGGCCGAGACGCTCCTGCCGCACCTCCCTCCCCGCAGCCTGGGCCCTCCAATCCTGCCCCTCCCTCCCGCCCTGTGGAGAGTCGTCTGCACCGCACCCTCCGCCCCTGGGAGCCCTTCCAAGACTGCGGCGAAGGGCGGGGCCGGGGCCATCGCCGCAGTGGGGCCGGGATGCTGCGCGCCCTGGCCGGAAAAACGCCCAGACCCAAGGAGTGAGATCACCCTCGTGCTTCTCTTCTTCCTGCCCACTTTTCCGAGGAGGAGGCTGGCGCTGGGGACCCAAGTCATCCTACTCTGGTGGGGGCTGGGGTGCGGCAAACGAGGATGATTTGGGGCCCTGGGTTTGAGGAGGTGGTAAGAGGAAAAGGCCAAATCCGGATCAGAAAAAATGAAAAAGTCGACTACTTTGGGACATAAGTCTGGCATTCCGGGATTTGGAGAGTTAATAATTTCTTATAGTCTTGAAGCAAACGCTTTCTCACAGGTCGCAAGTGAAATGAGATGCATTAGTCATATTTCGTAAACAAGACATTAAGGTTCTTTCTGCAACAATTAATTGAGCTTTCCTTGTGTACCAGGCACTATGCTAAGCATTCATGTGTATTACCTTTATTTTTTTAATCTTTGTAATAATTTTATGAGGTAGACATTATTTCCCTATTTTACAAATGAGCACCCTGACATAGAGGCGAAGGTCTTTTGCTCCAGGTCAGACAGCTACCAATTGAAGATGTAGGATTTGAAAACCTTCTCCTTGAAACAGTATATATATATATATATACTGTATATATATAACCTTCAAGTAGGAAAGGGAGGCATTTTAAGGGTCTGGCTCTACACTCCACAGCCCTTGGTTAGGAAGGCCTTTTCCGGTCCCCATTCTGGTGACAGCTGGGCCGCAGCCATTGGGAGTAACACCCAGTCATTCCTGTGCAGTCAGGCAGACCGAGAGCTCTGCAGCTCCGGAGGGCCTCAGCCTCCTGGTTACCAAGCAGCCCTCCTCTTTAAATAATTATAAAAGCATTGGCCACTGCACCAGAACTTGGGCCCAGGCCCAGCCCTGAGCTTCCTGGTCCTCTGCAGTTTGGCTGCTTCTCCTATGCCTGGGACCTGCAATCTGGTTTCTAAGCTGCCCTGGCTGTAGCTATGCTACTGAGGAAAAATGTCTCTATTCCCTCACTGCATTGGAGTAGAAAGAAAAGAAAAGAAGTGGCCACACCCCAGTAGCTGCTTTACAGAATCTGGAGGAAAAATGTAGGAGCCTCAGAGGCATTTCCTGCAATCTTCTACGTAGAGAAAACAGGGCCGGGTACCTCCTGCCTGGGGTGTGCATTTCTGAGAACAGCTAATGGCAGCCATGGCCTCTTCTCCAGCCAGTAGCAGCAAAATGTTTAGTTATATAGTCAGCTTTGGGTACAAGATGGCTAACACAATCATGGCTCTCCAAAATGTCAAGACCTTCTGCTCCAGCAAAGACTGCATCTCAGGGCCGTGGTCAGGAGCTATTAAAAAGAGAGAGTTTTTCTTTGAAATGACCCTGGCACCGTAGTGAAATGGGGGTTTTGCTGCTTTTGCCAGATGCAGAAGAAACTGGAATCTAAGAGAGAGCCCTGTATCGATACAGAAACTAAAATCTTACTTGTTGATCCTTTGTCTGATCTGAGACATGGCCAAGAAACAGTATCCCCAGCACTTTCCACCTCCCACTCACTCACCCACCCTGTTCAGCACTTGGCACTGGAAATGAGCCATTTAAAAAGCCATTCTTCACATTTTCTATTGTCTGCCTACCTCACCTCCCACCAATTTCACCACATGCCTAACACTTTACTAAATGTAGGGGGGCGGTGAGCAGCAAAAAAGCACAGGATAGTGTAATGGCTCTGTAACCAATCAACTCCATCTTCTTAGTCATACCTCTCCTGGCCTCCTGAAAAGCAGAGGGTAGGACTGAATTCCAAACACCTTTTTCTAGTTCCAGCAGTCCTCTGAAGGTTTGATATACCTTTCCAAGTTGTTCAAAAGGTCAACTGTTGGGGAGCCAGGCATGGTGGCTCACACCTCCCCAGCTACTTTCGAGAATCACTTGGAGTTTGAGATCAGCCTGGGCAATACAGCAAGACCCCAACTAAAAAAAAAGGCTTATTTTTTTTTTTTTAAAGAAAAGGTCAACTGTTGGGAAACACAAATTGTAGTGTTCTTTTCAAGTGTTCTGGCCACGGAAAGTCACTTGCCCACTCTCCCTGGAAGTCCCCTATGCCCCCACCTCTACCCCCTTCAAAGTTAAGAAGCAAGCACTTGTACCACTTTTCCTCCCTATACGGGAGCTGATTGGGAAGAGTCATGCTGATTCTGCAGTGTCAGAGTTGGCAGGAAATAGTGCAGATCTTCAAAACACAGTGACTGAATGGACCTAAGTGAAATAAGCCAGACACAGAAGGACAAATATTGTATGATTCCACTTACATGAGATCCCTAGAATTGTCAGATTCATAGAGACAGAAAGCAGGACAGTTGTTACCAGGGGCTAGGGGGAGGAACGGATGGGGAGTTATTGTTTGATGGGTACAGTTTCCATCCGGAACGATGAAAAAGTTCTGGAGATGACTGGTGGTGATAGTTGCACAACATTGTGAATGTACTTAATGCCACAGAACCATACACTTAAAAATAGTTCAACTAGCTGGGTGCAACATAGTGAGACCCCATCCCTACAAAAATTAGAAAAATTAGCTAAGCACGGTGGCATGCTACTTGGGAGGCTGAGGTGGGAGGCTAGCTTGATCCCAGCAGTTCAAATCCAGCCTGTGCAACATAGAGAGTCCTCGTCTATTAAAAAAAAAGGGTTAAACTTTTATATTATCTTGTACTACAATTTAAAAACAAAGTAAAACACAAGTGACTGCTTCTGAAATCAGGCACCACATTAGAGAAGTGGCCTGTCTCTGGGAGCATGGCCTTGCGAGGCTGGCTTACGTAAAAGGACTCCAGGTGACAGCAGAGGTGACCTCCTCCCGCCCCTCCCTAATCCGATGTCCTAATCCAGCTGGCTCTGGTTATTTCTCATCTGTCCCTGGTGGGACCGCCCTTTAGGCCTGATCAGTTCTATCCGTCCTACCCATCCTGAACACTGTTAGAATCAGTTTCCCAAACCATTTCAAACCTCAAAAAACTTCAGTAGCTTCTCATTGTCTACAGAATAGCCCAACTATTTAAATAGACATTCTGGAGCCTCTGCAAACTCGATCCAATTGACCTCCCCACAGCATCTTTTCCTACTGCTTTTCTCCACACACCTGAGTTCAGCCTCTTTCAAAATGTTACTTTTCCAACTCCACACTTTTGCTTACAATTTTTTCCTCCAATTAGAATGTCCTTCTTTCCCAACACTCACTTATTTCTGCCCGGAAATCTTACCCATTTTGAGTATATATAAGTAGAACCTTTCTGGAAGAGCAGCTTGGCCATATGGATCAAAACATAAAATCTGCATGCCATTTGACCCAGCGATGTTCCACCTAGAAATCTGCCCTAAGGAAGCAGGATAAGGTATATTTTTAAGAATATGAATAATCATAAAAATATCAGAAACAACCTAGTCATCAACTGAAAAATGCTTTTATTTGTTTGTTTTTGAGACAGAGTCTCCCTCTGTTGCCCGGGCTAGAATGCAGTGGTGTCATCATAGCTCACTGCAACCTCAAACTCCAGGGCTCAAGTGATCCTCCTACCTCAGTCTCCCTAGTAGCTGGGACTACGGGGATGTGCCACCACGCCCAGCTAATTAAAAAAAAGTTTTTTTAGAGATGGGGTCTTGCTATGTTGCCCAGGCTAGTGTTGAACTCCTGGCCTCAAGCAATCCTCCCACTTCAGCCTCCCAAAGTGCTAGGATTATAGGTGTGAGCCACCACATCCAGCCAGCCATTCTTATTTCATGTATTACTTCCCTGATTTACCTTTAACATAGTATTTCCCAAACTTATTTGACTGCCAAATTCTTTTTTAGAACCCTGCAGAAAAACACTGGGAAAAGCTGCCCTAGATGAAATAAATCTATCTTCTGTGCTCCCACAACTTATAGCTCAACCCATCAAGCATTCCAAGTACTTAAATCACATTCTCCATTGAATAAAAATTCTATCCCCCATATCAATTATTTTGCAAAACATTGTTAGAGTCAACTTTCCATCCTTGCTACAGGTTGATGGCTTCAGTATAACCTTAGTTACCAGTGTCCTGCTTTCAGGGTTGTAGGTTCTAGTAGGGCTTGATTATTTTATGTGTGTGTATACACATACACACATCTACATTGGTGTATACATATACACACATGTATATATGTGTATACATATTGCCCCATCATTTGAAAATAAGTTGCAGACATCATGCCCAGTTACTTCAATTCGTATTTGCTAAGAACAAGAACATTCATTTTCATAACCACAGAATAATTATTAATACCAAAGTCAAGAAATTCATGGTTTTGGGAGGCTGAGGTGAGAGGATGGCTTGAGCCCAGGAGTTTGAGGTTACAGTGACCTATGATCATGCCACTGCACTCTAGCCTGGACAACAGAGCAAGACCCTGTCTCAAATTTAAAAAAAAAAAAATTTATGTTGATATAATACCGTTATCTAATATATAGGCCTCAGTTAAATTTTACTAGTTGTCCCAATGTCCTTCATAACAAAAACAAACACACAGAAATATATTTTATTCTGATCCAGGTTCCAGTCCAGGGTCACATACTGCATTTAGTGTAAATATCCTGAAGAAGTGAAAAGAAAAAAAATTTCTTGAATACATCAATCTGTACAAACTGATACTTTTTTTAAAAATGAAGGCTGGCTGTAAACTAGAGGATAAATTCCCTTATAATGGGTGTTTTTGCAAATGCATCCCATGGTTGGGAGACCACACCTCTCTCATCTGCTTTCTGTAGGTCCATGGGAAATCTAATGTCGGGAATTCATTAGGCAGGACAGAGGAAAGGGAAGGGAATAAACAAGTGTGATAAGGCACCTATAAGAAGCTCCATGGCTCTCACAGAGCTTTTAGTTGTCCTGGCACCGAGATGGATGTCCAAACCTAATTATGTCACTGCTATCATCATGGGAAGCTTGAGAAGGAGGGGAAAGCTCCCAGCACCTGGGTGGGAAATTCTCAGAACTCCATTCTTCTATGTCAGAGATATGTAGAGTTTCTGTCCTATTGGAATTTTCAATTCATTATTAAATTTGCTTTAAGATGCTATAGGACAATGATGTAACAAAAATATGGGCACGTAGCCTGAGAAATGAGGTCAAGCTTGAAAGGAAGCAAGCAGACGAGTACTCGAATTGAAAACCGAACTCGGTCCTTAGTATCTGCTGTAAGGAATCTGATGCTACTCATGCAGGTCAGAGGCTGCATCTCTCGGCCAGCAATCATTCTCTCTACCTGTGAGTATCAAAAACCTGGCCCCCCAGTGCTCTCCTTTCTTGGTTTACCATCGAGAATCCATTAGGAATACCAGCATCAAATGACATGTGCAAGACGGCTACCCATGCCTAGAGGAAGAATATTCAAATATCCTAAGAGGTATTTTCCATGGAGTGGTATGAATTCAAAGTGGAAAAGAACTTCCTTACAGATCATGTTGACTAGTGATTTCTTATATTGCTTTTTTTGGTTTTGTTATTTTTTATTTTTGTAGAGACGGGGTCTCATTATGTTGCCCAGGCTGGTCTCGAACCCTTGGCCTCAAGCGATCCTACCACCTTGGCCTCCCAGAGTGCTGGGATTAGGGGTGTGAGCCACTGTGCCCTGCCCACATTTCATTTTTGACAGAGGAATTTTCTCATACATAATCTTACATGGAACTCCAATAAATATAGCACATAAAGCAAAAATGCTTTGACAGAGAGGATCCCAGAGCTCCATTAGGGCCCCACTTCATGGTCGTGTAAAATGTGAGCTGCACAACTCTCGTAGGCATGATTTACCTCCTAGCATCATAGATTTTCAGAGTTAACAGGCCAATTTTCCAGCAGAGGGCAGCTGTATCTTGAAGACTTTTTGAAATCTGCATGAAGCCTCCATGTTGACTGGCTACAGGGCTGAGCCCCAACCACTCAACACTTGTCCTGAAGTTGGTGCTTTCGAACCTGTTCCCTGTCATGGTATACAGAAAATGACGCCATTTGTAAGGCACAGGTAAAGAGAGGAAGTGCAATGGCAACTGGGTCTAGGGAGGGTGTCTGGCAGCCCCACAGGCTAAGGAGGCCAGCACACCAAGACACGCCAGCTGGGAAGCTCTGCCCTAAGGAACTGCTAAGCAAGCGCAATTTGAAAACTATAGTGAGGAGTCCAATTCTTTTGTTTTGCAGGTGAGGCTACTGAGGTTCAGAGAAGGTGAATGACCTACCTAAGGCCAAAAAACCTAAAAATGAATTGAGCCCAGGACTCCTGATTCCATCCCCAATGTTCGTTCCATTGTCTACTTTAAAAAACTTTAATATGTCCACATCTCTTGCTAGATAAAATAGGGTCAGTTATTGGTACATAATTACAAAAAAGGAATGACAGAAAGAGAAGCAATTTTTCCAAGGTGAAGGTCAAGAAGACAAAAAAGGAAGAAACACATACCACTCTATGCCTAGATTGTGTACTACCATGCCCCTAATGATGTACATAGCTCAAGGTGCAGGAAATTGATCATACTGAACCAACTATACATCAGCTTTGGGCTTTTTAAAAATCAAGCTTTATTACTTTTTGGCACCATAGTCAACAATTCATAAAATAGGTCACTTCAGGCCACTTAAGAGTACCAGTAAACACCCCCCCATAAGACATTTAGCACAGAGGAAATAGATCTATGGCTGCTGCCTCTGCAGTATAATAGAGAATGAGTCTTTCCACAAAACAAATCTCAACTCTTATCTCAATAGTCAAGCTCTGGATTTCAGCAGTGGCCTTAGTCAGGCAAATTTATCATCATTCATTACTCAGAACATATATAAAAAATTATAAAGCAGTTCTCAATTCTTCCCTAACATATTTATTTAACCCCAACTAATTGCTTATGGATGCTCAGCTCATGTGTAATGTTATAAGCCCCATCTCAGCCCACCTTAATTCAAACTGAAAAACAAAAAAAGACACTTGCCCCAGTCCATGCACCTCCAGCCATGCAGGGACCAAATTCCAAATTAAGACAACAAAGAGGGTACCTTAGTTCAATGTCACATGTGTTTCCAGTCCTAATCCCAGACACTAACCTATCCCTGATGCCATCTGGGGCTTAATCTATGTGTTCATGGCACATTTCCTCTGAATTTAGAATTTTTTCACAAGCTGAAAAAGGCAAAACCACCATAACCCAGACTTGCATAAGGATTTGGCCTTACCTACTAAATGATACTTTAGAGGGGACCTTATGAGTCTTTACTTTTTCTGGGAATTCATCTGAACAGGGTGGGGTGGATGGGTGGTGAAAATGGTAAGCGCACTCTAGTTCAGAGTGAAATGTTTAAGGTATCACCAACTTTCTGAAAGATACCAGAGACAAAAGAAATAAAGAATAAGACTTGGCGTTGAACACCTTTTCTCATTACTTTCGCAAAAATAAGAAAGGCCAATTCCATTTACTCTATCATGTAGACCCCTTAAAGAGCTACCCAATCTACGAAGGTACCTCCAAGACTTTATGGCCCATGAAAATCGACTCTCCTAGTCACAAGGTATAAATATATAAAAATAAATATTGGCAAATTTCTAAATCTGAACGACTTCTCCTATAGACAGCTTTCTTCAGTTGTTTTATTATTGCCTCTTTGCAACATAATGGCGATGGTGGGTGACGGAGTGACATCAGGAGCGCCAGAAGGAGGATGTCAGAAAGCCCTTGGGGACAGGAATCTCCTTGCGTTGCAAACATTTCTGGTCAGGGAAAAATGAAGAAAACAAAAAGTTTCTGATAACAGTACTTCCAACACTTAGTGGTTAAAAGAAACTTTTGAGGGACAGCAAGTTTAAGTCCTATGGAATGGTGCACAAAAAAGGAAAAGACAGACCGATGGTTCTGTAAAAGACGACCGCTTCTGCATAAATGCAGCAGAGAACAAGTAAATGGCTGTGATTATGCCTGTCCCACCCTTGTCTCCCTATAGCCTGGCCTCACCTTTCACCAGTGCTATTTTCCCAACTGAGCCCATGGAAGCTGAATGCCAATAGGCTATCTTGGCACACCTACCACGGAGTTCTAGATTATTTGTCAAAATTAACCTCTTAACATTTCTTGGCACTTGGAAATAGGGGAAGAGTCCAGTTCAAAGTGCAATTTGTTCTTATGGAGGAAAGTGACCACAATTACCAGTACCCCAGACCTGAGACGAGAAAAGAACTTTGGCCGACATGCAAAAGATGTATTGGTGAGAGGAGATTCATTAAGTATATTTTATTCATCTCTCAGGATTGCTTCCTCACAGGCAGTATGGAGAGTGATAAGTAGGAAGAAGATGAAATGGCAGCCCTTACTCCAAAAGTTAAAGGGGAATTAGGAACAAAAAGCAGGATTCGGAAAAACTAAGGGGAAGAGACAGCAATCTGAGCATCTGGAGGTCCAAGACTTGTCAGACACAGGCACGTTCCAGGCCAACAACAGTGTGGGATGTGATGGTCTAAGGGCATCTTACCTCCAAGAACTGCTTGAGGCGTATGAAGGAACCCATCTGTCCTGCGCTTGTGATGGCTTCAATTCTACATGGAGAGAAAGAACACACATGAATCACACCTATGACACACACCTATCTTTTGAAGAGGAGTTAGGTACACTGTTGATCTGGAGTAAGGGGGTACATCAAATGACTCACAGAGAAGTCTTGTAGACTAAGGATGCTGTTGCTCTTCCAAATGGTCCCAACCTTCTTTCCAAACAAGAGGATCAAGGAGGGGAGAGCACTGTTCTTTCCAAGGTCTTTGTGATCAGGTGGGATGGGTTTTGCTAAGGCATTCCCCCAACTTGAAATGCCAATGAGTTGAGAGGAAGGAGAAAGGTACTCAGAGGTGAATGCCATGCCAGAGGCAAGCAAAATAACTGATAAATCAGCTTCTCCAGCTGATTTAATAAGAGGACTTGACTTCTTGGTTTAATTTATGATTACCTGTAATCACCATCCCAGATTATCTGGGGGAGTTTGGAGAAGAATAGTTAAAAAATGCCAGATATCTTAATCCAAGACCTCCCTGATTCATGTTTTTGTTTTGCCAACAATATATAAGAGAGACTTTCATTAGAGTTTAAAAGCATTTACTAAAATATCAAAGAGAAGGACAGGAGTAGGAAGATGTCATACTTAATACAAGTGTTTTTTTTTCATTTTTTTTTAAATTTATTTTTATGTTTATGTTTTTAAAATTTTTTGTATCGATGGGGGTCTCACTATGGTCTCCAACTCACGGGCTCAAGTGATCCTCCTGCCTTGGCCGCCCAAGGTGCTGGGATTACTGGCATGAGCCACCACACCCAGCCAATACAGGTGTTTTTAACCTGAGTCAAACACAGCATGTAATAGCACCCAGGGGTATCGGATGCCTGGTTCATGAGTTTTACCTACTACATCCTCTGTTGTCTGCTCAACAAGCCTGATACCTGGGGAAGTAGTCCTCTTTGATGAGAATTATCATCTTCCAAAACTGGACCTGGTACTGCTTCATGAGGGCATTCCCACACACCTAGGAGAGACAGGCACTGTCAGAGCAGAGACTGGAAATTCACACTCACAGGTGAGGTCCATAAGCACAATCAGCCCTTTACCTTTCACTCCTATCAAAAATTTCAGCCACATTCCACTCCCACTGCTTCACTTGACTAGCCTTAAATAAATTTTAAAAAGTAATAAAATAAAAATACTTCAGCCACAATCCACTGAAGTAGCTAACAAGGGAATACTGGAAATATCCAACTTTCTTCTGATGCATTTCTCTGTATGTGGCAATGCCGCTGTTTAACTGGACTGTCAGGTCTTAATGAACTACTCTCTTTTACTCTCCCAAATAGAAGTCTTCCTAAGGGATGGTTTACCTCCCAAACTCAGTAAGCACAGTATACAGAATACCATTTGGGTTTTCAAATGATGCAGGATCATTTTTCATGTATTGTCACTTAGGTCCCTTATAGGGAGACAGAACTGTATAGAGCCTTCTAGATGGGGGAGATACCTGACAGAAGCTGGCTAATCATATTTTCTCTCCTGGGAATTAGGAATCAGAACAGTGGATGCCGGTGCCACCTCACTGGGTGACTACACTAAGGCTGAGTGACATAGCCCAGGATAGTTACCTTCTTCACTGTGCACAGAGAAACAGCAAAAGTTGGCCTATAGGGTAAGAACGAGACAACTTGCAGGAAGAGCAGTTATAAAACCATGTGGCCCCACAGAGAGACTATCTTGGTGCCTGGTGACATTCCAAATCCTGGTTCCAGGCCCTCCTGAGATTCAACTGTACATTCTACCCTTGCATCTGGGAGTCACTTCTATATCCCTAAAACAAATTCCTCTTTTCAATTATGCCACAGTATACAATTTCTGTTCTATTTTATAATGAAAAAACAACTACATAGAGAAGGCAAGTAGAGTGGGAAGAAAAAGTGAAAGCTAGGTTTGTCTTACGGCTCAGGAAAATACTTATGGCTTTGGCATCTAATGCTATTCCCCATCAGGATCAATTTCTATATTGTGTCTCTGTTCATGTCACCCAGGGGCCCAAGGCTGCCTCAACCACTGGCTTTCTCTTATATATGATAACTGAGTTATGTACCTCTAAGAAGTCAAACAGGAGGGTGGCTGTAACATCTGACAGTGGCTCCATGTTTAAGATCTGTGCCAACCAGCGCCAGCCATGATTTAAGCCATGAGGGTGAATCTGGGAGGAGAGAAGTTTCGTCATCATTTGATCTCATTTTATTCAGAGATCTAAACTCCCAGTGCATCATCCAGCCATCACCAAGTGGACGCGAACCCCAGATCATTCAGCCCAAGCACCTGCCACAGGGCAGAAATAACACAAGCTAAACAAATTGTGTTTTTAAATGTTCCAATACATTGGTTCCCACATATTCTTTATAAGATCCCTTCAATACCTGTGTGTCAGCTTCAGTTTCAGGGATTCCATAGGCCAACAATTACTCTCATTGACATTTTATTTATTATTCTTGGTACCATTAGCAAAGAACCTGGGACAGAGCAGATGCGCAACAAAAACTTCTGAGATTCAATCAACTTGTATTTTTCTCTTTAGGTCTCCAAATCCATTAACTTTTCTATCCCTCTAATCTGTATTCCTTGAGAAAAGAAGTGGCCTGGCGGGTTAAAGCCATGAACCCCAGTTGTGGCTCTGTCACTGACAGGTGTGTATTACTCTAGCTTCCTGAGCTCCATCTGTCAAGTAAGGTATGTGATCTAGATGGCTTCTAAGGCCCCAACTAGGCCTAAGATGACAATTTCTTGCTGATTCCTTTTCTAAGAAAATCTTCTAACCTTAATGATTGATTTATAACAGACTCTCCTCTGGCAGACTCTGTTATAAAACTAGTTCTTTAAAGCCCCAGCTGAGTCAGCCATTGAACAAATGGCTCTGACAATCTAAAAAAATTTCCTAATAATCAACATCCACTTCTCCAAAGAATACTCATGAAGCTGCCATATACTTTACCTTAAGATTTAACTAGACTGACTCTGAAGGAAGGCCAATATTTCCTGTGGTTGGAATACACTACTATGGACTCTCATTATTGATGGTAAGCCTCTTCTATCTACCTCTTGTCGGTTTCCATATGGCCACCGGAGCTGGATGATGGCAGCATAGAGACGGATCATCCCAGACATGCGTTTTAGAAAGTTGTCCTGCTGCTCTACTTTGGAATCCTTCACTTGGTAGCCAAGCATCCTATGTGGGAAGAAAAAGTTCACTGTGACAAGCCAAAATGAGGCTGACAAATTGGAGATTACTTTTTATGGCTAAAAGTAACAATACAGTATTATTACATTCAGCATTACTATTTTTTATTTTATTTAATTTATTTTATTTAATGTTATGTTATTTTATTTTATTTTTTATTGAGACAGGTCTTGCTCTGTTGCCCAGGTTAGAGTGCAGTGGTGTTATCATAGCTCACTGCAACCTCAAACTGCTGGGCTCAAGCGATCTTCCCACCTCAGCTTCCTGAGAAGCTGGGACTAGAGGTGTGTGCCACAACACTTGGCTAATTTTTTTTTTTTGGTAGAGATGGGGTCTCGCTGTTGCCCAGGCTGTTCTCAAACTCCTGGCCTCAAGCGATCCTCCCACCTTTGCCTTCCAAAGTGCTGAGATTACATGCATGGACCACTGTGCCTGGCCTACCATTACTATTAATACATTACTTCATATTATAACATCTATAGAATACTTTGTTTACAGAGCACTCATATCGATTATCAAATGTGTGCTTCTTATAAGCCCAGCGAGGCAAACTCACAGGAGTTAATGATATCATTACTCCCATTTACAAATAAGGAAAATGATGCTCAAAGAGGTTAAATGATTTACACATTTTTACAAAGCTATTTGACAAAGCAGGGATAAACTTCCAAGACCCCTGCATTCTAGATCCAATGTTCTTTCCACTAAACTATATCGATTATTGGTACCTAAATCCACAAGTCCCAAAGGCTGTCCAGTTTAGATGAAAGACATTACATTTCTGATAGAACATTCAAGGTACATAAGAGGAGCTATGAGAAGGAGGGAAAACAAATTTCAGTTCTATTTATATTTCATTAATCACCCTAGGGACAGTGGGTAAGGAGAAAAACAACTTTACCTCTGATAGTCTTCCAAAGCCATTCCCTCCTTGAAAGCTGGATAGAAAGGAACAGAGTAAGGACACTTCTTGTGTAGATGAGCAAGAATGAGGTCCCCAACTCTGGGGTGGAGCTCCCAGATCCCAGATGCCACGACCGCGATGGGGAATGCTGCTTCATGATGAGAGGCCACTTCCTCCTCACCTTGTTTCTGGGAACACAGAGATAGGTACAATTTTAAATTAATGCGGGAGAAAGGCCGAAATCTTATGTACCAGCCTCTTCTTCCCATACTTCTGGCAACAAGGTATCTCACCACAAATTTCTCTGCCAGTTTGTATTGGACAAAGTCCAGCCCCTGTGGGTTAAGTGTGACAGATACAGAGCGTCCACCAGATTGAACAGGTTTTCCAGAGAGCAGGCTGTGGATCTTGTCAAATATCTCCTTCAGCTTTGAACCTGGGCATGATAGACAGAAAGTTAATTAAAAGATACAATTGCAGATCAATCTCTTTCTCATCATTGTAATAACAAAGCATCTGTAGCAATCCAACTGTACAGCCCTAAAGAAGTTCAGAATCTACAGCTAAACACTGATGCAGAAGAATATGTGATTATCAAACAAACACATGTTGTAGGGGATGCAAAAGTATGCAAGTCATGGTACTATTCCAAAGGAATTCCTTATTTGGGAATGAACTAATTCTGAAACTGACACATAAAACAAAGAGATAAATAGTATAGAAAGAGGTGTTAAATTGTGTTACAGACCCCATGGGCTGTGGTTGATATCCCTAAAGAAGTCAGTTGCATCTCTAGGAAAAACCTAAAGGATATTCCAAAACTTATGACGATTTTCCCTCCTTCTCTGGGACCTGCCTTCCTCTGTTCTCAGGGACACAGAAGTGGACTCCCAATAGATATAGCTGTATCAGAGATCCTGTGTGCCATACCCCCACACCAGCTACTATTAGATTAGAGGTAGTCAAGCTGGGCCAGTCAGTCAACTAAGAGTCAATTCCTTGAAGAGGCCAGCCCTGCAACACAGTCAAGAACAGTGAAGCCTTACAACTGCCATGTGGACCAAAGAACAGCAATCCACAAAATAAGGATAGAGATGTACAGAGAGAAGGTGAGATGAGAGAGGAAGAAAACTAAAGTTTCTAGCTCCTGAGTCCTTGCCCTGTTCCTGCCACTGGGCTCTGTAAAATACTCCTTTATCTTTAGAATTAATGCCTGTGTGTGTGTGTATTTTTTGTGCTTTTTGTTTTTTGCTTAAGTAGATCTGAATTACTTTCTATCACCCATAATCAAAGTTTTAATTAACACAGCATCTCCAGTTGAGAAATACCCTGCCAAGTTCCTAATCATTTCAAGAAATGGCACAAAAGTCTCAGAAATATCCTCCGTAACAGTGATTCCGTTCCGGGGAGAAAAAAAAAGCCAATCACATTTCTCAGGAAGAAAAGCAGGAGGGAACCAAGAATCAAATAATGAGACACCATAGAAAGCACAAGCCTAACAATCCCAAAACTTACTGAGATGTTAAAATATGTACATTTCCATACAAATTTAGTCAGTTCATATTCCTGCTAAGTCACACTCTTCTGATACTTTACTGACAGTTTCAAAGGACCCCACTGGCTGAATCCCCCACCCAGCCCCTCTCTACACCTCTCCAGTAGGAGAGTCAGCTCCTACCCCTACGCCTGACGTGGCCTCCTCCGCGCCACACCAGCACCACATCCCTGTTCAAATTTTTCTCCAAATCTAACTGCTCATGGGCGTCCACCTTTCTTAAAGAGACAGGAATTAGGTCATCCTTCTCTCTCACTCATTCAGCACTTACTGAGCATTAACTGTAGAGCCGCTCTGTGTCCGGCTAGACTGTAAGCTCTTAAAGGCATCACAGGAACGATGCAGACGCAGGGACAAAGTCAAGGAAGATGTAGAGAAAAGAAAAACAGCAAAACTAGACTAATCAGATGTGGAGAATGAAACAGAGGAAGCAGTCATGAAGATGACACCCAGGTTTCTAGCTGAGGTGACTAAGTAGACAATGGTGCTTCTGATTACTTAGGAAAAAAACAGGAGAAAAAAGAGGCCTAAGGAAGATGCTGAGTTCAGATTTGAACATATTAAACTTAAAGTAGCTCAGAGACATCTAGGCAGAGATGTCCCTCAGGTAGCTGGAGCTACAGAATCTGAAGCTCAGAGGAAAGGAATGAACCAGAGATATATTCGGGAGTCACAGGCACACAGGCGATGTTTGAAGCCATGGGGGACACAGAATGAGAAGGAATGAGGGGAAGAGCAGAGCTCTAGGAAATACCTCCAGTGCGGTGGGGGGACGTGTAGGACACTGAGGAACACACCAAGGAGAAAGAGAAAGAGAGGCAGGAGAACCTGGACAGCAATGCTGCCGTGGAAGCCGAAGAAGTAGAGTTTCCCCGAGAAGGGAGTAGTCAACAGTAGTTAACAGTGGCGATGGAAACGTGAGGAAGATCAGAAAACACTTAGAAGATAGAGGATCAAGGGAAACTTATGTTAGGATGTGACTGAAGCATGTTTAAAGGCGGAGGGAAAGGAGCCTGTAAAAGGGAGTAATCGCAGAGAACAGGAAAGGAAGGCAACAAACAATGAGATGAAGTTGGGCAGGAGCCGGGAGGGGGCAGGGACAGAGCAGAGGTGGAAGGGTAAGCCTGGCAGGAAGCACGCTGCGTCCCGGGACACGGGAGACTGAGAGGTAAACATGGCTGTGGCGCAGTGGAAGGGGCAGGCATCTGAGGAGACCACACTGGACGTCCCCATTTTCTGAGGAAGGAGGAAGCGAAGCTATCTGCGGTCAACCAAGGGGAAGGACTGAGGGTAAGCTGGAGAGCAGTGACAGGCAGGGTGGCTGTCCAGTCAACCTCTTCCCCTTGCTGTTTCTATCAAAGGACATGGCACCTTCAATTCCACAAAGTGAAACATGTTTATTTATCTGTACCTTGCCCTGTTCCAGAAAGAATTTCAGGCAGCAAAGTGATATGCAAGTTTTGTCATATTGCCTCTCAAGGGCAGGAACTGCAACATTTAGGCAATGACAAGTGAATCAGGAGAATGGGACCCATGATGAGTCAGAGGAGCTTTCCAGTTGTACACACTCCCCAGCCACTTGGCAGCTCAGTCTGTAATTTGGAGGCTTTCACATCTGGAGCTCTACAGAAATCAACCTCTGGTTCTAAAGAAGGGTCTTTTCTCTGCATGGTTCTCACTTCCCAAATGTCAGTCTCTGGTGAGAAAAGAACAAGTCCTCAAGTATTAACAAGGCAAGCCTGGAGTTTGGAAAAGCTAAAGTAGCAGCATAAAAGCAAAGGTTGCAAGTCACTGCCTAGGTTCCCTCAGTGACACTCTCAGCAGTAATTTTCAACTTTAAAGTTAAGAGCCATCTCCAATAATTTACTATTAATAGACAGCTTATTAAAAATGACTCAACAAACATATGATGATTACTTTCTCTGTATTGAAGAGGAAAGAGGAGAGAAAAATAGGATGTATATAACTTATATATACCTGACCCAGCTGTCAACATTTGTTTGAGCATACTCTTTTTATAGGAACCTTACACAGGAACCGTTCACAGGAACTTTAAGACAAATAGATTTGGAGTCAAATAATACAACGAAGTGAAGGTCCACATTCTTAACTCCTCTGACCAACCTGCAATGGTGGAGATTTGGCTCACTGGGATGGTGGCAGCCTTCTGGAGGTCCATCTTTATCTTTTTGGCCTGCCAGAGAAGAAGAGTGAGAAGACAGACAGTGTTTTGAAGAGCTGAGTAGACACTTTGTGGGACATGAGGCTGTCATTTTCTGAGCACCATCAGGCCCAGAGAATTCCCACCGTATACCCTGCCCCTACCTGACTGTCTTTGCTGCTGGTGAGGCCCTCAAAGGCCAACACACACTGTGTGGAAGCCTCCTGCAGCTGCTGGTACCACTGCATTGTACTGTCTTGTACCTTCACCTGGAGGTCTGAGGAATAAAAGAGAAGCTTTAATAATAGCTACTATTTACTGAACATGTAATATGAGCCAGGCACTGTTCTAATCACTTTATTTGTGTATTCACTGCCTTAATTGTCACAATAACTATGAAGTACATACTATTATTATCATCTCCATTTTATACATAAGGAAAAAGGCACGGAAAATTAAGTCATTTGCCATGGTCCCATTGCTATTAAGCAGAAAAACTAGATTTCCACTGATCTGGCTCCAGAGCCAGCATTCTCAAACACTTTGCTATACTGATTTTCATATGTATTAAACAAACATCTATCTGTATATATTATTTAAAATACTCAGGAGCAGCAATACTAGTAATAATATATCTACTAGAATTATGTAGACTTTCAAGTCCTCATGGAAAGTGTTGGAATCTAAAATCAGGCTCCACATCAATTGAAACTGAATGTAATACGTCATGTAGACGTTCTGGCTAACTGTCCTATGGCTTAACACAATATTCAGAACACACCCTGTTTCTCTTCACATTCAGAAACTTACACCCATTTAAAGGACTGTATCCACATCAAAACCTACCTTCACTCTGTTTCCCTCCTGGGCCCTGGCTGGGAGCTGGGGACTCTTTGTGAACCTCCACTCCCTGCTGCATCTGTGAATCTTGCAGCTTTACCTGGGCCTCCTCTTCATCCTGCCTCTTCTTGTCTTCACAGGCTCTGGTAATCTCCTGCCCCAAGTTTGTAAGGAGGTCTCGCATTTCCTGTAGTGCTCGCTCAGCCTCAGCTTGGTTCTCTGCTGTAGGATAGCCACTCTGTTAGAGTGACAGAGACAGTGCTTAGTGGTCACACCCTAGGTACCCTTGTAGGGCTAAATCATACCCCACACAAGTCAATAAATTTCTAGAATTGGAATTGTTGCACCAAGGGAACAATACCCACATTCAACATGTTGATACTGATTTCCTGTTCTCTGAAAGGTAATACCGATTTACCATCACATTCACAGTTTCTAAGTATAAATTTTTTTATGCTCTCACCAATGGCCAGAGTAATTTTTTAAAGTTTGTGACACTATGCTAGAGAAAAATGATACTGTTTTAATTTGCACTGCACACACTGATTTTGAACTTATTTTCATATTTATTGGATAATTATATTTCTGCTTTTTAAGCTGCTTGTCCTGTCCTTTGCTCGTTCTTTCCATTAGTGGGACAGAGGTGGAAAGTGAGTGATTGATTCATTTACCATTTTTTTTTTTTTTTTTTTTTTTGAGACAGGGTCTCACTCTGCTGCCCGGGCTACGAGAGTACAGTAGCATCATCACAGCTCACTGCAGCCTCCAACTCCTGGGCTCAAGCGATTCTCCCGCCTCAGCCTCCTGAGTAGCTGGGACTACAGGTACATACTACGACGACGCCCGGCTAATTTTTTTATTTTCTCATCCCACTTCAGCCTTCATTTATCTTTTTTCCCACAAATTATAAGAGCTCTATTTGTATGAAGTACATTAAAATTTGGTCTGCTGTACCTGTTACAAATATGTTTCCTAATTTGTAATGCGTCTTTAACCTGTGTGTACTGCTGCTGTTATTGCTGTGTTTACACAGGGCCTCCATACCTTAACATATGCAAATGTTTACTTATTTTTTTTCACTGAACTTAATGATCTCTTCTCTTCTGTCTTTTTACATTTAAATACCCAAGAAATATAGAATAAGTGCCAGTATGGGACAAATGTAATCTTTATTTTTATTGTTAGTTCTCTTTCTAAATAATCCATCTACTCCCCATTGATTTGAAAGGATACCTTTATAATACATGAATTACCTACAAAAAATTTGTCTCTTCTGGGTTTGCTACTCTGTTTCACTTATCTTTCTGTTTCTACGCAAAAACAAACTGCTTTAACTGTAGTGTTCAGAAAATGTTTTTATATTTGATGATGCAAGTCCCCCATTACTAGTCCTTTTTGAAATAGTCCAACATACTTTTATTGAAATTTTACTAAATTTATTGATTTGGGCAAATTTGACAGCTTACTTTATTGAGGTTTCAGGAACATGGTAAATCCTTCCAATTATTTAGTTAGTTAGGTAGTTAGCTGGTTTGTTTTTAGCCTGAGAGGTTGGAGCCATTTTCAATTATTTAAGTCTCATTTACAAATCCAATAGAGCTTTGTATTTTTTGTTATGTAAACCATATTCATTGTGTGCTGGTTTATTTCTAGGTATTCTATATTTCATAATATTTGTAGCAGTTTTTGCCAGAATATTTTGAATTTTGGCCACATTGTTTTAAAAATGTCATTAATAATCTCATTAAAAAATCTAATAGTTTCCAGCTTTTTTTCCTTAGCTTTCGAGGTAAATAATTGTATTGTCATCAAATGATAGTAATTACGTTTCTTCATGTAAGTATTTAGACTTCATTTGCTTTTATTGACTTGTATTGGCTAAAACTTGTATGAAAACATTGAACAGTAGCAATGTGGTACATTTTTATTTCTTTCCCAACTTTCATGACATACCTGAAATGTTGTCTTAGGTAGATACACGTTTCTCATTATGTTAATGAAGAAAAAATTTTTATTCTTAGTTTACTATAAGTTTTTTCTTTTTATATCAGGAAAGACTGTTGAATTCTAGCATGTGTTTATAACATCTGATGAGATAAATTAATGATTTTGATCCCTTAACCTATTAGTGAAATAACAGTAATTACATTTCTTCATTTAAATATTTAGACTTCACTTGCTTTTATTGACTTGTATTGGCTAAAACTTCTATGAAAACATTGAATAGTACCAATGTGATGTATTTTTCTTTCTTTCCCAACTTTCATGACATACCTGAAATGTAGTCTTAGGTAGATACAAATTTTTATCATGTTGATGAAGAATAATTTTTTTTTTTGAGACAGAGTCTCACTCTGTTGTCCTGGCTAGAGTGCCGTGGCATCAGCCTAGCTCACAGCAACCTCAAACTCCTGGCCTCAAGTGATCCTCCTGCCTCAGTCTCCTGAGTAGCTGGGACTACAGGTGCGTGCCACCATGCCCAGCTAATTTTTTCTATTTTTAGTTGCCCAGCTATTTTTTTCTATTTTTACTAGAGATGGGGTCTTGCTCTTGCTCAGGCTGGTCTCGAACTCCTGACCTTAAGCGATCCACCCGCCTCAGCCTCCCAGAGTGCTGGGATTACAGGTGTGAGCCTGGCCAAGAATAAATTTGTATTCTTAGTTCACTGTAAGTTTTTTCTTTTTATATCAGGAAAGACTGTTGAATTCTAGCATGTGTTTTTATAACATCTGATGAGATAAATTTATGATTTTGATCCCGATACCTATTAGTGAAATGAATTTCATGAATATATCTCATAACAATTGAGCCAGCTTTACAGCCAGGTATGGAGGTGCGCGCCTGTAGTCCCAGCTACTCGGGAGACTGAGGCAGGAGGATCTCTTGAGTCCAGGAGTTTGAGGTTATAGTGAGCTATGATCACGCCATTGCACTTTAGCCTGGGCAACAAAGTGAGACCCACCTCTAAAGAAAATAAAATAAAAAGTATTTTGTAATCATAAGAAATACATATTTTTTTAACCTAAGATATAAAATGCTATATCTACATGAGTCCAATTTAGGGTGGGAATAACACATACAGACACAGACACTGCCCCCCCCCCATATCCTGTCAGAAAAGAAACATGCTAAAATGTTAACAGTGGTTACCTCTAGGTATGGAGATGACAGGTAATGTTTGGTATTTCCTCCAATAAGCAGGCATTACTTTTTTTTTTTTTTTCTTTTTCTTCCTCCTCAGGCTTTACTGGGCTTTCATTATTTGTTGGAGAAGGGGGAGGCATTACTTTTAAATCAGAAAACAATTTTGCTCTTAAGGTTCTCCACTTCAAGACAGAAAACAGAGTCACTTGGAAGCCCCCCCTCACCTCTGAAGTGGCTCGAATGATCCCTGAGATGAGGCTGCACAGCTGATTGCCTCGGGTGCGGAAGGCCGCCAGGTCGATCTGCAACAGGTCTCTGTGCTGGTCAGAGGCATCCAGCTGCTGGCTGAGCTGCAGCACCTCCTCCTGCAGGGCGTAGAGGCTGCGCAGGCGACCCTGGCCTTCTTCCCTCCGAAGCCGCTCCTGCTCTGCTTGCCTCAGGCGCTGCTGCTCTGCCTCCCGCAGCTTCAGGTTGAGAATCTACAGAAAGGGCCATCAAGTCACCTCTCTCCAAGGGCTCCTTGGCTTTCTCTTCCTACAATCCTCAAGTCTTAGATGGGCTACCTATTTTCACAGATGGGCTCTGAGCATGAAAAGGACTTCCCAAGGTCAGTTACACAGAGGCGGGATAGGGGCCAGGTGCTCCATGATGGCGGTCTGCCATAACCTGACTCTTCAGGCAGGTTACAGACAGACACCAAAACCCCCATGTCGATTCTCCCAGGCTCTGACCTTTGCTCTGTGACGGTGCTCAGCTTTTAGCTTCTCTTGGTGCCCCAAGGCTTCTCGGGAGCTAAATGAAAAATGGTAGGGAGGAAAGTGAGGGACACTTCCTAAAACTGTCTTACCTCTCCTAAAAGCCTCCCTCTTTGTGTTACTTTGGTCATCTTTCCAAGATTGGTCATTTTTCCAGGTTATAAGCTTCTCTTCCGATTTTATTTTTATATTTAAGAACTCAGAAGTTCAACTTTTTCCCCTTAGGATTCCTCTTGGGAAAGAGTTCCAGTTGACCACACTGACATTCCCAGTCATAATTCAGAGAGACTTACCTCTTCTCCATCACCTCCCGCAGGTCCTGGAATTCTTTATGCTGTTTCAGTTCCTTCCGTTCATCAAACCGCTTTAACTGTTCAGACGCCATCTCCGAGAGGGCTCGCACCTTCCTCTCCTGCTCCTCCTGCCATTGCCTCAGGCCCTCCTGGAAAGGATCAGCACCTGCTCTCCAGAGCTCCATCACACTTTGCTCCTTTACCCCTGGAGGCTACCCTCCCATTGGTCCTTCACATTATCAGACACTCCAGGGCATGGAATCATCTGTTTACTCCTCAGAACCTTTGCAGGAGTGCCCTCTCCTTTAGGTTGACCTTCAAACTCAGCTCTTTTAGAAAGCTCTTCCAATTTGCCCCATATGGTTTATGTCACAACAGGGACTTGGCAACATATTATCAAACAGTCATACCCTTTTAAGCTTCCATCCTGTGCATTCTTATGAGGGTTTCATGGTACTCCAGATAAATCCTTATTCTAATACTATAAACATGCTACATACATTCCTGTCTCACTGCTTTCCTCATGTTATTATCTCTGCCAAGAAGATTTTCTCCCCCACCTCCACTAAGGAAAGTCCCCTTCCTTAATACCTAAGGGTATCAGATATTTCACTTATTATTTCATGAGAGTACTCTCACATGGTTTTTAAGGGCAATTTGACATTTTAACTATCAAAATTCAAAGCGTATATACCTTTTGACACCCATTCCATTTTAGGAATTTATCCTAAGGAAATACTTGCATATGCGTGCAAAGATACACGTAAAAGGATGCTCGCTGCAGCCCTGTTGAAGATGGCAATAAATTTAAAACTACTTAAATTAACTGAGGAATGATGAAATATATTACAGTATATACTGTACAGTAGTCATACTGTAGAATACTGTGCAGCCCTTAAAGAGGATGAGATGCTATATACTGGCATGGAAATATGTCAAAATACATTGTTAAGACATTATGCTATTCTATTCTATTTTATTTATTTATTTATGTATTTTTATAGAGACAGGGTTTCACTCTGTCACCCAAGCTGGAAAGCAGTGGCACAATCATAGCTCACTGAAGCCTTGTACTCCTGGGCTCAAGCAAGTAGCTGGGACAACAGGTGCATGCCACCACACCCGGCTAATTTAAAATTTATCTTATAGAGATAGGGTCTCACTATGTTGCCCAGGCTGGTCTTGAACTCCTGGCCTCAAGTGATCCTTCTGCCTTGGCCTCTCAAAGTGCTGGAATTACTGGCATAAGGCACTGTGCCTGGCTTGTTATTTTATTTTAAAACTTATTTTAAAGCTTCCAGTATAAGGCCGGACACGGTGGCTCACACCTGTAATCCTAGCACTCTGGGAGGCCAAGGCAGGAGGCTTGCTTGAGCTCAGAAATTCGAGACCAGCCTGAGCAAGAGCAAAAACCCATCTCTACTAAAAATAGAAAAATTAGACAGGCATGATGGCACATGCCTGTAGTGCCAGCTACTCGGGAGGCTGAGGTAGGAGGATCGCTTGAGCCCAGGAATTGGAAGTTACAGTGAGCTACAGTGACGCCACTGCACTCTACCTACCCAGGGAGACAGAGCAAGACCCTGTCTCAAAAAAAAAAAAAAAAAAGCTTCCTTCCAGTATAAGAAGTCAAGTTGAAAACAGAGTCTCAGAGAAGACTGTTAAAATGAGGGAAAAAAAAAAAAACAACACACAATAGAGAGAGCATGAGAGAGATCATCAGCAAGGAAAAACTTTCTACATACTTCTTGAAGACAGAAAGTCAGTGGAGAAGTGGTGGATGATAGAGCAAAGCTGAGAAAACCTGAGAACAGACACTCACACAAATGCACACAAACAGGGGAGCAGAGAGCCAATCTGCCAGCAGAACCCCAGAAAAGCTCAAGATTGAGCAATGCCAGGTCTGATATAGAGCAATGCCAGTCCATGGGGCTGAAAAGGAAGAGATCAGCTGAATGTCTATAGACAAAACTGTCAATTCTTGCCCCCTTTCCCCAGGCACTAAACCAAGAGCCAAGAGCCAGGCACTTGTGCTGTAATGGTTTTAAAACAGATCTGCAAATTCTTTGACACTCTTCCCATCCCCTCCACTTCAACCTGAGCAGGCCTTTATGGATACCTTGATGAACAGAATGTGGCAAAAAAAAAAAAAAAAAGTAGGTTACATGACTTGTGAGACTAGGCTAGAAAAGGCCACACACCTCTGCGAGTTAGTTTCTCTTAGGATGCTTGCTCTTAGAACCTGACCACTATGCCATGAGGAAGCCCAGGCTGTCGCGAGATGGTAGGTGTTCCAGTCAACTGCCAGACAGGTAAACAAGGAAGGCTTTGAGATGACTCCAGCCTCAGTCACTGCAAGCACAAGAAAATCCTAAATCAGAGGCAACTACCTAAGCCCAGTCAATCTCCAGAAACACAAAGGTAGTAATGAATGCCAGTTGTTTTAAGGCCACAAGGTTTGGGGTGATTTATTAGATAGCAATGTATATTCCCAGCTTAACAAATGGAGAGTTCTTCTCTAAAAGAAAATGAATAAACTGTCCAGAGATAACTGGTTCAGTTAGCATGGAAGCTGGTATTCCAGAACAATATGCTAGGAATTCTGGCAATTAGGAAGTCCCAAAGATTAATAATATTGTTCCTGACTATTCACCTTCAATCCTTGGTCTGGCTGCTGGCAGTAAGGACTGTAGATATTTGAGGAATCCCTATAGCCTAAGAGAAAGAGATTGAGATGAACAAATGGAAAATAATGAATCCAGAAGAAAAAGATATTTCAAGGAACACAAGTGAATCTAAAAAAGAATTCTTAGTATAATAAGAGATGAGAATAAGAGGCTCTGAAAAAAGAACAAGCAGAGAATACAAAAAAGCTCACGAAAATTAGACATAATAAAAAAATACATACATATGTATTTTTCAATTAACAACTGGGGGATAAAATAAAGGAATATTCTAGAAAACAGAACAAAGGGACAAAAGGAAAATGAGAGAAAAGAGAAGAGATGTAAAGGATTAATTTAGGAGATCCAACATATGACTAATAAAAGTTTTAGGCCAGGAACAGTAGCTCATGCCTTTAATCCTAGCATCTTGGGAGGCCGAGGCGGGAGGATCAATTGAGGCCAGCAGTTCAAGACCAGCCCGGGCAACATAGTGAGACCCTGTCTCTACAAAAAATCTAAAAAATTAGTTGGACACCTGTAGTGCCAGCTACTCAGGAGGCTGAGGTGAAAGAATCCCTTGAACTCAGGAGATCGAGGCTGCAGTGAGCTGTGATCACTCCACTGCACTCCAGCTTGGGCAACAGAGTGAGGCCCTGTTTCACAAAAAAAGTTCCAGAGATAAAAGAGGCAATGGAGAGGCGAACTAATCAAGGGGAAAAAATTTCCAAAGATGAAGGACATAAATCTTCAGCTTAAAACCACTCAGATATCCAGAATTTACCTATTTCTCACTTTTGCACCCTCATCTAAGCCATCATTCACCCAGATTACAATAAATAGTCTAACTATATTTTACTTACTTCTCTTGTTTACTAATGTCTCTCCCCACCAGAATATAAGCTCTACGAGAGCATGGGTTCATGTCTACCTTGTTCACTGTTTTATCTAGACCTAGAACAGCATCTGGCACATAGGTACCCAACAAATATTTGCTGACTCAATTATTAAATGAATGAAGATGCCAGAAGACTTTCATTTTATAAATTCATATACTCTAAAAAATTTTTATAAAATCATGCATTATTTTTCTAACTAACAAAATAATAAAGTCTAAATTAATTAAAATAGTGCTTTTTTACCCCCAAGAGGCTGTTAAGGTCCTATCTCCTCTTTATAAGCTTATTTGACAACCCCAGACCATTTTCAAATTTTGGAGAAGTAAATGGAAGCCAGGAAAGCCTAAGTAATTTTCCCAAAATCACAAGTAAAACAGAAGAGCCAGGATTTGAAGGCAAATTTCACTTCACTCTTGACCTCTACATTATACTTCCTCCCCAGATGAATAGTGGGTGGGAAGGATGAGCAGTGTACAGAGGCACTCCTAAGCCCTGGGGAACTGGAGTTAAATGTGGCTCCCTAGGGTCAAGCCTGCCTTATTTCACAGGTTCACCTACCATTCCTTTCATTCTGTGTACCAGTTCGTACACTCGGATGCAGCCTTCCACTTTGATCCCCCGGGAAGACTGAAGTACCACAGATTCTGTATGCTGGGACTCATGTTTATCCTACATGGACAGAAGATAAAAAAAGAATTAAGCTTTTAACACGGTAAAAGCTTACCATGGTGTTATGTCTTCTAGACAAAGATCACGTCATTCCAATTTGTGAACAACCACCAATAACAACAACAAAAAAAACCCAATTTTTTTTTTTTGGGGGAGACAGGGTCTCCCTCTGTTGCCCAGGCTGGAGTGCAGTGGCCTCATAATAGTTCACTGCAACCTCAAAAACTCCTGGGCCCAAGCGATCCTCTCACTTCAGCCTCCCAAAGTGCTAGGATTACACACATGAGCCACCGCGCCCAGCCCAAAAAAACAATTTAAGTTAGAATCAGGGTGCTTTTCGTGACACTGACCTTGTTCTAATTGTTTTATTTAATAATTTGATATTTGTCACTTTGGGTGTTTTTTTGTTTTTTGTATGGCTTTTTTGGCTTGTTTGGTTGTTTACTTTACTCTGCCCAGAAAATATTTCCCAATTTCTTCTGTTAAGTGTCCATTTGTCCTGGGATGGTTTGGACGGAGCAACCCCAACCCACATCCCCAAAATTCTACACTCCTGACCTTGGAAGTAGTATGTGACCAGCTGGAAATCAAGTACTCTATCCTCCTGTACCCAGTATGTACTTGAGGAATGAGGCATATGACCCAAGCTAAGCCAAAAACAGGGCATTTTGGGGTGGCCTCTGTCCCCTTTGGATTCCCATTTGTTTAACAGGCCTGACATTTTGTGTTGAAAATCCTCTGTATAATCTGTGTTTGTTTTTTCTGAGTTTTGTTACAACATAAAAAAGTTCCATCTAAAAGTGCCTTGGAAAAAATTTTGGCCAACTGGTCAACTTATAGCTGTGAACCTATGTCTAAGAAAAATAGTTTTATCGTAATCCAATATATGTGTTGGAGTGTGAGAAAAAGTGGCTGTTAAATAAAACTTTAAATTATTAAAAAAGAAGTTGAGCCAAGAATAGAGTAAAAACTCATATCGAACCAATGATAAGATACATAAACTTCAAGAGCAGGTATACATTTTACTCCAAGCCTTTTTCCAGCAGCCAATACAAAAAAGGAGACCTTATCAGTTAAATAGAAGCAATAGTCACAAGAAAAAAATAATCCAATTGCTCATAAAATTAATCACATTATTCTTGGTACTAAGAATAGAGAGGAATTTCTCCTTCTGGGTGTTCATCAAGAGAACACTGAATGATGCAGTAAACACTGCCCCTATAAACCGCTGCAATGAGAAGCAATCATTATTTTCCCCAGCGTATGGTCACTGTCACATGACAATATTAAACACTTCAACTTTGCAGCAACCATGGCTTTTGTCTTGAACTGATTAAAACCTTACCTTGGTTCCATTTGGTGTTGCAGGGGAGGCCGGTGAGAACGCAGAGTTTCTGACGGGACATTTGGGAACACATGAGGGTTGGTCTAGGGCTGAAGTGGACCTAGAGGATGGTGACGTCTCAGAGGGCAGTGGGTTCTCCTGTGTATGGGGTAGAACATGATCTACCACCCATCCAGAGTAAGAAGATAGCTTGGGAGGAGACATACATTCTTCTAAAACATCCTAGAAAAAAGAAAAGGGTTAAACCCAACTTGCATTATCAACTGATCTAAGCATAATCTACTACATGCCTTACTGAACATTTAAGAAGGCCTAAATAATAAATACCAAAGACTCAAAGTAATTGTATTAACAATCAAAGATGAAAAGAAAGTACAGTGCTTTCTTGATAATGACCCTGACTTTCCTTCTGAAGAAAATCATACTAAATAATCCTAACTACAGAAAAAGGAACAATGCACAAAGATTGCCATTAAAACCTATGTGCAAGCAACCTAAAACACTGGAACAAATTGGAATGCAAGAGGAATTCTGAAGGAAACTATCATATACACAATCAGTGGGATATTAGTCATTTAAAAATGCACTCTTCCCTCGCTTAACAATGGGGTATGTTCTGAGAAATGCATTGTCAAGCAATTCCGCCACTGTGCAAACATCATAGAATGTACTTTAACAACCCTACATGATATGTATTTTTTATTTATATATATTTTTCCACACAGAAAACAAAATGCCCCAGCACCATTGCTGAATATCAATCATTTCCCCAACTTGATCTGCAATGTCACTATCAAGTGCCATATATCAAGTTTCTACATACGCTCCATTATAATCTTATGGGACCAATGTCATATATGTGATCCATCGTTGACTGACCAAAATGTCATTTTGTGGCTTATGACTGTACTGATTGTGAACCCTATGTACCAACATACTTAACATTCAATTTTTGGTGAAAAAACTAGAGTATAAATACAATACAATTACACGTATGTAAAATAAAAACAAATGCCACTACACTAGTAGACATGAAGGAAATATATCAGAAGTTACGCTTGAGTAATAAGTGATATATTTCTCCTTGTTCTAATTTTCTGCATTTCTTAATTTAATGGACATGTAATTTTTAAAATGAAAACATGACATATATTTTTAAAAAGGCACAGAAAGATGGTAACCGATATAAAAGCCAATGGCTTAAATAAAATGAGATATATAATACAAAGACTATAAAACAAATTCTAGACACTCTCTAGTCTGTGTGTGGACAACTTTATACCAGTTAACTATTATCTCTATATGGTTGGCATACAGTGCTATAAACCAGAGCTTATACCATTTAACTGTAAGGTACATGGTAAATTTTGGCTAGGAACTTTACTCAATTTCAGGAAACATTACCAGGAAATATGGAGAAACAGTTTAATAATTATCAAGAGCACTGAGTTTAGGACCAGCCTTTCCAGGTTTTAATTCCATCTCTGAATTCCACGTACCTGTATTACCACTGGCAAGTTACCCCTAACCTCTCTGGCCTCAGCTTCATCACTTTTTAATTTTTTTTATTAGAGATGGGGTTTCACTCTGTCACTCAGGCTGGAGTGTGGTGGCATGATCATAGTTCACTGCAGCCTCACATTCCTGGGCTCAAGTGATCCTCCTGCCTCAGCCTCCTGAGTAGCTGGGACTACAGGTATGTGCTAATTGTCTTTATGTTTTATTTACTTATTTATTTTAGAGATGGCGGTCTCACTATGTTGCCTAGGCTGGTCTTGAACTCTTGGCCTCAAGCAATCCTCCCGCCCCTGCCTCCTGAGTAGCTGGGATTACAGGCGCCAGTCACTGTACCTGCAGCTTCATCCCTTCTAAAATGAGGTAATAAAGGATCCATCTCAAAAGGCTTTGAGAAGATTAAATAAGTAATACACTTAGACCCATACCTGGCATACAATAAGTACTTAATAACTGCAAACTTATATTTTGTCTAGATCAATGGTTCTCAAACAGGAACAATTTTACCCCCTACAGGGTATTTGGCAATATCTGGAGGGACACATTTTGGTCATCAGAACTAGCAGGGTGCTACTGGCATCTAGCAGGAAGAGGCCAGGGATGTTGCTAAACAGCCTACAACGTACACACATGGAACAGCAGCCCAACAAAAGAATGATCTGAACCAGCCCAAAATGTCAATAGTGCTGTGGCTGAAAAACCCTAATCTAGAGCACAGGCCCACATCACATGTACAATAAATAGATATTCAACCCATGGTAAACAATCTGGACATAGAAGTGAATATGCTGATATGCACACTTTATACAGTAATGAGGCTGATTTTAAAAATATATTAGAAACAATGTTGAGACAATACCTTTTACTTATTCATTACACCAAAATAAATTCTAGGAGCAAAATTTCATATATAAAATGTAAAGGCATATACACCAAAAAAACCAGAAATAAAGAAAAAACTCAATTGACAAACTAGAAAAATATATATGCAATAGACAAACAAGCAATTCACAAATAAAGAAATAAAACTGTCTCAAATATATGAAAGGATGTTCAACTATACATTTCCCTCTTGAGTGAGGTTGAAATATAAGATGAGCCTGGAACGTCTTGTTGCAGGAGAAAATAAGGAAGTACTGACAATGACAGGAGGTCCTTTCCCTCCTCCCTTGGCACGGAGGTGCCAGCAGGGCAGCTGAGGATTTGGCAAGGTGGGTGGGTAGAGGCAAGCGTGGGTATGGAGGAGGCTGTCAGAAGAAACAACCAGAGTGGTTGGGACAGTAATACAAGGAACTAAATAAGTAAACTGACTGAGCAAATAAGTAAATATACTGAGAATAACTGAAGCCAAATTTACAAATATAGATGGGGGAAAGTTAAAAAGAACCCTGAGGTACTGAACTGAAAATGGCATTTACAGGTATGAGCCCATCGTTTTATAATATATATGTACATACAAATAGAGAAATAGTTATAGATAGTATGTAAGTGTGGATGTGTGTACATATACCCACACATATATTTCCTAGCTCTGTCTACTGAGAAAGACTAGAAGCAATGGTACCCAAGCAACAATGAGCACACTGAACTCCTAGACCTTGGTTTCTAAATGCAGTACCATCTTCCACTTCAAAAGATCAGGCTCTTTGGAGAAATAGCTGATTCCAGGGTCGGGACAGGGAAAGTACAACTTGCCCCTGGGACACTCCGTTGTGCCACAAAGGAAAGAAATGTCAATGAATGATGGAAACATGTCAAAGGAACACAAAAGCCAATTTAAAGAGGCTCCTAGTAGCCAAATCTGAGACACCTTTTTTCTTTTTAATTTTTATGGATACATAATAGTCATACATATTTATGTGGTACATATGATATTTTGATACAAGCATATAAAATCTAAGACATTTAAAATAAAATAAAGTAATGGATTATAACTCACTGAATGAAATAGGCATGCGTAAGTTCATACTGATGTGTAACTAAATAGTGAAAGCTTCTCCTTACAGCAGAATGCCAACTAACAAATGATTTAATAGAAGGAATGGTAGATATAAACAGACCGGGCAGATAACAATGTGACCAGGTGATCAAGGTTAAGCATCACCATTTTTGGGACAGACTGACATCTTCATGCCTCCTCATGTGACTTACTGGGAAGA
This sequence comes from Daubentonia madagascariensis, assembly GCA_023783475.1. Classification (NCBI taxonomy): domain Eukaryota; kingdom Metazoa; phylum Chordata; class Mammalia; order Primates; family Daubentoniidae; genus Daubentonia; species Daubentonia madagascariensis. The sequence goes on from JAKFHU010000776.1 coordinate 5,735,777, forward strand.
AGAGGGCATCACTCTGTGGTATTCCATTTAAGAATGTACAACCTGAGGCTGGGCGCAGTAGCTCATGCCTGTAATTCTAGCACTTTGGGAGGCCAAGGCAGGAGGACTGCTTGAGGTCAGGAGTTTGAGACCAGCCTGAGCAAGAGCGAGACCCTGTCTCTATTCAAAATAGAAAAATTAGCTGGGCGTGATAGTGCACACCTGCAGCCCCAGCTACTCGGGAGGCTGAGGGAGGAGGATCGCTTGAGCTGAAGAGTTTGAGGTTGCAGTGAGCTATGGTGACGCCACTGCAAGCTAGTAGCCCAGGCGACAGAGTGAGACCCTGTCTCAAAAAAAAAAAAAAAGAAAAAAGAATATATAACCTGTGTCTGATGGTTTGAAAGCACCAGACAGACCCATGCCAGGAGTTAACCTATAGAATATAAGGTCTGTATACTTTAAAACTGTCAACGATATAAAAGACAGGGAAATACTTTAGAACTGTTTCCCACAGAAGTCTGAAGACACAGGACAACGTCTACCTGAAGTTAACTACCAGCAACTCGGGGATGGGAGCTCTGCTTTAACTATCTCCACATCATCCCACCTCTAGCATTGGGCTTTGCAAATACTAGGTACAGTGACCGCGCCCCCATTAACTTTCTAGGTCAGCCAAATGTCATCTAAAAACTTGATCACTTCACTGGCGGCAATGGGTTAGGTCATGTTAATCGATCGCTGCTAAATCTGGACCTCGTAGCACATGAGACACACGGTAAATTAACTGACCCTGAAAGGCCAGGGTTGCTTTGACAACATAAGAGGAGGCGCCTAACTCTGGCTGGGGGTAGCAATGAAGCCTTCGGAGAGCAGGACACCTCTGAAGTAAGTGGAGGTCCCCGAACGGCTAGAATAGGTTGGAGAGGGCATAAACCCTTGGACAAGGAGACGCACAAACAGGAGTTAAGAAATAAATGCAATGTGTTAGAACGCACAGGATCCCGGGCGCAGGACGTGCCAAGAGCTAAGGAAGTGCAAGGTCCCGTCGCGAGGGGGCTGAGGGCCTAGCCCCTCCAGGGCCACCGCTCACCTCGCCTCGCAGCAGCCAGTCGCGGTGATAGCAAAGGCGACCTTTGTTGGAACTGCGCAGAGCCTGCAGGGTCTCCCAGCAGCGACCCTCGGACGGCATGGCCAGCCTTCTCGCAGTTTCTCAAAGGTGCTGCTTGTGACAAAACAAGCCGTCGAATCAGCCGCCGGGAAAGGAGCACTGGCTTCCGCTTCCGGGCCGCGCACGCAGCGCAGCGCAGCCCCGCCCCTAACGGCCGCACGCCCCGCCTCCGGCGGGCCGCCCGCCAGCGCGCCTGCGCGCAGGGTCGGGATGCTGGGGCTCGCTCTGCAGCGGAGGGCCCCAGCTGGGGAACTCTCTGGGTTGCGGAAAATCGGCCGTGCGTTGAGGATTTGGGCAAACTGGTACCCTTATACACTGCTCATGGGATTGTAAAATGGGGCAGCTGCTGCGGAAGAAAGGCTGGCAGTCTCCCATGTCTACGCAAAGACTTGTACATACGTGAATGTTCATAGTAGCGTTATTCATAATGGCCAAACAGCGAAAGCAACCCGTGTGTCCATCAATTGGTAAATGATAAAATATGGTACTATATGTAGGGTCCCCCAGTTCCCTCCACTTTCTCTGTCCTGACCGAGTACCACAGACTGCCTTGACCGCTCTGTGACCCAGCCAGCTGTAGGTTTTTCCCAGCAGGTTTGCTGCCAAACCCAGGCCTTGAACATTCCCAGGCACTGTTAAAGGTATCTAAGTTTTTGCCCAAAACACTAAACCGGCCCTGGCCCTGAGACAAATTCCTCAAACTCTCCTATAAACTCCATACCTTGATCCCCCATCGCTGCGGACGTACCTTCGTGGAACACCCCTCCTCTCTCGCTGTCCGCTCTGGCTCTGTACGTAAATTCCCCTAGTAAGTGCTTTGAGCGACCACCTGGCGCTTAGTGCTTCCTTGGAGTCCCACTCAGCCCCATCTCCAGACGGTTTGGGGCGCTCCCTCATGGGAATTCCCCTGCGGCAGCTTTTGGGGCAACTCCAGCCATGGGTTCCCGTGAGAGAAAACACTATATCCATACACTGGAATATTATTCAGCAATAAAAATATAAAGTACTGATAACATGCTACAACACGAATCCGGAAACATTATGCTAAGTGAAAGAAGCCCCATATTGGACGATTCCATTTATGTGAAGTGTCTGGAACAGGACAATCCATGGAGCCAGAGACTTCATTTGTGGTCGCCAGCGGCTGGGGGATGGGAATGGGGAATGACCGCTAATGGGTTTAAGTTTCTTCTGGGGGGTGATGAAAATGGTCTAGAATTAGACAATGGTGATAGTTGCACAACTTGCTGAATATGCTAAAAACCACTGAATTATATATACATACTTTAAAAGGGCCAATTTTACAGTATGTGAATTGTATCTCAATAAAAATAAAATAGAATATGAGTCACAATTGCCCAGAGACAGCTCCAACTGGGACCCCTGAATTTTTTTTTTCTTTTCTTTTTTCCTTTTCTCCCTCCATCCAAGTTTTTTTAAAAAAATTATTATGGGTACATAATAGTTGTGTATCTTTATAGGGTACATGTGATGTTTTGATACAGGCATACAATGTGAACTAATCACATCAGGGTAATTGGGGCATCCAACACCTCAGGCATTTATCATTTCTTTGTGTTAGGAACATTCCAATTCCACTCTTTATTTTAAAGCATACCCTAACTTATTGTCAATTATAATCACTTTGTTGTGCTATCAAATATTGTTCATTCCATCTATCTATATTTTTGCACCCATTAACCATCCCCCTTTATCCCCCACTCCCTGCTACCTTTCCCAGCCTTCACCATTATTCTACTCTTTCCCTGACTTTTTGACCCTTCTATCCCCATCATTCCATGGGATCTTAGTGTGAGGTAGGAAGGATTCTCTCTGGAGTATGAACAATATGAACATTTTTCATTTTCTGAGTTTTTACAAACTCCCTGGATTTTTTGTGATAGAATATTTCACAAAGAAAACTAGAACATTGTTGGAAGAGTCCCAGCATTGGATTCCAAGAGAGGTGTTTCTCATACCAGAGTTACACAGCAGTGCCCTGCAATGAGGGGGTTTTCTCCAGTTTGGCAAAAATAATGAGTTATACAGATATATACACATGTTGGTGTAAATTTGCCAACTGTCCTCTCTTGGAATAGTATTTTTGATATTGTAAGTTCAAGTTCATTTACCTTAAGGGTATGAAATTGGGCTTGGTTTTGTGGCCATGGTAGCTAGTAGTGTTTTAATGACCTTCTTTGGAAAAAGTGAAAGCTGGAAACTACAAATGTCCTCAAAATTTGGGGGGGAAGGGAGATTTCTTCTCTTTGAAATCCAGACAACTGGGTGGGGCCCACTGCTTAAGGACATAGAGGAATTCTCTAGTGTTTTGGACTTGGATTAGAGTGGCCGAGAAATGACAAGATTGGATTACCTAGAAGGCCAAGAACAGCTGGAATGGAAAGGGTAGCAGTCAGCACAGTACCAATTTGTTCTCTTCTCTAACGAATTTCTTCTTTCTTTCTTTTATATACAGGAAAGTGTGAATAAAATTGGCCTATGTTCTTATCATTCAGAAACTGATTAACATCTTAAAAATATACTGTACACCATCCCATCCTCTTCCTAACTGCTAACATGGTCTGCCCCCAAACACTGAGCAATGCCTGATAAAGTCTGTTTCCTGCAGACATCTCACGGATTATAAGGTGAAAGTGTACAAAGGACAAAGAACCAACCTGAGCTAAAATGAAATGAAAAACCCAATGTTACATGCACCAAGTACTTTAAAAACGTTTCCTGGCTCTCCTGCAGCATTTTAATCATTTTTAGAAGAGGGATGGGGGTGGGGGAGGTAAAGAAAATCATCCAATGGAGACTTAAATAACTGATTATAAAAGCTTTTTATAAAACTACACAAATATTTCAAGAATAAATGAATTCCACAGATACAAATCAGGCACAGAGAAACAAAAAACACTGAGATTGGGATTACACTTGCAAAAAGCCAAATGGACACAAGCCCTCAAGGGTCTGTTGTGAAATGCCTGGGGCCCAGTGGCCTCAAGGAAACTCAGGCATGAGAGGTTTGCACTGAGCTTGGGAAAACACCACACCCGTGAAATCAGAAAAAAAGCAAGTGAAGGTGCTCAAAGCCCAGGAGGAGCTCCTGCTGGTTCAGGTCAGAGAAAATCCAAGAGAGATCCCTAAATAGATGAGGGCTGTAAGGGGACTGGTGGAAAAAGTCCAGTCCAAATATTCTCTCGGGAAAGGAAGCAGCAAAGTCATGGTAAGTTAAAATCTGGTACCCTAATGTAGTAGTTAATTTAAGGGCTGTCAAGGTAATTAAGAAATCTTCCATTAGGCGACTATATCAGGGAGAAGACACCCAAGTGCTTCCTGCTTCATCCCCTGCTGCTTTAGGGACTTTTCTGGAGCTAGTAGCTAAGCACAAGACCCTGAACACACTTCATCACTGGGAGACAGAGGAAAACCCACAGGCTTTCCAGCTATGGCTTGGCAACTCCTTGGTTCCCACAGCATCAGTCAGGCTCCAGGCCCTAGACAGGTGGCCTCAGGCAGGAGGAGACCGGGAGCGGATGGGGGAGCTGGTCAGGTAGGTGGCATAGGGACTGTCCCCAAACACATTGGCATATGACGACTTGAGGAACTGGACATAGTTTTGCATGCTGCGGTTGGTGCTCTCCGACTGTTCCAGGCGATCTTTCAGGTCTTGCAGCCGGCTCTGGTAGCGGCGGTCCGCCTAAGCAGACAAACAGAGCATGGGCTGAGTATGTGATGTGTCCAGAATAGGCAAATCCACAGAGACATGGGGACATCATCATGGGTTGCCAGGGGCTGAGGCGGAGGGGACTGGGGAGTGACTGCTAATGAGTTTGGGGTTTCTTTTTGAAAATATTCTAAACTTAGATTGTAGTGATAATTGCACAACTCTGAATATACTAAAAACCATTGAATTGTACAATTTAAATGAGTGACCTTTATGGAATTTAAGTATCTTAATAAAGCTGTTTGTTTTTTTGAGACAGAGTCTTGCTCTGTTGCCTGGGCTACAGTGCAGTGGCATCAACCTAGCTCACAGCAACCTTACACTCCTGGGCTCAAGTGATCCTCCTGCCTCAGCCTCCCGAGTCGCTGGGACTATAGGCCAGCACAACCACATCTGGCTAATTTTTTCTATTTTTCTCACTCTTGCTCAGGCTGGTCTCGAACTCCTGAGCTCAAGCGATCTTCCTCCCGTCTGCCTTCCAGTGTGCTAGGATTATAGGTGTGAGCCACCGTGCTGGCCAATAAAGCTGTTTTAAAAAGGGGATTTGGCTGGGTGCAGTGGCTCACGCTTATAATTCCAGCACTTTGGAGGCCAAGGTGGGAGGATGGCTTAAGCCCAGGAGTTTGAGATCCCCTGGCAACATAGTGAGACCTTGTCTCTATAAAAAATTAAAAAAAAAAAAAAATTAGCTGGGTGTGGTAACACGCACCTATAGTCCCAGCTACTTGGGAGGCTGAGAGGATCACACACACAAAAAAACGGATCTATCTACCTAGGATATCCTTAAGGGATGAGAAAGTGATCAGAGAAAAAGAAAATAATGTCATATTCATAAAAGCAGCAACAAAACATCTTGCCCTACAGGCATCAGGGAAGCTAAAATCTCCATCTGCCCCCTCTCTCCTAGGCCCTTGCCCACCTGCCTGACTCACATCGTCACGGCTCCGCCGAAGCTGACTGAGTTCAGTTTTGGTTCTGCTCAGCTGGGTCTCAAGGTCCAGGATTTTGTTCTGGGCTGCTCGCTCCTTGGACAGTGCATGCTCCTTGGTTTGTTCCACCTGCACAGAAGGCACAGAGGTGGGGCTGGTGCACCTGACATGGGGAACACCTGGCAAAGAGAAACCTGGGCCTCTCCCACTATCTGGTCTCACATGCAGTACCTGCACAGGTGCTGGAAAGGGTTCTCCGGAGCCTGTGGGCAGGAGCTAACTATAGAGACTACGTCTGCAACCCAGCTTTGCCTGCCCTTTCCCAGTGCTCTGTGAGTCACCACCTGAGTCCCAAGAGGGCAACACTTAAATGGGCAATCATCATGTATAACATGCTGAGCCCTCTACAACAAAGAGTTACTCATTTGATCCTTACAACAAATTCATGGGGCAGGTACTACTATATATGCCCATTTTTCAGATGAAGAAATAGGCTCAGAGAGGTTATATGACTTTCCCAAAGTCACAGAGCTAGTGAGTAATAGAATTGACACTGACCTGCCTCCTAGCATCTTCAATGGCGCCCTCCAACTGCCTTGCCAGGCTCCCGCATTCCCGTGTTTTCTCCTCCAGCCGTAGCTGGGACTGGTGGATTGCCTCCTCCCTCTTGGCAATCACCTGTAGGAACTCGATATTCTGGGCACTGGTCGCCTCCAGTTTCCTAGGTGAAAGTATTCAGTCAGATCCTGTGCATACCCCCACCTGTCTTGTTCCACCCCACCAGGGGGCTTCCAGTCACCCCTGGACCGGGGATCTCATCACGCCAAGTATCTCCAAGGAGCCACAGGAATAAACCAAAGATACCTGCAAATCAGCAAGGCGGCCAAGGAACTGTGCAACTGGAGCGGCTGGTTAGAGAACAGTGTGAAGAGTGGGAAAAGCAAGCACAGGCTGACCATGGCTGTGTTAAGTGTGTGTATCACCATATGGGACATAGCAGCTTGCAGCTCAGGAAGGTGGTACCATTATTATCCCCACTTCAGAGATGAAGAAACTGAGCCTCAAAAAGGGCAAGTCGTTGGCCCAAGGTCAGCACAGCTGGCATGTAAGGTCTGTCACCAAAACCCATGTCCTCAACTTCTGTTCACTGCTGCCTCCCTCAACAAAGGGACTTCAGCTGGAACACTCAACATCTTATGTGACCAGCCATGGGGCAGCCATGGCCATCCCAATGTCCACATGCTATCCCTAATGTACTTCCAGGATGCTTTCCAATTTAAGGAGCTCTGCAAGTCCTGCAGAATCTGGCTGCATTTTCAAGGCCAGCAGGGCAGAGCAGAGGTGGAGCCTAGAAGGAGACCACTTGGTTCCAGCCTCCCTGTAGGCTGCATTAGCCACCTGGGGCACTTAGAGTCTCTGGGACCTCAGGCCCCTCACCTCTGAACTCCAGGCTGCACCAGGGCCTTTTACAGATGCTAACACAAGCTCTGAAGGAAGACAGTCAGGGGTTGAACTTGCAGCTTTGCCAGGTACCAGCAGTGTAACCTTGGGTGAGTCACTTAACCTCTCTCCAGTTCAGTTTCTTCCTATGTAAAATTGGGATAATGCCAGCTAACTAATAATATATGTGAAACCACACTGAACGTTTCTCTGTGCTAGGTAATGTGCTAAGCCCTTTAACAGGATTATCTCATTGAAAACTCACAGTAACACCATAAGCTGAATTACTATCCCTGTCATGATCCTTTTCTCAAGATGAGGAAACTTTTGTTAAAGAATACAAAATTACAGCTAGATAGGAGGAGTAAGTTCTAGTGTTATATGCCACTGCAGGATGACTATAGTTAATAATAATACATAGTTTCAAATAGCTAGAGGAAGGATATTCAATGTGCACAATGCAAAGAATGATAAATGTTTGAGGTGATGGACATGCTAATTACCCTGATCTGATCACTATACATTATTATGTATCGAAACATCACTATGTACCCCATGCATATGTACAATTATTATTCATCAATTTTAAAAATCAAATTAATTTTTTTTAAATGAAGAAACTGAGGTTCAAAGGACTTAAATGATTTGTTCAAGATCACAATGCAGGTTAAGTGGCAGAGCTGGGCCCCAAGTCCATGGTTTCTGATTCTAAAAACTGTTCTCGTCACCTCTGACTGCCTCTAGGCCCGTAAGTAACATAGAAGAGTCAGATCAGAAAGGCCTTGGGAAGGAAGATTGGGAACAAAGGGCAGAAAGAGGGGAAAATGCCCCCAGTGGCGGTGAACTGGCTGATCCATTCAAACCGGGCCCTGGCTTGGATCACGCCATTACAGAGTGTCCCCCAGGCTGAGTGGCCACCTTCCTCTCTCCCACGATGCTTACCACTGAAATGGAAGCAGCTTTTCCTCTGAGGTCTGCCTAGTACCTTCCAGGGCCTTGAGTCCCTCAAACACTTCCGCACACTAAGCACAAAGCAGCTAAGTGGCTGAAAGTCTCAGGTCCTAGGAAGAGGACAGAGATGGGACCAAGTGCCTCTAACCTCTCCAGTTCATCCACCTTCAGACTCAGCTGTTTATTTTCCTTCTGGGAAGCCTGATGTTTCTCTCTCGCCATCTCCAGCTTGTCCCCCTGATGTTCGATCTAAAATGACAGGAACACAGACTGGTTTACGAAGGAATTTCCAGGTACAGCCCTCCATTTTCCCTGTGACCTGTCTTCCACACCCAGGAAAGGGGCACACTGCCTTCAGCAGGTGTCCAAGTCTCAATGCACAACCTGGAGGAGAGAGAACAGCAGGGACAGGTTAGGCCCAACTCCAAAGACAGACGCTTTCCCACACCAGAAGCAGCCAGGTTTTTGATGCTGAAGAACCGCAACAATGTTTTCTTGATCGGGAGAAGCCACTCTGTGGCCCAGCCAGGATCCGGGGCAGGCATGAGAAGGCAGAAGCAGACGAAGACTTAATTGGCCCACACGACAGACCACGGAGCTTTACCAGTTACGTTGTTGGGACCATTGATTTCATCCTTCCCTTAGCTGGGGACAAGCGCAGGCAAGGCAAAGAAAATCTCTCAATTCTTTCAGGCTGGCAAGTTTGAGAAGTTACCCAGAGGGCTGCTTTACACAGAAGCCTCAAATATCAGGGCTCCAAAGGCCTTGAGAATGCTCAGGTTCAACAGAGAGGGCAGGCAATTTACTGCCAACATGGCTTGGGAACCAGATAGAGCTGGCTGGCTTCCAAATCCTGTTTACTAAGTATTAGCTCTGTGACGGGAGGGAATCACTTATCCGCTCTATGCCGTGGGCTGCTTTCTGTGAAACGGGGAAAATAATACATACACCACACAAAGTTCCCAGGGGGAATGCTGGAGCACAGAGTAGGTACTCAAAAAATGGTAGCTCCTTTTACAATCATTACAAAGAAGCAGGTCCAGAGAGGGGAGGGGCTTTGCCCAAGGTCACATTGCACATGAGTGTCATATAATTTCACAGACACCGTAGGCAATAGGCAGATTGCTTCTGGGGGGAAGGGACTGCTTGCTTCTGTCTTTCAGGACAGAATCTCACACAACTGATCTGTTAAGAGTCAGGAGAGGCAGCTAAAAAAAGGGGAAGATGGAAAAAAAGAAATCCTACAGCTTGGCGACTGCTAGTGCCTCACATCTGTGGGGGGGGGAGTGAGGACAGCAGCGCAGGTGCAGAGGCAGGAGGAGACAGCACTCTTGGGGTAGGGCAACAGCAGGAGGGCCCAGTGACTCCAGACGAGTGACGGCTCCTATAACTACAATCACTTTGTGCAAACACGAGGCATTTGGCACACCAGACTTTTATTTCACAGCACTGATGATAGCTCACTCCTTTCAGAAAGCGGCAACCAAGAAAAAGGAAGTGGTCCTCCCTCGGGGGGGGCGTGCAGCTCATCTTGGTAAGCGAGCCCCTGCTCGGGCCAGTTCGTGGGACCCTTTCTGCCAGTCCCTTACCCGGCTGCGCAGGTCTGATATGATGGCTGTGAGATCGATGTTCTTCCTCTCGTAGCCCTGCAGTTGGTCTTGGCACTCCGCCAGCTTTGCCTCCGTGATCTTGAGGATGTCAGGCAGCTGCTGCAGGTCAGCCAGCTGGGACTGGAACTGCCGACGTGCCTGGAGTGGGGAAGAAAGGCCCACCGTTGGGAAGGGCCCCACTGCTGGTGGGGCCAGGCAGATGCCTTTGTAGTTAGGGTAGGGCTGCCTGCAGTCCCCAGAAGAGGATCTTGCAGAAGATCCTCCTCACAGGTCACTGAGCAGGTGTCCAGCTGCTCTCTGAGGGGACATGCTTGGGCCTAACTTGCCACTTGAGCTTGCCATTCATTTAGTTATCCAATAACAATGGCAACCACGCAGTAAACACCAGGACCCAGGCCTTGTCCTAAGGGCTCTCTGCAGTTGCTCATTTAATTCAGACAACAACCTGTAAAATAGGTGCTGTTGTCCCAATATAAGGACACTAAGGATCAAGGGAGCTAAGTTATTTGTCCAAGGTCATTCAGTTAAAAACTGGTAAAGCCAAGATTAAAGTCTAGTCTAACTCCCAAGCCCCTACAAAGGAAATCACGATGCTACATACAGGTCAGAGGGAAAGGTAAGAAATATCTGGTCTTAGTCCCTCCTTGTACTTAGCAAGGAGACTGAGGACTAGAGAGGGGCTTGACTTGGCCAAGGTTACAAAACAAGTTAGTGGCTGAGGCTGGACTCAACCCGCCTCCAAGGTGGCCATTAAGATGACCCCTATGCTCTGCTCAGCCGAGTCATCTCTAGAAAAGTAAGGCTCTTCAGGAAGTGGACGAGAGGCATATTTTTGGTTAGCACAAAATAAAGACACCACACAGAATGAAACAGGCATGCCAAAGACCTAACATACCTGTGGGATTTGTGTCCACCTGCATGCTCCAAGCAGGAAGGACTTTTGTTTTTTTAAGGAAATTGAAGAGGTGAAAGAAGAAAACCAGGAGGGAAAGAAAGGACAAAGCAGCAGCATGAGGAAGGAAAGAGAGGAAAACAGTAAGGAAGGAAGGAAAGAGATGCACACGGTAGAGTGGAATAGTCCACCGCCGAGAGAGTGAGCTCATCTCTGCTGTCCCAACCAGGTAGGGTCAAAGGCAAACAAGGGGGACAGAGTCACAGACACCAAGTGAGATATTCAAGTTGGGTGGGGGAGGCGGCGAGAAAGGGAAGCAGTACCGCCTCAATCTCTTTGTTCATCTCATCTTTAAGGATCTTGTTCTCTTTGTCGCAGCGTTCTAGCTGGGCAGCCACTTCATCAGCCTCCAATCTGGTCTTCATCACCTAGGAACCGAGAACACAATGGGCCATCTTGGGCAGAGCGAGATTTTGGTGAAAACCACCTCCCACACTCAAACCCTTCCCAGAGAGGCCTGGTAGGGACCCTCCCCTGCCTGACGGGGGCAGGGTGGTCGGTGGTCGCTGCTCGGAAGAGCCAGGGCACCTGAGAGGCCTACCTGGCTTTTATAGTTGTCTATCATTCCCTCGTAGTTCTTCACCGACGCCTTCAGCTGCTGGACCTCTTGTTGTGCCTGGTTGAGCTTGTCCTCCATCGGGGCGAAGCTTGCCTGGAAGGGGTGGCTCGTGAGTAACCAACAGGAAAATTCTGGATGAGGTGACCCTCCCACCTTCAACTCTATCCAAGAGACCAGCAAAGGAAAGGCTCCTACCCTAAACCACACAGCAGTTTCCCTGAGGGAGGCATGGGGGGTGGGGGGTAGGGTGGTTAAGACTCCTAATGTGACCAACTCAAGTGCATAGAGATGCAAATAAAATGACTTCTGTGTTTTCTTATTCCAAAAGCAATACATAATCATTAAAGAAAATGGAGATAAAACCAAGACACACTAATCATAATGCTTAATAGCTTGGAATATGGGCCAGGCTCAGTGGCTCATGTCTATAATCCTAGTGCTTTGAGAGGCCAAGGCAGGAGGATTGCTTGAGCCCAGGAGTTCAAGACCAGCCTGGGCAACACAGTGAGACCCCACCTCTACAAAAAATAGAAAAATTAGCTGGCACACGCCTGTAGTCCCAGCTACTCGGGAGGCTGAGACAGGCAGATCACTGGAGCCCAGGAGTTTGAGGCTGCAGTGACCTATGATGAAGCCACTGCACTCTAGCCCTCGCAACAGAACAAGACCCTGTCTCAAAAACAAACAAACAAAAAACAAACAAAAATACTTGGGATATGACTATATATCTATAGTTGTGTAATTGTTTTATTTTTGTCTACAAGAATGAGATTATAGTATACTTACTGCTTTGCAACATACTTTTAAAATTAACAACATGTTGTGAACTTCTCAAATCAATAAATGTGCTCCTATAACCCAAATACTCATCTTAGATGGGACAATATAAATCATGGTATTTTAATAGAATAAAACGAGAGGTAGCTGTTTAAAAAGAGACAAAGCTCAAAAAACTGACCTGAAAAGATGTTCATAAAATATGGTTAAATGAGAAAAGCAAGCTGCAGAATAATGGATGGATGAATCGATGTGTGTGCTTGAATACATATGTTAGTATTGGGGGGAAAAAACCTGGAAAAATACATATTCACAGCTAACAGAGACCTTCAGTTTTTTGTGTTTTTTTTTCTTTTTTAAGAGAGACGGTGTCTCTGTCTATGGCCCAGGCTGGAGTGCAGTGGCACAATCATAGCTCACTGTAGCCTCCTACTACTGGGCTCAAGCGATCCTCCTGCCTCAGCCTCCCAAGCAGCTGGGACTACAGGTAACGTGCCACCACGCCCGGCTAAGAGACCTTCACTTCTATATCACATTTCTGTCATTTTTTAAACTTTTACTATGCTTAAACTTTTACATTATCTAAGTAAGTACACTCTACAAACATCATTTTGAATGGCCACACTGTATTACACTATACAGATGCACCATACTTTAATGCATTCCCTAAATAACTGTTAAGACTTAGAGGTTGTTTTTAATTTATCCAACAACTACATTATAACAAATGAGATACTACTACACTCCCACCAGAGTGGCTAAAATCAAAAAGACCGATGAGCCACTTTCCAGGAAGGTGGGGGGAAAAAAAAAAAAAAGACCAATGATACGAAGCATTGCTGAGGAGACAGGGAGCAACTGTTAATTCTCACATACCACTGACAGGAGTGTAAATTTATACAACTACTTTACTGTTTGGTGACATCTACCAAGGCTAAACTCATAACCTGGCAATTCTACCTCAAGGTATATAACCAATAAAAATGTACCAAACAGGTACAGCAAAAGTTATATAAAGATGTTCACAGCAGCACTACACAAACAACCCAAATGTCCACTGACAGTAGAACGTAGAAATATATTGTGGTATATTCATACAAGGACAAACCCTATAGCATTGAGAATGAATAAACTGTTATATACAACAGGATGACTCTCACAGCATATGTTGAATAAAAGCCAGCCACAAGAATATATATAAACTATATATGAAGTATAAACTATATACTATATATAACACACACAGTATATATACTAAACAACTATAAAGTATATAAACTATATATACTATATAACTATAAACTATACTATATACTATATCTACTATGTAACTACAAACTATATAAACTATGAAGTATTTATAGTGTATATAAACTACACAAATCTATCTATAAAGTTTGAAAATAGGCAAACTAATCCATGGTGATAGAAGTCAGGATAGCAATTACCTCTATAGGGGTGTTAGTAACCAAGAGATGTCACTAGGGTGCTGGTAAGGTTCGAGCAGAGTGATTGATAGACAAAGTGTGTTCACTTTATTAAAATTCTATAATCTTTGTACTTTTCCATGTGTTATTCTTCCTTAAAATCAATCTTACTTAACAATAAAAAGCAAAATCAGTAAAAAATAAATAAATAAATAGACCTAGATGTATTACCCAGATCAATAAAAAACCAAGATCAAACCTCTCTGAAATGTAAACCTGTCCAGGTGCCTCTCACCCCTGACACGCTGGTCAGAATGGTCATGAACTCCTGGCCTGGAGCACACCTCCCGCCTCAGCCTCCCAAGGTGTAGCTAGGATTACAGGTGTGCGCCACTGCCTCCGGCTCCATATTCTTATCTCAAATGGAGATAATCATCGCTTCATTGGGAGGTTGGGACATTTAAGTGAGAATTAATTCATGAGAAGGGGACCGTCAGTGCCCCAGAGTTCTACCTCACATGCACAGGCTGAGTGTGCCATGTCAAACATTCCACATGCATTACCACGTTCTCCCAGGACCACGTTTCCTCTCGCTAAGGAAACCACAGCAATAGAATATGGAAGGAAATGTCTTGCCTAATAAGAGGCAGAGTCAGGACTTGAACCCAGTCCTTTCTGACTCAAGAGCACTCCCTCTTAATTGCACTGCTGCCCTCGGGCCCTCTGAAGACTTTTTCTTGCTCACCTCTGTGCCCAAACAGGCATGCCCTGCCATCAGCCCCTGGGCCCCGCCCAACTGCCCGGTCCCCAGCTCTCCCTACAGACCTTCAGCCTCTCGTTCTCCAGCTTGAAGGCAGAGTATTCGGCAGTCTGACGGTGTAGTCTCTCCACCAGGCTGTCCCGGTCTTCCCGCATTTTCTCCTCCAAGGTTTGTTGTTGGTTTACAAGATCTGTCACCCGGCTAGAAGATCACAAAGTTAAAACAGACAGAGAGAATCAATTCCATAGATTCCGAGGTTCCATGGAGTGAGACCAAGTGTTCCTACTTAGGACATGTCACACTCTGGACACGCTGCCTGCTTGCTCCTAATCTCCATGCTGGGAAGCAGGGCCCTGCCTTGGCATTGCTGCTGTGGCAGTCCCATGCCTGTGTCCCACCTCCCAATGACATCTTTTAAGATTTGTCTCCCATACTACCCCCTCCAAGAAGCCGTCCACAGTTCAACAATAAGTGATGACTTATTAAGAGAAGCGTATCCATTCTGATTCTCCCATGAGGCCGAGCCACTCCCTGAAGACAAGGACCAGGGACACGATCCCTTCCCCAGCTCCCCACGGCACCTGCCAGGATCTCAGCCCATTGAGTCTTGATGTGAGGACAGACTCCTCTGGACTCCCAGAACTCCCAGGCTGGTAGTCAGGGGTTATAGCCTGGGCATTCCTCTCCAGCAGGGCACTGAGCACACTGGGCTTTTGCACCCCCAGCACAGGGCCGGCACCAAGCTTGGCTTGTTCACGCATGGACTCCTACCTAGCATAGGCAGGAACTGCAATGAATGTGTGTGGGAAGAAGGCACAAGTGGAGGGAAAGAAACCCACTTGGGAGCCAGCAGCCCACCCTTCCCTCGCCCCCTCTGTCCCCTCAGTCACTCAGCAGGGCTATCATCAATCAAAGAACAGAGGCTGTGGCCTCAGAGAATCCTTGGGCTCACAGATGCCCACTCATCTATCTTGACCACAGACTCATCATAAAACCTTTGCACAGTATGAGCTCTCAATATTGACCAATTACAGTCCACCATTTGGCAAATACTTACTGAGCACTGACTAGGCCCAAGCAAATACATCATTTTGTTTTAACTACAACTCACCCTTAAAAACCCAGTTCAGACTTCCCCTCTTCAGGATGTCTTGCCCCTAACCCCTCTTACCTGTACCATGTACCCTTCTACCTGAATTATCTGTTTTCTCTTACTAGAAAGAGAACTCCCTGAGGACAGCAGCTGGCACGGGGCCTAGCACACAGCAGGTTCTCAGAACATGTTTACTAAGTTGAGTTGAATACAAAAGACACTTCCTCAGGGAAGACTCTCCTGACCTGGGAGACTATGTTAGCTCCCCCTGTGACCTATTCTTAGCCTGGGGAGTACATGTCTCTTGTAGCCCTATCTCCTCTACCAGGGTACAGGGCAGGGAATGCATTTGTCTTCTTAGTGCTCTAACCCTAAAGGCCACCACATGGCCTGGCTGATGTGTTAGGTGCTCTGTACTTTTTTCTGTTTGTTTTTGAGACAGGGTCTTGCTCTGTTGCCCGGGGTAGAGTGCAGTGGCATCATCACAGCTCACTACAACCTCAAACTCCTGGGCTCAAGTGATCCTTCTGCCTCAGCCTCCTGAGTAGCTGGGACTACAGGCACAGGTCACCAGACCCAGCTAATTTTTCTATATTTTGTCGAGACAGGGTCTCTCTTAGTCTGATCTTGAACTCCTGGCCTCAAGCGATCCTCCCACCTCACCAGGATTACAGGTATGAGCCACCACACCCAGCCTTCAATACAGCCTTTTTTGAATGAAGGAAGGAGCAAATGAGAAGGATCAAAGAAGGATCAAATTTCAGTTCACCAGTGGCAAGAAAGGAGTGAGTTCAGTCACTTGCAACTTGAGGCCACTTTCCCCCCTACTCCCACGCCACACCACTGACCTACTGACTGGCAGGCACTGGCAAAACAGCTGCTGTCCCTGGGCAGACAACACAGAGAAGACACGGGGGTCACCAGCTGCCCCTTCCCCCAAGAACAGGAATGAGACCAGTGTCTCATTTCCCATGCTGGGTAGATTGGGACCAGGCTTGGGCCCAGGCACTAAAGTCAGACCTAGGCCTCTGTGATCAGAGAGGCCAGGCCCCTCCCTGGTGCCTGCTGGTAAGGTAAGACTCCAGGACCAGGGCTAGGAGGCTGTGCCCCAGCTCCATCCAGAAAGCCTGGCTCAGGGCTGCCCACATCCCAGCCCTGTGCAGCGCCTGGCCTGGAGAGACCAAACTGTAGCCTTGCGAGCCACGTGACCTATGCTGGGTTGCCAGGTTCCTTCCACCTGGACACCCAGGTCCCTCAATTGGCCCATGCTCCCTCTCCCTCTCCAAGACGTACTCGTTCAGGACAATAATTTCCAGCTCGAGGTCTCCCTTGTCTTTTACAACTTGGTTGTAGCGGCTCCTCCATGATTCCAGAGTGGATAAAGCTTCAGCGACATAAAGATCCTGGGAACACGGGACAGCAGGGCCTGTCAGCCTAGTGTCAGCACCAAGGCTGCAGGAGCTGGGGCCGGGCTCATCCTAGATGGTCTCACCCTGATAACCTAAACCTCACTCCACAATTCACCTTCCTAGAGAGCACCAGGAGGGACAGAGGGAGCCCAGCCCTTGCTGCTAGGTTTCCAGCAATCAAACCCATGCTGTCTGCAAGTCCTTCCTTAACCACCATTCTCCCCCACAACACTGATGTGGCTAAACTGTTCCACAAACCCTCCAGTTATCTCCAGCCAGCTACCCATCCATCGCCTTTCCACCCATCTGATCCCCTGAACTCCCTCTCCCTCCACCCAGCCAGCCACCCTGCCAGACCATTTGCTCTTTCCACGACCATCATCCTCTACACACCCACCCATCCGCTACCCACTTTGCACCACCCCGCCCCCGCCCCACCCAGGCGGCCACCTTGTCGGCAAGTTGCACGTGCAGCTGCTCAGCGTACTCCTCGCTCTTCTCGGCTCGCTCCTTCTGGGCTCGGATGGCCTTCTTCAAGTTCTCCTTGTCTCGGTCTCCCTTTTGCTTCAACTCCTTCAGTTGCTCCATGATGGCCTCCACTTCCGCCTTGTGCTGGTTCCCACTGCGCTCCAGGTTCTGGGAGGGGGAGAGGGTAGAGGAACAGGGGAAGGAGGGAGACAAGAAAGGCAGAGGGTAAAGGGGAGAGAGGGAGGAAAGGGCACAAGCACAGAGAGGGAATGAGGGAGACAGAAAACAGGTCAGAAGCTGTGGGAGAGCTCAGGGCTCCCCTAACTTGGACCAGAGACACGGTCCCTCCCAGCACCCCACAGCACCTCCCTGGAGCTCTCAGCCCTGGATCTTGGTGTTAGGACAGACTCCTCTGGAATCCTTCCCTGAACTCCCAATCTTGTGGTCAGAGATATTTCCTTAGTCACTCCACAGAGCTATGACTTCAGAGGACCTCTGGGCTCACAGATGCAAGAAACATGTGAGACCATCCCATCCCCGTCACCCCCCAGTTAGGTGAACTGAGGGCACCCAACCCCATCACTGTTGGTATGAAGACCCAACACCTCCAAGGTCTGTGTCCACTGCTCTTACTACTGTCCCAGCATCTCTCTGAGGCCTGAGTATTTCGGCAGCAGCTGCCCCATAAAGGTTCAGGGCCCACATCCTGAGTGTGTTACCCTGGGCCCAGCCACCAACTTTGGATTGTCAGGCCCCTGCCTCCTCCTTCCTCACTGTGGGGCCAGCAGGTACCTTGATCTGCATGCACAGGCGACTGTTCTCAGCCTCTTTGCATCGAAGCTGTGCCTGCAAATGCCCACGCATGGACTCCATGGACTTAGAAAGCTCAGATGCTGTCTTTGCTTGAGCCTTCGGAGAGACAGAGAAAGTGACAGAGCCAGGATTTGAACCCAGTTCTCTGCATACCCACTATGCTCTACTGGCTTATTAAAAGGCACAACTTCTGGGGACAGTACCTTCTCACATTGTATTTCCTGGAGGAGCTCTTCCACCTCCTTGTCCTTGTCTTGCAGCAGCAACAGCAGGCGCTGGGAGAAAACATACACTGTCATGCACCCCTGGGAAGGGCAAAGAGACCCGGCCCAGGGAGGAGAGAGATTTTGAGTGCCGGACCCCCGGGACCCAAAGTGCCAAATACATTGGCTCATGTCACAGAGACACTGGTGGGAAGCACCTAACATGTGTATTAAAATTTTTTTAAAAACAATGAAGATATATTTTGCAATTTAAAAAAAGTAATGTTAATTGCGGAAAACATTGAAAAACATACACAAAAACTCTAAAGAAGCTCCATAACCCCCCACCAAGAGATAACCACTATTAATACACATTAAAAGACATATGCACGTTTTGTCCCACAACCTACAATCTCATGTTTACCACTCTGAGACTAAATCTTCTACATCTTTTAAAATAGCTGCTTAATGTTTCAATTTATTGATGTATCATAATTTAATAAGGCCTCTTGAGCTGGGAATGCGAATTTAGGCATTATTGCCAGTATTGCCAAATCTTCACTCCTTCCTCAGATGGGCATTTTCCCCAGCAACATTTGGCCAGGCACCAAGGGCCAAACCTTGGGAAACTAGGCCTCCATCTTCTTTCTCTGTCTTATAAGGGCATTAATACATCAAAGGCTCCAAAAAGTCTGGGAGTTAAGTTAAACTTTTTGTTCAGGCCAGCCAATAGCTTCCCAAATGGATTTGGCTGTGGAACACCACCCCTCCCCTTTTTGTGTCTTGTACCCATCAACATCTTGAGGAACTTAGGGCTCCGTGTAATAGACTTGGGAACATTTCGCTTTGGGAGGTTCCTAGAATTAGAATTGTTGAGTCAAAAGGTATGTGCTTTTTGATGGCTTTGAATCCATAATACAAATAAGGAGATGCAGATTTAACAGGCCCTGATAATTATAAATCCATCATCATCACCATCCCTCATGGTGGTATCCAGCTTTGTGCCTCAAGCTCTCAAGTGATCAACCAGACAAGGCTACCGGAGCCGGCAAGACAGGGACATCCATCCATTTTACAGATCATGCAACTAAGACTCAGAGAAATGCTCCAGCCCTCCCGCCCCAATGCCACCTGTACCCACTGGAGCAGGCAGGGGCGCTTTGGTTACCGCTTTCTCTGAGTCTGCCTCCGCCAGCCGTTTCAGCAATACTCCTTGTTGCTCCATTAGTCTTTCAGAATCCTTCAAGGGAAGCAAAGGGAAAGCTAAGTCATTAAGCAATAAACCCAGATGTCTACATCCTGTTCATTCTTTTCCTTTTCCAAAATCTCTATTTCTAATTTTAGAAGTAAGTGAATACATTCTCAGTATAAAAGAGTGAATACCAATGAAGCTCAAATCCCTCTTGCACCTGCCTCCAAACATGACCTTACTGTTTGATGAGTGTCCTTCTCATTCTTTTTCTGCTCATTTACATACACCGAGAAATATTATCATTCTTTCGGG
Source organism: Daubentonia madagascariensis (assembly GCA_023783475.1). Lineage (NCBI taxonomy): Eukaryota > Metazoa > Chordata > Mammalia > Primates > Daubentoniidae > Daubentonia > Daubentonia madagascariensis. The sequence continues at coordinate 5,755,549 of JAKFHU010000776.1, forward strand.
TGGGGGGAGTGGAAAGGGATTAATGTGTAATTTTACAAAAATGACATCATACTGTATTTTATGCGTTACTTGATTTTTTAAAAAATAGCTTTATTGAGATATAAATTCAGATACCATACAATTCCCCCATTTAAAGTGTACAGCATAAGGCCAGGCATGGTGGCTCACACCTGTAATCCCAGGACTTTGGGAGGCCAAGCTGGGAGGATCACTTGAGCCCAGGAGTTCAAGGCTGCAGTGAGCTATGACAGCGCCACTGCACTCCAGCTTGAGTGAGAGAGCAAGACCTTGTCTCAAAAAAAAAGAAAGTATATGGCACAGTGACTATAGTTAATGAGATATATTGTATACACGAAATTTGCTAAGAGATCTTTTTTTTTTTTTTTTTGAGACAGGGTCTCACTTTGTTGCCTAGGCTAGAGTGCAATGGTGTCATCACAGCTCACAGCAACCTCAAACTCCTGGGCTCAAGCGATCCTCCTGCCTCAACCTCCCTGGTAGCTGGGACTATAGGTACATGCCACTGCGCCTGCCTAATTTTTCTATTTTTAGTAGAGACGGGGTCTTGCTCTTGCTCAGGCTGGTCTTGAACTCCTGAGCTCAAGCAATCCTCTCGCCTTGGCCTCCCAGAGTGCTAGGATTACAAGTGTGATCCACCACGCTCCCCCTGCCCCCCCAACCCCCCAAGAGATCTTTAAGTGTTCTCACCACAAAAAAAAAGGTAACTGTGTAAGGTGATAGATATGTTAAGTAGCTTGTGGTAATCACTTAACAATGTATATGTATATCAAATCCTTACACTGAATGCATTAAATGTATAGAATTATACCTCAATAAAGCTGGAAAAATAAAGTATATAATTCAATGGCTTCTGCTATATTACATTATTAATTTTTAGAAATTGTGGCAAAATATATATATCATAAAACTTGCCATTTTAACCATTTGTCAGTGTAAAATTCAGTGGCATTTAGTACATTCACAACGTGGTGCAATCATCACCCCTATCTAGTTCCACAACATTTTCATCACCCTGAAAAGAAACCATGTACCATTAAGCAGCCAGTCCCCATTTCCCCTCCCCCCACCCTGGCAACCACTAATTTTGTCTAACATGCCACTGCATTTTTAACTTCTCCCTAAAACCTGGATGTTCCCAGTTTTGCAACTACAAACACTGTAGCAATGGACATCGCTGGGCATGTACAAAGTGTCTCTCTAGGGATGATACCAAGAAAAGGAATGGCAGGGTCAGAAGGACTGTGATTTGTAGCTAAAATGCCCTGCAAAATGCCTGCACCAATTCACAGGGCCACCAGCAGGACGTGGGAGTCCTGGCTTCCCCACACTTGCCAGCACCCGACAATAGCGAACCTCTGCCTGTTGCCAGGCTCTGGCAACACCACTCCTGTGCTTCCATCTGCATTTCTCTACTTACCAGTGAGGCTTAGCATCTTCTCATGTCTGTAAGCTATTTGGGTTTCCTCTTGCCTGAACTGCCTGCTCACACCCACGCCCACTTGCTCACTGGGCCTTATCTTTGTTGACTGTCCCTACTCTTCTTCCCTGACACCTGAACAAAGTGTCCCTTGAAGGATGCTCGCCCACCCTCTCTTTCCCCCTCAGTCCCACAGGTCCCCTTCACAAGCCAAGAGAAAAGGGCTCCCTAGTTCTCAAAGTTTCCTGGGGACCTAGAAATAGGCAGAAGACAGCACTGTGGTTTCTCGAGCAACAAGAGGCAACCAACACAGGACAAAAGGCTCGGCCAGGGACCCGGAGCCCGAAGCTGCTCTTACTGCCCTCCAGGCCTCCAGTGGGCACTAAAAGTGTTGCTAACTCTTCTGCCAATCTATGTGTGCAAACACACGAAAGACCCCTCCTCAAAGAGCCACGCACTATCACCACCCCTATTTTACAGATAAGGAGAGCAAAGCTAAAAGGAGTGAAGGCAAGCTGGCTGAGGTCACACAGTCAGAAATGGCAGTGCTAGCCCTGCAGCTCACTCAGACTCCAGAGCCAGAGCACTTCGGCACCATGCTGAGCGCTCCCCAGTGAGCCCCGAGATGTGGGTACAGCCCGGAGCACAGACAGGCACCGAGATGAGCCTGGACTGACCAGGAAACACCCATATTGGGCGGGAATTCAAATTAGCTGACCTTTCATCTCCAACTGGAGATGGGATTCCAGGATGATAGCAGCTAAGACGCAAAAAAAGGAGAAAAACTGGGCAGGCTAAGAGGTTTCCCGAAGGCACCAGTCCCAGGACAAACAGCAGCAGCACCTACCATTTCCCAAGCCCCTACCACGTGCCAGGCAGTATGCAAGCCCTTTGTCTATCCATATATCATCTCTAATTCTCACACAATCTCATGTGGAAGATGCTATTCCCATTTTACAGGTAGGAAAACTGAGGCCCTGAGAGGTAAAAATCACCTCCCCGAGATCACCCAGCCAGAAATCAAACAGAACTATTTTAGAGAATAATTTGGCCATAACTATTAAAATCCACAGAAATACATTCTAGAAACTCTTAAGTGCACCAGGATAGTGTATATGAATGCTTAAAGCAACATTGCTTATGATGCTAAACAACTAAAAATATAAATGTCCATCAATACAAGAATGAATAAATAGTGGTATAGCTGTAAAATGGAATATAGCAATGGAAATTCATTGCCTTAGGCCTTAAACATAGAAATGACCTCATGAAAATATTGTTGAGTGAATAAAGCAAACTCAGAAGAACATATATGGTAAAATATCATTTATGTAAAGTTTAAAAACATGCTAAACAATACTGTATGTTTGTTATGGATATATATACACACACACATTAAGTGATAAAAACTATCAAATTCAAGATAAAATTTCCCTCTGAGGGGAGGGAGATAAGATTATCACAAAAGGAGACACAAAATAGATTTAACTATGTGGACAAAGTTTATTTTCTTTTTTAATTTTTTTTTTTTTTAGAGAAACTTTTAAGTTTCAGACAAGGCTTTATTGTGAAAGTGACTATACCACTTTATATTACTTATCTTATATATTAATGTTTAAAAATAAAAACAAGAAAAGTCAACCATGTTAAAAAAAAAAAAGACTGCTAAACTAAGAAAAATGTCACCACTTCATCAGTGCTGGCATTTGGAGATCGGTGGCATCTCTTTGTTTTGAACAGGAAGACAAATGTTTATACTGTGAGTCTTCTCTGAGATACTTGCTAACACAGCACTATTCACAATAGCCAAGATATGGAATCAACCTAAGTGTGCATCAACAGGTAAATGGATAAAGAAAATGTAGTATATATACACAACAGAATGCTATTCAGCCTCCAAAAAAAAGAAATCTCATCACTTGTGACAACATGAATAAACCTGCAGTACATAATATTAAGTGAAATAAGCCAGGCACAGAAAGACAAATACCACATGATCTCACTTATATGTCCACATATAAGTGAATCTAAAAAAGTTGAACTCATAGAAGCAGAGAGTAGAAAGGTGGTTGCCAGGGACTAGCAGGTAGAGTGGGGGCAGAGGAGGGGACTGGGGAGATGTCGGTAGTCAAAGGATATAAAATGTCAGTTACACAGGAGGAATAAGTTCAAGAGATCTATTGTTCAATATGTGACTATAGTTAGTGTACTGTACATTTCAAAATTGCTAAGAAAGTAGATTTTAAGTGTTCCCACCACAAATATATAAGTATATGAAGTAATGCATATGTTGATTAGCTTGATGTAGTCATTCTGCAACATATAATATTTCAAAACATCATGTTGGGCCAGGCACGGTGGCTCATGCCTGTAATCCTAGCACTTAGGCGGGAGGATCCCTCGAGGTCAGGAGCTCGAGACCAGCCTGGGCAACATAGCGAGACCCCATCTCTACAAAAAATAAAAATAATTAGCCAGGTATGGTGGTGCATGCCTGTAGTCCTACCTACTTGGGAGGCTGAGGCAAGAGGATCTCCTGAGCCCAGGAGTTCAAGGTTACAGTGAGTTACGACTGTGCCACTGCACTCTAGCCTAGGTGATACTATGAGACCCTGATTCTTTTTTTTTCTGAGACAGTCTCTCTGTCTGTTGCCAGGGCTAGAGTGCAGTGGCATCATCATAGCTTACTGCAACCTCCAACTCCTAGGCTCGAGCGATCCTCCTGCCTCAGCCTCCCAAGTAGCTGGGACTACGGGTGTGTGTCACCATGCCCAGCTAATTTTTCTATTTTTTTGTAGAGACGGTGTCTCACTCTTGCTCAGGCTGGTCTTGAACTCCTGACCTCAAGGGATCCTCCTGTCTTGGCCTCCCAGAGTGCTAGGATTACAGGCATGAGCCACTGTGCTGGGCTGAGACCCTGACTGTTTAAAAAAAAAAAAAAAAAAAAAAAAAGGTTGTACACCACAAATATATACAATTTTTTAAAAATTTTAAAAATGAAAAAAGAAAAAAAAAAGAAATAGAGTTGTCCCTTGATATCATAGGGGAATGGTTCTAGGACCTCCTGCATAAACTAAAATTCATGGACGCTCAAATCCCTCATATAAAATGATGTAGTATTTGCATATAACCTCTCATATACTTTTTGTTTGTTTTTTGGGTTTTTGTTGAGACAGGGTCTTACTCTGTTGCCCAGGCTAGAGTACAGTACCATCATAGCTCACTGCAACCTCAAACTCCTGGTCTCAAGCGATCCTCCTGCCTCAACCTCCTGAGTACCTGGGACTATAGGTGTGTGCCACCACACCCAGCTAATTTTTTTTTTAATTTTTTTGTAGAAATGGGGTCTCACTATGTTTCCCAGGCTGGTCTTGAACTCCTGGGCTCAAACAATCCTCCCGCCTCAGCCTGCCAAGGTGTTAGGATTACAAGTGTGAGCCACTATGTCCAGCCCTCTCATATATTTTAAATCATCTCTAGATTATTTATGATACCTAATACAATATACATACTATATAAATAGTTATACTGTATTGGTTAGGGAATAATATTAATATCAAGGAAAAAAGTCTATACATGTTCAGTACAGATGTAATTTTTTTCCCAAATATTTTCAATCCACAGTTGGTTGAATCCATGAATGCAGAACCCACAGATATAGAGGACCAACTGTTAATCTGCCAACAAATAATGTTTCAAAGAACATCTTTTAAGAAAACAAAGTGATACCACACAATTTGTGTCCACCAGCCATTAATCATTCTTATATCTAACACAAAACTCAGGTCTGCTACTCTCCCTTCTTTGCCCCATACCCCTGCAATGGGCTGAACCCTCCCTGACTCCTCACTGCCCTTCTCCTGACTTTCAAGGTCCTTCCTGTGCTTCCTGGTCCAGCTTCTACAACAAGTAAGATGATGCACTAACAGGTGCTGAGCACTTTATGTGAATGATTTCACTAAATCTCTCTAAGTCAGGCACCAATAAGTATTTTTTTCTCACAGGCAAAGAGACTGAGGCTCAGAGAGGACACACAATGCTGGAGGAGCGGAGCTGAGTGTGGGAGCCCGAGGGTGAAGCCAGGCCAGGAGCTTACCTCTTTGCAGTGCTGTTCCCTCAGCAGGTCTCGGAGGGTGCGGTTGGTCTCCTCAAATGTGCTCAGCTTCTGCAGGAGAAGTTCCTTCTGCCTCGTTAGGGTGTTGATGTCCGTGCAGGTCATTTGTTTCTCCTGGAACACGAGCAGGCAGTCTTACAAAATGCAGGGGGAAAAGGTAAGGGGCAGGCCCCATGTGGGACTCAAGAGGTGCTGGTGCCAGGAAGCCCAGGCAAGAAGAGCCAGGCTGTGTATAGGGCCAAGGTGGTCAGGGGCAGGCTTCCCGGAGGAGGTGGGTCCGGAGGGAAGGGCAGGAGCTGAGCCTGCTGAGATCAAGAGGTGGAGAAAGGGGCAGGAGAACTCACGCGGGTGAGTGCAGTTAGGCTCCCTGGAAGGAGGCAAGAGAGGATGAGGACACCTGGTGGCTGATACTTGCAGGAATCAACCACATGCCTTGACTCACTGTGATCCCAGGCGACCCATGATGAGGTCTCCTCAGAGGGCCTGGCCACCAGAGGTCAGCTTCAAGGGTTAAGGACCCGAAAGTGAGAGTGGTGGGTGGGGGCCTAGGAGTTAAGCGTGCCCTCCCCCAGCCTGGAGATGTCACAAAGTCTGCCTGATGACTGCGTAAAGACCCCACCCCAGCCTGCAGCTGCCTGCTCTCTGGGCCCAGTCCCAGGGCTGGGTGGTCCTGCCTGCCACCTACTGTTTTCAGCTTCCCGATGGTATCCTTCAAGGCCATGACTTGCTTGGCAGCAGCAGCTCCATCCATTTCAGCCTCTACCAGCTTGGACATGAGGCACTCCTTCTCCTGCTGCAGGTGTTTCTTCTGAAGCCTGGGGCCAGAAAGATAGGGCTCTGTGAGCCCTGCCAGGCCCCTGGCATGCCCAGAGCTCCGAGGCTCGCCTCACAATGCCCTGCGAGGCTCACCTCCTGTCAGGGAATGGTGGGGGAGGGGGCAGGGATGGCCCTTCTGGCCCAGGTGGCCTTCTGGAAAGACCAGGGCCAGAAGTCATATTGTCTGGGCACCAGGCCAGGGCCTTCACACCAGGTGACATCTTGCCACCTGTGGCCCTGCTTGTCTCTCCAACAACCACCATCGTCACCCCTGCCACTGCCACGGCCTCCTAACCACCCTTTTCAGATACGCTTTTGAGCCCTTCCATCTGTGCTCCACACTGTAGCCAAGTCTGGTCGCGTCATTTCCATCATTCTGCTTTTAAAACCTTTCCATGGCTTCCAAATGCCCTCAATGCAAATACCTGAAAGTGCCTGCTAAGAGCTGGCCCCTAACAACCTCCCTGCAGGCTTGCCCTCTGCCCACCTGCTTTGGCCTGCTTCCCATTTCTCAGATGCACACACTGTCCCACCGTGGGGCCTTCCCACAAGATGTCCCCACTAGGTAGCACCTTTCTTCCCCGACACCCACCTGCCTGAGTCTTAACCATTCTGCAGGACTCTCCTTAGATGTCACTTTTTCCAGGAGTTCCCTGAATACAGTCCCCCCCTCCCCACCCCCACCCTGTCACATTCTGTGGGGTCCTCCTTTTCCCTCACAGTATGAATCATGAGCACAGTCAGGTAATTAACCGTGAGTGTGTTGAACAGGACATGGGGACAGTGCCACCTTTGGGCTTGGGGCTTGGGGCAGCCTGGCAGGAAGGAACTCCGTGGGGGCAGGGTGGGTGCCACCTTACATGGTGTAGTCCTTCTCCTCCTTGATGCGCTCGATGTTGTGCCTCAGCACTGTGTTCTCATGCTCAGTCTCGGCCAGTTCCTGGGCCACCTCCTCCAGCTCCTCCTTCCGCTCCTCCAGGAACCTTTTGGCCATCTGGCGCTCACCCTTCTGCATCTTAACCTGTGCAAAGGCACACAGGCAGGGGCCACTGAGGGGAGGCTCTTCCTCTATGCCACATTGCTAGGCCCAATCCTGTGGACAAACATAAGGACCCCTCCAACCGACAGCTACACAGGCCCGGTACCAGGTCCTCATGGGCTTAATCTTAGCTAATTGTCACGAAGACCGACTCTTCAGGGAGATGCGATTTCTCTCCTCATTTTGTGGGTGAGGAAACTGAGTACAGAGAGCCTGCATGACTTGCTGGCTGGGGATGGAGCCAGGTGGCACACCGTGGTTTGGCTGGCACACCACAGGACAAGAGATATCCCTGTACTGTGGGCTATGGGGAAGGTGGGCCTGTTGCCAGGCAGCCAGCCCTAGGTTCTCCAGGAGGGTCCCTGGACCCTGAGTACAGGGTGGAGGATTAAAGACACACATCATGTTAGCAGTCAAGACCTGGATTTTAATGCCAGCTCCACCAACTTCCTAGTTGGGGACCTTGAACTTCCAGGTTCTGTTTCCAATTCCATCGCCATATCCTACCCCAAGACACAGCTCAGCAACTGAGGACAAACTTACTTTTTCTTTTTTTGAGACAGAGTCTTGCTCTATTGCCCCCGGTAGAGTGCAGTGGCATCATCATAGCTCACTGCAGCCACAAACTCCTGACCTCAAGCAATCCTCCTGCCTCAGCCTCCTGAGTAGCTGGGACTACAGGTGCGTACCACCACGCCCGGCTAGTTTTTCTATTTTTAGTAAAGACGGGGTCTTGCTCTTGCTCAGGCTTGACTCGAACTCCTGAGCTCAAGCAATCCTCCTGCCTCAGCCTCTCAGAGATTTAGGATTACAGGTATGAGCCACCATGCCTGGCCCTGAGGGTAAACTTACTTTGCCTCTTTGGGGCTTTGTTTCTGACAAACTTTTGTATAAAATGGAAAGCACAGTCCCCAGTTTCCCAGTTACTTCATCCCTATAATGGGGACAATAATACCACCAGCTTCATCTGCTGTTGTAAAAAGTCCAATCAGGCCATCTGTGTAGAGCACCAGGGGAGTTCAGTGCTCCATATCCAGGGCCCTTGTCCATGTGGTGGGACCCCAGGCTGCCCCAGCTACCTCCCCCGGCAGGGGACATCTGAGGTCCTGGGCAACCTTGCTGGGGAGGGCGGGTAGCCTGCAGAGAGGCAGGCAGAGGGACCAGACAGAGAATCCACCTGGGCGGTCCCACACAGATCAGTTCTAGCTGTCTCGGCCCCTCACCTCAGACTTGAGACAACCAACCGCGTTCATTAGACTGTCAATTTTCTTATCGTAACGGTTCATTTTACAGTGACCCGAGTCATCATCTTCTGTAGAGAGGTCACTTAACCGCATCACTGAGACCAGCTTTTCTGAAGATGGTGGCGTGATCTCCAGGCAATGAGGTGGATTCTGATAGAGAGGAAGGGGAAACACACGTACTCATAAGGCGAAACCTCAACTGTGCAGTCTGCCGCAGCTGCCTGTGCACTGGAGGCTTATCTACTGACCAGGCGGGAAAAGCTGGAGCAGCTGACCACAGGAACCCAGGAAGAACAACACTCCGAACCCTCCTGATGGAATGTTACCTACCCATGTTTAAATGATGTTTTTGAAGAATTCCTAACATCGAGATAAAAAGCTTGAGTTATAATGTTAAGTTTAAAATAAAGAATATAACAAATTGGCAAAAATAGTAATACCCAAAGTTGGCAAAAATTTAGGCAGCCAATGTTTTTATATACCTACCATAGAAATGAAACATGTCAAAAGTCTTTTAAATGAATATGAACGCATGATAGTGGGTTAGTTACAAGGGTAGATGAATCTGCTCAAAAAGATATTATAGGGACAAATAGGTAAATTTGAAAATCAGCCAAATATATAATATTAAGAAATGAAGTTCTTAGGATTAATCATTGTTATTTTGATTGTACAGGAAAATATTAGAAGCACATATGGTATGATGTCCGGAAAATATTTTTAAAAATATATCAGTATAAAAGACATTTTTAAAAAAATGCATGTATGCCTCATAAAAGTTTATGCAAAGCTGTATTACACTTTGCTTTTAAGACTCCAGAAAGAAAGATATAATCTGGGGGCCAGGGTTTCCATGGGTTTTTGATATTCTATAGGTTATTCTGATATATTAAGTAATTTTTATTTCTCATCACTTATACAGTTCCTTGCTTTTCTTAAACTGAGGTGGCTAACCTTCTGTGCCAATTTCCAGGGGAAGATGATGGCCACCAGGAGTGAAAAGAAGTGTTCGCTAAGGATGTGAATGCTATGCTGAACAAGCAAGACGCATAGGGTCCAATTAAGAAAAGGCATGGTCTTTGTCCCCGCAATTCTACTTCTGGAGAGTTATTAAGAATATCTAAGTACATGAATCAATACTTAAATTCAAGGCAAAGATATAGCTAAATGTATGACAAGATAGTATTGGTTGAATACGTAATGGTACAAATGTATACGCAATGGAATACACTTCCTTAAGAAAATAATGTGCAATGTAAATATAGTCAAAATACGTTAAACAAAAAAGTGTTATGCAATGATACACAAAATAGATCCCATTCTTACTAAAATGAAAAGAACAAGTCTATTCATAAGAAAAGATCAAGAAGGCTTCCCACCTAAAATTTACCTGGGTCTCCTTTTTTTTTTTTTAATTTTTTTTCTTTTTTAAAATATGGAATGCTTCATGAATTTGTGTGTCATCCTTGCACTGGGGCCATGCTAATCTTCTCTGTATCATTCCAATTTTAGTATATGTACTGCTGAAGCGAGCACACCTGGGTCTTCTTAAGGTGGCAGGATTACAGGTGTTTTTTACTTTCTTCCTTGTGCTGACTTGGATTTTCTAATTTTTAAACAATGACTATATATTGCTTTTATTTTTAAAGTTATTTTTAATATTTAAAAGGAAGAAAATAGGAAAATACACAGATAGTACGATTACAACTACAGTCACACACCACATAACAATGTTTTGATTAACAATGGACCACTTATACAACAGTGGTCCCATAAGTTTATAATATTTTTACTGTACTTTTTCCATGTCTTTTTTTTTTTTAAATATGGAACACTTCACAAATTTGTGTATCATCCTTGCTCGGGAGCCATGCTAATCTTATCTGTACTGTTCCAATTTTAGTATATGTGCTGCTGAAGGAAGCACCCTTTCCATGTTTAGATATGTTTAGATACACAAATACTTACCATTGTGTTACAATTGCCTACGGTATTCAGTACAATAAGATGCTGTATAGGTTTGTAGCCTGAGAGTGATAGGCTACACCATATAGCCTAGGTGTGTAGGAGAATATACCACCCAGGTGTATATAAGTATACTCTATGATATTTGCACAAAGATGAAATCGCCTAATGACACATTTCTCAGAACATATATCCCTGTCATTAAGTGATGCATGACTATATATTTAAAAAAAAACAACAAAAAACCATGCACAGGAGAATGTGTGATAGTAAATGTACCAGGACACTGGTTACTCCCTGTGACAAAGAGGCAGTGACAGGAACAGGCCAGAGGGCAGCTTGCAGGTAGCTAAGTAATAGTTATACAGGTGCACTCAGCTTGTAAAAATTCATCGAGCAATACACTTCTGATGTGTGTACTTCCCTGTAGTTTTCAACAAAAAGTTTTTTGCTTTTTGTTTAATAGAGAAGTCTCACGATGTTGCCCAGGCTGGAGTGCAAGGGCAATTCACAGGCATGAGCACGGTGTGCTACAGCCCAGGACAGGGCTCAAACTATCTTCCCACCACAGCCTCCCAGGGAGCTGGGACTAGAGGCATCATCACCATGCCCAGCTCAACAAAAAATTTTTAAAACTTAACAGCAGCCAGATTCGAGTAGTAAAGTAACAAGTAATTACTTATTTTTCTGTATTTTCAAATTTCCATAATAAAAATAGATCACTTTTAATAATAGAGGAAAGAAAAAACCTAGACCTTCTTTCTGCCAAAGATGATCTTACTTACCAGAAAGAGTTTTAAGAAATCAAACAACAATCCCACACGCACACAGCAGCTTCTGGTCTCCATTTCCAGATCCACCCCAAACTGCTACCTCCTGGGGCCCTTCTCCTGTTGTCCATAATGGACAGGGTCAGGCTAGGGCCTCCCAGGTATACAGGAAGCCTCTGAGAAGTGGGAAGGGGCAGGTCCAAGAGAGAAAGCAGGAAAGACAGCTACTGTTTGAGCTGCTGAGAGAGCTTGGACAAGTCACCCCTCTGGGTCCCTCCATCTCTAGAATTCCGTGGCTACAGGACTGGAAACAGGTACTGAGCTTTCCAGAGGAGATCATCACTCCTAGCAACCATGTCAATAGGAAGTCAATTTTCATAGCAGCATCTCTTCGATGTATACTTTAAAAACTACCAAGGCTTTTCACTTTTTTAAAAAGTATTTTTAACTATAACATATATTATGCTTATTATATGTTATAATTAAGAAATTCAAACAGACCATAAAAAATAAAAGATTAAAGCCTGCCACACCCTGGAGGTAATCACTGCTTACCACTACTTGTATACCCTCCCAGAAAATATTATGCATATATAAACATATGCACACACACACAGACACAGACATTCCTTTTCTGTACACATAGGGCCAGTGTCTACTTGTTGTGCATCTCTGTGCTTTGCTATCATGTATAAATATCTACCTCAATCTTTGTATGGCTGCATGGTATTCCATTGTATGGAAGTATTATAATTTAACCAATACCCTCCTGATAGACATTTAGGTTGCTTCCAATTTTTCTGTTACAAACAATGCTATAGCAAAAAATCCATAAACATATCCCTGTACTCTTCTGTGACTTCTTTAGGATAAATTCCTAGATGTAAAACTACAGAATCAATGTTTAGATAGATGCTGCCAAACTGCCTCTGGAACAGTTCAATCAGTTTCACAGTGCTATTGAAAATGTTTAAAAGGTTCATTGATACCCTGTATGCTTGCTGGCATGAGATATTTGTAATCTTTTAAACTTTTTTCCATTCAATAAAAATGATAGCTCATTGTTTTTGTTTTTAAAATATTAATATATATTATTGCTTTTATTACATTTACAGATCATTAGTGAGGTATACATACTAAAAAATGTAAGACAGCATTTTAATTCCAATCCTTCTTTTAGTTTCTTGTACTGGTCAGAACACTTTCCATTTATTCCCAGGAATGTCCCATATACTCCCTTTGTCTCTTAGGGATAAATTGGCAAATCAGGGAGTCGAAACTATGAGGTGTGATTATAAACTTCAGAGAATTACTTTTGGTTTTGATTTCTAATTTTTTTGGGGGGGACAGGGTGGTCTTGGTATGTTGCTCAGGCTAGCCTCCAACTTCTGGGCCCAAGCGATCCTCCCATTTCAGCCTCCTGGGCTGAACTGAGTGAGTAGCTGGGACTACAGGTGTGCACCATTGCACCCAGCCTGATTTCTAATTCTAAAAGTAATAAACTATAAGAAAAAGACTGAACCTTCAAAACAGATCAGGCATTATCCTCTTAAAGTAGTTCCAAGTCCTTTATTTGTCCCATTAATGGGATCTTACCTAAAACGTGACCAAAAGGCTGTTAGCCTTGTCTTATCATTGATCTTTTTCACTGCAATTGACTAGAATTTAAGCATAAGGAGGCCACATTGCCTGTTCTGCAGCTGTAACGACAATGCCCAGCAGTGCCTGGCACAACTGTCAATAAATGTATGCTGTATGAATTATTGCATGGATGGATGGATAGACAGGTGGACAAGCAAAACATGTTGAGGGGTGGCTAAAAAAAGATAGTAGTTCTCCTGGCCACTAGCACTGAAGGCAAGAGGTTGTTCCAAAAGTAGTTGTGATGGCTTCTATGGAATATGTGTATGGTCTGTTATGGGGACTACCTCAAAAGAGGTGATGCCTTCTTGGATATGTACATCCTGGTATTATTTTTTAAATTATGCTTCAGATAATATAATAGTTACATAGCAAAATATATGTGGCTCCCCACATGCAAAGCAGAGAGGCTAGGAGTACAGCTTCTTGAATGAGTCCTAACTCCAGCTCTGCTATCTTCTCTCTGAGCCTTGGTTTCCTCATCTCTACATTGGGACAGCAGGACCTACCACATAGCAGTGTTGTAAGGACTCAGGAAGAGACACATACTTTCAAGGTTTAGCAAAGCGCTCAGTAAACAGGGCCTGTTAGGATGTCCCAGTAGCTACAGCCAACTCTGAATCATACCGAGTTTGAGGCCTGCTAGAATCTGACCAGTCCGAGAAGAAAAGCCTGAACAAGAATGAGCCTACCTCCCACTTGCATCCCACATGCCGGGCAGATGATTTTCCAGGGGGCATCCAAGGTACCTTGGTTTTCACCCGGACACTCCGCCGCACATTCACGGTGTCCCCTTTCATTCCTCGCTTATGAGATTTCTGTGGAAAGGGACAAAGCCAGGGTCACTTTTACACCCAGCTGGGCATGGTGTCACACTAGCGGCATCCATCTCCAACTCTGCAGGGGAGCCCCTGCTGACTAAGGTCACTCTGCCACTTCTGGATGACAGGCTTGCCTACCTTTCAATCAGGTAACTGACCTCTGAAAGAGAGTGTTTGTGTCCCAAACCTCTGGAGTCAGAAGTGCGAGGAGGCTGGGCTGAGAGGTATCACTCTGATCCACAGCTGTTACCTCGCCCCACTGGCATGCTCCTACCTGGCTGTTGGTCGCTGATGGTTTCGGGAATTTTTTTATGTGGACGTGGACAGGGGTGTTCTCATCCACGTGAACATGTAAGGGGGGAGTTGAAGAGCGGTCCTTCATGGTTCGCTTCTGGCAGGCAGGGGAGGACAACACAAAAATGGTTGATCTGTGGATGAGTAAACTGGGCATAAAAACAGAGCTCACAGCCTCTGGGGGCCACTGAAAGCCTAGCCACCAAGCGAGCAGGACAGCTACCAACTACTGGCATGCAGGCAGGCACCGAGCCAGGAGTATCATTCAGCAGGCTCCTGCAGAGATCCCAGCTGAAGACCACCAGGGAGTCCCAGGGCCACTCATGAGAGGGGTCTGTAAGACCCACCAGTTCTACAAGAGAGTCCACACCTAGGCCCCAGGGTCCTCAAAGCTGAATCTCCCTCTAAGCCTGCTGGAATGCATAGCTCCTCCTTGGATTTAGTGTAGCACAGCTGGAAAGCAGGTGGACCTTCTACACAGTAATCTCAACAGGGCATGCAGATTAGCATGGGAAACACACAAAACGGGTAGAGTGCAGAATAAATCAGACAGCAGGCAGGTAAAAGACTGTGAAAACAGAAATCTGGAGGAAATGCCAAGGGTGAGAAGGTTGTATAGATTCTAAAGAAAACACAAGCAGGGCAGAACCCTAGCTACAGGTTCTCACCCATCCATCCCCCCATTCTTTTAAATTTTATTCTCTTCTTTTTCTTTTCCTTTATTTTATTTATTTATTTGAAAATCTGTTCTAAAGATTTTAGGATTTGTCTGGAAGGATAAGGTTAAGACAATCTCCTCACACTTGGCAGCCTTACCACAGGCCAAAAAAAGAATAAATCAGCAATATGTGCACAACAGCACCTAGCAGAGCACCTGGGCCACAGTGGTGCCCAGCAGGTAAGGCAGCTCCTACAAAAGGTGTGCAGAAGCGTTTTTCGCAGGGTCACAGACCAGAGAGGGCTGCTATGTGAGCAGTCACCTACCGTCACAGTTACACTGGGTGCGCCACAAGGTGTTCTCAAGACTTTTTTCTGCGTAAGACTCGTGACTCCGTTCTTCCCACACGATGGAAACCTGCACCCGGGCACAAGAACCAGATTATAAGCAGACAACTAGGGCTCTCTTATTTCTTAGATCTCCCGAAATTACACCCTGCATATGGTAGCTAACAAATTCACAGCTAGGAGAACCAGCCTGGAATTCCTTGGCTCCCTTTAGACGAGAACCAGACACGCATGGTGTGCCCAGCAGTAGGATGGAAACAGGGTGACGGGCATTCACAGTCTGGCCTTTTAACCTACCACCGCATCACACATATTGTGACCTTCACTGAAAAGCATAGTTGTCATCCTGTCAGGTGATAAAAAGCAGGCAACACGTGAGGAGCAGCCAAGGTGCTAGTCTGGCCAAGGGTGGAAATGCCCAGGACAGTGCCTGGGGCAGAGGTGACCCTGGAGAAATGCTCAGTGAATGAACGACATAAAAAGACACAGCACTAGGCTCAGGAACAAGAAGTCACTGTAACTCAACCTCTCCAAATTAAGGCTCCAATATTCACCTAACAGGATGAAAAAGCATCTATTTTCCCAAATATTCTACTTGCTATCTTCTAAACTCCTAAGAAGCAGAGGAGTTGTTTTAAAGCCATGTGTAATTCACATTGCTTACACATATACTATACAGCCCCATCACCAGATTTGCAAAGATAGCAAAAAGTTTAATCTGCTCTGAAATCTGGCAGCAGTATATCCAAGAATTCCAGGATGGGAAGGGACTGGAATAATCATTTAATCCATCCCTTTGCCTCCTGACAGCCCCAAAATATCACCATGCCCTCCCCACAAATGGTTGGGGAGATAAAAAATACATGAGCACTTTAGTACGCATTTTGCTGTACGTATATCACACCTTGATTTAAAAAAAGAAAAAACATGTATTTATTGAGCCCTGCTAATCATTTAGCCAAGGAAATTCGGAAACTGAGAAGACAGGTTTTTTCCCCCCTCCTCATTTAGAACGTTGATGTTCACTTCAAGCCAATAGCTCTGACAAATCTCTTCCTCAGTGGGCTTCCTGTCAAACCACCCAGAATTCATCAACACCTTGCTAACTGCCACGTCCACCTCCTACATGACCGTGATTTATTTACACCTGGCCTCCTTTCAAAAAGGCTCTGAACCTAGTACTCCATTGAAGACAACAAGGGTGACCCTGTTTGCTACCAGGAAGCTGGGGCACCCGGAGAGGGAAGGAGCGAGGGAGGCAAAGATGGGATAGTGTGTGTGCATTTCTTTCCTCCTTCCCTTTAAAAATGATTTTTAAATGTTTTGGTCCAGACTTTCAGTACACAAAACAAGGAAGCTGAAAAGAGAAGCCTCCAGCGAGCCTGGTCTGGGGACCCCTGACCACCTTTCCCTGCCCTACAGCGGAGGCGCCCCCCCACGTCGGCAGTACCTGGGGGAGCCGCCTGAGGACGAGGCAGACATGGCTAGGCATCAAAGCCGCAAAGGTGGGCAATTGGGTCAGCAGGCTCTGCTCAGGGGGACCCAGAGGGGCTTGTCAATGAGAATCTCAGGGGCCCGGCATCAAACGTCCTCTCTGAGGAGAGGAGGGTGGAAGCTTTGGGGGTGGCAGTTGGATGAAAACTTGGGAGGCGCTCCTCTACTGTCCAAGTCGCACAGCAACTGTCCTGCCAAAGTGGGGGGAGATAGGAGAGGCTGAGCGACCTGCGGGTGGGGGGCGCGGCAGGAGCTCCCCTCCCCGGGGGGAGGGGGGGCGGAACTACGAAGGAAAGGGACTTCCATGCCTGGGCCCCACCCGGGAAGGAGGGTGGGCGGCTACCAGGGGAAAACCTGAGGTGCTGCCTGGGGTGCGTAGAGGGCGGATGAGAACCGCTAGGCCCCAAGTGGGCCCCAAGGGCCCGGAACCCGCACAGGGAGCTGGAGGGATATTCCGGGCGGGGCCAGGGCAACTGTCTCCTAGGAGAAGGGGCGTTCCCGGCAGAATAGGTACGGAGAGGACCAATAGTATTTGAAGGAGCGAGGAGCGGAGGCCACCGGCGGACAGGGGCGCTCTGCCGCGAGCCGGGTACCACCTACTGCAGAGGGAAAGCCCTCCCCAGCGCAGCAGGGGCCAGCTGGAGCTGAGCACCCGAGTTAGGGAGGGCCAGACGCCAGGCTACGCGGAGAGCGGGCAGGACCCAGGTGAGGCCCCAGGCGGCCCGGAGGCGGTGCCCGGGGCACAGCGCTGCCTACGAGGACGGGGCGAATAACTGCTGTGCGGAGCCCGCCGGGAGGAAGAGGCGGACCGGGTGATGCCGCCGGCGGGCAAGAGGGCGAAGGGCCAGCCTCCGTCGGTGGAGAGAAGAGACGGCCACCCACCAGCGGGCAGGAGGGGACCAGTTTCTGCCCATAGAGAGAAGGGCGAAGCCCTGCCTGAGGGCGGCAGAGGAGGGGGCAGAGCCCTGCCGGTGGCCAGGAGAGGAGGGAGGTGGCCGGCCCGCCCGTTAGCGGGAGGAGGAGAAGCCCCGCGCCGGTGGGCGGGGCGGGGGCCAGATTCTGACAGGAGGGGGACGAGCGCGCCAGGGGGCTTGAGGCGGGCGCGACCCGGACGAACCCGGCTGGGCCGACCGCGCCGGGGGTGCAAGAGCTGGGCGATCTCGCCCGCGGGGACCGGGCCCAGCGGCGGCCTCTCACCAGGAGCGACACGGCTGCGCCCAGAAACGCCTCCTTATGAAGTCGTTGAAGTCGGAGGCCAGGGTCGTGCCATGGAGACGCCGCGGCGGATGCAGTCCAGCTCCGGCGGCGGCTCCTCCCCGCTTCCGCCTCCTTTTCCGACACCCGGTCGGCAGCTCGCCCATTGGCCAGTTCAAACCCCCCCGTGAGCCGCTCGGGTTTCGCCATTTAGGCCCAGCCCCTGGCGTCACAGAGATGCCCCGCCCCGCCAGGAGCTCCGCCCACTTCCGGGCCACGCGACCTGTCGCCATGGAGACGCGCGACGCCTCCAGCGGGCCTTGCCTGCTCTTGCCCCGCCGTTCAAGGAGAGGCTTCCCCCGTGCGCCATGTTTGCCCTTCCTGCGGTCCTCACTCCCGTACCTCACAGGAGCACTGGAGCTCTGCCGCGCACCCTTTGGGCCCTACTGGGAAACTAGGCCCAGAGAGGCCTCACAGAACAAGCTAGAGGCTGGAGCTGCGCACGGCTCCTGGAAATCCAGCCCTGTCCCTAAGTCCACTGGAGTGCTGCGACTCTTTCCCCTTCCCACACCGTGCCTGTCTTTGTCAAACAGGAGGAAGCCTTGGCATTCCCCTTGCTCCTCACTGCCCTCCTGCACACAGTACGCCGCGCTGCGTACAGACCTACTCTGATGAGGTTCTCGCTGGGCCGCCATCTTGTCAAATAAGCTTCCCTGTCAACCAATCCTGGGGGGCTGTCACGTGGCTCACGGTGCCGCCCTGGATTCTGGGAGACTTTGCCAACCTCTGGGCCAACCAGGCCTCAGTTCATTGACCCCCTTCATCTCCAGGGATCTCCCCAGCCCCTCAGCCGTGCACCCCGGGGAGGGGGGAGTCACGCAACTGTTCCATCTGAAATCTTACAGCCCAGCTCCCCCTTCCCAAGCAGAACCTGTTTTTCTGCCTTCATTCTCACAGTCTAATGCATTCCATATTTGCTCTTCAGTGTTAGGGAGTCCTCTGCTCCCTTGATCCATTCATTTTCTCCCCAAAAATGAATTGATGAATCCCCAATCCTTGTTGTAACCCAACCATCTGAGGCTCTGCAAAAATCAAATCCACAAATCATTGCCTCCACCCTCAGCTGAGCCTCGGACACTGTCCAGGAATTGTTCTATTTGTACCTAGACCCTCCCAACGGTGGCTTTTCCAAACCTTTGCCCCTTCCTCATTCCATACTCCAAATTCTCCTTTTTCATAGAGAAAAATAAAGCCATCAAGTGGAATTCCTTCAACCTGCTCCCCACCCTCTCTCATCTTTAACTTCCCTCACCCTTAAGTCTCCCTTCCAGAGCAGAGATGTGCCTCTTGCTGCCTAAGATAAACTTCCTGCTTCAAGGCCTAGGTCAAACATCCCTGTAAAATATTCTTGTTACACCCAAGACAGAATTGTTGATCATTTCTCAGTGCTCCTACATTCATTGAACCAATATTTATTAAGTCCCTGCTATGTACCAAACCCGGTTTGAGGTACTCTAAGACCAACGCATCCCATCCAGTCTTCAAGGAGCCCACTGCCAACCATTCTAATGTAACCAGACGAAATGATTAAAGCTTCTCTCTCGCCCTTCACTAAAGGGATTTGCCTGTGTGGTTTTGTTCTCTCCCCACCATGACGAGGGTTTTGCCCTGCCAGTGCTGTTCTTTGGGCTTTTGGAATAGATGATCTGAGAATGGGCAGGTTTGAGGGGTCACCCCTGCCCCCAACACACACACACACACACACACACACACACACACACAAGCTGGGTGAGAAGAAGGATGAGGAAAAGCTCCTTAAAGACAGAGAATAGGGAGGTATTGGGGAAGGAGTGGTGAAGATAGAGTCTCAGGGACACCTGTAGTGTGTGAAGGATGTGGGATGAGGGAGAAAAGGGGAATTTTATGAAGTATAGCTCTGGTCTGTCCCTTTTGTGGTGTTTAAGAAATACAAATAAAGAACTTGAGTTATTCTGATATTACTTTGGATTGCTGGACCACGTTTTCCAGTCGCAAACCAATCTGAGCCAGCAAGTGGTGGCTTTCAAAGCACAGCTGTAATATTGCAATTACTCTAATAGAGGTGTGCACGGGGCCAAATAAAAGAAAACAGGAAAAGGAGGTCCCAGTCTCCCTAAGGCAGGCAGGAGATGGTTCCCAGAGGTGATGGTTTTGGAGCTGAGCATGAAAGATGAGTAGAAGTTTTCCAGACAGACAAGCAGCAGAGGGAATTCTAAGCCCTCTAAGCAGAGGTACTGCATCAAGGCCTGAGAGGTACTTCATAGTGTTTTATGAAGCATCATTACTTCAGTCCCTTGACATGTTACAGGGACAGTGGTGAGAGACATCCTGCTGAGATCAGCAGGACCTGACTAGGACGGGTCTAGTAGGCCTGCCTAAAGTGTTTGGACTTTATCCCCCAAAGGAATGGGGAGCAATAAGAGTTTTAAGTAAAAGAGTCACATGTTAGAAATTTCACTCTGCTTGGAGCATGGATTGCAAAGACAAAAGAGCATGTGGAAAGAAGAGGCCTGTGCAATATTAACTCTTACAAGATTGCTTTATCACTGCCTGCTGGCTGGCCCAGTGTCCCCACTGGACCATGGATTCCATGAGGACTCGGATGCTATCACAGCCATTTCCGTATCCCCAAGAGCCAAACCGACTTGTATACAGCAGGCACTCTATCATCAAAGAAATTTTGAATGAATATATGATTAATAATATTAATATGCCACTTATCTCCTTTAACCCTATGAGAAAGGTGCTACCAATGAAGGAAGGAAGGAGTATGAGGACTCTGGGTCCAGTCCCTGCTACCCTGTGGGACCCTAGACCTTCCATTTGCCCCCAAAGGGTTCCTGGTCCCCACTTCCCAAGCAAGGGAGTGTGTCAGTATCTGGAACAGTGCTCCTCTTCTAACCACTCTGGCTAGGAAGGTGGAAGCCATGTATGAAAACGAGGTAAGCAGACAAGTCACTGCTTACGTGTCAGACAAATGACTATACATATATAAAAGGATTCTCAACACTAAGAGCCCCCCAGTCCATCCAATGTATAACTTGAAGTACAAAGTGGCAAAATGAATAGATGCCCCCCCAACTGGGAGACAAAATGGGGGGCCAGATAAACTATTTGAGAATAGTGACATGTGTCCTGGATGGCTCAGGCAGAGGACTTTCCCATCATTATGGTGGTCTTCACGCCTGTAATCCCAGCACTTTGGGAGGCCAAGGCAGGAGGATCGATTGAGGCTGGAAGTTCAAGACTAGCCTGGGCAACACAGTGAGACCCCATCTCTACAAAAAATTTTAAAAATTAGCCAGGTGTGGTGGTGTGTGCCTGTAGTCCTGGCTACTTGGAGTGCTGAAATGGGAGGATCACTTGAGCCTGATAGTTCCAGGTTGCAGTGAGCTATGATCATGCTACTGCACTCCTGCCTAGTCAACAGAGTGAGACTTTGTCTCTAAAAAAATAAAATAAAATAAAAGTCAGGCTCAGAAAGCATTAAAAAAATATTTTGCAAGGAGAAGGGTCAAAGTCATGCTAACAGGAGAAATAAATGTTCTTTTTTCTTTTAGCTGCGCAGAGCTCAGCAACTGCGGAGTGCCTGACCCAACTCCAGCTCTCCGACTTTGCCTCCTCCTCCTCTTCCTGCTGTTGCTGTTGCTGCTGCTGCCCCGGTGGCTGCTGCTGTGTGGGGAGGAATAAATCTTACTCTCTTAATCCAAACACTATGCTGTTGGGAAGAAATTTAATTCTTGATATGAGAAGGTGTTTGCCCTCTATTAACTGGGGTGATAATCCAATCATAGCCCTTATGTTTGGAAAGCAAAACTAGACTTGAAGCACCCACTTATGAGACTAGAACTCTCCCTCTTTCAAATCCAC
This sequence comes from Daubentonia madagascariensis, assembly GCA_023783475.1. Lineage (NCBI taxonomy): Eukaryota > Metazoa > Chordata > Mammalia > Primates > Daubentoniidae > Daubentonia > Daubentonia madagascariensis. The sequence continues at coordinate 5,777,293 of JAKFHU010000776.1, forward strand.
TCCCCCCAGAAGCTTCCACTAACATCCTTTGGACCACTAAAGAAGCCAGAATTTGCAACAAGTGGGGAACCAGGGCTGGCATCCCTCCCATGGGGGGGGTGTGGTGGGGGCAGGGACCCCTAAGGGGAAGTAGCATTCAAGGGAATGCCCTGGGTTGCCTCTGCAGGCCTTGTCCCCTCCTCCTGCCTCACTGGGCAAGAGGGGACAAGTTATCCAAACAGCATCCCAGCTTTCATTCCTCCTGGAAACCATCAGTCGAGAACAGTTTCAACCCCTTGGAGGTAAGCACGGAGCAGTCAGGGATGGCGTGCAGGGATGAAGAGGAGTCCAGGCTGGGCCGTGCTCTGCCCCCCGGTCATCTGGAGTACATATCACTATCAGTGGTCCTCAAGCCAGAAACACAAGGCTTGTTAAAACACAGATTACTGGGCTTGAGTCCCAAAGTTTCTATCAATAGGTCTGAGATGGGGCCAGAGAATTTGCATGTCAAACAAATTCTCAGATGATCCTGGTGCTACTGGCCAGGGACCATATTTGGAGAACCACAGAAGTATTCATCAGGTGATTACTAGCCTACAGACCACCCCAAAGCTCAGAGACCATGAGTCCAACCCATCTGATCTCTGCACGCCCCAACTCCTCAGTCCCCGTGGAGAATTAAGAGGAACTCCTGCTCTGGACAAAATGGAGCTCATAGTTACACAGAAACATCTAGGAATATGGCCATTTCAGAAAATAAGGGCAACCTGAGAAATTCCCTTGCCCCAAACACACAAACTCACCCAAACCAGAAAAAGTGTTCTTCCTCTTCCCTGTCTCTGAACAGCATCCACTTCAGGAGGGCAGGGGCTGGGCCTGACCCAGGACCTCCAACCCCTGCAATTGTGGGAATCTTCCAGGCCAAGTTCAAATGCACCCTTCTCCCTGAGGCCTTCTGTGGCTCCCCCTTTGCAGGATGAATTGATGGCTCCCTCCTGCATATGGGTCCCAGTATCCCTGCTGTGAGCACTCTGTGTGTGAAAATCTTTTGCTACCTCATACTGGGTGCTCTCTTGGGGCAAGCACCACATCTTCATGTCCTGTAGAACCTAGCACAAAATAGATGCTCGGTGAGTTTCACTTTAAAAATCCAGTGAAGAGCTAGGCATAGTGGTTCGTGACTATAGTTCCAACAACTTGGGAGGCTGAAGTGGAAGGAACGCTTAAGGCCAGGAGTCCAAGACCAGCCCAGATAACATAGTCTCAAAAAACAAAACAAAACAAAACAAAAACCCAGCGACAGACAAAACAAACTTTAGAGATTTTTTTTTTTTGAGATACAGTCTCACTCTGTTGCCCAGGCTAGAGTGCAGTGGCATCATGATACCTCACTGCAACCTCCAACTCCTGGGCTCAAGCAATCCTCCTGCCTCAGTCTCCTGAGTAGCTGGGACTACAGGAGTATGCCGCCATGCCTGGCTAATTTTTCTATTTTTTGTAGAGATGGGGTCTCGATGTTGCTCAGGCTGGCCTGGAACTCCTGGCCTCAAGCGATCCTCCCACCTCAGCCTCCCAAAGTGCTAGGATTAACATGCGAGCCACAGTACCACAGTATTTTTTTATTTTTATTTTTATTTATTTATTTCTATCCTCGTTTGTCCTATGTATTTTTTAAATTAAAAAAAAGTGTTTAATGTTTTAAGCAAAGCAAGCAATACAAAAGTGTAGGGAGTCAAGTTAGACCCAGGTTCACTCACAGGAATCAGAAATTGGAACTGCTATCAGGCATTCAGTCTTATTTGAGGCTGATCACTTGAAGGGACCAGGACACATCAACTTAGGGCCAGTTTCTCTTGCAGCCCATGTGTTGCAGAGAAGCTAAGGCCTGCTGGGCCTCTGTTGACTTTCCCATTCCTGGTTCCTGATGCTTGGGAGACCCAGACCCACTTCCCAACTGTGACCCAGGAAAGAGATCCCTGAGTTGCCTGAGCTGGTTTCTTTTACTTGCAGCTGAGAGGAGTTAACTAAGAAGGGAGATCTTGCCAAATGGCCTTTCCAAAAGGTAAGGCCAGTTTAAACTCAACCAACAGTTTCTGAGGATGCAGAAACTCACTCAGGGTTTACTGTGTTATAAAAAACATGAGGCATTTTGCCAATTTCTCAAGCAACAGATATGTCCTCTGCTAGACAAACTATCCCCAAACGCCAAGACACAGAAAGTCTCCCAGTTCTAAGAGGTTAGTATCATACTAATACCGAAACCTGACAGAGGGAACACTGAAAAGCCAAGTCACAGACCAATTTCAATTGTGAGCTTCATGTTAAAATCCTAAATGAAACACAAGTAAATCAAATATGATAGTATATTATTTTATATACTCTAACTAAAATTGCCTTTATCCAAGAAATAAAAGATTTGGGGGCTGGGTGCAGTGGCTCACACTTGTAATCCTAGCACTATGGGAGGCCAAGGCGGGAAGATAGCTTGAACTCGGGAGTTCAAGACCAGCCTGAGCAAGAGCAAGACCCTGTCTCTACCAAAGATAGAAAAATTAGCCAGGCGCAGTGGTGCATGCCTGTAGTCCCAGCTACTCAGGAGGCTGAGGCAGGAGGATCCCTTAAGCCCAGGAATGTGAGGTTGCAGTGAGCTATGATTGTACCACTGTACTCTAGCCCAGGCAATAGAGTGAGACCCTGTCTCAAAAAAAAAGAAAAAAAGATTTTGGGGTTTTCTTTTCTTTTTTCTTAGAGACAGGGTCTGACTGTGTTGCCTAGGCTGGGTTATGAATTCCTGGGCCCAAGCGGTCCTCCTGCCCCAGCCTCCAGAGTAGCTGGGACTATAGGCATGAGCCACTGCACATGGCTCTGGATTTTACTTTGTTGGTTAGGAAGGTAATAAATTAAGGGAGAAAAAAGCATATGATCATATCTATAGATCTGATAAAACTCAGCAACTATTCCTATAAAAATATTTCATAAACTATGCTAGCACCAGCAATACTTTACAGTGCTTGGGAAATTTAGTCAATACAATAGGACAACACAAAAAGACAAAACATTTACATATGAAAAATGGGAGAGAAAAATATAGTTATTTCTAGATGATATAATCTTCTTTCCAGAAATTACAAGAGAGTCACCTGAGAAACTACCGTATTAAATGAGAGAGGTAAGGAAAGTGGCAATATATAGAATAAATATAAAGAGGTAATGGCCAGTCTATAAGTGTAATTAAATGTATATCTTACCTCAAATTCAGCTGATCAGATTTTCACCACGTGTGGAGGGTGTATTTGGAATAGTCTGAGCTAAAACATGGACCATGTTGAGAGCTCAAGGGGCGCCTCTCAGACTGTCCGTCAGGAGAGGCAGGCCTTGGCTTTAGAGAACAATTGTCACCTTAAAACGCAAGCAGCATGCTGCGGTGGTGGCACCTGTAGTGCCAGCTGCTTGGGAGGCTAAGGTGGGAGGATTGTTTGAGCCCACGGTTCAAGGCCAGCCTGGGCCACATAGCAAAACCCCCATCTTAAAAAGAAAAAAAAAGAAAAAAACAAAGAAAGAAAAAATAATGAAAGCTCCAGGCTGGGGCAGTGGCACAGGCCTGTAGGAGGCTGAGGAAGGGGGATCACTCAAGCCCAGGAGTTGGAGGCGGCAGTGAGCTATGCTTGCACCTGTGAATAGCCACTGTACTCCAGCCCGGGTAACATACCAAGTCTCCCATCTCCAAAAAACAAACCTGCAAATTGTAAATTACAAAGGCAGATGCTCCAACAGAAATTCTAACTGATAAGGCAAGTGTGAATGTCCTGGTATAGAAGGAAATTGGTCTATGAGAGAATCGGGGCCAGGTGCAGTGGCTCATGCCTATAATCCTAGCACTTTGGGAGGCTGAGGCAGGAGGATCGCTTGAGCCCAGGAGTTCGAGGTTGCAGTGAGCCCAAGCAACAGAGTGAAACCCTGTCTCAAAAAAAAAAAAAATGTAATGTGGTTTGGGAACAATTTTCCAATTACTTAGAAAAGAAAAGCAAAATGAACTCCATGTTGATTATTAAATTATAAAAATAAAACATACTACATAAATATTTAGGAGAAAATATAATTAGATAATTGGATATTTGCAGGCAAAGAGATCTTTCTGTGCAAAATGATGAAGACAAACTATAAAGAAAAAGACCAAGAGATTCAATTACATAAAAATTTTAAACTTCTGCATATAAAAATCTCATGAATAAAAATAAAAGGTAAAAATCAAATTATGGAAAATATTTTCAATATATATGAAAAAAATTTCATTATCCTTCATATTCAAAGAATTCTTACAAATGAATAAAGAAAAAGACAAACAACCCCAAAGGAAAACAAGCCAAATATATCGACAAGTAATTCACAAAATAAGAAATGCAAATGGACACAATCTCACTAGTAATCAAAGAAGTGCAGAGGAAATCCATGCTAAGAAATCATTTTTAGCCTGTGAGATTGGCCACTTTTTTTTTAAGGGCAGTACCTAGCACCGACAAGGATATTGGGAAACAGGCAGTCTCATACATTGCTGACAGGTTTAAAAACTGATGTAACCCTTTTATGGGACGATGGGGCATTCATTATTTATCAAAAGCCTTAAACAGGAACATCCTCTTTGACCCTCTTTGTGATTTATTCATATCTAGGAATATATTTTAAGTAAATAATCAAGAAGGTATGCAAAGATTTAGACCTTTGGCCCTTGTTTTCCTCAATGTATTTTTCCTTTGACTGACACTGCCTGACCCAAGTGGACCTCAGGAAATGAGGGAAAGGCATCCTCTCGGGCCTGCCTGTAGCCCAGGCAGAAAGAGGGCTCCACATGGTCCAAACCTATAAACCAGGAAACTTTGTTAAGTTTGGAGCAAGAGCCAATCAGTCACAGGCAATATGCATTTGCACAGTGCACACCCCGTGCATGTTATTTTTCTCTGGAATCTGATGCAAGGATGAGTGGTTAGGTACAGTTAAGAATAGAAGGTTGTTAGGGTGGGGCAGGGGAAACTCATGGGTCCCAAATCCCAGAACACAGGTCTATTGAACCCTGAAGTTTGATTAAAATGACTAATATTTGTGAAAGGATGAAAAACCCTAGCTGGCCGATTACATACATACAAGGGAATACTCCACAACCAGTAAAAATGATAAGAGAGATCTATTGTTCAGACATGGAAAGATCTCCAAAACATATCACTGAGTTAAAAAAAAAAAAGGCAAGGTACAAAACTACAAGGACACCATGATGCCATTTCTGTATGAAAATAACCTGTGACCATTCATTCATTCATGTAAAAAAAAATCTGGAGGAACATGCATTGAACTGTTAAAACTGATTGTTTTTGGAAAGTGGGATTAGGGGAGATTTTTACTTGTACATTGAATTTTTTTTTTCCAGAGACAGGGTCTCACTCTGTGGCCCAGGCTGGAGTGCAGTGGCGCGATCATAGCTCACTGCAGCCTCAACCTCCTGGGATCCTCCTACCTCAGCCTCCAGAGTTGCTGGGACTACAGCTGTGAGCCACTGCACCCAGCTCTAAATATTTTTTTGAAAAGGAACATATTTCTAGTCAGAAAAAAATTCACAGATTAAAAACTTGTTGGAAAAGATAATTCATGATATATTGGCTGAAAAACAGGTTAGGAACAGAAAATTCAATGTAATCCTATTCATGTGTTTGGGCGCAGGGGTAGGGGAGAAGTATAGATATAAATGTATAGAGAAAAGACTAAATTTTGGGTGGAGGATACACGGGTGTTTCTTATATTACTCTTATATATTCTTTTTGGTACTTTTGAAAAAATGTTTAAATTTGTGAACTATATCTTCAAAAGAGGTTTTGTTTTCTTTTTTTGAGACAGAGTCTTACTTTGTTGCCCTGGGTAGAGTACAGTGGTGTCATCATAGCTCAGTGCAACCTCAAACTCCTGGGCTTGAGTGATCCTCCTGCCTCAGCCTCCCAAGTAGCTGGGACTACAGGTGTGAGCCACCATACCTGGCTAATTTTTCTATTTTTAGTAGAGATGGGGTCTTGCTCTTGCTCAGGGCTCAGGCTGGTCTTGAACTCCTGAGCTCAAGGGATCCTCCTGCCTCGGCCTCCCAGAGTGCTAGGATTATAGGCGTGAGCCACTGTGCCCGGCCTAAAAGAGGGTTATTATATGAACCAGTTTGCTAGGGCTGCCACAACAAAGTACCACAAATTGATTTAATCAACAGAAATTTATTGGCTCACAGTTCTAGAGGCTGGAAGTCCAAGATCAAGGGGTCTACAGGGCCATGCTCCCTTCTGAAAGCACCAGGGAAGGATACATTCCTGACTTTGTCCTAACTTCAGTAGTTCTCTGGCAGCATAGCCCCAGTCTTCATATGGCTTTCCCTGTGTGCATGCCTGTGTCCGATTTCCCCTTTTTGTAAGGTCACCAGATACATTGGATTAGGGGGTACCCTACTTCAGTAGGATCCCATCTTAACTGATTACATCTACAATGACCCTACTGCCAAATAAGATCACATTCTGAGGTATTAGGGGTTAAGACTTCAACACATGAATTTGGGGAAGACACAATTCAACCCATAACATAATGCATATGTTCAGTTTAAAGATATATAGTAAATACTAATGGAGCCACCACCCTGCTTAAGAAAGGAAAGAGATTAAAAAATTATTTCAAACCAGATGGCACTATCTCAAAATGTCAAAACTGGCCATTTTATTTTCCTAGTTCTGTTTTTCCAAATTTCCATGATGAACGTGGGCTTCTCTTGTTAGTTAGAAATAACCATGAGTGAAGGAGGAGCCATCAGTTCCAGCATTGGGCCCCAACCCTGAACAACTCTGCAGGGTGATGCCCCTGAGCCCTCCAGCTCAGCCTCCTGCCTCTCCATTTGCCCAAGGGCCCGATCACGAGTTGTTTCCATGCAGGAACACCTCCTCCAGGGCCCTGATGCAACTGCCACAGCACTGCCCTGGGGAGAAGGAATCTGTGCTCAAAAGTGGGTTGGGCTTTTTTTTCAGGTGACTTGAGAGATTTCAAGTCTTGGGTAGAGGAGCTGGGAGAGAACATTCTCCAAGGCCCTTTCAAGGCTTGGTCATCTTGGGCCTCTGAGGTTGGATGGACACTGGGCTCAGCTGAGAGTCCTGGTTCTACATCTGCCCCAACCAGTGGTTCTAAAAGTATGATTCCCAGACCAACAGCATCAGTATCACCAGGGAATTTGTTAGAAATGCAAATTCTCAGCCTGGCACAGTGGTTCATGCCTGTAATCCCAGCATTTTGGGAAGCGAAGGCAGGAGGATTGCTTGAGGCCAGGAGTTTAAGACCAGCCTGGGAAATTCAGTGAAACCCCATCTCTACAAAAAATTTAAAAATTTAGCTGGGCATGGTGGCATGAGTCTGTAGTCCCAGCTACTTGGGAGGCTGAGACAGGAGGATCGCTTGAGCCCAGGAGTTTGAGGTCACAAGAAGCTGTAATTGCACCACTACACTCCAGCCTGGGTGACAGAGTGAAACCACTTCAATTTTTTTTTTATAAAGATGGTGTCTCACTACATTGCCCAGACTGGCCTCGAACTCCCGGGCTCAGTGATCCTCCCACCTCAGCCTCCCAAGTAGCTGGGACTACAGGCAAGTGCCACTGTGCCCAGCTCCCCTTCATTTCCACAAAAGGGGAAACTGAGGCTCAAGGAAGGGAAGGAACTGGCCCAAGGTCACACAAAATTAAGTGGCAGAGGTAAAACTGGAAGTCAGACCATCTGTTTCCAGCACTCCCCCCTCTTTCTTCTGACTCAGGCAGACCTCCCAAGTCCATCCCAAATCACTCTGTCATTGTCTGGAGGGCCACCCTCATGCCTGTGACCGTCAATGAAGCACTCCCTCTGTGCCAGGCACTGTGCTTACCTGCACTAGCTCGATAAATCCTCACAACATCCTGTGAGGTTGGCATGTGTGCTCACCCCATTTTACAGAACAGAAAACTGAGGCTAGAGAAAAGTCAGGTCGCTTGCCAAGGTCACAGAGCCAGGACTCAAACCAGCTTTCTCTAACCCTGGGGCCCATGCTGTGGCTAGTAGGACCACACCAGGGTTTTCAGGGACTGCCCCTGTCCAGGGAGGGCTCTTCTCCAGCATCTACAATTCAGTTGAGAAACCACAAGGGAGACAAAAACTTCTCAGAGCAGGCAAAACAGTTGGCAAGCAGCCAATAGCCAAAAGCTACTGCCATGTACTTATCAGAAAGCCCCTTGTCTCTTGGCTTGCACACAACTGCAGTGACCTTGCAGGGGGCAGAACAAATTAGAAGCAGTCAGCCAGGAGGAGGGGTTGTGGGTGGGGTTCTTGCCCACGACCCTCATTCCCACTGTCTCACTTTTCCTCCCCACTTTGCTTCAGTTGTCCGGGACTCCCCCAGCAGGGTGTGTGCCTCAGGACAAGGCTTCCCAACCTCCTCACAGCGGGCACATACAGGCAACAAAAACATTTGCACAGCATCCACGGAGTCGGTAGGGCGTCAGGGCACGTGGGAGACTTGATGAAAATGTCATGACACTTTCTTCATGACATATATTGGGACTGGAAATTGTAATATAAAGTACTAGAGAAGACGTTAAAGCTCAATTTTGTATAAAACTTCCAAATGAAACATTTTCAGGCCAGGCACAGTGGCTCACGCCTGTAATCCTAGCACCCTGGGAGGCCAAGGTGGGAGGATCGCTTGAGCTCAGGAGAGTTCAAGACCAGCCTGAGCAAGAGCAAGACCCCGTCTCTACCAAAATAAATAGAAAAATTAGCCGGGCATGGTGGTGCACGCCTGTAGTCCCAGTTACTTGGGAGGCTGAGGTAGGAGGATCACTTGAGCCTAGGAGTTGAAGGTTGCAGTGAGCTATGATGATGCCACTGCACTCTACCCAGGGTGACAGAGCAAGACTCTGTGGCAAAAAAGAAAATAAATAAATTCAAATTCTTAAATGTGAAACGTGAGCTTGCTTCTGTGAAAAAAGCTTTTTATATCAGGTTTCATGTTTGAAATGGCTAAACACAATTCCCAAAAATAACTTTTTTTCAGAGGAAAAAAGGCTTTGTAACTGTGGTCTCTTCAAAAGTTCTTGATGGTGGATAACAGTGAGAAATTTTATCAACCATGCCACCACACCCAGCTAATTTTTAAACTTTGTGTAGAGATGGGGTTTCACTAAATTTCCCAGGCTGGTCTCAATAATAGTAAGAAACTTTGTTCACAGAAGCAGGTGATATAAAATTTGGACCATTTTTAACCATTCAAAATTTCCTAATAGTTGAAATTATACTTAAAGACTTGAACAACACTTCCCTTTATTGACAAATGGAATGTTGAAATTCCCATGGATTTTGAATCCAATGACAACTTTTCCATGTCAAGTGTTTCAGAATAAGGTCAAGCTCTAATTTGCAGAACATGCATGCATCATTAAAGTTGTCACAGATGCCCGTAAAAGGACAGATCAGCTGTGAACAGATAGGGGCATTGAACTTTGTAAAGATGGAGCTGGGAAACTCCACTGGGAGCTGTGCACACCAGCCTCCTCCTCCCTAGACCAGCTGCACGGGGACTGCAGGCCCTGCATCTTGGGCACATGGGACCAGAACTCCTCTAGTAATAGGTCCCTGGGCCCCCTGCCCAGGACAGGCAGTGGTGCCCTCTGCAGCTGGCTGCTCCAGCAGATGTCCAGGGTGTAGAAAACCACCTTGGCCATGCTAGCTTGTCAGAACAACGTGCTCACTGTTCACAGGAACCATGGATGTGACATAGGACCCTGCCCACACAGGCCACCATAGGCCCTACCCAGCTGCCCTGAAGATGGTGGTGATCAACATCATTAGTTCACTTGCCACAGGTGCCCCTGGCACACACCTGCAGAGAAGGCCGACCCCAGCCTGGCTCTCAGGATGAGTCTGGTTGGTCTGAGGGTAGTTCCAGCCCCTTGTCAGTGATTGTCAACACTTGGTTCAGAAATGGGCACATGACTCGATTTGGGCCCAGGTGGGGAGTGTGCCTGGGGTTCTTTCTGGAAGAATGTCTAGAAGTGATCCTCTTCTTTCTACCAAATGTGTTTCTGGTCCAGGACATGACATCGGAACAGCAGCACACTGAGAATGAAGCCAGCACACGGGCCCAAGGACCCCCGAGGAAGGAGACAGCAGGTCAACCCTGAAGCCCACTCCACCTTTGGACTCTGCGTTATGTCAGCCACTACATATCCTTATTGTTTAAGCCAGCTCAAGTTGTGCCTTTTGGTTCCTTGCAGCAGAAAGCATGCTCACTCATGGCTCTGAGACAATCACAAGACCAGATGATAAAATAGCAATCATTGTGCATTACCTGCACACCACAAAGCAGTACTGTCTCCATTTGCAGATGGAGAAATGAGGGTTTAGAGAAGCTAAGTAACATGCCCAAGATCACACAGCTCCCATGGGATGTCAAGACTACAACCCACGTGGACCCCACTCCAGAGTCCATGGTCTTTATCCTGGCAACATGCCAGTGAGGGAGGAAGCAAAATAACTTTAAAAAGAGACAAAGGCGCTCAGGAAACTTGGCAGCTTGGCGTCACTTAGCAAAAGGGCAGATATCCCATTCACTTCAGCAGCTAGGGAGCCCAGAAGCAACTACAATTCAAGTTTACCAGAGAAGATACTACTTGCTATTTAAAAAATCAGGGAGCATATTTTTAGAAAAACCACCAGCTAAACAGGATTTAAAAGACTTCCAAGTGGCTTGGCAAAGTCTCATAAACTTACACATACCTCTTGGCCCAACCATTTCTCTCCTAGGTTGAAGAAATAGCTGGGAAACTCCACTGGGAGCTGTGCACACCAGCCTCCTCCTCCCCGGACCAGCTGCACTGGGACTGCAGGCCCTGCATCTTGGGCACATGGGACCAGAACTCCTCTAGTAATAGGTCCATGGGCTCCCTGTCCAGGACAGGCAGTGGTACCCTCTTCAGGGGCATTACATTCACACAAAGACCTATGCCCAAATATTTACAGGAGCTCTATTCATAATAGCCCCAAACTGGAAAAAATCCAAATGTCTATCAATGATCAATGGATAAATAAATTGTGGTAGAACCATACACTAGACTACTCAGCAATAAAAAGGACTGTAATACTCAAACATGCAAAAAGAACCTCAAAAGCATTATGCTGACCTGGCATGGCAGTGAGTGCCTGTAGTTTCAGCTACTGGGGAGGTTGAGGCAAGAGGATCATTTAGGCCCAGGAGTCTGAGGCTATAGTGTGCTATGATTGCACCAGTGAATAGCCAGTGCACTCTAACCTGGGCAACAAAGCGAGACCCTGTCTCTTTTTAAAAAAAAAAAAAAAAGCAAAAACAAAAAAACCCCATCACTTGAGGTCAGGAGTTCGAGATCAGCCTGAGCAAGAGTGAGACCCCTGTCTTTACAAAAAATAGAAAAATTAGCCAGGTGTGATGGTGCACATCTACAGTCTTAGCTACTCGAGAGGCTGATGCAGGAGGATGGCTTGAGCCCAGGAGTTTGAGGTTGCAGTGAGTTATGATGATGCCACTGCACTCTAGCCTGGGCAACCCAGCGAGACTGTCTCAAACAAACAAACAAACAAAAAAACATAAAAAAAACCCGTCGGACCGCCCCCACAACCTACTGAATCAAAACTTTCAGAGGAGGCCATGTGTCCAGTGGCTCATGCCTGTAATTCCAGCACTTTGGGAGGCCCAGGTGAGAGGACTGCTTGAGCCCAGGAGTTCCAGGCTGCAGTGAGCTATGATCACACCACTGTACCGCAACCTAGGTGACAGAGTGAGACTCTGTCTCAAAGAGAAAAAAAAATAAAAACAAACTTGGGGGTAGGAATCTGCATTTTAACAGGCTCCCCAGGTAACTGGTGATCAGTGATCAAGTATGCAGTTGGGGCCCGGACTTCTGGGTCAGGACAGGAGATTCCAAGCTTCTATCTCCAGCCCAGACTGGTACCCAGAATCCCAGACTTGTGCATCCAACTGCTTCACATGCTCCCTGGATCTCAAATTTAAGCACCTTCACTTTTGACCTGCCTGAAGCCAGCGCCGCCCATACTCTTCCCCATTTCAGTCAATGATGGTTCAGTCACTTCAGCCAGAAACCCGAACATCATCTTCCATCCCTTGCCTCCTCTAGAAGTCCTGTTGGCTGGACCTCCTCACCACCCCTCTGCCACCCTGCCCTGAGGCGCCATCGAATCTCACTTGAGTTATACGATGGGCTCCTAACCCGTCTCCCTGTTTCTTCCCTGGACCACTTACAGTTCATTTTCAGCACAGTAGCCAGGGTGATCATGCAAAAATATAAGTTAGATTATATCAGTTCTCTGCCCCCAACTCTCTAGTGGCTCCATCTCAGAGTAAAAGTTAAAATGGCCTTCAAGGCCCTCCCTGCTCTGGCCCTGACATTGCCTATATTGTTTCCAGACTTTGGCTCCTCCTGGCTCACTCTGCTCCAGCCACACTGGCTCTTCCTGTCTTTCCAAACTGTCAGTCCTGCTCCTGCCTCAGGACCTTTGCATATGCTGCCCCCTCAGCCTGGAATGGCTTGCTTGCCCCCTCACCTCCTTCAAGTCTTTGTTCAGATGTTAACTTCTGAGATCTTCCTTGATATCCCCTCCTCCTTTTCCTCTATAGCCATTAACACCCTCTAATAGTTCCTTACTTGTATTTTTCTGTCTCCCTCACTAGAATGTCAACTTAATGAGGTCAGAGATGTTTTTGTCAGTTTTATTCACTGGCCTATAGGAGGTGTTCAATAAATGTTAGTTGATTGAAAGAAGGGGACACCTGAAGCCTGGAGAGAAGTGACTTGCTCAAGGTCAGAGCCACCTGGAATCAATGGTTTTCATGTTGGAAGGAACAAAGCACCGAGTCCACAGCTCCGGCCCAAAGTCCTCCTCACAGCCGTGCGAGGTCCTAGACCTCACCCCCAGGACAGAGCCGAGGGACAGCCCGGCCTCAGGGAGTGCCTGTGGGACTCTGCCAGGACGGGGTGCTCCCATGAGGAAGTCGAGGGACTGCCCTGGAAGAGGGATGGGAAAGGGGTCCCCTGAGAAGGGAGCCTGCCCTGGTGGCGGCCACGGCCAAGGAACATCTCCGCCGGCCCTCAGGCTGCCTGGGTGCAGGCGTCGGGGACAGTTGCTGGGCCCAGAAGCCTGACCCTACGCGGGCGCAGCAGAGCAGCAGAGCAGCAGAGCGCGGCGTTGCTGCGGGTCGCCCAGCCGCGGCGCGGCGACATCCTCGTGCTCCCCTCCCGTCGTCGGCCCCGAGCCAGCAGAGGGCGCCCTGTCGCACATGTCCAGGCTCTGCCACCGCGCCCTCTGGCGGCCACGCTGGTTAGGGCCAGAGGGGAAGCCTGGATCTCCCCAGCCCCACCCAGCGGAGGGGCGGCTCTGGCCTCCTCCCGAAGCCGAAGCCGGGGTTCCAGATGCACAAGTGACGATCCAGAGGGCCAGGGCATCAGCAGCCTGGGTGGCCTGGGCCCACCTGACCGGCAAGGTGAGGCCGCCAGTGCTGACCACATCAGCCCCACCAGGTGAGCACTCACTGTGGGCCAGGCTCAGGCCAGGCCACTTTTTACCCACCCAGCCCCAATTACCAGCGAGTAGACTAAGGCACAGGGAGGGGGTAGCAGCCACCCAAGATCACCCAGCAAGGAGGTGATGCCAGCGGCCTGACTCCTCCTCCTGCTGCCCTCCCCTCTCTGTCCCTGCAACTGCTCACCCACAGATGGGGAAGCCTCCTCTCCAGTGGCTGAGATGCAGAGGCTCAGGCATGAGTTAAAAAGCATAAAGTGCAAGTACCAGCTGGCTTTTATTGCTGTGCTGGGCACCAGGTCCGCTAGGGTCCACCTCCCACCTCCCTGCACTTCCCACTAGCCGGGGAAGAGGGTGCTGGTGAGACCCAAATGTGGAGCTGGGGATTGGGCTGAGGTGGAGGTAGAAGGGGGCAGACGGGTCCCAGTGGCTGAGTCCTGAGGAGGGCAGGGCTCCTGAGGTCTACCCAGCTTGACATGGAAGGCTGGGGAGCCTCCCTCCACCCCAGGCCCTGAATCGGCCCGGGCAGGGTCAGGGGCCTGCAAGTCCTGCCCTTTTGCTACATGATCTTCGGGGAAGGGGATCCATCTCTGAGTGGTTTCTCCCGACGTAAGACAGGTTGTGAGGGCAGAGGGACCATGCCTAAGGTGGCTGCCAGGTCTCTCTGGGTCTGTGGCTCCTGCCAGCAACCTCTTCCTCTGTTCCCTGGGAGCTGTGGCCTGCTCCTGGGAGCTTCTTTGGAGTCACCATCTAGACCTGGTGGGACAGGAGGGGCACAAAGAGAGAAATAGAACTAGAGTTACTTACACATCAGAGAGAGACAGACCAGACACCGACAGATACAGAGAAACAGCCAGAGACAAAGAGAAAGAGGTAGACAGAGATGCAGAGATAGCCAAAGACACAACTAGAGACCGAGACAAAGCCAGAGACAGAGAAGGGGAGAGAGAAGAAAGCTGAGAAGGGGACAAAAAAGACCAAGACACAGTCAGGCCATAGAAGGGAAGAGAAAGCCAAGACCCCAGGGCCTGGGGGCCTCCCCCAGCCTCACCTAGAGCTCATCCCGGGGGTGGAGGCTGTGCCCACTGCTGCCAGCCAGGTCCAGGCGGGGCCCGCGCAGTGTCTTTTGAGAGCCGCTCCAGCTGAAGAGGCGGCCGCTGTCGTCATCCCAGGGGGAGGATGTCTCCGTGTCACTGAGCCACTCGGCGTCCCCTGCGTAGTGGGTGGGGGCAGCAAGCAGGGGCCGGGCAGAGAAGGCACGCAGATCCCTCGGCCAGAAGTGTGCCTTGTACTGCTCACTGTGAGGTGGGAGGACAGCTCATCCCAGACCACATGCCACCTCAGAACCGGCACCTCACCTGCCCGAAATACCTCACTGCCCTCCCATCTAGTCCTTACAACAGCCTTGAGAAGTGGGATTTCTATTATCCCCATTTTCCATATGGGGAAACTGAAGCTGGGAACAGGGAAGTCATTTATTTGATTAAAAGCCACATGGGCTGCCACAATTCACACCTAGGTTGGTCTGACTCCAGGGCTAGGGTGGGCTACTCCTTGGTGACCTGGAGCAGGTGACTCAGCCTTGCCAGTCTCAGTCTTGCTAGTTGCTCAGTGAGGGGACTTACTACTTGCTAAGGTGGGCTCCTGGATGGGATGCCCCTGCCCTGCCCCGCCCCCATCCAAGCCTCACTTAGGGTGCTGGTCAAACATGATGGGCAGGAACTCATCCACAGGCAGCATGCGGTGCAGAGGCTGGGAGGCCAACAGCTTGTGGGCACCCGTCAGGCTCAGAGCATATGCCAGTGTCCAGTAGGAGTACCCGGCCACTACCAGGCCTGGTAGCCCCTCCACAGCTGTCTCCTCCTCAGGGTTCACCTGCTTCCGGCCAAGGTAGCTGCAAGTGACACCAAGGATCCCAGGAGTCACTTAGTTCTGGGGTGTCACAGGGCCCTTCCCTCACCCCCTTCTATGGGGCCAGCCAGGATTCCAAGCAGGAAGAGACAGACCCCAGAGGCCTGCCTGCTCCCTTGCCCCCAGGGGTGCAGACTGCCTACATCAGGTCCCATGGCAGTTTCTCTGCCTCCACCTCCTCCATCAGCTGCTCCAGCCGCCCCTTAAAGTTGCTCTCAAAGCGCACATCGTCCTCAAACACCAGGACCCGGGCCAGGCCCCTGGCAACCACCTGTGGTACACAATGGGGTGGGAGACAGCTCTTCAGAGTCACCATCCCCTTCCCCCCTGGCTAGAGCCCACAGACTCTGCCTGGCCAGTTATACTCCACATGCTTGGCCCTGGCCACACTACGGAGCTGCTCCAAAGCCTGTGGGGCTCCCACTGCCTAGGGACTGAAGTCCTAACCTCACTCTGGCATTCAAGGACTTCCAGGCCCCCAGTCAAGCTATCCAAATAGAATCATGATGGTGGTCATGACCCTTGCTCCATTCATTGAACACTATGATATCCCAGGGGCTCTCAGGGGCAGGAAACATCCCCCTATTGCGGGAGGGAGACGGACACACAGGAAGGGGAAATCGCTTGTCCAAGGACACACAGGCAGGAAGTAGCAGACTGGGATCTGAACCTGCTTCTGCTGGACTCCAGGGCCCGGCCTGTCACTTTGGCCTTCTCAGCTTTCCTAAAGGAAGCAGGGTTGGGCAGGGATGCGGGGAGACTCCAGCCCCCAACATCCCAAAGAAAAAATACTTTTTGTAACTTTTGGAAATATGGAAAGAACAGGAAATCAGCTCAGTAAACAGTAAACTGTATCATCCTTCAATTTGTTCAGAGAGGATAAAAAACCAACATAAATATCAATATAAGCTCACATACACATGCACATATATATTTTGGCTACAGTAGAAAATAAGAAGGAATCTGAGCCCCATCTCCTGGAGGCGGTACCCTCGGAGGGCCCAGTTCCCTTGTTTTTACCCTCAGTGTCTAGTGACCTCTCCCTGGCACTCATGCCTGAGCCCCTGGGCTGAGGCCTGGCCAAGCGCTGGGCATGTGCCAGGCCCCAGGCTTCCTTCCTTCTGCTCCTAACACCTTCCTGCCTCAGGGCCTTTGCCCCACTGTTTTCCTCTACCTACAAGGCTCTTCTCCCGACCCCCAAGGGTAAGGCCCACCCTGACCCCCACACTAAGAGCTGGGGCCAGTTCACACTGTTACAACAGCCCATACCTCTCCCCAGCATTGCAAGGCTGGCTTTCTTGATTTCTGTCCCCTCCTCTGGTCCCTGAGCCCCAGGAGGATCCCTCTGTCACAGGAAGGAACAGACATTCCCCTCTGTGTTCTCAGAGCAGAGTATCTCCAGCACACAGTAGGTGCTCAACAGAGACTGTAGAATGAATGAGGGCACCCCTCAGTGGGGGCCCAGCATGGGGCTGAGCACAGAGGAGGTTCAAAACTGCTGGCTGGGTCTTTGTTACTATTCATTCACTCATGTGTCCACCGAGTGGACAGAGCAGTGAGGGGTGCGGGCTGAGGACGCAGCATCCTTACCTCCTCCCAGACGGAGTAGTGGCTGAGGAAGCAGCCCACCTCGCCCTTGGTCAGTGTGCGGCCTGAGTAGGGGTCCTGGTAGCCGGGGAGCAGGTCCACGCCAAGGCTCCTGATGACACTGCTGTTGAGCGTCCTGAGGGACACAGGTGTATCGGGGTAAGACCCCCTCAGGAGGGGCCGGGCCTGCACATGTTGGGGACAGTTACACTGCAGTCTGCTTTGAAGGAGGTTTCAGCCATGTAACTCTTTTGTGTGGCCTGAAGCTGTCAGTGAGTGGACCTGGGGAACTGTGGCCACCTTGGGAGTTATGACAGGACATAACTGTTAGGGTATGTCCCAATCTGATAGGACCCTTGGGGAAAGGGGGGCTGGGGGCTGCCTGAGGGGGAAGCCCTCCAGGATGAATGTGGGAACATGAGAGATACTTCCTGGGCAGAGGCCCAGGCAAAGGATGGACATCCTATGGTCAAAAGAGTTGAGGGCTTGATGCAAACAGCAGCGGGTGTATGGGGCCACGTGATGCCTGGTGGCTGCAGGAGCCTGGCCTCTGGATTCTCCTGGGGAACAAGGCCGGCCTGCCCCAACACCCACCCCTCAGGGACCCAACTCCAGGATGGATAGTAATAATACCAAACACACCTAATCCTTTGGAACACTTACCATGTGTCAGGCTCTGGCTAACTCTTCCTGAACTATTATAAAACCCTGAATGCAAGGCACAATTTTTTGCTATTTACACAATAGGGTTGGGGTGGGGGTAACTTGCCAGAGATCACACAGCTGGTAAGTGGCAGAGCTGGAAGCTAGGCCCTGGGGCCTTAACCACCATACTCTCCTCCCTCTGGTGGGCTAAGGGAGGGCATCTTGTACTGTGTTTGCCTGCCCTAGAACTCCCTGAGACAGTATTACTCAGGCCCTGTTCGAATACCTCCTAGAACAGGGAACTCATTCAACTCAGCTGCTTTTCCCACTCCCACGGAACTCAGAGATGGACCACATTGCCCACCCCCAAGTTCCCAGGGCCCCATCCCCAGGAAGTCTCACTGGCCATCCACGGCGTCCACCACCTGCCCAGAGATCTCCATCTCCCAGAGTGAGCTCAGCATGCGCTTACGGCGGTCGGGCCTGCGGGCCAGGCTGATGACAAAGACCTGGGGGTGGGGGGGTAGGGATGAGTGCAGGGGCAGGGAAGGGAGAGCCCATCCACCTCCTGCCCCCAATCCCAAAGGTTGGGGGGACTTACCTCATCAAACCCCATCTTGCTAGGCCTCTTTGGAGGCCGAGACACATAAGCTGAGGCTTGCATGGGGGGCCCGTCTACTGCAAAGGGAAGCACACCCCAACCATGAGTCCCTACTGGCTCCTGTTAGCAGCCACCTGAAGTTCTAACCCCCAGCCTTACTCCTGCCCTCTTCAGCAGAACACCCGGCAGGAAGGGCCCCCTGAGATCACATTTCAGAGATGGGGAGACTGAGGGCCAACAGGGAAAGGGACTTGCTCAGAGTCATGGAACGAATTAGGGGCAAGGCTAGAACCCCAAGCCTAATGCCCACACAGGTCTGGGGCCCAGGAAAAGGGGCACCATGGGGAGGCAGGGAGTCCCAGCAGCAGGGTGGGACAGGCCCCAGCTCTCACCTAGCGCTTCCAAGATCAGGTGGATGAAGTTGACCCTCTCGTCTTCTAGCCCCTGGTGGGATTTCACAGGCACGTTCATGTACCCATAACGGTGCTCATTGCACACGTGGACTGAGATCCCTGGAGAGACAGGCTGAGTGAGTGCTGGAGTCGGGGGTAGGCCCTCAGAACCCAGCCCAGAGGTCCTAGGCCCAGCACTGCCAGTGACCCAATGTGTGAGTCTTCTCTGGGACTCAGTTTCCTCACCTGTGGGACCAGAGGGAGAAAGGGCTTGGCTCACACAATATCTAAGGGGTTTGTCTGCTGAGATGGTTTATTCATTCAACAGACCTGTCTAAGGCACCTGCTGGGCACCAGGACTATGGTGGTGAGTGGTGGTGAGCAAGACACACAGAGTCCCCGCATCAGGGGGTCAAGGTGAGGAAGGAGCAAGCCAATTCCTACCCAATGACAGCCACAGGATACAGTGGGCCCTGTTGCTCCACCCCTAACTCCTCCCACCTCTCCCCATCCCCACCGCCCCACCCTCATCCAAGAACTATCAGCTGTGCCCAGAGCCCTCCACGCGCCTCCACGTTGTCTTCCACCTGGCACCCAGAGTGGCCTTTTCCCCCTTCAATATTTGTCACCTTTATTATAATTACCCTCAGGGCAGATGCGTGGTGTCCACGCCCAGCACTGAGCACACAGTCCGGCCCAGGGCAGGGATGCAGCAGCTGATGGCCTTCAGACCACTGAGCAATTAACAATGGCTGTCACTCAAAGCAGGGGCAGGGATGAGAAAGTAGCGGAATGCCTGTTTCCTCTCTTTTTCCCCTCCATTTATTTGTTTCGCCTTCACTTGCTTTTTGCACTCGATAAGATTTTTTTCTTCTTGTATGCCTGCACACTGCAGGCTTCCCCAGCACCTTGTGCACAAAACAAAGAATCGCAACACCCTCCGCTCTGGCCACTACTAACACACGGCTTGCTCAGGCGTAAATTGTCACCTCTAATTACCCTGACCACCAGCAAAGTTCTTCTCCACCCACCAGATAACACTTCTCTGCAGCCTGCTCAAGAACTTTACCCTGACATTGGTGTTTCTGTCTCTCATCTTCTGACTCTTCCTCAGGACTGGATTTATTCCATCCACACCCAAACACTTTCTAGGAACTTTCATCTTAAAAATAACTACCAACACCAGAGTGATCTTTTTATAGTGCAAATCTGATCACATGGCACTCTCTGATGGCTACCAACACGCTCAGGCTAAAGACCAGGTGCTTGCCTGTCAGGTCCTCAGAGGCTGGCCCCTGCCTGTCTTTCCTGCCTTGGCCTGCACTGTGTCCCTGTGCTCACTGTGCTCCAGCCACGTGCCTTATGTTTCCTGCTACCACAGGGCCTTTGCATCTGCTGGTCCCTCTACCTGAAATGCTCTTTCCTGCTCTGTTTGCCTTGTTAATGCTTACCCATACTTTAGATCTCAGCTCAAAAGTTCACTTCCTCCAGGAAGCCTTCTCTGACCAGGTCAACTCTAGTCTAAGCTCCCAGAGCACCTACAGTCAAGAAGTTCTCCTTCTGTCACCATTGTGATTGGACATTGATTTTTGTGGTCCTTTGATTGACTGGACTGGAGGCTCCAGGAGGGCAGGGACTACCTAATTTTACTTACCACTCTCTCCCCAGTGCCTGGTACATGGCAGGTGCTCCATAAATATTTGACTAGTGAAGGAATCCATAAAAGTGCCAAGATGTGGACAGCCAGAACGGCATCTAACCCACTGGGGCAGTGGTTTGAAGAAAGGCTTTGAGAATTAACAGGATGAAATGCAGAGTGGGCAAGGGCATGCTAAGCAGAGGAAACAGCATGTGCAAAGGCCCAGAGACCTCCAAGAAATGCTCAAGGGAGGGGCTGGTCCTCACCAGAAGCCTGGCAGGCATAGGCGAAGACGATGATGTCGTCGAAGGGCCAAGTGTAGTTGGGATGAGGCGGGTAGAAGGCAAGCTGGGCTGCCCCTTCAGCCCGTAGCGATACCAGGAAGGTGGAGTGGACCATGGGGACACGGAAGCAGCCCCGGCGCTGGCGGTTCTTGGTGGGGAAATACTCGGCTGTGCGGCGGTAGTAGCCCTGGGGAAGCAGGGTGCTCTGGGCTGTGAGAGGGCTCCCCCTGCCACGGCCCACAGACCCCACGGCCTTCAGGCTCTCTGCTCTCCATATCCCTCCTCTCAGGACCTCAAGCCTCCTGAGGCCCCCATCCCTGGCCTTACCTGAGGTGTGATCCCACACCAGAAGTTGGAGTAGTAGGTCTGGGAGTCCAGCATTGGGGCCACCACCGGAAGTCCCTGCTCCACCAGAAGTCGTAGTGTCTGGTTGTTGGTCAGAATGTTGTCTGTGTCTGCAAACTTTGGGGAGGGGGATGTCATATGCCCCAGCCCTGTCTGGGTTACAGAGTTCACTGATCCCTCCAGATTGCCAGAGATCCAGAGTGGCTCCTAGGATCCAATGGGAGTTCCCTTAGAGAAGTCTAACCAACAAACCCAGTAGATCTGTTTCTGGACCAAGGATCTAGTCTGGGGCACTGGCTTGGCTCAGGGATTGGGTCTGAAGATTACACCTGAGTTGCTGATCTACAAACCTTATCTGAGATCTGGCTTAGGGAATGGATCCAAACACCTACTCTGAGCTCTAGTCCAGAGATCTAGGCTCAGTTTATACTCTGGGCTCTAACCCAGGAGTCTAGGCTCAGTATACACCCAGGGATCTGTCTCAGGGATCCAGGTTTAGTACCTAGTATGAGCTCAAACATAGGGATCCAAGCTCAACTTCTGGTCTGGGCTCTGTCCCAGGTAGCCTGCTGAAGGATCCAGCCTTCAGGTGGTTCAGTCATACCAAGATTACTGTTAGATGCTACCACCTTTCAGAAGCCAAATCTTAGGCCAGGCTTCTTACCAAGATATAGTCAGCCCCCCAGCCCCTGGCAAAGGTAAGGGCTTCCTGCTTCAACTCCATCAGAAACTGGTGCCTTTCTTTGGTCCAATGCTTGGGACCCTCTTCATCTGGGTAGGACCTGAGGGGAGAAAGAGATGAGATGTTCCCATGGGTTAAGTGCTTCTCCCTCTCTGCAGAGTAGTGGACACAGCCCTGGCCTGGAAGCTGTGACTCTGGGCTGCCCCTTTTCCTCTCTGGGTTGCAGCTATTCTCCATCTTCCCCAGCACACTTCCCCTCAGATCACCACCTGGGCTCCCCCTCAGGCCTCCAGACCACAGCTGCATAGTCACCACCCACAGCTGCCAGCCACTCCTGTAGCATCTCCATGGTGTTGTCCACGTTGTGGTCTGTGGCACACCTGGGGAACAAAGGAAAAAGGGTGAGGGGGCACAGCCACCAAAGGACCGAACCCCAAGGCAACCTTGATGCCAGAGCACCAACACCTTTGAGGCTGGCCTCTCCTGGGAGCAGTGGAGGGTAGGTATGCTACAGTGGAGAGGCTGGAGGCAGGACAGCCAGGTCCTAATCACAGTTCTGTGACCTGCTGTGTGACCTCAGGCAAGTCCCGGCATTCTCTGGGCTTCACTTCCTTCCTCTGTAACTTTAAGCTGTCCTGCCTATGTCATGGGCCAAGAAGAGAAGATGAACGCATTCTGAAAGACGAAAGGTATTCAACTTTAAGGATCACACTTGCCATATTTGCCTGGTTCCCTTCCTTCCTGGCTGTGTGGCCACAGGCCAGCCCCTTTCCCTCTCTGAATCAGGACTAGACAGAAGAGCTGCTGCTTTCCTCCACCCACAAGTTTTAATAAGAACCAAACCATGCTCTGAGCATCACTGAGAAGGCTGATGGGCCTGAGCTCTGCTGCCACGGAGCAAATCCTCCCCTCTCCTGGGGAAGCAGCTCTCATAAGGAGGTGGGGGGCTTAGCCAGGAGCCCAGGGTTTAGGTGATGCTGCCCCTTTAAGCCAATTCCCCAGAAGTGAAGACTAACTACGTGTCAAGTCTTACAGGGGTGGGAACTAACTAACTCCCAAACTGTGGTAATTGTGGGCGGCCTCCCCAGGCCACGGCTCCACCTCCAGCCCAACTTTTGGTGTGTTGTGGGGGGTGGTTTGTCATTTCTCTCAGTTTATCCCCAACCTCAGCTTGGGACTCCTCCCTGTTCCACCTACAGGCTGGAGATTGTGGCCTCTAATGCCAGTGCCCTCTGGGGATGCCAGAGGGGAGACTCCGGGGAGGGGGCTGCCCTTGGCTGACAAGACCCAGCCCCTCTACCAAGAAAGGCTGGCACCAGCCAAGCTGGAGGGGAGCCAGTCTGACACCCCTGCACACACGGAGCCCAGGGTGCACAGCACTCCCGCCTGCTCCTCAGGACCCTCCCGTCTGGCCCATCCCTGCCATGATCCCTGCCACGTTGGGGCCCAGAGGACTCCAGAGGTTCCTGTCTGCTCCTCTCCAAGTCAAGCCAACCACAGGTCCCACGGGAGTTGAATTTGGGCTCTGAGGGCAGGGCAAGACTCAGTGGTCCCAACTTACACCCAGGGGAGGCCCAAAGAGACGTAGGGGGCCGGAAGGAGGGGTGAGTGTCCCCGGGTCGACCTATGGCCTCAGAGGTCAGTCCTTGCCCGCCAGAGGTACGGGGTCCTGTCTGGGGGCTCGGGGCTGTGGAGGGCCTGTCTGTGAGGGGAGGGGCCTGTCGGGGTGGTGTCCGGGCAGGGAGCAGATGGGGCCGCCTGGGGCGGGGGCCATCTTCGAGGCTGGGGCGTAGATGCCAGTGGGTGCCAACGCCCGGGTCTCTCTCACCAGAGGGCCAGCCTGGCCCTGGGGTAGTCCAGCCGCTCCAGCGCGCCCAGGTAGTGGGGCAGTGAGTGCTCGGCATTGCGGGCCAGGATGGCAAGGACCACCGCGGGCAGCGTTGGCTCGATGGCGCCCGCAGCCTGGAGCCGCGGCCCCAGCAGGAGCAGCAGCTGGAGCAGCGGGGCGGCGGGGGCAGCGCGCATGGCGGGCGCTCGGCGGCTGGGGCGGCGGCGGCCCCCCGGGGCTCCCGGCGCGGCCGCGAGGAGTGGGCGGGGCGTCCGGGTGGGGCGGGCCGAGGCGGACGCGGAAAGGGGAGGGGGGAGCGTACCCCCCAAAGAGGGGGCTCCCACTCTCCCCCACTGTGCGTGGATTCTCAAGTTTCTTCTCCTCGGCCCGGGGCACGGGAGGGCCAGGGCCCGGAGACCCGCCCCGGACGCGACCCAGGAACAGCCCGGCCCGGGGCTGGACCCCGGAGGGGTGAAAGGGGGCGGGGGCGGGTCTTGGGTGTCGGCATCGGAGCAGGCCGGGCGTCTGATAACCCTCGACGCCTCGAATCCCTGAGCGGTCAACCCCTGGAACCCGGTCCCGGGTCCATCCCTCCGACTTGCGACCTTAGCCGCAGACCCCGCGGCCTTTCCGGGGTCCCCCGGCTCCCGCCCCCTCCTCCGCCCCGGGCGCCCTCTGGCGGGCCCGGACGGGAACTGCGCAGCCCAGCGAGGCGACGCGTGGGCGGCTTAGGGGGCGGGGACCGGGTTCTCCTGACCTGGGCTCGCCGTCCCGCGGCGGTCCGCGCCTGGCGACCCCCGCGCGTCACCATCCTCGCCTCGGTCGCCAGCACCAGCACTGCTCCGGCCTTTTAAGAGAGAAAAGCCCACTCTTAGTGCAGAAGTAGGGGGCACCACAGAGCCCCTCACAGCCTCGCAGCCCCTCTCCAAAACGGGATACAGCCTCCCCTGGGGCAGAGCTGGGGTCTTTAGGAGCCTGCTGGGATGGAAAGGAGTCTCCAGCCTCTCTTGGGAGACGAACAGAAAAGGGGAAGGGCCTGGAGGAAATGGGTTCTAGCTAGGTACCTGCCACCGACCTCAGACAGGTCACTTTCCCTAGGCTGAAAACAACACCTGTCTGGGAGGGTTTGCAAGGATTTCTTCAGAGAATGAATGCACTTCAGCTTTTCTCTGCATGGAGCCTGACACTCAGGAAGGGCTCTGCTCAGGGAGTTAGAAGGAGAGAGAAGCGTTTCCTCTTCATTCTCCCTCCTACCACCTGGAAGGTCTACTTTCCTATGGGCACCTTTGGGTCTCCCTTCAGCCCCTTCTCAGGGTCAGGGAGGGGAACTAGGCCTGTGCACACTGTCTCCACCGGAAGGGGAGGGTTGGGGGCCCAGCAAG
The DNA here is from genome assembly GCA_023783475.1 of Daubentonia madagascariensis. NCBI lineage: Eukaryota > Metazoa > Chordata > Mammalia > Primates > Daubentoniidae > Daubentonia > Daubentonia madagascariensis. The sequence continues at coordinate 5,802,166 of JAKFHU010000776.1, forward strand.
GAAGGGACTTAACCTAGTGATGGGACAGCATGTACAGACACTGCACCCTGGAAGAGGGTCCTGTCTCCAGCCTGGCTCAACAGCCTCCACCAGATGCCAGTTATAGCTTCCAGCTGGGCCATTTCTAGGCCAGTGGCCCTGCAATGAGAAGGCCCCAAGGTCTAATGGAAGCATCTTGGGGAGATACAAGAGACTCCTCCCTTGCATTGTAGCCTCTGGCAGGAAGCCACCCCCAACCCCAGAACGGGGATTCCCTTCTAAAGTGAAGCAGTGTCCCTTAACTCACCCATCTCAGAGTCATTGCAGAGCCTCTGCCCAGCCTATTGGTCATGACGGGGCTATGGTCTGAATATTTGTGACCCCCAAAATTTATATGTTGAAACTTCATCACCAATGTCATGGTATTAAGAGGTGGGAGCTTTGGGAGGTGGTGAGGTCATGAGGGTTCCACCCTTACCAATGGGATTAGTGCCCTTATAAAAGAGGCCTGAGGGAGCTTGTCTGACCTTTCTGCCACACAAGGCTAGCAGGCCCTATCTGTAAGGAATGAGCCCTTACCAGAGACCAAATCTGCTGGTGCCTTGATCTTGGACTTCCCAACCTCCAGAACTGTGAGCAATAAATTTCTGTTGTTTATAAATTACTCAGTCTAAGGTATTTTGTATAGCAGCCCAAATGGACTAAGAGAGGGGGCTTCCAGATTCTTCCTTGGCCTTGAGTCCTCCTCCTCCCTCTCCCCCTAGTCCTCCCATCTCCACTCCCTCCCTCCCCAGTCCACCCAGTGGTCCAGCCTGTCACTAACTCCCATGCCCCAGGGTTTGCCCATCACCCCTGCCTGGAAGAACCCTGTAGCCGTCTTGCTTTGGGGCAGGTTGGGGCTACTGCAGACTCATGAGCACCACCCCCAGCTGGGCTCTCACCTAGCCCAACAGTCCTGTTTCCCTCTGCTCCCTGCCCCCTCTCCTCAGTGGCATTTCAAACGCACCCAGTATTCTCCAGCCCCCATTCCACTCCCCCTGTCACCCAGCAAGGGTCTCCCTGCTACTTTTTGAAGAATAAAAGCTATTACCTGGGAACTCTCATTTCCAGTCTCCAAACCTCCCACCCCTTGCCCTCAAGCCAGCCTCTTGCTCTTCCCTCCTTTTACAATGGAAGAGGTGCCCCTCCTCACAACAAAACCACTCCAGGCCTCCATGCCGTCCCCTTGCCCTCCCTGTATCTCCAACCTCCCTCTCTGCTGGTCCTTCCTTCCACATGCCAAAGGACCTGAATCTCCCCCAACTTAAAATGAGAAAACACCAACCAAGGCACCTGTGTAGCCTCTAGCTATGGCCCTAACTAGCTCTCTCCCTCCAAGCCTCTTGATGGAGAATCTGTACTTTGCTCACTTTCTCACTTCCTTCCAATCCTGCTTGACACGCGCCAAGGCTGCTGTAGCCAGGCTGCTCCTGCTGAGACCAGAGTCCTCTGGCCACTCCCCTGAGTGGACACTTCCTCCTCATCCCTCATTCAAGAGGGCTCAGCCCCCCTTCAGCAGCTGACTGCATGGACCACTCCCTCTTTCTGGAAACCTGACATCTCAACCGTCTGCCTGGACCCAAACTCCACTTGTCCCAAACAGAACCCCAGTCTTTTCACCAAACCTCTCTCCCTCCAGTGCTCCCTCCACTCTAGGGAATGGCACCTCAGCCCACCCCCTCCCTCAGGCTGGAGACCTAGTTGTCACTGATGACAAGTCCCTCTCTCTCCATCACCAACTCCATCCTCTCGCCTGGCCAGGCCACCTCCTCGACATGGCCACCTCTTTCCTTCTGCTCTGCCATTTGCCTGGATCAGGGCATCAGCATCACTTACCTACACCACTGCACCTCCCAGCCCCCGTTCCCCCACCACCTCCGCCACCAGGCTTTCTCCCTGGAAACCATTCTGCACTCAGCAGCCCTTTCGAAAATGCCTGACACCCTTCAAGGGCTGCCCATTGCCCTCAGCATAGAGCTCAAACCCCTCAAGGAGCAGCAAGAGCTTGCATGGCCTGCCCACAGCTTTTCCAACTCCTCTGATGTCCACACCCTTCCATCTTCTGCTCCAGCCAAATTGCACAATTTACGGTTTCCAAAACACTCCATGCTTTGGACTTTTTTTTCCCTTTGGTCCCTCGCTTCCTGGACAACTCCTACACTACAGGCCTGCAGTCTCAGCTTAAACTTCCTTCCTCTGCAAAGCCTTCCTTGATGTCATGTCTGGGGAACATACATCTACATGGCATTGTACATGATCCCATTCATTCAGCAAATATTTATTAAGCATGTGCTAAGTGCTGGTAGAGCTCTAAGTACTGGAGACACAAAGGTGCACAAGACAGACACAGTCTATGCTCCTAGGGTGCTTACATTCTGGTGAGCAGAGACAGACAGGAAATAAGCAAACCAATAAGTGAATAGATAATTTCAAGGAATGGTAAGTGCTATGAACAAATTAAAACAAGTGATCAAGAACCAAGAGTAGCTGGGAGTGTGGCAACGTTCAGATAGAGGGGTCAGGGAAGACATTTCAGAGCAAAAGGAACAGCCAACCAAGGGACGAGCTGAGGGCAAAGAGTTCCAGATAGAGGGAACAAGTAGGGCAAAAGCCCTGGGGTGGGAACAAGCAAGGGGCTTGGATCAAGGTGAGCAAGAGGTGTGCTAAGGGGTGGGGTAGGATAGAAGCCATGAAGCCATGGTAGGATTTTGGATTTTTTTAAAAAAGTGCAATAGATAGAAAGACATTAGGAGTAAGCAGGGGAGTGATGTGATTTTTCTTAAAGAAATTACTTTGGATAGAAGGTGGACACAGGGA